>OX376060.1:2674533-3874533 GCA_947361185.1 Charanyca ferruginea
GTCAGATGACTAGAACGATTGTAGTGCCTATAGTTAAAAATAAAACAGGCGATATTGCGGATATAAAAAACTATAGGCCTATTTCCCTGGCTACGGTGATAGCGAAAGTGCTTGATAGCCTACTTAATAGACAACTTAATAGTCATGTTAAACTGCACGACAACCAGTTCGGATTCCGAGCTGGGCTGTCCACTGAGAGTGCCATCCTGTGTCTAAAGTGGGCTGTCAGGTACTACACGGACCGGAAAACTCCTATATACGCGTGCTTCCTCGATTTATCCAGAGCATTTGATCTGGTCTCTTACAGTATTCTTTGGAGTAAGCTTGAGAAAGCTGGAGTTCCTTCAGAACTAATAAGCACTTTGAAGTGCTGGTATGGAGGTCAGATCAATCAGGTTCGATGGGCCGGGACTCTGTCGGAGCCCTATGGATTGGAGTGCGGTGTAAGGCAGGGCGGGTTGACCTCACCCACGCTCTTCAATCTATACATCAATGAGCTGATTGAGACACTCAGCAGAGAACGAGCCGGCTGTTACATTGATGGGGTGTGTGTAAATAATATTAGTTACGCCGACGATATGGCTCTGCTGAGTGCCTCGGTTTGTGGCCTTAGGAGGTTGGTGGCCATATGTGAAGGCTATGTTAAGCTTCATGGTTTGGCCTACAATGCTTGTAAGAGTGAGGTCATGGTCTTTGGTGCCGGCGGCGGACGGTGTCCAGAAACTATACCACCAGTCCATTTGAATGGAACGCCGCTCACACGTGTATTCAAGTTTAAATACCTTGGACATGTCTTGTCCGCCGGCATGAAAGACGATGACGATATTGAACGAGAGCGAAGGGCGCTGTCGGTTAGAGCAAATATGATAGCTCGTAGATTTGCACGTTGCTCACCGGATGTGAAAACAACTTTATTTCGTGCATACTGCACTTCATTTTACACGTGCAGTCTGTGGGCTGATTATACGCAGAAGTCGTACGGCGTCCTTCGAGTTCAATTTAATAATGCGTTTAGGATGTTGATGGGGTTGCCCCGCTTCTGTAGTGCGTCAGGGATGTTTGCTGAAGCTCGAGTCGATTGTTTTTATGCAACGATGAGAAAACGATGCGCTTCCCTGGTGCGACGGGTGCGGGGCAGCCCCAACATTATTCTGCGCTGTGTAGCGAGTAGGCTAGATTGTTTGTATGTGAGTCGCTGCTGCAAGCTTTCAACCTCGGTGTTACGCGTGTGGCAGTGATTCGCATAATATTCATGGTAGGTTAGAATAAGATTAGTATAAGAATACTAACATAGGGGGTAAGGAGGATTGTTACTAACACAGTTGAGTCTTTGTTACTTTTTAAATAAAGATATTATTATTATTATTATTATACATAAAAAGAATATAAGTATGTATATTATTATTAAAACAAACAGCTATAGGTATATATTTTTACTCTATTTTAATATTTTGTCTTCTATAAAATCTTGGATATTATAATAGCATTTTTTATAAGAGCAATGCCTTTTAGCCTAGCTTTAAATACACATAGTGTTCTCGGGGACCGCATGTTTTCAGGTAATTGATACTTAAAAATAAGCATCAATTTATTGCTGTCACGTACTTAGTAACTGAGGCTCGTGGCTTATTAAATGCCGTACAGATCGATTGGTCAAAATTAAGCTATGCTTGGTCTATGGCTATGTGCGGGCGGTCCGTGGATGGGTTTAACTTCATACCATTCATCATCTTCGGTTGTACGTTGTTTCATAGCTAATAGTTTTATAGAATTTCGTTTCACATATTTTTTTTCTAATAATTTCGTTTCATAGAATGATCAATACGCAGAATACTTACCTACTTTCAAGATTTTTAAATCATTGATTTTTGTTTCACATTAAGTTTATTGTTAGAATAATCATATCATAGAATAAACAAATCAAATATTCTTTATCCATATATTTTTTATTTAATATAAAACTTATTCCCAATAGTCTCAGTTCTAACCAAACTTACTGCGCGTGCGTGCAAGCAAGCATGCAGCGTGCAAGCAAGCATGCAGCGTGCAAGCAAGCATGCAGCATATAAGCAAGCATGCATCATGCAAGCAAGCATGCATCATGCAAGCGAGCATGCAACATGCAGCAGGCATAGTTTCTGTTACGGCTCCGGCGTTGCGGGGCTCCGGCGGTCCCACGCGAGCTTATCGTCGGCCGCAGCTTCGGCTTACTGGCCGGCTAGGCCGGCCAGCCTCAGCCGCGACGGCGGGCGTTAAAACCACCTGCTCCTCAGCTCGCGGGCCGCCTCGCCCCATCACTCCTACGCAGATTTAAATTACACTATAGGGGTAGGGCAGACAAGACTACATGGAGTCGGTTTCGCAGCGATTCGTTTCTGTCATTAATTTTGGTAGCACAACATCTTAACTTTTTAAGACAACATTTTTGTTTTTGTCTATTTATATCTAAGTATACATTTTTGTTGAAATAAATTCCATGGAGAAATACAACAAACAAATAATATTCGTTAAAAAAGAATTCTACTTTTTGATAAGTTTGTTAAACAAAAAAATGTGATTAAAAATTCATTGAATTGTGTTTCTGTGAAATATTTTTCATTGAAGTAAATAGTCTTTGAAACAGTATTAGTCGAAATAAAAATACGAGAACCAAATATTATTTGAAACATTTTCTGGGATTTCTGGGATTCACACTTTTTCACAAACAACTTAAGAGCGTATATTCGATTCGTGACGAAAACTTCATGTTTTCCCATTTTGCCCTGAGCAATATCGTAATGATATGAGCAGATTATTTAAAGACAATTACAGTTTAAGAAATAAAAGTCTTGATTTAGGAAACTACAGAGTAAAAGAATATTTTTTAATTATAATAAATAAATAAATAAATAAATCTTGGGACAACTCACACACGGTCATCTGGTCCCAAGCTAAGCAGAGCTTGTGTTATGGTAACCAGACAACTGATATACATACTTATATAATTTATAAATACATACATATTATAGATAAACACCCAGACACAGAACAAACAATCATGCTCATCACACAAAGTTTGTCCTGGGTGGGAATCGAACCCACGACCTCCGGCTTAGCAGTCAGGGTCAGTGACCACTAGACCAACAGGCCCGTCAGATTATGGTTTTTTAAAGCAAATACAATCCTTTCATAGCGTTTTACGAAAATAAACGTTAGAGTTAACTTTCAGGACGAATACAACCATTACAGTATGCCAAAATATTATGTTTTATGCATTTTCCCAAAAAGATATACAGTTTTAAATTCTACTACAGAGCCAAAATTACGAAAATATTACTATTATATATTAAAAAACAATGTTGTAAAAGTACAAAATCGGTTCACTTTGACAATTTTTTTCACCAGTATTTGACTATTAACATAACTGTTATATTTACTTTATGAAAATAAAGGTTATGCTAAATATACAGAATATAAAAAGCACTGTAAAACATCGCGCGCTGTCGTTTGCCGATCAAATACGTGCTTATAGGGCGTGCCGAGGTAATATGCTGGCACGCAGGTTTTCCCGATGTAGTGTAGAGGTAAAAATCACCCTTTTTAAGGCATATTGCCAAAGTTTCTACACGGGTAACCTGTGGGTCGCATATACCAAAAGAGCGATGGACGCTCTGCGCGTCCAGTATAATAATATTTTTAGGATGCTGTTGCGAAGGCCTCGTTTTTGTAGTGCGTCAGAGATGTTTGTGCAGAATCGAACCGATGGTTTTCATGAGGTGATTCGCAAAAAAACCGCATCTCTACTAAGCAGAGTACGAGAAACTAGCAACAGCATCCTCAAAATAATAAGGGAGGACGTTACGTCTCCAATTGTGAAAAGGATGGTGAGGACGGTGATCCATTAGTAATATCTTTTATAAATCACCAATATTCGTGTCATTTTACTAACAATAGTTGTAAGTCATAATTATAAGTACTAACACTTTGGATCTTGGTCATCTGAAATAAAAGTATTATTATTATTATTATTATTATTATTTCGTGCGTATTTTTTTTTCTGATGCACACAAACAGACCATTGTATTGTACTAGTGTGTGTCAATGCTGCTACGCCGTTCTAGCAATCATTTAGATTTTAAGTTTTGCTAAATCGAATACGCGCCCTTAATTGATGAGAGAAAAAAATTATTATTAAACAAAAGACACTCTATGTCACACAAAGCGAGGCACTCAACCTGGAAAACATTTAAAAGACAAACCGTTGAACACTCACGGTTCGCGACAGTACGTAGGTGTCACAAAAAGGCAACTCGTCACAAGCGGCCATTAATTTGAGCGAGAAACAATGTGGAGTTTAATGGTTCGCGAGTTGTCAAGTGACGTGCGTTGTTATTTATTTTATTTTTATTTCCGAATCGGAGGGTTGGGTTCATTAATTTTGCAATTGTACCCTGGAGAATGCCTGATGGACTACGTTGTGGTAAAAAAGCTCAGAAAAAAAAATACCTCTTTCAATTTTATGCGCGATTACCTACGTAAGCTCCAGTTCGGCACCATTTCATAATCATTAAATTAATTACCTGTAACTAATTCAATCTGCCTGTACGAGCAGTTTGCCCTCTCAATCCGACCGGGGTGACCCGCTGCTAGGAGACCGACCGAACCGATTCGCTATCGTAAATAGAAACACTACGTACCTGATCAGGTTTGCAGGACTACTTGTTCCAGTTGTGGTGAATCCGGCTCGAAGGACCAAAAATGTACGAGCAGTTTGCCCGTACACGTGTAGTGTTGAGTGCAATAAATACTCTCATTGAATACGGCCACCAGATAGTGATTTTATTTCTGTGAACATCCTGCCTTCAATGACACCAACACCTACTACACTTAACAGTTAAGTGTACGAGCAAACTGCTCGTACAATACCATACGTGTTCCATTAGGTACTAACCAGAAAAAATCGCAGCATCCAAAAGTTACACTTAGAGAGTAGACTTTCAATTAAATACAAAAATCTTTACAATTTCTTCGAAAAATGGGATAATTTTTGATGTGGGTTGCTTGATGAGTACTGAACTTAAAAAGATCAACACGTAGTAACTTCATACCCTGTCAAGTAATAATAATAATAATAATAATAATTCTTTATTATCAGGCTACTAAGGCCCATAGAAAAAATACACAAATTAAATAAACAAAAAACAACAAACTGACAACACAAACAAACTGGGTATCCCTCGCTAGTTTTGATTGCCGCTGTTGTTTTGCCGGAGTAGCAGTAACGGCAGCTGAGTAAGCACGTGCCGGAGTTGTCGTGCTAACATTCGTCGGCGCCCCAACGACGGGGGACACGGGGACAGCGGGGCGGGCTTGTGCATCGCTCACAGTGACGGCGGCCGGCGACGAGTCGAATTTTGCTGACTCGAAACTCAGCTGCGATGCATTGAACGCGCCGTGACGTATGTTGACGTTGTTAGTTTGCTCTTGTGACCTACATACCGTATTGCGTAAATCCGCCACCTCGGTACGTAGATCACTGATGGTAGTTTGCGATACCTCCAACTTCAACTGCACCTCAGACAGGCTTGATCTCAGGGATTTGATGTCCCGCAGCAGCCTGGTGACGTCGACGTGGTCGAATGTGACTGGGGGTAGCTTGCACAAATCCTTCGCCACGAAAGTCGGTACGTCGTCCGGGTCGGTCTCCTTCAACACTTTGATTATGTCTTGGAGACTCCTCTCTCCTTTCTCATCCCTCCTACGGGTTGGCATTCGGTCAGCCATATGCAGCGACTCAAACAGCAGCGTCTTAGCCCTGCGTATCTCCTCTTCGATGAAGTTGGAAGTGCAGATCTGGGTAACACTGACTTCGTCCATGACATCCAGCTGATACTGCAGGAATGCCAGGACCTCGTTCGCTACTAGTTCGTCCGAACGCATAGCGACAGCGGCGCTTGCCGCGCTCGGCGCAAATTAAATAATTTTCGCGTGGCTACAGTGTGGGCGTCCGATTCAAAGCGCGGATCGCAGTAATACCAGACAGATATATTTTATTCATTAGTGACAATGGGCAGATCACATCGCTAAAAGAACCGATAACCGATCGGAAAGAAAGGTTCTCGAGTGGCGACCACGAACCGGAAGACGCAGCGTTGGTAGTCCTCCCACCAGATGGACCGACGACATCGTCAAGGTCGCGGGTAACCGGTGGATGCAAGCGACAGGTTGTCACTCCTTGAGACATTCTATGGGGAGGCCTTTGTTCAACAGTGGACGTATTCCGACTGATGATGTAATCCATAGTGCTTGGCAACTGACCTTTTCCCAGTTGTAAGCGTCCCTTTGGTCCTATTGGCCTAGTTCTGTTCTGTTTCCTGCTTGATAGTGAGGGAAGTGGAAAATATCTTTGTTTTCTTACTCCATGTTCGCTGTCCTTTTCTGATTAATTTCGTTGCAGGATCCAAGACATTTAAACCGTTTCTCCGGGACTCGTCGAGCTTCATTGCTTCGGCGCTTTTCTGGTGGTCGTCACTGTCGATTTTGGTTTACAGGAGTTGCAGGGGTGTACCTAATAGTGTGGCAGGCTTGATGATATATGAATGTTATTTCTCGTCAATTCTTGATAAATAACAATTTGCTTCCAGAGAGAGCTAAACGCGGTGGACTTCAAAGTGTCTGCGGACCTGAAGTTCGTGCTTCTGATCTCTGACGTCAGACCTGGGTGGAGACACGCGCGCCTCGCGAGGTACCACGTGTATGACGTCATTAACAGGTCAGTATCATTTATTTTTGGATCATTGAATGGCATACAAGCCGATGGCTCACATCTTTACTACAAAAAGCCTTGCAAATGCGTTACCACCCTAGAAATATAGTTGAAATGTGTTAGGTGCTTGTAATTGGATTTTTTGGATAATGGTTTGGGTAATCTACCATTACCCAAAAATTCAAAGACAGAACTTCTTCAAAAACCCTGAAAACAGCCCTGAGTTCTTCAGCCCTGAAATCACGATTAATATTTAATTTACTGTAAAAATAGATTTTAATTTGCTTTCATAACAATAAATAGTAAATGACTAACTTGAAGTGGCGTCATAAATATAATTACATAGCCCATAAAAATGTATTCTGACCAGCCCAGTGTTCACCATGAGTAGGGTCGTCTGACGTCTGTACTCCCGTAGAATCTTTGAACCATTTCCAGTAAATATGACATAAACATTAGTCTAAACCTGTCTAAGGGTGTTATTAGACCAGAGCACAGAAAATAAGTTCTAAATACCATTCAACGCTTGTAGAAAAACGATCCAGCTCCTTGACTATTCCAATCTTACTGCCTCCAGGAACAAGATACCTGTGTCCCCAATCGAGGACGACCGCTCGGCTCCTCTGATTCAGTACGCGGAGTGGTCCCCAGTTGGAGCCACCCTGGTGTTCGTCCATGACAATGATATCTATTACAAGCCGAAGGTGTTCAAGACTCTGGTCTGCAGGATCACTAATAATGGTAAGATAATGTTAATTTTGACTTTTCAAAACAGCATAACAAGGTTGGTGGACGATCTCTGGGGGAGGCCTACGTTCAACCGTGGACGGCAATGGGGTGATATGAGGATGATGTTATTTATGGGCGTAGTATTAGCTTAATCATCATCCCAATCGAGGACTCTGAGTATTAATGGTAATTTTGTTCATGGAAAGTTTAATATAAGGAGTAAAAGAAGTGTAAGAGAATAATGCTATGAATATAAATGTTGATGGGTAGAGAGACAGAGGAAGGCCGAGGAAAAGATAGATGGATTGTGTGAAAAATGATGTGAAAAAGAAGGAAGTCAGTGATAACTTGACGGTTGACAGGACGGAATGGAAGAAGAAAACGTGTTGCGGCGACCCCAAGTTACATGGGACAAGAGCAAGAAGATGATGAATGCTAAAGCTATATTTCAACCTGATCCAAGTTGTCCATGAAGTGTTTTGATGTGTTTTAAATAAACGTTGCCTTTTTTTAGTTAAATATAACAGCTCACATTTTAAGGACAATTTAAGTAATGTTAATTGTAATCCGTGGTGCTTGGCAGCTGGGCTTTCCACAGTTGTAAACGTCCCCGTGTGCCAATTTATTATTTCTGTTCTGTATCTTGCTTTATTTGGAGGCAAATAAGTATTTCTTACTCCTCCGCTGTTCAATTTCTGATCAATTTCGTTGCGGGATCCAAGGCAGTTGTAACGTTTCTCTGGGACTCGTCGAGCTTCATTGCTCGTTTTTCTGGTGGTCGCCACTGTTGATTCTGGCTTACAGAAGTAAGTAAATCCTAGTGATGCCACTACACTAGGATTTACTTACTTACTTCTGTAAGCCAGAATACTATTCCCACCTGCAGTGGATAGGGAATAGTGTGGTGGTCCCATTAAAAAAAATTGCCCCTCACTTGGATTTTTTCCATTACACTCCAATACACTAACGGCTTGACCCGGTACAACTACCTATAGGCTATACTAATATTTGTTCCATACAAAGTCAAAAGTCAAAGTCAAAGCATTTATTTCAATTAAACCATTTGCAGGCACTTTTGAATAGTCAAAGAGTCAGTAAGTTAGTCAGAAAGTTGAAGCTAGTTGCTCGTTCCAAAACGTAGGGCAGGTCTCTATGGAGAAGAACGAGCAAGAAACTCCACGGACACTCTTTTCAATCAAGCTTTTACAAAATCCTGGTTACATTATTCTGGTTGCTTCTATATGTGAAAACAATGTATGTGAAGAGAAATCCAAAACATTCTAATTAAAAATAAATTAATATAAAAGCCATGGCAGATAAGAGATGACCAATCTCAACTGACAGCGCCTGTTCACAAACATGACGCGCGGATCAGCATCACTTAGCTCAACCATTTTGAAAGGAACTGAATGATCTAACCCACACGCCACCAGCGAGATATTTGAGCGAGCATGACAATGCTCTCAACTGAATAAATAATTGGCTCCATAGTTCTCACATTCAAATAATAATTGAAATAGTGCTATTAATATAGACAAATACAATCATAATACGGGAATCAAACCGTCGACACGCAGCGGAACAGCTAATCACTCAGCCACTGCACCAACCATTCTGTTCTGTTACGTCCAAACTACACCAACTCTTTTATCCACGATTTCAGGAATCCCAGGCGTAATCTTCAACGGTGTGCCAGACTTTCTGTATGAGACGGAAGTCCTGCGCCTGGATAAGGCACTATGGTTCAGCCCTGATGGGCAGACCCTCATGTATGTGACGTACAACGACACGCTCGTCCAGACACATAAGTATCCGTGGTACGGGCTGGACCTGCAGGAACCGCCTGCGTATCCTACCATTCGAGCGTTAAGATATCCTAAGGTATGTTAATGTTATTATTAAAATATTTTTTGACGGTTTTATTTAGCTTGCCCTGTTTGTTTTTAGGGTTTCGTAGCCAAATGGCAAAAAAACGGAACCTTTATAGATTCGACATGTCTGTCTGTCTGTCCGTCCGTATGTCACAGCCACTTTATTTCGAAACTATAAGAACAATACTGTTGAAACCTGGTAAGTAGATGTATTCTGTGAACCGCATTAAGATTTTCACACAAAAATAAAAAAAGCAATAAATTTTGGGGGTTCCCCATACTTAGAACAGAAATTCAATTTTTTTGGTTTAATAGTTTTAGGTTTTCAACCGACTTCAAAAAAGGAGGAGGTTATCAATTCGTCTGTATTTTTTTTTTTTTTTTTTTTTTATTTTTTTTTTTTTTTTATGTTTGTTACCTGATTTCTCGGGACTGGGTGAACCGATTTTGATGATTCTTTTTTTATTTGGAAGCTAGTGCTTCCCATGTGGTCCCATTTTAATTTGGTCCAGTTCTGGCCATGGCATCCATGAGAAAACCGTATAAGTCTAAAATTTGCATTAAGTATGTGCGCGATTTGTTACGCGATTTCTCAGGCAAACGTAAACCGATTTTAAAAATTCTTTTTTTTATAGATAGAGTATGCTTCAGGGCTGGTCCCATATAAATTTTATCGAAATTGATTCAGCACTTTTTGAAAAATCAACAAATACCCAATATTTTTACATAGACTTCGTTTTAGTTTCATTAATCTTTGTAGTAGTTAACTTTCAATCTCTTCTTAATAGATTTGAATGAGAAGGAGGCACTAAAAAGCGGAAAATAAAAAGCTTTTTACAAAAAAGACAACCGCCTTCAAAAAGTGAAAAATAACTTTAGCACAGAACACACATTGACTTTAGTTTCGGAAGTCGGTGGCAATACAAAACAACAAACAGAACAAAGCCACTGAATTTCGAAACTAAAGTCAATGTGTGTTCTGTGCTAAAGTTATTTTTCACTTTTTGAAGGCGGTTGTCTTTTTTGTAAAAAGCTTTTTTTATTTTTTTTATTGTACGTGCAAATATTGTATATTTGTTAAAAAAAAATTTTTCATCAAATCCATAATGGATAGGTCTTCAAAAATGATATTGAGGTTTCCAACATCATTTCTTTCTAAACTGAATAGTTTGCGCGAGAGACACTTCCCAAGGTGGTAAAATGTGTCTCCCCCCCCCCCCCCCCTGTAACTTCTAAAATTAGAGAATGATAAAACTAAAAAAAATATATGATGTACATTAACAAGTAAACTTCCACCGAAAATTGGTTTAAATGAGATCTAGTAAGTATTTTTTTTTAATACGTCATGAATCGTAAACCTCAATTTACCTTTCATTCAATCGACTCGCACTTGGCTGATTTTTAAGTCTTCGCTTGCTCACTAGACCCCGCCATCCCCTTCTAACCTAACCTATCCGAGTCGGGGTGCCCTAAGTCCCGAAGAAGCACCCACTCTCTCTATTGATTAAAACCGCAATAAAATCGTTGTGTATACTTTAAAATATCCAAGCGTACAACGTACACCTTAACTGACAACGATAACAGACGCTTATAGCGAAATATAACGAACTAAACGTATTCAATGAAAAGGAAATTAAGCGGAAATGGCGATTAAGACGCCCACTGCTGGACATAGGCCTCCTCCAAAGGGGGGTTTTGCCATAATCGCCACGGTTGGCAGGCGGGTTTGCGATCGCAGCATGGTTGTTAAGGTCGTAGCACACATATCAAATCGGAAAGGGATCGTCACCGTATCGCCTTTCGCCTCGCCGTCAAACAGGTGTCAACATAAAGTAAGCAACGTAACCAAAACGGATCAGCAACTCCGATACGTCGACTCTGCTACGGCTAGACGGCGTTTGATAAGTTTGTGTATCAAAAAAATGTGATAAAAAATTCATTGAATTGTGTTTCTGTGAAATCTTTTTCATTGAAGTAAATAGTCTTTGAAACAATAATAGTCGAAATAAAAATACGAAAGAAAAGAAAGAAAGAAAAACCATTTATTCACGAGATAGTGACGCACATTACAAAATAGTTTATGCTGTATATTAAACATTATTATTATTATTATTACGAGGACCTAATATTATATGAAACATTTTCTGGGAAACGAAATTCTATGAAATTTCTGTCTGCAAAACAAGGGGACACCGTTAACAATAGGTCTGTTCTTAGAACTTAGTTGCCATTGGGATAGGTTCATGTGCTGGGATCTGTACATGTATTATTTTTCCTAAATTCAACGCTACCTACTATGATATTTCTAGAAGGCGACACTATTTATACCCAAACCACCAACAGCTCATCACGTCTTCTAGTTTACTACTTGTATGGATCAACTTATTCCTTTACAGGTGAACACCAATAACCCGGTGGTGACAGTGAACGTGGTCAGCGTGAAGACGCCCAAGTACCTGTTCTCACATGCTATACAGTTCAACTCGCAAGTCGACGACAGTACGTATGAATTATAGCTTTATATCCCAATTATCCCAAACAAAGTGTCTGCCTGCACAAACGGTGACTGGTAATTAGTAACCAATACTAAAGCGCCCTCCACACATTTCCGGGTACCCGGCCCTGCCGTGTTCCGTCAGGGACAAGAAAAAATCGATTACGTACAACCTGTACGAACTTGTTCACATAGCTCCGTGTCAGGCGCATCCGGTTCGTCAGTGTCCCGGAGCACGCTCGGACGAAAGGTTGATAGAACTTGTACAACAGAATAATATACTTTGCGATCTTTCTAATCCACATTATTTAAATTCTAAGAAGAAAAATATAATATGGAATAATATAGGAAAAGAATTAAAGTGTGTTACACTGATATCGATTTCCCTGATATGTGTGAACACGGGTGACGGATGGCACGTCCCTGACGGGAACACTGAAACGAACAACTCGGAAAATGGATACTCCTGAACCGGAAATGTGTGGATAGCGCTTAAAGCCACATATTATACCAGCACCATTTTTTCTACTACATACATGGGAAACGCTGCTCCTAATCTCTTTCCCATCAGGCTATGAGAGTAAGGAAAGAAGGAGTGGCAATGGTAGTCATCAAACAACAATAATCAAATCCATATTGATCGATTCAGATTTTCTCCACAAGCGACCAATCTTTATCTTCTCCGTAACGAGACGTTAATTAATATTATTATCTGCCTAGCCTTTTCCCAACTATTTCGGAGACGGCTTCTAGTCTAACTGAATGCAGCTGAATACTAGTGTTTTACATGGAGCGACTGCCTATCTGACCTCCACAACCCAGTTACTGGGTAATGCGATACCTCTTGGTAAGACTGGTTGTGAGATTTCAAGCTTCGGACTACATATAACGACTGTCAAAGATCTACGAATGACAGCTGGGACCAACAACTTTACGGGCTTACCGAGGCACGGAGGGAACTCGGTATGAAATGAATAGCCACCCATCCAAGGACCAGCGGCGGCAAGCGTAGCTTAACCGTCATGACCCATCTACGACTTTTACTTAGCCCCGAATCTACCAATCAGCTAAAATTACGGTGAAGCTGTCCTATTTCATAGCCCGCAAAACCTCGTCAAATCAAGCTCATTTTCAAACATATTATGTTCACACAATTTGTTGTTGTTTTTGCAGGCTGGTACGTGAGGTGGACGGGCTGGACGTCTGAGAAGCAGCTCGCTGTACTACTGCTCAACAGGCCGCAGAATATCTCCCTCATCAGCGTCTGTAGTGCCACTCATTACAACTGTCAGGATGTAAGTATATATTGTCTATCGCTGACATATCCCACATGGCGAAACTAAAGTTCTCCGTGACATTAGCATGTGTGAACACCCGACAGCACCGGTATATTTGGAGTATGCTCCTTTTTCAATGGAGGATGAAAAACTTTCCACTCTGTCTGATCCACCTTTAAATATACTTTATATTAGATATGCTCATTTTAGCTGTCTGCCAACCTGGAGTCCTGAAGCAATTTCGACTAGTCGATGTTCATCGACAGTATTCTAAATACCATACCACACAGACGGTAGATGGGCAAGCGTAGTGTGGGACGCCCTGCAGCACGATGGACCGATGATTTAAAGAAGGTGGCTGGCAGCGAATGGATGCGGTCTGCCGCAGACCGGGTTAGCTGGCGATCTCTGGGAGAGGCCTACGTTCAGTAGTAGACTGCAATAGGCTGATATGATGATGATTCTAAATACACCTTAATCCATTATCCAGATATATCGCGACGAATCAGACGGTTCCCGCTGGTCGGGTCTCGGGTCTGAGCCGGTAGAAGACGACTGTGGTTGGTGCGGGAGCATGGCTCTCGTGGGCTCCAAGTCCACCATCTACACTACCATGCCCGTGGCTGATCTACCTCCGGGGGGAGCGGGGGGGTGGTGGCGGCACGCTGTCCGGCTCACACAGGACTCCAGGACCACCTTGACGTTAGGGAGCTATGAGATCACCCAGCTCATGGGATGGGATGAACGGAGAAAGTTCTTGTGAGTATGAGTTACTATTTTATAATTTGCTGCTTTACCTCTCGAATGTCGATGGCACCGCATAGGTGCATAAGCAGCGGAGGTTTGACCTTCAACAAAGTCAAAGTCGAAGTCAAATCATTTATTACAATTAGACCATTAAAAGGCACTTTTGAACGTCATATTGTAAAATTTGAATCTAGTAGCCCATTCCAAATGGTAGTTTCGTATGGAGAAGAATGGGCAAGAAACTCCATACATACTCTTTTATAAAAAGGGTGTTTACAATATTTTCATTTACAAGAATGATTATGTTATGTGAATGCGATGTACCTTGTATAAAAATCACTATATTATGGTATGTAATAGACACACCGTGTTCACATATTTACAATTAATAATACAACTTTTTTCGTCTGACTGTTGTGGAGTAATGAGTGCTTGTAGATAAGAATATTGGATCAATACTCAATAGTTATCTTTATTGCTTTTCCATAAGTAGAAATATGCTTATGTAGATGGTAGATGTTTAGTTAGGATCATTATGGACCCTGTTGGACACAGCAGTAGGGTAGAAAAGAGGAAGCTCTGTGTTAGGAAAAAGATTTTATTAAATTAAAGTAGGAACGATGTTTTAAATGAAACATGAATACTTAATTTTATTATTTCTATATTTATTATTTAAATATTCATTTATGAATAATAACTTTAGCTTTTCAGGATTTTTTAAATCTTTTTCATAAAAATATGTTAAGCTTTTCTTCAGAAGAGAGTCACTTCCATCTTTTTCTTCTACATCGTTATGAGTCAGTTCCATCAATCATAATGTCGATATGGCGTCAACGTTTATGTACTCTCCATCATCACGTGGTGATCTTGACAGATCCCAGCTTACTCTTACACACTTCGCTCCACAGATACGTGGTCGGCACAGCTCCCGAGAAGGCCGGGGAGCGTCACCTATACCGGGTCAAAGTGCCGACAGACCCTGCGAGCTGGCCCGACCCCCCCACCTGCCTCACATGTCCCGGCACTGACCTGCTGCCTCCTGATGCTACAGCCGAGCCTGTCAGTGCTGATCCGGTAAAGAAAAATAAAAAAAGATGATAGTGGTATAACGGGCTGGTGTCCGCAACGCCACGTCTGAGCACGTATTTTCCGTACAGATAAAAGAAATAATATTTTTTTATCACACAGATATCGTCCCTTTGGAATTTATTTGTTTATCTATTTATTTATATTTCGTCTCCCCTCTCGGAGGTGGGCGCTAATGGCTACGGCACAGTTCTAAACTAATGTAGCTGTTATCGAACTCTTATACAAGGTGTAACGTTAAACACGCAAAACCAACACCCCAAATGATTTTTAATCAACCGACTTCAAAAAAGGAGCAGGTTATCAATTCGTCTGTTTTTTTTTTTCTTTTTTTTTATGTTTGTTACCCGATTTCTTTGGACTGGGTGAACCGATTTTGATGATTCTTTTTTTCTTTGAAAGCTAGTGCTTCCCGTGTGGTCCCATTTTAATTTGGTCCGGTTCTGACAATGGCATCCATGAGAAAACCGTATAAGTCTTAAATTTACATTAAGTATGTGCGCGATTTGTTACGCGATTACTCCGGCAAACGTAAACCGATTTTGAAAATTCTTCTTTTTACGGATAGGGTATGCTTCAGGGGTGGTCCCATATAAATTTTATCGAAATTGATTCAGCACTTTTTGAAAAATCAACAAATACCCAAAAATTTTACATAGTTGACGTTTTAGCTTCATCAATCTTTGTAGTCGTTAACTTTCATACTCTTCTTAATAGATTTGGATGAGAAGGAGGTACTAAAAAGCGGAAAATAAAAAGCTTTTTACAAAAAAGACAACCGCCTTCAAAAACTAAAAAGTGAAAAATAACTTTAGCACAGAACACACATTGATTTTAGTTTCGGAAGTCGGTGGCAATACAAAACAACAAACAGAACAAAGCCACTGAATTTCGAAACTAAAGTCAATGTGTGTTCTGTGCTAAAGTTATTTTTAACTTTTTAGTTTTTGAAGGCGGTTGTCTTTTTTGTAAAAAGCTTTTTTTAAATTAACCTAATTCAAGAAAAAAAAAAGTAAAAAAATATTAAAGGTTTTATGTGCTGTGTTAGTTTTACTAAGACTCGTATTTGCATTGAAATAAGAACTATTATAATCACGCGTATGAGAAAATTTAAATTGGACGACAACCATTTGTGTTTGTTTACCTATTTTGGCAGGTTTGCGCACGTGATGGCTTGACCTTTTAATAAATAGACAGGGCAACATGTTTAATGATTTTTTTTTTTAAATGTGACCTATATTAAAAAGTGGTTCAATTGATTCTGCTCGTTATTCTAATCAAACTTTTTTTTTTTTTTTTTACTTTCTGTGTTTATTTGCAATCAGCCCTAAGACTATGAGCAAATCTGTTCTGTGAAACTGTCATGCGGAGTGGCTTCCCATTGGAAGCATCTACTCATCTGCTGCCTAGAGCTACTGTCGGTCTTCTAGCTCTAGAATATGATGACGTTTTAGCCGTCTAACATACTGGTCCATGGTGAGTTGGCGAGCAAGTTCGTTAGGGTGATAGATTAACCGCTCTTTATATTTAGCTGCCAAACTCCGAATATCCTCTTTGGTCGTTCTCATTTCAAGGTGCTCGTGAATTTCATTGTTGGTTATGTACCATGGTACGTTTGCAATTGTTCTTAGGATTTTGTTCTGTTGGCGCTGGAGTATATTTATGTTGGAATCGCTTGCGCTGCCCCATAGTTGCAGACCATATGTCCAAATGGGCTTTAGGATGACTTTATAGATAAGGAGTTTGTTGTCCAAAGAGAGTCTCGAGTTTCTTCCTAGCATCCAGTATAGGCTGTTGTACTTTAGCTGAAGCTCCTGCTTTTTGCATTTGATGTGGTGCCTCCAGGTTAGTCTACGATCAATGTGTAAGCCAAGATATCTTACATGGTCGCTGTGGGGTAGAGTAGATTGGCCCAACTTGACAGGTGGGCAGTCTCCTTTTTTAAGGGTGAATGTCACCTGTACTGACTTTGTAGTACTAGCCTTTATTTTCCATTTTTGGAGCCATTCGTATACTTTGTTAAGGCCCTTCTGCAAGTTCTCTGATGCCAGTCTTGGATCTTTATTACTAGCTAATATAGCGGTGTCGTCTGCAAATGTAGCTGTGGTTGTCCCTGGGGTTAGCGGTAGGTCAGCAGTGTACAACGTGTAGAGCATGGGGCCGAGAACAGATCCTTGTGGCACCCCGGCGTTTATCTCTTGGAATTCAGAAGTCGCGTCACCTTCTTTCACATAAAATATGCGATCCTCGAGATATGATTTAAAGATTGGAAAGTATGAGTGGGAAATATTCTGCTTGATCTTACATAGTAGGCCTTTGTGCCAGACCTTGTCAAATGCCTGCTGAATATCCAAAAACGCTGACGAGCAGTATTCCCTTTGTTCTAAGGACTTTCTTATGGCATCACATACTCTGTGGGCTTGTTCAACTGTGCCATGGCGTTCTCTAAAGCCGAATTGGTGATCTGGTATCACTTTGCGCTCCAAGAGGCTGGGCATAATTCTGCGAAGTATTGTCTTCTCCAGTACCTTGGATAGGGTAGATAACAGACTGATTGGCCGATAGGATGTTTTTTCGGTCATTATTTTGCCAGCCTTGTAAATCATGATGATTTCCGAGACTTTCCACGCACTCGGGAAGTACCCTATTCGTAACATAGCGTTGAAGATGATGGTGATGAAAACAATAGCCTTTCTCGGTAGTTCCAGCAATACCTCTTTAGTTATCAGATCGTAACCCGGTGCCTTTTTACTGTCCAGCCGTTTAATCGTTTTTATTACTTCCGTGGGCGACACGGGTCTAGGGGGAAAGTCCATTTGAAGATCTTGTTTTAGAATGAGATCAACATATTCTTCTGATGAGTTGTCTAGTATTACATTCGGCTTGAATACGCTTGTTAAATGATCCGCAAACAAGTCCGCTTTGTCCTGGCTTGTTCTAGCCCAGTCGTTTTCCTTTTTTATTGGGGTTTTCGGTAAGTTGGGTCTGTCACAAGATCGGGTAATTTTCCAAAGCGAGTAGTTGCTGGCTTTAGTAGCAGTTAGTGACTCCAGCTTAGCTTGCATTGTTAGGTCATTGGCATTCTTTATAGCTTCCTTGAGTTCTACAATGGCTTTATTAAGGACGGCCTTGTCTTGCGGATGACGGCTCAGCTGCCAAACTCTGCGTAGTCTACGTTTCTCCTGGATCATGTTCCTTATTTCCAGTGGTACGTTTGTGGGCTGGTTCCTATGTTCCGTAGTAGGCGTGCTTCTCCACGTGGCAACTTGTATGAGATTAGTTAATTGCACTACTGCTGTTTCAATTTCCTCCGCATCTTTGAGTCTGATATTTAGATTAAGGTTTTCTTCTATGTGTTCCCTGAAGGAGGGCCAATCGGTATGCCGGTTGTATAACATTATGGGTCTCTCAACTTCAATTATAGTTGAGCTGATAGTTAGTAAGACTGGGGTGTGATCAGATGACCCATCAGCACATGACTCGATCTTCATATACTGTTTGGAGAGTCCTTTTGTTAGGAAGAAGTCGAGTATGTCCGGGATTCGATTGTGATCAGCTGGCCAGTTAGTAGGTTCTAGTGGAGCAATTGTACTTAGGTGATTTGTATCGACGCTCGACTTTAGTTGTCTTCCCCTAGATGTTATTAGCCTTGAACCCCAATGAACATGTTTGGAGTTCCAATCGCCTCCTGCTATGAAGCGATTGCCTAGACTTGAGAAGAAGTGAGAGAACAGGTCGGAGTCAATTCGATGTTTTGGGGGACAGTATACAGCTGAGACATTAAAGTATCCACATCTGTCTTGTATTGCGACTGTTGTGGCCTGTATTTGCTCGGTTCTATATTCAGGTAGCAGATGGTGCTTTATTTTGTCCCGAATAATTATAGCTGATCCTGCATGACCTGTACCGTCTGGGTGATTTGTAGTGTATGTTTGGAATCCTTTGATTTTGACATTGGTTTTGTCTGTGCAGTGTGCTTCGGATATTAGGACTATGTCTAGTTTGTGTTCGGCCATTAGTACCTCAAGTTCATCTTTATTGGGTGAGAGTCCATTTATGTTCCAAGTCGCCAGTCTTAGCCCAAGGCCTGTTAACCTTGTAGTTTGGTTATGAGCGTAGTCATGACTTCATGAGACTCATTAGAGTGCTCATTTGTTGTAAGATAATGTCGAATTTCTCGTTTTGTTTGGTGAGGAGAGTTTCTAATACTGTTTAGTTTTGGTTTACATTAGGTATGGCATTTTCTGTATTCACTTTGTCTAGCACGTTTCTAGTAGCTCTGGCGTAGGAGAATGGTTCGTTTTCTGTGTCAGTGGAGGAAGATTGTTGGGCAGTACTTCTTTGAGGGTTTGTATCTCGAATCGTGTTGTCTTTTGCAATAGCACGTCTATCAGTTCTTCGATGACCGTATTTGTTAATTTTCCTGGCAAGTATTTCTCTGTACACCTCACAACCCTTGTAGTTTGCCGGGTGGGAGCCTTGGCACAGTGCACATAGGGCTGGTGTATTTCTATCGCGCTTTGGACAGTCTGAGGTTTTATGTGCCTGCGCGCATTTCACGCAACGGAAAGGTCTCATGCAGTAATTCTTTGTGTGCCCATATTGCTGACACCGTTGGCACTGTACGATTGAATTTTTCTTCTTGGGATCCTCTATGGTTACAGATTGATGGTAAATGTATTTTATTTCTTTAGCTGCTTTATTGTTCTGGCTAGGTAAGAGATTTACAAAGAATGTTGAGGTAGGCTTTTTCTCTGGACCATATCTGGAGTTAATAATTTCCCCGACAACAGTGTTTCCAGTTTTTTCAATTTCTTCCTTTATCTCACTTTTAGGTGTTGTGTGGTGAAGATTCCGAAGGACAATACGGCAGAGTCGTTCTTCCTTTTTGTTGAATGTGTGACCAATTAAGCCACTGTCACGGAATTTGGTGATGATTCTCTTGTAAGCCTCCGTGTCTAGGGTGTTGATTCTCAGTTGGTTTCTGTTCGTAATCCGATATGTGAATGAGCTTTTATCTGCAACAGTTTCCACGAGTTCAGTTAATTTATTGACATCTTCTATACCATACAGTATTATGGGTGGAGGCTTGCTAGGTTTTTTGTCCATTGGTTCCTTGGTTGCAGTGGGTTCTTCTGTTAGGTCAATTGGTAATTGGCTGAACATGTTGCTGATGGTTATATTCTCTGGGGATTCGCTGGCTTTTTTCCGTTTCGGATTTCTAGTGCCTGGTACTCTCTGCCAAGACGGGGGGCATACAGTGCCTTCCTGGTTTGGTGCATTTTGCGTGGCCGTGCCTCTCGGTGGTTCTGCCACGGCTTGTAAACTTTCTGAGGGTTTACTTCCCAAGGAATTGCTTCTAGGCCTGGTGATAAACATAACTAACTAACTAATCAAACTATTTTCAGGTTTTGCGTATTTGACGTTACACCTTGTATATGTAAACATGATTTTTGTTCCAAATAAAAATTTGATTTGATTTGATTTTAAATGTCGTCATGTCCCAGGGGTAAAACCGCCCGCCTTTCATGTTCGAGACTGTGGGTCAATTTCATATGTACATAATAATAATAATAATATGTGGGGACATTTCACACACGGCCATCTGACCCCAAACTAGGGAGACCCTGTACTATGGGTGTCAGACAGCTGATATACATACACAAATACATTTTAAATACATATATATTTAGATAACCTCGACTCGAACAGGCGTTAAATCAATGCTCGTGTCTTCTTTTTATGAGAAGAGCGCCTTTGCCCAGCAGTGGGACAGTAATAGACTTGAATTATTAATTAAAAATCGACCTGAACACGGTTTGCTCATCTATTCAAACTGGTCTTATGTTTAACGTTTCCAGGAGTTCGAGAATGCAACATCGGCCCTACCCGCGTGGCCCACGTCGACAGTGCTGCCACACATAGCGGACGAAAATGACACTCTACCCTCTGAGTGCCTCTACAACCGAATCATGTTCAGTAAAAACTACTCTTATTATGTACAGGTAAACATAATTATTATACTATGAAATGATATAAAGTGGAAAATATATTTTTCTTACTCATCCGCTGTTCCTTTCATTAATTGCGTTGCGGGATCCAAGAAAATCGTAATGTTTCTCCGAGACCCGTTGAGCCATATTGCTTTGACGCTTTTCTGGTGATCGCCACTGTTGATTCTCGCTATGTAGTGGATAGGGAATAGAGTGGCGAGATTGTTAAAAAAAATACACTATGAAAGATTTTCGTGATGCAAAGAACTAAATATCAAGCAATTATAGATCAAAATGCATCCACGAGTGGAGTGTTCAATCTCTTTGCAAGTATGGAAGGTAAAGAGCACTAGTCTATCTCTGTGTATGAAAAACGTCCGTTAAATGTGCCACATAAGGGCAGCGGTACAATCGCGACCAGGTAAACATTTTCTAACTCGGCATACTTCACTCCGTCAACAACTGGTACATTCACGGATCTATAGCTACATTCACACCATACCCTGTGCCTACGCCAGCGCCATTCTGGCGGGTTTCGGAACTGTTAATTTACTGCATAAGTAACATGTTCGATTCAACATGCTTGTCCGTAGGTTTGCTCGTTGTACAAGAGAAGTAAAAGTGACGCTTTTTAAAGCATATTGTCAGACTATGTACTTACACGTGTAGCCTCTGGATAAGGTGTATGCAAAAAGCCATCAATGCTCTTCGAGTTCAATATTTGACAACACGATTGGCGCAGTGGCTGAGCGATCGACTGCTGCGCAGCGTGTTGCGGGTTCGATTCCCACCCAGGGTAAATATTTGTGCGATGAGCACTTGTGTTTGCCTTGTGTCTGGGTGTTGTTTTATCTATATATGTATGTATTTAAAAATATATTTGTGTATGTATATCAGCTGTCTGACACCCATAGTACAGGGTCTCCCTAGTTTGGGGTCAGATGGCCGTGTGTGAAATGTCCCCACATATTATTATTATTATTATTATTAAATATAACAATGCATTCAGGATGCTGCTGGGGCTGCCACGTTTTTGTAGTGCTTCGGGAATGTTTGCTGATGCGTACACTGACGGCTTCCTAGCGATCACACGTAAGCGCGCCGCGTCACTGCTGTAGAGCGTCCGCAGTAGCTCGAACAGTCTCCTGAATGTCACTGCGGGGAAATTTGATTGCCTGTTCATGCATTTCTTGTCGAAACTGCATGTTCTACTAATAGTTTTTAAGTTCATGTTTTACTAACAATATATGAATGTGAATGAGGACATCCGCAAGAGAACCAAGGTTACCGACGTAGCCCGAAGAATTGCCAAACTTAAGTGGCAGTGGGCAGGGCACATTGCTCGCAGAATAGATGGCCGATGGGGCCGAAAACTTCTAGAGTGGCGACCGCGAACCGGAAGACGTTGAGTTGGAAGGCCTCCCACTAGGTGGACCGATGATCTGGTAAAGGTTGCGGGGATCCGCTGGATGCGAGTCGCACGTGACCGGCCAATGTGGCGACACGCGGGGGAGGCCTATGTCCAGCAGTGGACGTCTTTCGGCTGAAATAATGATATGAATGTGAATGATGTCTGAAATAAAGTGATTATTATTATAAAACCTGACACATTTTCAACATTCCCTCCAAATGGTCCTTACCCTCCATAAATGTGTTAGTAGTGTTAAGTGCCCAATGATTCGCCGAGCCACCAGTTCGTTGTAACGAGCAACATTACAGCAGTCGGTCCCCCGCAGGAGTGCCTGGGCCCGGGGCCCCCGGCCACGTTCGTGGTGACGCACTGGGGCGCGCGGCGCGCCGTGCTGTGGGACGGCCGCCCGCTCAGCACCAAGTTCGCTGCGCTCGCGCATCCGCAGGTCAAGGACTTCAGAGTCGACGTTAGTATGAATTTTGTTTATCATTTACCGAAACGTCCTCAGAAATGTTTGCCGAAGCCCGCACGGACGGTTCAAGCAATAATACGCAGAAAACTGCCTCGCTTCTGTGCAGAGTGCGGAGTAGTCGCAACTATATCCTGCGAGCTGTAGCGGAGAGATATACTCCAAATATTAGGGTTTTTTTGCGGAGGTTGATTAGGAATTAATAGGAATATTTTTCTACCTGATCATCCTTTGTTTTAAATATACCATTTAATATGAATCTTACTAACACTAGATATAAGCTGTGTGTAATACGACACGTTTGACGACACGGTTGGCGCAGTGGCTGAACGATCGACAGCTGCGCAGCGTGTTGCGGGTTCGATTCCCGCCCAGGGTAAACATTTGTGTGATGAGCACTTGTGTTTGCCTTGTGTCTGGGTGTTGTTAATCTATATAATTATGTATGTATTTACAAATAAAAATGTATTTGTTTATGTATATCAGCTGTCTGACACCCATAGTACAGGGTCTCCCTAGTTTGGGGTCAGATGGCCGTGTGTGAAAATGTCCCCACATATTAATATATTAATACTAACAAAACATGGAACACTGTTGTCCGAAAGAAATGAATTTTCATTTTTTGATTTGAAACCGTCATAGAAATTAAAAATTGATTGTAAAATACCACAGTAACTGTGTACTTTTCATTTTATTATACGTCATCGTGTTCGCGCCTCTCACGCATGAGATTGCGGGTTCGATACGACTACTATGTGACTTTTTCAATTCATATGTCAGACACGTCATTACTCCAAGCCATACTAAACTGTCAAATTTTCCCAATTGAATATGAACCTTTTTCACTTGCGATAGAAGTTGAAAATCTATAAAAAAAAATTGACAGATTGTTGAACCTTGATGTGCCTTGACCTTCTACCTTTATCTTGAACATCACTGATATCGGTGAAGGAAAAGCATCGTGAGGAAACCTGAACTTATAATTAAAGTCTGAAACCGCCAATCCACCTTAAGCGCACGTGGTGGTCAATGCTCGTGCCTTCTCTGTATGAGAAGAGGCCTGTGCCCTGCAGTGGGACAGTTATAGGCTGGTATTATTACTAATTAAACGCCATGACTGTGTTGTTCTATAATTCTAAAGAAAAATTGGTTGTCTGTAAAGTCGGTTTACGGACAATAGTTTTACGTGATAACGTCATAAAGAAACATAATGGCTAACATATACAGAATGAAATTGAATTCATCAGCAAAATTTTAAGGAGTGACTCAGACCACGAACCTGAACAACTTTCATTATGGAGCCAACTCAAACAGCGCGAAAAAAAAACAGCTGTTCCATACAGAAGTACAATAGGTACTCGGCCAAAATGTATGGAATACCTTTTTTTTGCGCTGTTTGAGTTGCCTCCATAATCAAAATTTTGTTCAAGCCGTAGTCTGAATCACTCCTTAAAATTTAGCTAATGGTTTCAATTTCATCCTGTATAACATAAGCAAATAATGGCTTCCGTCGAGGTGGGCGGAGCTTATAGTAGACGCTTGGGCCGATCGTGCCCCTCTATCGCTTGTTCCGCGCTCTCGCTTGCACTCTCAGGTTCAGGCGGAACGTGACAATTTTTCGTGAGTGCAGCCGGTGTTCATCGATTTATAAGACGTTATCACGTCAATAAAAAATGTATGGTGAATTAATTTGGTGGCTCAATGTTCCAGGTGCAAGCATACAGAGCGGCTCGCGTCCGCCTGCTGCTGCCACCAGGATTCAAAGAAACGGATGACCTGCCCCTACCGCTGGTGTTACACGTGTGAGTATACGAAAGCTAAATAAAGCTATCCGATACTTCTGCAAAATTCAGACTTAGTAAAGGCCCACAATCCCTTAAGACCAGGGACTTTAACCAGTGCGTAATACCTGCAACGACTTACGGAGCCGAAACGTGGACACTCACGGTGGGCCTGGTTCATAAATTTAAGTTAGCTCAGCGTGCTATGGAGAGAGCGATGCTCGAGGATTCTCTGGTGGATAGAATTCACAATGAAGTAATTTACCAGATAACTAATGTCACCGACATAGCGTGTCGAATCAGCACGCTGAAGTGGAAGTGGGCCGGCCACGTCTGCAGACGGACAGACGGTAGATGGAGCAGACACGCTTTAGAGTGGAGACCGCATCTGAGCAAGCGCAGTGTGGGACGCCCTGCGGCACGATGGACCGATGATTCGAAGAAGGTGGCTGGCAGCGGATAGATCCGGGCTGCGCAAGACCGGGTTGGTTGGCGATATCTAGGGGAGGCCTACGTTCAGCAGTGGACGGCAATTGACTGATATGATTTATTTATTTATTTATGCAAGGCACACCAACGACATATTTACAAACACAACAACAAGTAATCACAAATTTTTAAACTGTGTAAATACATCACTTATAGGCCATGCACATCATTCTTATTAAAAGGTAAACAATTCATTAAAAATTACAAATTAGATATACAAAAAAATCAATTATTATGAAATAAAATTAAATAGATTTATATTAGCGTTAAAATTAAATTAAATTACAAATAAATTACAATTACAATAAATTAACAATGGAATAAATTAAACTTACAATAATTTAAAATGTCAATGAATTAAAATTATAATAAATTGAATAAAATTGCAAGAGTAGCTGATCACAGATTAAATTTTGATAATTTTTGATTTGATTACGGGCAAACTATTGGAGAAAATGTCGATACTACTGTCGATGGAATAGGCCCTGTTATAAGAACTCAACATTCTGTTGAGGGGAGCATGCTGGCCCAGGTTTGTGCGACAAGGTATAGTAGCAAACGTTCTAATGGTTCGCTTAGACCGGAGGTGAGAATAACGGGGTACGTCTATGTTGATTTTCTGAAGAAGGTCTGGAGTTGATGTTCTCCCGTTAATAATTTTGTAGAGCGTTGACAGATCAGTTAGAACCCTGCGTCGCTTTAATGAGTCGAGTTTAAAGTGGTTTAGCCGTTCCTCGTAGTCGGCTCTGTAAGGACATTTAGGATCCTTAAATCGCAAGCACTTCGTAATTTTTTTCTGTACACGTTCAATACGGTCTATGTGAGTCTTGTATGTCGGACTCCAGACGGGAGATGCGTATTCTACAAGACTGAGAATAAAGGTGTTATATAGCAGTTTTAATGCCACGGTTCCCTTAAATTCTTTACCAAATCTGGTGATAAACCCAACCATTCTCATTGCCTTTTTACCAGCTTTTTAAATCAAATCAAATCAAATCAGTTTATTGCAAACATGTTGTACAGGGGTTGGAAAAATGGTTTTAGTATCAAACATGCACCCTGTAAGGGCACTGCAAAACAAATTAAATAAACAAATTAATTACTTTACATTTCAAAATATTTTCATAATTATCATGTCAGATTTACACAATTATTATTATTGAAAAATTCCAGATATTATGTCAAATCAAAATAAAATTAATATTATTCAAGAATTCCAGATATTATGTCAAATGAAAATAACATTAATTAATGAAAATAAATTAAATTATATATACCTACATTTGTTTTCAAGTAATGGTGAATGTACATAATAAAAAATTGGTGTATATAATTATGCATGACCTTCAAAAAAACTCTTGCAAAGTGTAGGTAGTAATGTCAATACATTTTCATCATTTTAATTATAATTATCATGTCAGATTTACAAAATTATTATTATTGAAGAATTAGAATATTATGTCCAATCAAAATAAAAAAATAATTAATTAAAATCAATTAAATTAATGAATTAATGAAAATAAATTAATGAATTAATGAAATTAAATTAAATATAGACCTACATTTGTCTTCAAGTAATGGAGAACTGATTGTTTATGTATTTCCTTAAAAAAATTCTTGCAAAGTGTAGTAGCACTTCTGGTTCAAATAACTGAGCAATTTTGTTTTAAATAAATTGTTTCCTTTAATTTCTTTCAAGAATTTTGGAATTTTATTATAAATCTTTATACACATTACATACGGGCCTGAATGGAAAATAGAGAGTTTTGAAACCGGTAATGCTAGATCATTTTGGTGTCGCAAGTTTAGTGGCTGGGTATAATGATCTTTATTTAAAGGGAAAAGTGATATATTTTTCCTGACAAACAGACATATTTCAAAGATATACAGGGACGTGAGTGTAAGTATATTTTGTTCTATAAAATGTGGTCGACAGCTGTCCATGCCTCCTATATTCGTTAGGATTCGTATGCATCTTTTTTGTAGCTTGAACAGTTTATCGGCGTTCGTACTATTACCCCAAAGTATAATACCGTAACGGAGCCAAGAGTACGCGTATGCGTTATAGGCTGCTTTAGCAGATTTGAAGTCCGTAGATTTTTTCAATTCCGATAGAGCATATGAGAACCTAGAAATTTTATTACTTATCTGTGCTATATGAGATTTCCAATTTAGGTTTGTGTCAATATTAAGGCCCAGCAAATTAAAATTATCGACGCAGTCTAATTTAGTTTTCTTAAAGCTAAAGTTTATGTCAAGAGGTCGTTTTTGGTAAGGTCTAAATTGCATTATTTTTGTTTTAGCGAAATTTAATTCAAGGATGTGTTCATTTAACCAGGTATATATGTCAGATAGAATTCGATGAATGTCATTGTTAAGGGTCGCATTATTTGAGCATGGAAATACAACTGAGATGTCATCTGCGAATAAAACGCTTACAGCCCCTATTATTTTAGGGAGATCGTTAATATAGATGAGAAATAATATGCATCCGAGTACGCTACCTTGTGGGATTGATTTATTTATAATTATTGTTTCCGATTTAACATTACTGATTTCTCCAGTACCGTGGTTGTAGTGCTCAATTTCTACATATTGCGAACGATTTTCGAGGTAAGACGTGAACCATTTATGAGCTATGCCGCGTACACCTATTCCTTCCAATTTATTTAAGAGGATGTTAAATTGAACTCTATCGTATGCTTTGCTCATGTCTAGGAGAATGCCTATAGCGTATTTCTTATCATTAATTATATTTAAGATTTGTTGTATATATTTATAAACTGCGTTGGTTGTAGACCTATTTTTCCTAAATCCATTTTGGCTATCGTTAAATATATTAAATCTTTCGCAGAAAGAATATAAGCGAGTCGTCATAGCTGTTTCTAAGATTTTCGAAAAGGTAGGCAAAAGTGCTATGGGGCGATAGTTATTGCAGTCCATTTGAGAAGCTTTTTTGTGTATTGGTTTGATTATAGAGATCTTAAGTAAATTGGGGACCGATCCTTCAGTGAAGGATTGATTTATTAAAAAAGCAAGCGGCATGACTAGTTCCTTCGCGCATTTTTTAACTAACGAGGGTGGAAGTTCGTCAAAACCATAGCTTCTCTTGTTTTTAAGGTTTTTTATTATTAACAGTATTTCATAGTCATCTACGGGTTTGACAAATAAAGATTTATCATTTTTTGTAATGACAGGTCGACCGGTTTGATTGCTGGATTTTCCTCCAACTGACTTAAAGAAGTCGTTAAATGCGTTTGCGACAGTGGTGGGGATTTCCGTTAATGTATTTTGTATATTTAGTTTAATGTTTTTCTTGGTTCTTTTGGTTGTTTTGTTCGTACGTTCTTTTATTATTTGCCACATCGTTTTCGAAATATTAGTACTATTTTGTATCCTTTTAATATTTATGATTTTTTTAGATTTAGAAACTACTTTTTTTAATAGCTTTTCGTACTTTTTGTAGTATTTTAACAAGATAGGGGCTTCATTTTGTGACAGAAATGTTTTAAGTAGACGTTTGTGGTGACAAGACATCTTTAAACCGGTTGTTAGCCACGACTTTTTGGTTTTGTTTTTAATTTTAATTCGTGTTTTTGGAATACAGGCATTTAATATGCTTACAATTTTTGTGTGGAAGGATTCATAATTTGAATTTACGTCTTTGTCTTCTGAAAGTATTGACTGCCAATTTATTTTATTTAATTGCGCCTTAAAGTTATTAATATTTTTGTCATTAAATATTCTTTTAGTAATATACCACGTTTCCCGTTCATTTTGAAATGTTTTTTTGGGGACTGATAGTGTTATTCCCTTGTGATCAGAAAGTCTCCGAAGTCTTCAACGGAGGCCTTAAAGTTTTTTAGTTTAAAGTTTATAAATACTAGATCTATACATGTGGCACTTGTCTTGCTGATTCTGGTAGGTTCATTAATCATTTGGTCAAAATTATAGCTAGACAAAGTGTTAAGTAAATCTGTAGAGCCGGATGAATTCTCTAATATGTTTATTATGTTTATTAAAGTCTCCTCCGATAATAATATTCTTTTTACTGTCTTTGATTGTTAGCAATTGCAAAAGTTTTTTGAGAGAGTCATAAAATACTTCTGTCTCCCTATTTTTCTGAGGCCAATATATAACTACAATGACAATATTTTGTTGAACTATTTCTGTTGCACACACTTCAAATACGAACTCAACAGACAGCGATGTTATGTCTGGTCGGTCTAACGTTTCGATGTTTTCCTGTATAAAAATGCATACGCCACCACCATCGTAGTGTTTCCTCCTGTAACAGGAAGCCGCTTTATATCCATTTATGTATAGTAGTTCAATTTTATTTTCCGTAATCCAGGTTTCTGTCAGACATATAGCATGAAGGTTTCTTCTTTCTTCAATAACTGATTGTAGCAGATATCTTTTATTATTAAGACTGCGTATATTTTGAAAAAGTATTTCAAATTTATTTGCGAAAGGAACAAAGTTCAGTTTGCCTATTATTGGTGCTCCGGGTCGGAGAGGGTAGCCTAGTTGCATTATGTAGCGTTGTGTTATTTGTAATTTCATGATCGTAGTATCCCTGACATTCCTTGCCATCCATTAATAGTGTGTTGTTTTTTATATTAAGGTGTATTGTAGACCGTCTTTCTCTTTGTTTTCGTCTTCTCTGTAAAGATTCTTTATCAAGGAAAGCAGAGACATATAAGCCTAGACTTTTTAAATAATCCGCGTTGTCTAAAATATATTTAGTCACTCTTTTGCTAATCAGTTCCACCCGTATTGGCCGTCTAAATCCGTTTCGTCCTATTCGATTTAGGTCTTCGATATACCCAGTGAGGTCGATATTTAATGTATCTTGAAACGCAAATATTATTCTGTCTTCAAGGTTTGTTTCTGTTTCGTTATAATATTCGTTTAGGCCGTGGATCACAATTGTTTTATTATTATCGTTCGAAGCATGCATTGGGGTGTCATTCATGGTGATATTCATGTTTTTGTTTTGTAGCTCGGCTATTTCTGTTTTAAGTGTCGCATTTTTTATCTCAAGTTTTTGTATAGTTTCATTTATTTGAATAATATTGCTAGTCAGTTTAGTTTGCTTTAGAGAAAGTGGTTCAGTTTTCTGGTATATTTCTTGTTGGAGTTTTAATACAGCTACATTTATTTCTGATTGGATGGTACTTTTAATTATTGTCAAAATAGATTGTTGTTGTAATTCTAATTTTCGGTCTAATAGTTGACTAATTTGTTCTAGTGTAATTGGCTCCGTATGTAGTAAGATTGGCGATAAGATTGTAGAATTATCAATATTTGTTGGTGGTGCGTCATATTTTTTTGTGTCTCCTAGAATACTATGGTCATCTTGTGTTTGCTCGTCAATGGACATTGTCGTGTCGTCAAGTGTAGCTGGAGATTGTCTCCTAACAGGTGTGTCGTCATTTCGTATTTGTTTGGTAGAGGTTTTACACGATGGGCATCGCCATGAGATAATTAATTTACTTTTGTTTTCTACATAGTAAGCTGAGGTCATGTTGTTGCATCGGTAGTGGTACAGTTGTTGGCAAGTACAACATCTTAGTAGTTCTCCGCGAGCTATTGCTTGTTTACATCCAGCACAATTCATATTTGTGGGTATACAATGTAAAATGTTCCGTGCAGTAGTACTTGAGTTCGTCACTAATTATGTACGTTGCTTGGTGACTCACCTCAGCGGGCACAGCGCGAGTTGTCGTAGGTCAGGCACACAGTTCGTTATGTTATTTATTTTAAATGTTTTCACTTATAACTTTTTAATTGTTTGATGTATCGCACTTTTCACCACTAGTTAGGCTATTTAGATGGCTGTATTTTGATATATAGTACAACCACAAACAGTAACTCTTGCCGTCTTAATTGATTAAAAATTCAAGAGTAATTCGTAACACGTCTTTGCTACTCAAACTTCACGTCATTATTCTTATTAGCTTCACCTGTATGTTTGTGCCGTAATGTCCGTGTGGTGTCGGACGTAAAGAATAGCACAATCCCATATCTTCCCGTGGGTGTCGTAAGAGGCGACTAAGGGACTTACCAGAGAATGGGCAGCAGCGTTCTCTGTGCGTTTGTAACAACCATACTGAGATCGCCAACCCGCCTGCCAAGCGTGGCGATTATGGCAAAACCCCCCTTTGAGGAGGCCTATGTCCAGCAGTGGACGTCTTTAGGCTGAAATGGTGATGGTGGTATGTTTGTATGTTTGTAGGTTTGTATGTTTGTTTGTAACCGACTTCCTTGGGCGCGATTTTGACCCACTTTAAACGGCCAGATTTCGTTCAAACTTTGTATATTTATCGAGGACCGATGACAATACACTAATTTGATAAAATTATTAAAAAAAAAACAAAAAAACAAAAAAAAACATAAGTCGTTCAAAATTAGTTGCCGAAAAAACAGCTATTATATACTAGGAAGGTACTGCACAAGCGCCCCTGGTAGATTAAATGTACATAATATTTATAGATATAGATATAACCAAACTAAAAAGTAAAAAATAAATAATAGTTTAAAAAAACAAAAAACACGTTTTTTATAGAAAACCAAACTAAAAAATAGAAAATAAATTTTAATAAATTATTTTATTTTTAAAAAAGCGTGGGGTGCATGGTGTCAATAGTTATAAATATTTTATTGACAGATATGAGTAGAGTGATTATCATTTTGATAATATCTTAAAAAGCACCCCACGCTTTTTTAAAAATAAAATAATTTATTAAAAGAACAATGCCCACTTCCCATACATTTAAAAACCTGATAACAAAAGTGTGTGTATAGTAATAAAGTATAGTAGAAAGACTACCTGTAAGTTTAGAAAATAATGCCAGATAGTCATTTTTACGATTTAAACGCCACGAAGTCCAATAAAATACAAATATTACTCTTTAGGTTAGGTTTTGCCGTTACCAAAAAAGTAGTAAAGAAATAAATGTGCTAGAACTAATTATTAACGCTTGGAAGTTTTTTTTGGTTTAAAATAGGAATACTTACCTACCGATCTATAGTCTAAAACAACTTTTTTACTTTGCGTATTCCTCGAAATCAGCTGCCTGTAAGTCACTGCTTAGGCTCTCAATAATGCCACTATAAATAGAGTGTCGAGCATTAACTGCTGTTTCAACAACAACAATAACGTTCTAGCATTCTTATAGAATCTTGGAAACCCCTATCCAACATAATCACATCATTTTCTTGACAATATAATCTAAAAGATGAGTTTTCATAACATAAACATGTCAAATGTCAAAAAAATCCGTTTCAGTCGTGCGAATTCAATATGGCATACTGCGTGATTAATTTATTTAATTATTATGTTATTTGTAATGAATATGTAATAAAGGTGTATCTAATAAAAAATAACATAATAATAAATACTTACTGATTAAATAAAACGTTAAATAATGAATAAAACTCAGAAACAGAGTTGAATAAAGTTAAAGTTGCAATGTGTAAAATGGAACGTCGTAAAAAGAATAGTTGAGGTGCGTTCGAAACATGGTAATACGTTAACCTTTGACGTAGAATAAGCATAAATAAACTTAAAAATCTTTTTTTCCTGCGTTTCTTTTAACATTGTGATAAACGTAATTAATATAGAATAAAATTAGCTACATTTTAAGATTTATTACATTTCTATACATAGTCAGGTCAAAAATGAACATTCTTCTTTATTTTCTATTTTTTAGTTTGGTTTTCTATAAAAAGCGTGTTTTTTGTTTTTTTTTAACTATTATTTTTAATAATGTTATTGATGTGTGTGGTGAATGAAAGATCGCTGCTGAGTACCACACCTAGATCCCGTATGTTTTTAACTTGCTGCAATGATGTTCCATTGAGGGAGTAAGTTGATTGTGTGGGGCGCCTTTTCCTCGTAAATGTTATATGGTAACACTTGCTCGCGTTCAAAACCATCCCATTCACCGCACACCAGTTTTGTAGTGAATTTAGATCAGATTGGAGCAGAGCAATGTCCTCTTGGGTTTTTATTTGCCGATAGATTTGAAAGTCATCGGCAAACAAGGAACATTGGCTATGTTTGATGCAACCTACTATGTCGTTAATGAAGACAAGAAAAAGAATTGGCCCAGTATGAGATCCCTGGGGCACACCAGAGGTTGCAATATACTCCGGAGATTGATACCCGTTTACCACCACTCTTTGTGTTCGCTTGTATAGGTATGACCTGAACCACTCCAGCAAGGGTCCGTGTATGCCGAGCGCTGCTGAAATCAGTGTACAGAGCGTCTACTTGTTAGCCAGAGTCAACGCTCCTACAGACCTCGTCAAGATATGATACCAAGTTGGTGACGGTGGATTTGTTGCGGCAGAAACCATGTTGTTGAGGTATAAGTTGTTTTTCAACATGGGATGTTAATATGGGACAGATCAGTGATTCAAAAAGTTTTGAGAATATGGACAAAATAGAGATTGGCCTATAATTTTTTGCATCTGCGCAATCACCTTTTTTGAATATCGGCACCACGTTAGCTTTTTTCCATTCTGTTGGAAATGTAGAAGTTTCAAGCGATTTGTTGAAAATAAAAGTTAAGGGATAAGTTAGATTACGTGCACATTTTTTTATGAAAAGTGGAAGCAGCCCGTCCGGTCCTGCACCTTTGGTAACATCTATTCTGCTCAATGCTTTAGAAACTTCCCTCTCAGTGAAAACAATTTTATTGAGAATACATTGAGGAAATATTTGAGCATTTGTTTCTGCACTACTGCGTGTACACTGCGTTTTTCTACTAGCGACTGAAAACGTAGACGAGAATTGAGTAGCGAACAGTTTGCATATTTCATCGCCTGTCGTAGCTTTTGAACCGTTAAGTGTCACTTCGGATGGTATCGAGTTAGATTTAGAGTTTTTTGTTTTAACGAAGGACCAAAACGCTTTGGGGTTTGACCGGATGTTACTCTCCACAGAACTGACATATTTCGTGTAACAACTCTTAATAATAGATCGTGCTCTTTCATCGAGTATTCTGTACTCAATCTCATCACGCGGATTATTGTACTTTTTAAAACGTTGTCGTAGCTTTTCTTTTTCGTTGAGAACTTTTACTAAAGTTTTAGAGTACCAGGGGGGGAAATTTTTGCTAACACACTTAATTTTATGAATATTCTGATTAATAATTGCTTGAATAGATTCATAAAGCATCTCTGTCATATGGTCAACATTTGCACATGGTTGCAGTCGCTCTTTCCAGTTTATTTCTCTTAATCTTTTGTTAATTAATATGTAGTCAGCCTCAGCCACCTTATAATTAAATTTAGTTATTTTTACATGATTTAATTGTGCGTATGCTTTTAAAATAAAATCGATTTCTAAAGGGGGATGGTGACAGTCTTCTTTACAGATAGGTGAAGCAGACCTCCTAACCATTACATTTCTCATATTTGATAACACCAAGTCCAATGTTCTATTATTAGTGTTTCTAATGACATTACATATATTGAGACAAATTATTTAAAGACATAAAATCTATAATAGAGTACCCCAGGTTGTTAGAATAGTTTGACGGAATAGTAGAGGTTGCATAGGAATGACTCGGGTCCTGGTTCCATTCGATGAAGCCGAGATTAAAATCTCCGACTACTATAATTTCCTCACCGGTAGTTTCATTGACACTCGTGACCGAACTGAGGAACATGTCTAGATGCTGCTGTGTCACAGGGGGTGGCAAGTAGACAGCGCAAATGTTTACTTTCTTCCCATCGCTAACCTTCACGCGTACCCAGAGGTCTTCTGCAGTAGTTTCCCACTGACAAGCCCGCGCGGAATCATATGTCTTGGACACCGCAATAAGAACGCCACCTCCTTCTCTTCCTGTAAGTGCGCTGGAAGTTCTATCTCTTCTATAAATATTATAATAGGAGTTAAACAGCTCTGCATCGTTGATGTTATCATTAAGCCATGTCTCTGTCACCACAATCACGTCGTATTGATTGACGTGACCGCCATATTTATATCACTCAATTTTGTTCGCATTCCCCGGAGATTCTGGTAATAAACGGTGAATTTTAATGATTAACTCAGGGGTTTTAATCTCCTAGGTTTACTTACATTAAAGAGGCAGCGTGCAGGCTCTTTATCTGTTTAGCTTGTGCTCCATCTTCCTTACGGACCATTATGCGGCCATCGTGGACCCAGACATACTTATAGCCCTTCTCACGCGCCATTTTCCTCGTTTGTGCATGTATCGCTTTATTCAGGGGCGACAGATGTTCGGAGACGAAAACGGGTTGTTTGGTACCACCGTAGCCCAAGTGACTTGAATTAAGTTTGTCGGAAACATGAGCACAGTTAAATTTTGTTACTAATGCTAAAACTTCATCGCGTTTCCTTGAATTTTTCAGTTTTACTATAATCGAGCGCGGGCGGCTATTCTGTGAGTCGAGTTTTTTGACGCGGGTTATTGATGCAACGTCATCAGCTTCAATATTGCATGAGATAGTTTTCCCTAGTTGAACTACTGTGCTCAATAGGTTTTCGGAAGTAAGTTTTGATTTTCAGGAATTCCGTTTATTTCTAAGTTATCCTGACGAGAATGTTGTTCTACAATGTTGAGCCTTATTGATAACTCAGAAACGCTGGTTTTTAGCTCCTCATTTTCTTTTTTTAATTGATTTACAACGTTTTTGTTCTGATCCAATTCCATCTTCATATCATCATAGTCCTTGCTTATAAACTGGACTGATTCCTCTAGTCCTTGCAAAGTTTTTTTTAGCTCCATAAATTCATTTTCAAAGTAGGATTTGAACGACGCCTGCAGATGTACAGTAATTACAGACTCGATTTCTTTGCGAAGTTCAGAAATTGTTTCTTCATCAATCTTGTGGGAGTGGGTAACCGAGACGATGATGATGATGACAAGTCCTAATTTTGCAGAAATATTAAACCGTTTCCCCGAACCGATTTCCTGGTTCCTCAAACCTGGTTTAAATTTAGAGCAAGTAACACTTAATGACTTGGATATCTTCCTTAAGAATTGGCAAGAAATGGCTAAAAGTCGAGACCGATGGAAGGAATGGAGGGAGGCCTTTGCCCTGCAGTGGGACAGTACAGGCTAAATATAATAATAATAATAATAAATATAATATAATAACACTTAATGGGCTTGTGAATGTTATGGCGTCGGAGCTGATCACTTTTGATGCAGTTGTCGCGCGGTGCACATGCACAAATTCATTGGCTTAATTATTGTAACTTAATTTAATCAGTTTTAATCATTGTAATCCCTACTTTTTATTGAAAATTTTGTTACGATACTTTTAAGTAAATTAGGTTCTTGAGTTATTTTGCGAGTACCTACTATTTGCTGAACACCTGCAACGTACACGCCCACGCTGGAGAATCAAGAGATACCGGATCAGCAGCGACACGTGGTGTCTCAGCCACTCGAACATTCCGTCATGTATTTCACGATATAAAAACAAACAATAACGAAGAATTAAAAGTAACAAATAAAAACTAAATAAAACCCTTGAATCCTGTTCAGGTCAGCTCAGCCTGGTGGGCAGCTGGTGACAGAGCGGTGGAAGCCCAGCTGGGGCTGGTACCTGGCTGCCGCGAGGAACTTCATCGTCGCTGAGATAGACGCCAGGGGTTCTGGCGGACAGGTGAACTGACTTTTCCCTTAACATGCACGATTTGATTCTTGAGTGAATGAATGATTGATTGACTGAATGAAAGAAGGAATGATGACTTTGTTGACCGGAATATAGGATTTACATCAGGCGTTATGCAATTTTTTTGTTTCACTATAGTCAACGTTTGTTTGTGCAAAAGTTAACACAAAGTAAAATTAATATTATTAAGTAACATTTACATCAGAGAGAGACAGAGAGAGTAGAAGGGCCTTTGCCCAGCTGTGGAAACATTTAAACAGAAGCTGTAAAAAACCACTAACATTTGAAATTAAGGATACAGTGTTACGTGCATAAAGCTTGAGTAGCAAAAGTTTAGTTTCATTAAAATCATTTAGGTCACGTAGTTACAGAATCTACATACAAGTCAAGTCAATTCCTAATAATTGAAAATAGATAAATAATTAAAATTCCTTAGATTTTCATTGTGTACTTCTGCGATGGTAGCGGATAATGACAAATTTGCGTCAAGAGTGGAACCACAATAAGAATTGATTTTATAATGTTGACAGGGTGAGGAGCTCAGAACAGACATCTACCACAAACTTCTGTCTGTGGATGTTGAAGATCAAATAGCAGTTTTATCGTAAGTATCTTTTGGAAATACAATAACCGTTATTTGGATCCGTACAATAATCATTCGTGGAGTAGCTCGAGTGATCATCACAATTAATAAGATTAATTATTTTTGAACTGAAACTTCGATATAGACGGGGGGTAATAGGATTTTTCTATCACGGAAAAGCGCGAACGCTTTTTGACGCGAACGTGGAGGGGGTAGACGATGTATCGCATATGTTTTCACTTGTCTGTTGAAGTTTCACTTACTATATTTTCTCTTCACAACTCTTGGTTGACTAACAGAGAATGCTTAAGGCATTAAGTCCGCCACTGTACAGAGACCAGCAGATTAAGCTACCCCAATCTGTCTTTCTTTGATAGTTTTTCAACTTGATGACGATTTATTACCTACTTACAGGTACTTTTTTTCAGGTTGTAGCAAGCCGGGCTTTTCAGCTTTAATGGAGAGCATGCCACTGTGGCCAAGATACTTAATAGACTCTTTGCAAAGGAATATAATTATGCATGAAGTTTAAAAATAAGTGTTGCCTCCACAGGTACCTGCGCGACAACCTGAAGATGGTGGACGGCGCGCGCGTGGGCGCGTGGGGGCGTGGCTACGGCGCCGGGGCAGCCGCCGCACTCGGCGCCGGCGACGCGCACAACGTCACGCGCTGCCTCGCCGCCGTCGCGCCGCTCACCGACCTGCGACACCACAGTCAGGGACCATTCTTTGTCATCCTCCTATATCTCATCATCATCATCTTCTTCATCATTATCATTATCATCATCATTATTAAGCGCCCACTGCTGTGCATAAGTCTCCCTCGAGGGGGGTTCAGCCGTAATCGCCATACTTAGCCGATGCGTATCGGCGATCGCAGTAGTTGTTATGGTACTCAGAACGACGCTACTACACGGCGAACCTCCTATATCTACTCTCAGACTGTTCTTTTTTCTTTGCGTGGTGGAAATCCTCATGGACTTCCTCCATTGTGGGGGTGATGGAGGGGCATGCCGGACTCTTACCGGCTAAAACCACCGCCGTGTACCACCTCTGCCTATGGCCGGAAATGCAGGATTCGCATAAGCATTCACCGCTCCTCCGACGAAACCCAAACCCCCTAGATTCTCGGTTACTTCTTAATGGAAATGCCAAAGATTGAAGAGTAAAAGTAATTAATTGGAATTCGGAGTTCAGGCCCCTTATCTCAATCTGATTCATCCAATTATAGTCTACTGATTGCGGAAAATAAGAAAAACTAAGATTACTGCACATGCTCTCACCGAACCGGATCTTGCACATGAGCGTGATAATCCAACGATGGTGCAATTTTTAGTAGTCTTAAAAAAGGAGACTATGATTTCCATCCGTATGTATGTAATATTTGTTGGAATTCTGTAATATTTTAAGTCTACTAAGGGTAGGTTTTTCGCTCTGGGCATTTTCCCAGCTGGTCTCTCCTTAGATCGGGTCTGCATTTACGAAGCTTTATGTGTGTAATCTCGGCTATCATGTAGGTTATAAACCTTTATTATTCACCAAAATATTATGTTCTCCAGACTCCTACTGGACGGAACGCTACAGCGGCTACGGCTCGACATGGGCAGGCACGCTGGGCGTCAACGCCGTGTGGCGCAAGGCTGGCAACCTTCCGCCGCGAAGAGTCTTGCTGGCGCACGCCGCCGCAGACCTCACCGCGCCACCGCACCACGCGCTGGCACTGGCCAGGGCGCTCATCAGGAACACTGCCTTGTACACACATCAGGTAAGCGCCTTTATACACCTTCATCATCATCAGCCGGATGACGACCACTGCTGAACAAAAGCCTTCCCCCCAAAGGGGGTTGCCATAATCTTTGTTTATTTAATTGTTTATAATAAATAAATTTTGTTTATAATAAATAAATAAAAAAAAAAAAAAAAAAACCTGCCAGGCAGGCGTCTAGGGAATCGCAGTGAAGTGGTTAAGTACACGGAAGCCGCTGCTGCCCTACTTCTGGGTTGACACCCTGGGAATGAAAAGGGGGGGGGCTGTTCTAGCCCGAACACCCCACCCCATGAATAAGGTTGTGCCTTCATCATCAGCTAAAAACATCCACTTCTAGTCGGAAACCTCCCAGACTGGCCTTAAAAAAATGACTGTATTGCTCAAAGTCAAAGCATTTATTCCATTCCATTACGCCTGTAATGGAATGGAATAAATTCAAATTCAAAACAATTCAAAAGTGCCTACTTTTGAATAGTCAGAGATCGAGATTGTGTGTTGTTATCTTTTGAGTTGTGGCTGTTGTTTGAAGGAGTCGGTCACTTGGTCAGGAAGTTCAAGCTGCTGCTCGTTCCAAAACATAGGGTCTTCATGGAGTATAACGAGCTCCACGGATACTCTTTTCAATCAAGTTTTTTAATTATTCGATCACCACCAGACGACGGTTGGTCACGAGATGATCATCATCATCATTTCAGCCGAAAGACATCCACTGCTGGACATAGGCCTCCCCCAAGGGGGGGTTTTGCATAATGACGATGAACGAGATGATGGTCCACACTATTCCCCGTTCCTCTTCTTTCTCACTGCAAGAAGGGATGCGCTGATATTTATAGCAAACGATGTGTTTCAGGTGTACCCTGACGAAGGTCACAGCTTCGAACGCTCCACGATTCACCTCCACAAGACCATGGAGCAGTTCTTCGACGAGTGCTTCGGGCCGGTCGAGGTGGCTGACTGGGACACCGGCGGTGTGGGCGGCCTGTTCCCTTTCAGGGACTAGTCTTACGATTAGGGGAATGGCGAGGCCTCCCCATGAATCTTTTAAAAAGGATTCGATGTTATTAATCGATTCTTGGTTGGCGGAAGATTTTTAAGACGATTGTTTTATTTCTGGGTACTGTTTGGATCAATAGGTAGATGAAATCGAAAATCGGTTGAATTAAGATTATACAAATATACTTCAAATTTGGTTTTAAGAAAGCCTTAGAAAAAAGGCATATTATTACATTTTATTTTTTACTAACAAATAGGCTTGCGTTTGACCGCAAATGGAAATGGAGGTTCTTTCATAAAACCATAAAAAAAATAAACTAAGTACCGCTGAAGAATACTAATCTATCATGATTCAGATAATGTCCTGAATTAGATAATATGCTCAAAATCTAACAGCGTATTCGAATTTATCAGTGTTGACGGTTATACTACACGGAAATGTCTAAAAAAAAATTATCTTCCGCCAAACTCTTTAATTTAGCGAACAAGTGAAATAGGGATTCAGAATTTTTTTTTTTTTTCGTCTAAATAGAGAGCAACAAAATTTTACAAAATAGTAAAATGATTTTTGGCAAGATTCGATAAACGTATTATTAAAATGCCAAATTTTGACTTCCATATTTGAAAATGTAAAAATTAGAATGCATGTTTGTGTCTAAAAGAAAGAAAGATTTTAAGCTCTGTATAAAAAGAAAAAACGTTCCCATATTTTAGCTAGAAAAATCTTTTTGTCGACATCATATAAGTATGTACTTAGAAGTAAAAACTGAGTTATAAAATCACGTAAAAAAAAAATCGGTAAAACCATGTTTTGACTTGAACCTTGAATTTTAGGGTTTTGATAAAACACTCTGGATTCTTATAGAATATAAGTCATGCTGATTTAAAATATAGTTTTATACTATGACAGATGGACTGTCAGGCGCCCACCGTCAGGCACGTTCATGTTATTCTTATCTTATCCCAATATAGAGTTCTTTCAGTTAATTTACGTTTGATTCCTCGTAGATAATGATCCCATAATATACGCCATATGGAAAAACCTCTACAGTACTTAGAAATATCAGCTTTTGTGTAGGTACCTAGGTAGGGACGTGTCAAGTGGAAGAGAAGCAGGAGATAGGTAGACAGTTACATGATTAAGAAATAATTTTTCTATAAAACCAACAGAGGACATTGTAGATTAGTTATGACCAATAACGTTCAATAATTTAAAACATGGTTTTAAACGTATCTAAAATAGTACAGTAATGGTGTGGTGCATATAACTGTGTTTGCAGTTATAAAATAACAATGTATGTAATTATATAAGCCTAAAACGTCGCTAAATAAGTAGATAAAAACAATAAATGTTTACGGTCGTTGGTGTGTGTTAGGAACATTGTATCGTATTAATTTTTAAATAAAATATTATTATGTGAATATTATGATTTGTGGACAATTTTGTGCTAAGTAGGTATTTAATTAAAATGCAAATAAAATGAACCTTTCAGCCTTCACTTTTCATGATATCATCATAAAAATGTTTTAATAAAATGTTGATGTTTTGTTTTGTTAATGTGTGTGTATTATGAAAAGTTGTGTGTTTAAATGTGTGTGTTTTATTTCTATGTTGTTTGTAACACACTTTTTTTTTAAATATTTTGATCACACAATACGACATTCCATTAACCAATATGACATTGCATTAACTGTCTCATCTGTAGACCAAATTTGTCCACAGATTAAATAAAAGGGGTGAAAATTATCCCTGAAATTTTTCTTATGATTACTATAGGGAGAAAATAACTTATTTTAGTGTATAATGTATCAACTTTTATCTATCTATATATTTCTATGTCGCTTTCAATGTCAGAGAAGTAGCTTTAAAAGTATACTTAGGCACGTTAATGTCTAAATGAGATATTATTTAGTTTTGACTATTCTAGTCGTAAATTCTAGTCACTTAGTCTAAAATCTATGTATCTGTATAATTTGGGCACAATGTCTTGATCTCTTTCCTAATATTATTATGTCTTTAGGCCTTACTTTGTATAATGATGTAGAAAGATAATGGGTTCTATTTGTCTTAGATTGAATTATTTGTGTACCTTACGACAAGCATTAGATTTCATCCTACACCAATGATGTTAACAAAATACATAGTTAATTCATTATATTTGCACTGCATTTTATTAATATCTACTAAACATCTGAATGCCAGTAGTTTACTATTGTTCAGACCCTTAAATCCGAATCTGAAATAAGTAAAATATATAGGGTGACTGGTAATTAGTGTACGATACTTAAACACGTGATTGTGTTCATGATAACAAACAACTTTCACGAAGAAAAAATGTTTTTTTGTACTGGTTCACTTTTATCACAATAGCACAACAGCCGTATGAAATTCACGCGCGCGCACGCCTGTGACCTAAAGTGAAACAGTACAAAAAAAAATTTTTCTTCGGGAAAGTTGTTTGTTATCATGAACACAATCACGTGTTTAAGTATCGTACACTAATTACCAGTCACCCTATATATAAATGTGTGCAGACAACAGACACTTTGATCAAGTGTGTTTGTCTGCACACATTTATATTTCATATTTATTTGTCGTGTGGTGCCGGCCGCGAGTAGCACCACCCCATTTCTACCCGTGGGTGTCGTAGAAGGCGACAGAGGGATATTGACCAGAGGATGGGCAGCAGCGTCCTTCTGAGTAACATAACACCTACTGCGATCACCAACATGCATCGGCCAAGCATGGCGATTTCGGCTGAACTCCCCCTTGGGGGAGACCTATGCTCAGCATATATAGCAGCATCTAAAGGTTGACATGATGATGATTTGTCGTGTTAATTCTTTGTAGTATTTGTAATATTATGTCGTGAACAGTTGTAACTGGCTGGTATTCAGACATTTCTTCCACTCCTGCATCTTTCTATTTCAAAATTGAAAGTTAGTTTTAAATCCTATTTATTTTATTTAAAAGTTATAAAAAAAAGGTTTTAAAAATATGAATTTGTTAAAAAAAATATAATAATATTCGATCGATGTTGAGACTTAAATTATTAAGAATGTGATAGGTGTTTTTAAATAATTTATATTATAATTGTTGTAACGATTTAGGTATTGGGATTTATTACATTTTAATATTTATGCATCCATTTTGCTGGGTAACTTAATAGTTAAAATGTAGTTTATCCCTGCTATTAGTCCAACAGTATTTTTGTAATTGAATAACAAAGACCATTAAGTTTTGATTTAAAAAGTTACAAGTTCGAATACTTAATTATATTTATTACAATATTTAAAATAATCTATTGGGTACCTACTTGCTACTTACAGAAAAATAGATAAGAATCACCACCTAGTCAGAATATTAGTCAGTAAATCAGCAGCCGGTCTTTCGACCAACAGACCAATGAGGCAGGCTAATGAGATTGAAACTAAAATAAAACATCATGAATTATAAGTATAATTATCTATCGACCATAAATCATTCTATTGGCTTAAAGGCCAAAGCTTAAATTAAAACAAGTACCTAAATAGAAGACGCAGTTATAATCTAGCTTATCTAACATTACTTAAATTAAAATATTGATGTCGTTTGACAAATTATAACACAAGATGGCGACATGTCGTAATGTTATTTTCAGGTCTACAAAACGGTGAACTTGTAACTTTTTAATATTTAAACGGACAAGTTCTAAATACGCTTACTACGTGTCAGTTTTCCACCAAGCCTTTCAGGTCAAGATGTTTGCCATTCAATTAGAATAATGCCAAAATACTGACCCTGGAATGCCCTAAATGGGATGGAATGGACGAAAATATGATGTGGGGACCCACCATCCCACTGGCCATGACGGATGGCGATGATGGTCTGAAACTATACCACTGAGAAAATCGTTTGGGTGGGATTAGGTTAGAACTGTGACCAGCGAAGCGAGCGGTGCCGCTGTAGCGACCACCGAGCGCCAGATCCCCTCTATTGTTGGTGAATCATTTGGGTTTGGCGAGTGGTATAGTTTTAGATTCACCATACAACCAGGGGTATGGCCAGTGGTGGGTTCGCGATGAAAATATATAAGTCAGATTCAGTCAGATTTGGTGTAAAATTGGGACGTGTGTAAGCATCTAAGTGATAGTTAAAGGTATAAAAAGGATGCACGTAGTTATCCGCGCTGTATCCCCATAGCTGTATATCACAGTAGTGGTGTTAAGTGTGTACTTACCTCTATGCTCAGGTGGACGGCATTGTTTATGTTGAAACGTTGTTTTTATAAAAAAATATAGAGAAAATTTGTTCCGAAAAGTGTTTTTATAATTCCAATCCTCATTTAGGAATCAAGGTGTCTTTCTTTGGCATGATATGGCTATGATGTTGATACGTGAGAACACACGGTGCGTTCGATGACTGATAGTGAACTAAATTATAAGTGAAAATGAATTATTAATGTTGGCGGATAATTATTATGGTGACGCGGTATGTACAGTACGCAAAAGAGATAAGTATCCATGTCGTCGGGAATAGTTGAAGATTTCTTAGAAACCAATGGGGGCTTTCAAATGAAATTTTATAAAATCATTGAACTGTTTATTCTCTATAGTTCAACTGTTTCCGGCGACATGGATACTTATCTCCTTTGGTGACCGTACATACAATAATTTACAATAACGATAAGTAGTAAGGGTAGTATGCAAAAGGCAAACTTTTCACAGAATGTTTCTTTCAAACACTCTGAATTTAATCTAGAGATAATTTGAAATTAGAACCGTTAGGCGTTGTGGTTATTTTTACATCAATGGTGTTTACCTGGCACTCTTAGGCCGGCCATACACGGACTGCTCGAGTAGTTACAGTGCGTACAAATTGTCAGGTAAAGTTACTACCACCCCGCGAGTAATAGGAAGGGTAGGGGGGGCCCTACATTGTCAACATACACTGACCGCTCGAACAGTCATAGTCAACCGTTTGATGCTGTCATTGACAACTGCTCAACAAATAAAACAAAAAGCATGCGGGCGGGAGGCGCGCGTGACGTGGAATGAAAAGGGCGGGCGGAAAGACTGCGCGAGAGCAGTCGACAGCTCGGGCAATCAGTGTATGCCTGGCGACTGCCCGAGCGGTTGACTGCCCGAAGCAGTCGCGACGGTTCCGTGTATGTGTGTACCACATACACGTAACCGCTCGAGAATCTCGATTTAATAATCTGAGATTCGCGCCTCTTTTTTTTACTTGTCCTATTTTTCTTTTATAGGTATTCTAATAGTGGTGGCCAGTTCGATTTTCGAACAATTTATTTTTTAGTGCAGATCTCTCAGATTATGCAACAAAATGCAGATAGACCGCGCGGAACACTGAGTGAAGCCAAAAAAGCAAATACAAATTCAAAAGCGAATACCTACAATCTCGTGATTGTATTCGCTTTTGAATTTGTGTTTGTATTTTCATTTGTTTTTCTAACGATGCGGCGTTTCGTACAGCACGAAGCGCGTTGGAGGTATTCGCTTTTGAATTTATATTTGCTTTTTTGGTTTCACTCTCAGTGTTCCGCGCGGTCTATCTGCCGTTTGTTTCATAATCTGAGGCAGATCTTAATGGTGAATGTTTGTATGCGATTTCTACTTTATGTTCCAAATTCAAATCACATTAATGACCAGCGGGTCATAATGAAATTCAGTACAATATTATTGCCCTGCTATACCTCAGGTCGTAAATGACTTACTTTAGGTTAGGTTTGCATAACATATAATTTGTCATTGTCGAGCAGGTGGTGTGAAATAGTAGATTGTATGACAAGGGAGCAAAATAATATTTTTACGGCGAAGGCGCTATTTTGAATCCAGAGCGAAGCGAAGGATTCTAGAATAGACTCCCGAGCATAGCGAGGGATTCTAAAATAGAATCCTGAACGTAGCGAGGGATTCAAAGTACATCGCCTGAGAGGAAAATATTTTTGCTCTCGAGTCATACACTCTACTTTTCTCTATGAGAAAATATTTCTCCCGGGATTTCATAGGTATTAAGTTTTGTATGACGTAATAAAAATAGAATAGAAGCTATTAGCTATTAGTTTCTGGAGCTAATGCACTATCACTTTCAGAACTCGACGTAGGACTAATTTTTTTGGAAAATATAATAAAGTCCGTACCGATTAGAGACAGGGAAGTAAATCGCGCGCTTTTGTTTTTTCTTTTTTAGTTACCGCGCGCGCCTCCCCGCACCGTACAGCCAACACTTACAGCCAGTAATTTATACAATTTGCGTTCGATTTCAATGAACGATTCATGTTCCTAATTCAAATCTCATTACTGCGCGCTAAAAAGTCTAGTGGAGAAAAGAGCTACTCTGCTCCCGCTTATAGAGGAACAAAACGACAGTTTTCGAATATTTTATTTTTTTATTTTATTTTAATAGGATCTCCATCAAAGAATACACCTTACATGCTATATAATAAAGGACAAGAACATACATCTATGTGCTTCCTCAATTAAAGGAGACCACATCATGCAATACAAAACAAACAGTTTAGCTAAATAGGTAATGGATAATTTAGAATTTAAATGGAATAAAAATAAAGGTTAAAAAGTGAAGATAGCATACTATAACAAATTATGCTTACAGACAAATAAAATTACAGCTAAAAAAAAAAATTGCTAGTCAGGCAGTCCAACACTTACATTACATTTAACTGTGTACGAATTAGTGACTTATATTTACCCAGAGTATTAGAAAAGATGTCTATGTCTTCCGATGTGCATGATAAAGCATTGTACTGTTGGGTAATCCTGGAAACCGGTGAATGTTTACACAGATTTTTGTTCGGTATCGTGGGGCTTTGAGTAATGGGCGGGGATAACGCGGGATTCTGGCAGGAACATTAAGATTGATTCTGCTAAGAAGATCTGGACAGTCAATACTATTATTAAGAAGCTTGAACAGGAATGTTAAATCAGAGACTGTACGGCGAGATTGAAGGGGAATGATTTTAAAATAATTCAGCTTGTCTGCATAAGATCTCAAATTCCTAACTCTAAACCGAAAAGCTAGGTGACGGACAAGTCTCTTCTGGACTCTTTCTATTCGATCTGTGTGAACCTGGTATGTTGGATTCCAGACCGTGCTACAATATTCCAACTGACTCCTCACATAGCTATTGTATAACAGAAGTGTAGTAGAAGGTTTTTTGAAATCTTTAGAAGATCGCAGTATAAATCCAAGAGCCCGATAAGCTGAGTTGAGAATTATGTCAATGTGTTCTATAAATCTCAAACTGCTATCTAGATATACTCCCAAATCTCGGATAACTGTCACTTCATCTAATGTGTTTCCTTGAATATTGTAGCTAGACTGGATTTTATTCCGCTTTCTGGTAAATTTGATGTGATAACATTTGGTACAGTTTAGATACATTTTATTTCTCGTGCACCACTGACTTAAGTTATCTAAATCCGCTTGTAGAAAGTGAATGTCGGATTCAGTCCGAATTATACGTGTCAACTTTAGATCATCTGTAAATAAGTATGGCGTAGTATATTTAAATACACTTGAAATGTCATTCACAAATATAATGAAGAACAATGGCCCTAAATTGGACCCCTGTGGTACACCTGAGGTTGCAAAATAAGGGTCTGACTCATCACCCTCTATGACAACTAAAGATGGCCTGTTATTAAGGTATGACCTACACCAATCTAATGTGGCACAGGTGATACCCAGGGACTGCAGTTTAATCAACAATAGTTCATGATTGACCTTGTCAAATGCCCTTGAGAAATCAGTATATATTGCATCTACCTGTAGACCCTCATCAACTGCGGATGTTAACTCAGTGACGTAACAAGATTTGTGTTCGTAGACTTTTTAACCATGAAACCGTGCTGACTTAAGGTTAGGTAACTTTTAACCTGGTTGTAAAATGTCGGGTACACTAGTGATTCAAAGATCTTAGACAAAGTACAAAGAATCGAAATTGGTCGATAGTTAGATATCACCTCGCGCTTACCATTTTTGTAAATAGGCACTATTCTAGCCAGTTTCCATGTATTCGGGAAGACACCGGTTTTAAGTGAAATATTATATATATCTGCTAATGGAGAGGACACATAACGAAATAGAATAGAATAGAAGGGATGAAAATTAAATTAAAGATGCTGCTTGGAGGTGTGCGTTACCCCAGCAAAATAATGTCGAAAATAGTAATTTAAATGTTACAGGCAATTAGTTCTCCAGCTTCTGTAATTGTGGCGCACATGTTTAAATTTGTTGCACATATAGATTTTGAGTTATTCCACAAAAACATTTCCTGCTGGGGTAACATTACCGCAGCCAGACATTTTCTTTTATAATGGAAATATTGAAATAAATATTAGCCATATAATTAGTAGTCTAGACGAGGTAAATGTTGCAACTTATTTTGTATTTGTTCTTCCTTCGACTGCGATGTTATCCAAGATTTTGCTGGAGTAACGTTTGTGGTTTTGCTGGATCTCTGAAACGGATAAGCAGATTCTTATCATCTTTTTTACATGACTTCTTAAGAATTAGTTGGGTAATAAAAAAACAAAATTAATGCACCATTCAAAGGTTAACTAATTAAATATAAAAACACTTAAATAGGTCCTAACACTTTGAATAAGAGCTCGAAAGACTTACTTTAAACGTTGTTTTGTAGCTTGTATCTGTCTTCAAATGTATGTGAAGTTTCATTAGTAACCTGTTAGTAATAAACAAATTATGATGAAATTCAGTTTTCCACTTTGACGGTCATAATGCGCACTTAGTTATTTGGCCTCCGATAACCCTGTATGTGAATATATAAACTAAATGATATATCAATAATTAGTTACTTAGTTCAGTTATATTCCTGTAAAATTTCAGCGTAGTACATACAATAGTTAACGAGATAATAAAATAAAAGCCATTAGGAAGCGCAACACCGTGATAACCCGACTATATTAAGGTGGTTACAAAAAAGCGACCGCGCAGTACATTATGCTACCTTCTAAAATGTTTAGTATAATACACCTTACAAGTTCGGTACAGACGCGTACACTGTTCAATATTCGATGTGATTTTGAAATAATTTACGTCATTTTTAGAATAAAACTATCCGTATTTAGCTAGGAAAAACTATTGTGATATTTGAAATTAGACTATAAAACAGTGGGGCTTACTGTAAGTACTTTACTACTTACATTGTGATGTTATATTAAATTACCATTTTTAAACGATATATGTAAGTATTAGTAGGCATAATGTGAACTTAAAACATTTATTCTATATCTGTTATTTTCTGCGATGGTTTTAAATCTTAATTTATATTTTAAAAGTGAAGATTTGTATTACTAAAGACAAAGTGTAAAGTAAAATTTAAAAAGTAATGGAAAATGCCATAAGAACAGTATTGCTACCTGTGATTGTTTTAAAGTGTTATCAATATTTTGAAAGTTTTATTGAAATGATTATTTTACCTGTAAATAAAATTTTATAACACAAATTCAAAACACTTGTGTACACATCCGTACAAAACTTGTAAACCTATCCTACATATTTAAGAAGGTAGCATAATGTACCGCGCCGTCGCTTTTTTGTAACCACCATAATATGGTCGGGTTATCACGGTGTTGCGCTTCCTAATGGCTTTTATTTTATTATCTCGTTAATTATTGTATGTACTGCGCTGAACTTTTACAGGAATATAACTGAACTAAGTAACTAATTATTGATATATCATTTAGTTTATATATTCACATACCTACAGGGTTATCGGAGGCCAAATAACTAAGCGCGTATTATGACCGTCAAAGTGGGGAACTGAATTTCATCATAATCTGTTTATTACTAACAGGATACTAATGAAACTTCACATACATTTGAAGACAGATACAAGCTACAAAACAACGTTTAAAGTAAGTCTTTCGAGCTCTTATTCAAAGTGTTAGGACCTATTGAAGTGTTTTTATATTTAATTAAATAACCTTTGAATGGTGCATTAATTTGGTTTTTTTTTACCCAACTAATTCAAACTAATTCTTAAGAAGTCATGTAAAAAAGATGATAAGAATCTGCTTATCCGTTTCAGAGATCCAGCAAAACCACAAACGTTACTCCAGCAAAATCTTGGATAACATCGCAGTCGAAGGAAGAACAAATACAAAATAAGTTGCAACATTTACCTCGTCTAGACTACTAATTATATGGCTAATATTTATTTCAATATTCCCATTATAAAAGAAAATGTCTGGCTGCGGTAACGTTACCCCAGCAGGAAATGTTTTTGTGGAATAACTCAAAATCTATATGTGCAACAAATTTAAAAATGTGCGCAACAATTACAGAAGCTGGACAACTAATTGCCTGTAACATTTAAATTACTATTTTCGACACTATTTTGCTAGGGTAACGCACACTGCTTGGAGAAACGTCTGATGAACTATCGTAGCAAACATGCGAAACAATCTCCATTTTATCCATTTCAGAACTTAACCGTTTCGGTAGAACGTGATGACACAGTGGTGACCGAGGCTGAACTGTTTCATAATATACAGGATGTTTGGTAGATCGATGCAAAGCCGTAAAGCGGAGCTAGTATAGACTATTTACAACCATTTGAGCCGAACTTGTCTTAGCCGAAGTGTGACCAATTTTTTTATAGCATTTTAATGATTTTTCATGACAAAACCCAAAATATTGCAGTTAGTTGCAAATAATGGCCAATTTCAAAGATATAACATTTATTATTTATTTTATTTAGTTAACATAATGCGTAAACAATCTAATAAAACATAATTAGGGGATCTGTGTGATAAGACAATTTTTTTACAGACATTTAAAGTCGAAGACATTTTTAAAGATTACAGAAATCTGTTTTTAGACAGCATGAAAAAAAATCACGGATGATGCTTTGTTTGTTCAAATATTTTTAAAAACATGTCTGGTTATTGGTCTTTCTTTCGAGGTATCAATTACGCGGATAACTCACCAATTAGTGAAATTAAGACCTACAAACCAAATTGAGGGAGAATACTTTTTTTTTAGGCAAATTATTTAAAAGAAAATTATAATTAAAATCATTTATTATTCGTGTTCAAAATGTTCGCTTCGGCCTCTAACACCAACAAGGACCCGTCTTCACACTTCCGTTGTTATTATTATCAACTTCATCTTCAGTTTCTACGTTTCATATCGGGGCCTCAGATTCAGATGACTTATAAAAATCTAGTCTAAAAATAGTCTATACTAGCTCCGCTTTACGGCTTTGCATCGATCTACCAAACGTCCTGTATATCTTACAGTGTGAACAGCAATCGCGGGATGTAATATATAGTCAAAAGCCAGTTTTATAAACTGCTGAAACTTACAGTCATCGAAATAGAGCCGGAAATCGAGCAGTCTTTGGCGCCACAGCAACAAAAGGCACTTCACGGATTATTTTTTTTTTTTGGTCGCTGGAGGAACCATAGGCACGTTGAGGTTATAAATTGTAGATGTTTTCTTGAGGATAGTACCAGGCGTACCTATCGATATCGATATTTGACGATAGACGCCGAATTCATTATAATCTATTTTTACAGAAACTGTCGCACTTGATTGTAACCATTTTAATAATGCCAACCTAACAGGAAATCAGAGGTAAAATTAGTTTAGTTAGTTTGTAAGTTTGTATGTAGGGGGTAATCTCCAAAACAACTCACCCGATTGCAAAATACTATAAAGGTTATATTGCATTATAAACAATTAGAGACCTTGAGAAATTTCACGCGGAAAAAGTCGCGAACAAAGTGCTAGTGTTAAATAAAAGACTATAGTTGTGTGGAATTACAATTTCTTTATCTTACACAGATATTATCACTTATATTACATTTGAATCTATTCTAGGCCCGGAGTAACAGCGTCCTACAGGCGTAGCACCTTCCTGTTACCTGGAAACAGACAAAATAACATTAGATTATTATTAGAATGGAATAGATTTATTTATTTGTTAAACATACAAGACCATGCAAGATATTATGTCAATTAATTCATTAGTCCAGTCAAGTTTAGCCGTAAGTATAGACGATCGACATAGAGGCGTTAGTACAGTTTTTACGGTATTTGTAGATAAATGTTGTGAGCTCATGTCGTTAATAAATTGACGGCGCGTGGATAAGTCAGTTTTCTGTACTTCCTCTTAAAACTACATTAAAAAGGCACAAAGATAAATAAATCCATTACTATTTTTTTTATTTCCCTATTTATACAGGGTGAAATAGAATTCATGAGCACATTTTTAAGGAGTGACTCAGACCACGAACCTGAACTTTTATTATGGAGCCAACTCAAACAGCGCGAAAAAAACAGCTGTTTGTTGTTGTAGCTGTAAAGTTGGCCCCATAATGAACGTTGGTCAGGGGGCCAAGTCAGCTAATTTTTATAATTTCGTCATTCGTTCGTAATCTGCTAAATTCATAATGGTCGATCATTGGTCGGTCGAATTAAAAGCAATGACTGTACAATGACGTTCTAATGGTAGATCACTGATCAAAGGAACTGTCAAAATTTTAGCAGATTACCGCCTCAGGGCGGGTTGCTTCAATTAACCATTACTTGACCGGTAATAGTAAAAAATGGCGCTAATTATCGTCAAATCAAAAAATGGGTTGTTTCACAAAATCATACGTCTTAAAGTTACTATTATCATTATAACCGACCAGTCATCGTAATTTTGTGTTGTCAAACAGCTACTTCAAACGTCAAAATATTATGGAATCTCTATTTGAATAACTTTAGTTACATTTAACGTACGTTAAACATCATCAGTCATAGTAACTTTTTAACCGTCCGTATGTAACGTTAACAGATTGTTTGAAACAACCCGCCCTAAGTCAGTCATTAATTTGTCATTTTGTACGAGATAACCATTCTATATCATGTCCTTCAATGGCGTGTCAGTGGTTGACCAATGGAAAGTCATAATGACGCCATTATATTAGTAGATTACCAAACTTGTCAAAATCAACAATTATAAAATCAATGTTAGATCATTCTGACACTTTTGTAATAGCAGACTTGAGGCCCAGGTTCGTGGTCCGAGTTCAATTTCACCCTGTATATTTGTAGGTATTTGCGATCCTTTAGTCGCTGATTACCTACAACGCAGTCTGCCAATTTCGCGTTATGCCTAGACCTAACGAGAGATCTGCGTATTGGTATTTAGACCCATTATTTAATGAGCGAAGTAGGCGAATTGAGATTTTGGTTTAGTGCGTATTAGTTCAAGGGCGAGATGTATATTGAGCGTTAGGTTATGAGCGAGGCAGGCAAATTAAGACTTAGTTTCAGTGCGATGTGCGAGCCCATCATACCACAGGCCATACCCCTGGTGGTATGGTGTGTCGTTTGGGTTAGGTTAGGTTAGAACTGTGACCATCAAAGCGCGATGGCGAGTGAGCACAGAAGGCGGTGCCGCGGCAGCGGCCGCCGAGCGTCTGATCCCCTCTATTGTATTAAAGTTTGTATTGAACATTCGACTTTCGTGAATGTGTTATCGCTATGAGAAATAGGTTTATTGCGACATAGTCATATCGCTAAATGACTATAAGTGAGAAATAGGTTTACTGCGACATAGTCGTATCGCTAAATGGGCAATATGAGGAATACACCTATTGCGACATAGACAAAAACATACTTCGTCCCAACGCTTATTTTAAATGACATTTTGGCATAATGCGAAATTGGCAGACTGCGTTTTAGGTAATCAGCGAGAATGGTTTGCGATTATGCTCTGGCGTCCAAAAGGTACAAAATGTAAAGAGAGACAGTGTACATACCATAAGCCAGTTTACTTCCAGCGGTTGTTCTCGTAGTCCCACTTGGACGCCAGCCCGTCCACCGGGTTGACCTTGAGGTCCAGCATGCGCTTCAGCTGCGCCTTCTGGTGCTCGTCGCTCAGCGAGTCGGGCAGGGGACTGTATACTGGGGAAGACGGAGAATATGTTAATAGATTGAGTTGATGGATTGATTACGCTGTATGGCTCCTGTAATATTTAATAAAATACCTGACCATATCAAAAACTTAACGTTGGGAAAATTTAAAAAACATTTAACAGAATTACTGTCAAATAAATGCTATTATTCTGTGCAGGATTTCTTGGACGATAAGTTTCTGTAATTTCTAACCTTTATTTAATTACGTAGTATCACTTTTGTTATCACATTTGCATGCCCTCTTAAGGCAGAATATACAAGGATTCTATAGGTAATGCAACAACTGATTTTTATGTACCTACATTCTGAGTTTATTTCATTATTACATTATCTTTGCATTGTATAAACTCAATGTGTTAGTATTATATAAATTTTTCATAGCACATACATGTGAGCACTATGTTATTTAAAGCTACCATTTACGAGGTATGTCTTTCATTGACTTGAATGTGCCGGCGGTTGGGAGTATGTCATGCTCACTGGAATGTCTCGCTGACGGTGGCGCGCGTGTTGGATCATTCGGTTCCCTTCAAAATGGTTGAGTCAAATGATGCCGATCCGTGCGTCATGTTCGTGAACGGGCGCCGTTAGTTGGGACTGGTCATCTCTTAGCTGCCTCGGTTATTCTAATTTTATTTTGAATTGTTTATTATGATTATATTTTTATCTAAACCTCTTTTAACGTACACGACTTGTTACATTGTTCTCACATTGTACCCTAGATTCAATATGAATGATGTAACCGAAATTTGTAACATATTATTGATTTTAAAAGAGTGTTGTTCATGGAGTTTCTTGCTCGTTCTTCTCCATAGAAACCTACTGTTTGGAACGAGCAACTAGCTTCAACTTTCTGACTGACTGACTCTGACAATTCAAAAGTACCTGTAAATGGTTTATTTGAAATAAATGATTTTGAGTTTGAGTTTGAGCAAATAAAGACATATTCTATTCTATTCTATTCTACGTTAACTGCCATGTCAGTCACCAGTGCTTGACAGACTCAGTATCTGTTCCTATTTCAGCCACTGGTGACCGCAGACTGAAGGCACATGTAGTGTTCTTTTATATTAGAAATGGCTGACATGGCCCCAAGCGAGACATATTCAACATGCTCTAGAACAAAATTTTTCACTTTATTTTTTATGAAATGAATTTTAAATACAATAAAATTTTAAAATATTGAAAAGGGAATACTTTTCGTAATAAAGCATTTTTAACCATTTCAAAATAACTTAAATTTGGAAAATCCAGAAAATACGCCTCGGCAACAGATTGGCAGTTACCAATGACAGCCGGGACCAACGGCTTTACGTGTTTTCCGAGGCACGGAGGGAACTTGGTATGAAAGGGATGGTCACCCATCCACAGACCGACCGCGGCTAGCGTACCTTAACCTTTGACCGTTCGATCTGTGCGGCTTTAACTTAGCCATGACACAAAGTACGTAAGACTGTGGCGCGTCCGAGCAGAGACCACTCGGAACAAACCGCCATTTTTGTCACGCACACATTGACATTACTTTTATAGGCATTCTTAAGCGGTTTCAAGCAGTCTTCAGTCTCGACTGTCACGTGTTGTCTAAATGAATAAATGAGAGACATTGACATTACATGACGAACAGGAAAATTTTGTTATAAAGAAAATGCAAAGAGTTCCAACCAGAGCCAATAAAATTTCATATTATTACGAATAAAACCTACAAAGTCAATACAGTAGCAGCCCTAGTGAGTTTGGCAAGTTTAGGTAATTATTTTTGAAGATGGCGGGAGCGGTCCTTCTCTATATTATGTGGCCATGAGCTCTTCCGAGTCATGGACTCTATGAGACTGGAAATAAAGTTTAAAGATCCCTACCAAAGATTTTCATTGCCATGTAGATCCAGACTGCGAGTGAAGCTACGGCGAGGGACCAGCCGAGGACGCCCTTCCACTCCCCAGTGGGCGCCTTGAATTCTGCGAAGGTTTGGCAGAAGGAGGCGCGGTACAGAGCTTTCTTCTCTTCCAGGGTCAACTTGCGCCAGTCTCCCTTTTCCTTTTCCCGGAGGACCTGGAGGTACCACAGTCAAAGTCAAATCATTTATATCAATAATTATACTATTAAAGGCACTTTTGAACGTCATTCATGATAAAATACTGCCCGCCTCTCTATTCCCCAATACATATAATCTGGGTATCGACAAGGCACGAGTGAACCGGTTTATTCTAGGCAAGCATGCTCCACCTTACGCCGCATTGTCACTTAAGGGGCTATTAAACGACTTTTACAGATTTTAAACTGACAATCACGTCTAAATGTACAGTGTAAATGATTTGAAAAAATTATATGTTAAACTAGAACATTCTCCTAATCATATAGAAAGTGAATATTTTTGATTAAGTTCATATTATATAGTTTAATTAACTCGTGAAGTTGTGTCTGACGCGGACAAAACATTGACAATCACAAAAAATCTACCAGGTATAATTATCCGAAACTTACACTATCTTACAGACAATTTTATTATCTATCTTTTATTATACGCCTTTTTTTTAATTTTGAAAGAATACTACTTTTATTTAATTTTTTCGACTAAATTTTGAAAGTTTTGAACGCAGACTGCGTCCTTTCTGCATCAGTTTTGCGTCCAAAACTCTCAAAGTTTAGTCGAAAAAATTAAATAAAAGTAGTAATCTTTCAAAATTAAAAAAAAGGCGTATACTAAAAGATAGATAATAAAATTGTCTGTAAGATGGTGTAAGTTTCGTTTAATTATACCTGGTAGATTTTGTGTGATTGTCAATGTTTTGTCCGCGTCAGATACAACTTCACGTGTTAATTAAACTATATAATATGAATATAATTAAAAATATTCACTTACTAAGTGATTAAGAGAATGTTCTAGTTTAACATATATTTTTTTCAAATCATTTACACTGCACATTTTGACGTGATTGTCAGTTTAAAATCTGTAAAAGTCGTTTAATAGCCTCTTAAGATCAGGTGAGTTGCGGCCAAACGCAAGCCTATATAAATTTTCATAACGTTTTTTTCGTGACCCAAATTGGCATATAAATTGTACAAAGAGTGTAAGAGGAGACAGGAAAATAGAAAAAGTAATGGTATTCCCTCCAACCTTCCTATGGCCCTTCGAATAGGGTATTTTACCAAAAAAATCGAAATAGTCCGTAGATTATCGAAAAATATTGGATATTATTATGTATTTTCTGTTTTATCAATTCAATAAAAACTGAAGAAGATAAAACGCATCGAAGATCATGAGTGGCGGTTTGTGACGTCAGTTCGCCAGTAAAAGTGTACCGACATAGTGATATCACACGAGTTTTCGACGCACTGTATCGTGATTTGTTTGATTTTTTGTTTATGTGAAAAAAGAAAAAACAAGTCCAATATTTTTTGGAAATCTATCAGACGAACTAATTAGATTTTTTTGGTAAAATACCCTATTCTTATCATGCAGGCTGAAACGCGGGGCGGCTGCGGAAACCTTTGGTAAATTAATTCATGTGTTACCCCATACATTCTCTCATAATTGGGATAATAATAGGTACTGTAAGGGTTACCTTAACGTCTGGTGTTTCTCCACGGAAGCGGACGGCGGGCATGGGGAAGTCGGGCCTGTCCATGTAGTTGGGTTGCCCGTTGAAGCCATACCCTACCCACTCGCGGTTGCCGATCTGAAATTACAAATTTATAAAAGCTAGTGCAATCAACATTTCCATACAAATTACATCAAAGGCAAAGAGATTGTTATGCTTTTTAGGACAAAGTTATATTTAAAATTGCTCTGGATGTTGCGGGCGCTGTCAGTAGAGATTGGTCAGCTCGTTATCTGCCATGGACTTTCTTTTGCTTCTTTTTTATGTTTTGTATTGCTAGATTACCTTCATAGTTTTCACATATAGAAGCAACAAGAATCATATAACCAGTACTTTGTAAAAAAAACTTGATTTAAAAGAGTGTCCATGGAGTTGGTCCTATGTTTTGGAACAAGCAACTAGCTCCAACTCTCTGACTAACTGACCGACTCCTTGACGTAAGAGGCGTTTTCGTCAAACTAGGCGCGAAATTTAAAAAATTTAAAATTTAGGTGCATTTTTATGGCACTTATCGAAAGAATAAAAATTTTGAGTTTTTTTTGGTGGCATATTAGCACTACAGAATTTCATTGAGACACTTTTCAAAAATGGGTGTAATACCCTATTAACTCGTATCTGTCCCCCTAACAGTGATAGGGGATCACAACTTTTTATCGATCTGTCCCCCTGAGGGGACAAAGCAGGGTGATAGATCGGAATAATTCAGAAAGGATAGCCTCTTTCTATTCTACCTTCCTAGATAATTGGGTGTATGACACCACCAATCAGTTAAAATTATTTTAATGAGCTGTCAAATCACTATTCCCATAAAATTTGTAGGCAATTTATACTCATGATGTCACTTGTAAGTACTCATTTACCAACTCAATTGACTAACTATTTATTGATTTCAAAGCAACTGAAAGAAAGAAAAGAATGAGACAGCATTCCAAGTGCAAAAGAGAGGCACGCCTAGGTCTCCAAAATAGGTCACACTGATTCTTTGAGGTAACCTACAATTTCATTAAACTTCTTACGTTATACCCTATTATAATGGTTAAGCATCTTTAATAAAAAAATAATAAAACCATTTATTTTCAGGTTAATAAGACCCATAGATAAATATACCTTAACTTAAGTATACATATAACAAAACCACAATTGTGTTAGTAAATAAAACTTGAAACTATGTTAATATCACTTCGTTGCACTAAGTCTTTGTGCGTTCCGGTGGCACTTGGCCGCGAAAGCGACGAAATACCACATCCTGAGGCCAAAAGCTTTCTTCCAACGCCGTGCGTCAGGCGTTTATGGTGCGATACCAACGTATCGCACCACAAACGCCTTAAAGTTGACGTTGCGATGCGACTCCAGCAGCTGCACTCTCGGCGCGTTCTTACCTTGGCGACCTCCCCGACAGACGAGGAGGCGCGGGCGCATACTGGTACTCGGACTGCATCTAGCAGCGCACGACGCAGCAAGAGATTAGCCATGTCGCTGCGGAAACAAAAAATATGTCATTAGAAACTGCTACGGATATGTAGTATATTTTGAACCGACTTCAAAAATAAAAACTTTTTTAAAAAAAGAAAACCGCTTTCCGCTGCCACCGAGTTGAACATTTTTGAAGGCGGTTCTCTTTTTTCAAATAGTTTTTTTGTTTTGCCTTTCAGGTCACTGGAAGGACTGGTATCCTGCACACCCAGACACGCAATTTCTTTCTTTTTTCATCAGTCCCCAGTTTGCCGGCCTGCAGATTTATGTTTTTTTTTTTATATATATTGCTATTTGTTTTGTAGGTACTCTTTATACTATATCAATAAAATAACTTATAATATAGTAAAAATATTTGTGGTTTTTTTACCGCGTCCGAAAAAACACCAAAAATTCGGGCTTCTAAACCAGAATACCGCCTCAAATAGGACAATAGACTGACTGGTCTTTATTACAAGTAATCATCTTATCGGAAGTCCACTACTGGACATAGGCCTCCCCCAGATTCCAAAAGGTCAGTTTGAAAGCGGCTTGCATCCAGCGTGTTTCTGCTGTCTTTACCAGGTCGTCGGTCCACCTTGTGGGTGGACGTCCTACGCTGCGTTTGCCGGTTCGTGGTCTCTATTTGAGGACTTTGCAGACCTTTTCTGCGTACTATGTGTCCTGCCCACGCCACTACAACTTGCTGATTCACTGGACTACAGACATGATGACTGAACTATATGACATATTTAGCGTTGATTTTTTTAGCATTGGATGAATTACGTTTTTTAATAAAAAAGTCTTATTGCTATAACAGTATGTATTAATTAACCCAGCAAGCATTAATTTTATTTTTTTGCAGGGAACCCTTATTCTTTTTAAAAATAAAGTAGCCTATACTATTTCTGATAAGGTCAGCTATTCTGCCAGTGAGTCTCGTCAAAACGGGACCAGCCCTTTCGAAGATTAGCCGGAACAAACACACACACACAGGCACAAAAATGTTAAAATAAATTTTTCGTTATTGGTACTACAGAGTGTAAACATTCAAATGAATTCAGTAAAAAGCTGTTTTTATTTTTTTATTTTAACATTACATACAAACAGTTAAATTGTATTTATTTGTATGTTTGTATATGTATAGAGTATAAATTGTGACTAATACAATCTATTGATTTATAAATGCTCACTACATGAAAAACAAAATCAGCTACATACATATTTTATGACAAGGAAAATGTGTGTAACAATCGAACAAACATACGTAGGTATGCAGCAATTCTTCACAAGTATTGTTTTTTGTTTGTCCAATGAATACGGCTTTTATGTACTATGAGACTAGACAGGATACAATTTGAAGAATGTCTTCTCACATAAGACTTGAATTAACCATACCTCACCAGGTGAGGTATGGTTATGGTATTTGCCTCACCTACTAGGTGTACCCTCAACAAAAACTTCACATTAAAATATCAGAGACAATCCACTTCTATAGTCCTTATTAGCATCATATAAACATAGGTACTCATAATTAACTCAACAACTGTCGGGCGAAAGTGTTGAAGGTCAAACCTCCGCTGCTTATGTCGGACTGTGTAACATAAGACATTCGTAAGGTTAATCAATTTCTTACTGAAATAAGGTTTAATTTGGAATAGATTCTGCTATTCCAAATTAAATCTTATTTCAATCACTAGTTTTCAAAATCATTCACAGAAATTGTACTTACATAAAGTCCACATCATGAGAAGCTATAAATTTTGTAAAAAAAGAACTTCTACTAAGTTACATAGTGACAATTCAATCAATAACAAATAATGCCAGATTCAATGAACTCAAAGTACAGTATGTGCAATACTAAACTAACGAGCAATTTCACTTGGTCGGGTTATATTTAAGCAATACAAAGCGCTGTTGTCTGAAGTTTTGTGGTACTGTAATGTGTCTGACTCATGGAATGTAAACATTTCATTAAAGGATTGATGAAAGGAATGCACAGATTGTTGGGAATCGTCTGACAGACAGTATTCAGATGTATGTGTTACCTAACATAATTATATCCCTACATATACATCCTACTAATAATAATATTACAAATGCGAAAGTTTGCGAAGATGTTTGGATGTTTGTTACTCAATCACGCGCAAACCGTTGAACAGATTTGCATGAAAATTGACACATAAATAGACCATTTCCTGGATTAACATATAGGATACTTTTTATCCCTGTAATATGTTCCCTTGGGATAATCGTTCGTTTTACGCGGGCGCAGCCGCGGGCAGAAGCTAGTATAAAATAAATATCATTATGAACCAGTTTGAATATGAATCAGTTTTTTTATTTGGCCCAATGGTTGCAAACCCCTTAATGTGTGTTTACAAAATATATCACTTTTCGTGACAAAGAACATGGGATGTATAACACAAAAATGATATAATGCTAAACTTAGATTATTTACTCCTTGAAAGATCATTGCTGCACATGCATTATTTTTTAAGTAATAGTGTATGTTTATTTTAACTTATAAATAGAAAAGATTAGTTTTTTGTGTTTCTTTGTAATGGATAATCTCAAAAAATATTTAATGGATTTCTAAAAATCTTTCACTGGTAGCCAACAAGGCGGTATTTTTTATAAAAAAAAAATTGAATCTGTGAGAAAATTCATGCAAAGAATGTTGCAGGCAAAGTGCTAATGCATTTTAATAAGTGCTCAAATTAAAATCGTACCATAATTTTATTTAGATTGTTCATTGATTTGCCAGTGTTTCAATCAATAAAAGTTTTTTTTTACGTAATTTATTCATAAATATTGTTATTGGTCACACTACATTTATACATTGCTTGTATGTATCTGATTACACACACCAAAACTATTATAGACTTGCCTTCCTAGATGGATTTCAAAACTATTATCTTATTGATAAAGTATGCTTTAGTATGTAGGTTGCTGATTAATATTGGTTGTCACTATAACCATGAATCGGACTGCCCAAACATGATAAACCAACAATATTAACCTTTAGCTTTACAGTGTAATTGTGGTACAACAAATTCATGTACGGTATGCAGTAAAGAATTTTATATTAATAAAACAATGTGTTTCTGACAGCACATAAAGTTCTAAGGTAGTAGGTAAAGTACTATGTGTATGTGTACTTGAACCACAATTATGATTTATAACCTATTGTAAGATGTAACATAACTAAAAATATAATTTCAGAAAAGGTACGAAGGTGAACCTCTGATGTTATCAATGGAACTTGAAGATTGTAGAGAAAAAAATTACACCTTCCAGGAATTATCTACAATACATGAGAGTTTTTCTATGTATATCAAAAACTATATGTATGTATATGCTAATAAAGGCAGCACATTTTTCCGATTAATGTTGTTTTATCCAATGTTTCGTTACAAGACAAATTTATTGGCGAAAATTTGACATAAGAGGTTATGCCTGCAGTGATCAATAGGGAAGAGTTACATAACATGAACTATTGTTAATCACTATAAATAAATAATGAAAGAAAATCATTAAATACTTAGACAAGTTAAACAACTTCAAGAAACAATAGAAACCTTGGTGTGATTATGAAATAAAAATTAAATTCAAATTTAGAATCTACTTGGTACGTATTTTGACAACCTAAGAAATTTAGTGTTATTTTTCGCACTTTGCCTTTTCAGATTAACCTTTCAACTCCAATTTGTGACAAATAATAGGTAAGATCATAAAACACATTAATTATTAGTAAAATAAGGTTTCTTTACCTCGAAAATGTGGTTTGTCTCTTGCAAAAATAATCTTATCACCACCCAAGACTGAAACTTATAGATACTGAGCGAGCGAGGGCGACATCTACCGGCGTGTAAGGTACGTTTTTCACGATTGATTTTCACGTTTCGGTTTACGTATTCAGTCTAGAATACCGGAACATTGACGGTAAATTATTTATTTTATTGTGGGCAGCATTTCAAGAGCTCGAAGAAGATGGGCCTGGGTGTAACAAAATATGGTTTGCAAAAAGTGCTTCATTTTTCTATTTCAAAATTGCAGGGTTATAAATTTAGCTCTAAACACAACCTACAAATAGAGAAAACTAAAAAATGAGCTATAAGTCATAAATAAAATAGGTTTTAATGAATAGAATCAAAGAATCAAAAGAATCTAATACTAATCAACAATATGTCAGACCTATAAGGGGGACCTTAGACGACCGACTTTTTGTAGGACCGATGCGATATCGGACTCCGAATGTGGTCTGCCTGACTCGTTATTTTGGTGACCTTTTAAATCTATGATTTGTGAGGTTCACTAAAAAAATATGACAATATACTGTAATAACTTAAAATATAAATTACATAAAATCAACTGTTTAATAGGGTATTTTACTCTTTACGAGAAAAAATCTATAAATATGTTATTGAGATAGTTTAGGCATAAAGCAGTCGGAAAATGCAAGTTTTAGTTCATAAAATAACAAAACAAATTTTTAAATTCAATTCAAAGTTTTCAGTATTTTTAATCTGTTATAAAACACGTGAAAATTGAAATAGTAGGGGCCATGTTATTACGCCGTACGGCTGTGTAAACAAAAAAATTTCAACTGTCAGTCAACCGATTGGCGTAGGCTTTGTACTTTTATTTTTTTGGTAACCAACGTAATTTTTTCATTATTATACCTATTACAAAATATGGGTTGTACGTTGTTTCATAGCTAATAGTTTTATAGAATTTCGTTTCACATAATTTTTTTCTAATAATTTCGTTTCATTGAATACCTAATCAATACGCAGAATACTTACTTTCAAGATTTTTTAATCATTGATTTTTGTTTTACATAAAGTTTATTGTTAGAATAATCATATCATAGAATAACAAATCAAATATTCTTTATCCTTACATATATTTTTTATTAAATATAAAACTTATTCCCAAGAATGGGAGTCTCAGTTCTAACCAAACTTACTGAGCGTGCGTGCAAGCAACCATGCAGCGTACAAGCAAGCATGCAGCATGCAAGCAAGCATGCAACGTGCAAGCAAGCATGCAGCGTGCAAGCAAGCATGCAGCATGTAAGCAAGCATGCAGCGTGCAAGCAAGCATGCAGCATGTAAGCAAGCATGCAGCGTGCAAGCAAGCATGCAACGTGCAATCAAGCATGCAGCGTACAAGCAAGCATGCAGCATGTAAGCAAGCATGCAGCGTGCAAGCAAGCATGCAGCATGTAAGCAAGCATGCAGCGTGCAAGCAAGCATGCAACGTGCAAGCAAGCATGCAGCGTACAAGCAAGCATGCAGCATGTAAGCAAGCATGCATCATGCAAGCAAGCATGCATCATGCAAGCGAGCATGCAACATGCAGCAGGCATAGTTTCTGTCAGCTCCTCAGCTCGTGGGCGGCCTCGCCCCTCCACGCCTACGCAGATTTAAATTACACTCTAGGGCAGACTACGTGGAGTTGGTTCCGCAGCGATTCGTTTCTGTCATTAATTTTAGTAGCACAACATATTATTGACTTTTTATGACAACATTTTTGTTTTTGTCTATTTATATCTATACATTTTCGTTGAAATAAATTCCAATTTAAATTCAATTCCAATACAACAAACAATATTCGTTAAGAAAGAATTCTACTTTTTGATAAGTTTGTTTAAAAAAATGTGTTAAAAGTTCATTGAATTGTGTTTCTGTGAAATATTTTTCATTGAAGTAAAATAGTCTTTGAAACAATAATACCTAGTTGAAATAAAAATACGAGAAACAAATATTATGTGATACATTTTCTGGGAAACGAAATTCTATGAAATTTCTGTCTGTCTGAAATTTCAAGGGGACACCCAAAATATGCTTTTAATTATTTTTAAATGATATACGATATCATATTGAGCTCATTTGATAAGAGGCGTTTTCGTCAAACTACGCGCGAAATTTGAGATGCATTTTTATGGCACTTATCGATTGAATAAAAATTTTGTGTTTTTTGGCGACATATTAGCACTTCATTGAGATACTTTTCAAAAATGGGTGTAATACCCATATAATAGGGTATTACACCCATTTTTGAAAAGTGTCTCAATGAAAGGTTAAGTTATGTATAATGTATTATGTACTCTGTGGTTAAGTTGTTGCTGATTTCTTGTTTAACCTCATGAAGATATAGGTATTTTAACCTCACTTTTACTAAATCTTATATACCTATATATTTTTTTTTATCTTTAAGTGGCTATGGTATCACTGCGACCATAGCTGATCTATTGTGATCAGTTGATCACCGCTTGTTTTGGTTAGAGATCGCCACCAAACTCTGCAGCTGTGATGAACTACAGCAGAACTATCAGTGAAAAACGGTTGATATTCTACTGACACAACTTTTAATCTTCTAACAACGTGGTCCAAGTTTGTGTGAAATCGTATCCGTCTCCTTTTAGTTTAGACATGTAGGTACAGCACTGCAGTTTAAAAAAACGTCTTTCTCGTTCTACAATGAAAATGGTCCGTCCGTCCCACTGCAGGACATAGGCCTACCTTTCCTCTTTCCACAAGTGACTCAGTTTAAGCAAAGAATAATAACTTGACGATACTGTAGGCGCAGTGACTGTGCGAGCTGTTTACTATGCGGACCTTTTAGAAACGTTCAAGCGTTTTTGTCCTTTTTGCCATACATACCTATTATTGGAATCAAATGTAACAGCTCACTTTTTAGGACCCATTAAATAATGTTAATTGTAATCCGTGGTGCTGCAACTGGGTCTCCCCTAGTTGTAAACGTCCCATTGGTCCTATTGGCCTAGTTCTGTTCTGTCTCCTGCTTGATTTGGAGGGAAGTGGAAAATATGATTTTCATACTCTTCCGCTGTTCTTTTCTGATTATTTTCGTTGCGGGATCCAAGACAGTTGTAAATATGTTTCTCCGAGATTCGTCGAGCTTCAGTGTCTCGACGTTTTTGTAGTGGTCGCCACTGCAGGAGTAATTCCTGATGTCCGGCAACGATTTAATAAAAAAAAATATAGACATATCTTACTTTAGTACCTATGTACGGACTGTACTTATAATGGTAAAGTCAGAATTTTTTAGACGTAAGTCACTACCTAATTTCATATCTGTACCCTACCAAGGTAATCACAGCTTCCATCAAACTTCAGCGTATGGTTAAGACTAGCCTGCATGGCGACCGCAGACTGCATGAGGACCACTCCGACGACAGTACTGAAAGCCATGCTGGGGCTGCTGCTACTTCATCTATTTATTCAACAGAAACCGACAACGGTAGCATATGCTTATAGACATTAAATCTCTGTGCACTCAACACACCGAGACGAACTCATAGGTTATTTTATTAATTCTCAAAAAAGACACCAAGTCACTCACATGAGAATAATGTTATCCTTATGCTAAACTAATTAAATAGGTTCGAGTTCGTTACTGCATAGATAAATCATGAATGATTCACACTTTCAATGCATCTGTTTTTTTTTGTCTCAGCAATGAACTTCCGAAAACTAGGGCTATTAACGACAGGATAAGCAATTTATCTTTGATAAAAAGTACAAAATCCAACTGTTTGAGGATTGGCGTTGTGAGGGCCTTCGCCCCACAGAGCTGCGGATCTTCACGGATGGATACAAAGTAGGTAGGTACCGGCACAGGATCCGGGGTTTTCTCGGAAGATCATAGCAAGAATGTGAAGATCATAGCGCTGGGTGCTTACAACACAGTGTTTCAGGCCGAATGCATGTGCATCTCCCTGGCAGCTTGTGCTATACTAAACAAGCAGGTAGTAGGACAACCAATTCGCATATTATCACTATCAGACAGCATGACTGTACTCTAAACAGCTACATGGTCAACTCCGGGCTGATATACGAATGTCACCAAAAATTTAACAAGGTAGGTATATTCTCAATGATATAACCGTTCAATGGATCAAAGGACACAGCAGTTCGCGTGGCAACGATACTGCAGACGAGCTCGCTACAAGAGGGTCGAGTACAAGCGCTGTGGGTCTAGAACCTCTAGTGTCACTCTTCTTCGGTCACCTGCGCACAATGGTAAGAAAAGGTACCTTAAGGATCTACAATTCTACACCAAAGACTGTGGACCGAACTTGGCGAGTGCAGGCAGGCCAAGGAGGCACTTCCTGGGATTGATGGGCGCTTCACGAGGCAAGCCCTCCGACTGTCCAAACATCAGCTGCGTGTGGTCACAGTCACCACAACCGGCCATTAGTCTTTCAATAATCATCTTTTTGTTTTGGGAAAAAGTTACAGACAGCCCACTATGCGTAGCATGAATGGGCGCAGACGAGACAGCAAGACATGTGGTTCTGAACTGCCCTGAAGTCGCTTCATACAGGGCAAAGTACTTCGGTAACCCAGGTAACTTACGGGAGATCGCCAACGACGTCAAGGCGCTGCTGGCCTTTCTTGAGGAGCTGGGGGGGGATCGAATGACTTACTTCCCACCTGACGTTGCGAACACCAGGAGGCCAAGTCTGCTATTTTTATAATTTCGTCACTCCAACACGATTCCATTGTCATTTTGCTAAAAGTTCGTAATCTGCTAAATTCATAATGGCCGATCATTGGTCAGTCGAATTAAAAGCAATGACTGCACAATGACGTTGTAATGGTAGGTCACTGATCAAAGGAACTGTCAACATTTTAGCAGATTACCGCCTAAGTCAGTCATTCAGTTGTCATTTTGTACGAGATTATCAATATTACCATTCTGTATCATTTCTTTCAATAGCGTGTCAGTGGTTGATCATTGGAAAGTCATAATACCACCATTTAGATTACCAAACTTGTCAAAATCAACAATTATGAAATCAATTATAGACCATTTTGACACTATTGTAATAGCAGACCTGAGGCCCTGGCCGTTATACCATAACATCTGTACCTACCTATTAATTTTATTAATTCAGATATTTTCATATGTAATAGTTATTACAATAAATCACCTACAAGGTGAGTAAGGTGATTTGCCGCTCTATAAAATAGAAGAAAAAAAAACCGAATTAATAGTTTAATAAAAGTCAAAAATTATAAGTTGTGTATTATAATGTAACTTATTACATAATATAATTATTAATTTCAGACTTTTTCTTATCCATAATTTTAAAGATAATACTAACAAGGTCCAAAACTGTACCTTTTTTAAGTCTGTAGTAACACCTTCACTAAACATGCAAATAAATGAACAAATGATTAAATCAGTCACCCCCTTCCTGCGCTCTAGTGTATATCACCTCGTTTGTGAAGCTGACTTAAGCCCGACGGCTTAAGAGCGCCCATCCTGTCATATTTCTCATACAAACGCTCGCACGCGGTTACGGCGTTATAACAAATTATTTTCCAAATATTTTTAACACACACCTATCTTGTGGTTTAAATCTAGGTTTGTATGAAGCCAAAAATAAACTTTTTTGAGATGCAAATTCAGTAAACACGTCCGAAAATCAGTTTATTTGCACAATTTTATCTGAACTTTGGCCGTTCATAATTCACTTTATACATTGAAAAAGTAAAAAAAAACAGCTTCATAGAAACCTTGTACATGTAATAGAGATTCTAAATTACAAACATTTTTACCAAAAACTTGTAAGGCTTTTTTAAAAACACGTATGTCCTGGAACAAGTTTTGTGATATTTCCGCGTGCCAATTTTCCTGTGATGTTATCGCGTTCTCACTCACGTTGTTTTCGAGCTTTGCGTTGGTTGAAACAAAAAGAAATTCAATCACGCTCGCGTCGAAGTTCGTTCGATGGGGATGGGCGCTCTTAAGGCGCTACCCCGACCAAAAGTACGTTTTTCTTCGTTATTCAGGGGCTATTAACTCATTAATTAAGAGAAACAAACTACATCTAAAAGCATATTATTAATGTTCAATATCCTATCATCACATTCCACGTTATTTTTTTTATATGTACCCTATATACTTACACCTAAATCTCCCCGTAAAAAAAATACTAAAATAATTGAAAACATGTATCTTTTGCTAAAGTTGACGTGCTATTAGTTTGAGGATTACACTAATAGATAGGTAACTTAAAAATTTTTTCATCCCACCATCTCGGAAAGAGTATTTTTAATCTTCAATATCTGAGTGGAAAAGCCGTTTTTATTCTCTAGAGGATAAAGTAAATTTATCTTCAATATCTGAGTGGAAAAGCCGTTTTTATTCTCTAGAGGATAAAGTAAATTGAATTTAGAACATCGTGTGCACTAAGTTTGTGAATTAAAAAAAAACATTAAACCTATTTACTGCTACCTCTATGGTGCCGAATATATCATACAACTTTTTTTTAATTTGTTAAAAACTCAGACTTTGTAAACGTTTTTTTTTTGCATTTAGTCATTTCCTCGCTGAGGTGGAATGAAAAGTTACGTGTTGCACTCGAGTGCAAAGATTTTTCACCTCGTGCTCTTTTGATTCCCTCGCTAACGCTCAGGATTCTAATTTTGAATCACTCGCTGCGCTCGTGATTCAATTTTAGAATCCTTCGCTTGCTCGGTCATCAAAATTGAACACGCGGTTAAAAAGCAACTTTGCACTCTTGTATAACAAATAACTATTATAATTCACGTTTTATTTTATTTCAAAATATCGTTTCTCTTTTTTTATAACAAAAAAACCCCAAAAATTGTGCGAATTTCGATTCTGCGGCAAGGAAGAAATGTATGGTCAAGTTTATTTGGTCAGGGAAGCGCCTTAACTTAGACCATTCCTGCACGCGTAGCATGACCACGCTATGTCTACGGAAGAATAGACATACTGACAGCAAGAATAGACAAGTCAGTACAGTTTGTCTATTCTTCCTGTCAGTATGTCTATTCTTCCGTAGACACAGCGTGGTCATGCTACGCGTGCTGAGGTACCTGCGCGGTGCAGGAAGGGTATGGTTACGTGATGCAAGAGCTCAGGCTCACACACACATACGTCAACTTGTGACAACGGTCACCCCTCCCGCACCGCGCAGCTACCTCAAAAACCGTCTCGATTAAACGGTCGGGCTATTGCTGCCTTTGCTACCATTATAAAAATTGTCGATGAAATTGTCGCCGTTAAGTCGAAAAGACAACTAAATATTATTTAAATTTTGTAACCAGCATTTTTGTTAACTATTGGCCCTAATAAATGACCACCATCACTACTTTGTCTCACGGTATTAGACGACTTTACGGTTTTGACTTGTTCATTGGTGATGTTAGGTTTTGAGGTATGTGTATCAGTTCCACCGTCAGAATGATGATCGTCGTCACCAGAATCACCACTATCATCAGTATTATCCCCACTGCTACTTTCACGAGTATTATTTCCACTATTACTTTCCTCTTTACTCTCTGATGGCAATTTAACCGTATTTTCATTGATTTCTATTAATTGTCCTTGAATTTGTTTAGGTTTAGTTGCATTCTCTTCACTTTCGGAAGATTTCTCACTGGCTTCTAAGGACGAAAATAATTCTTGCACGTCCATATTATTAATAAGTCTAGCAATATTTTGCTCCGTCGTAATTTTTTTCAATTCGTCAAGTTCTTTTACTGTAGTTACTATTCTCAATGATCCCTTCTTAACTTGAGGGAAATACACGGTTTCTTTCTCTGTGGTTGGTTGAGTCGGTTTGAAGGTTGCACTTCTAGAAACGACGTTTATTGTTGCTTTAGTTATTGGTTTGTGTGTCACGTTGGCTGTTGCTTCAGTTGAGTCGTCTGTGTCTAGTTCAAATTTATCTAAATATTCTTTTACGTCATCGTCGCCAAACATTGTTGAAATAAAATCTTTGAAAAGTTTATCTTCGTCAGAATTTAAAGTTCTCAAGGAATTTAATTGTGGAGTCGTTGTTGGTTCTGTCGGCATGTCTTTCGTCGCTGTATCTTCCGCCAATGTGTCGTCCGTCACTATTTCTTCCGTCGCTGTTTCTTCCGTCGTTGCTTTTTCCGTCGTTGTTTCTTCAATAGTTGCTTCTTCCTCGGTGTCCACAACTGGACTAATTTTATAATGCGTTATTGTACTTTTTTTGTATGTTATGAAATCACCTAGGTTGAATCTCTTCCTGGTCGTTCTCTCTGTAGTACTCTTTAGAACGGCCGGCGTATCCTAAAATTATTGTTAAAATTATTTACTTGTATTATTTTCAATTGAGTTCAAAAAGAAGGAGGTTCTCAATTCGACTGTATGTTGCTTTTTTTTTTTTATTTGTTACGCTATTGCTCCGGCAAATGTGTCGATTGGAAATGAATCGATTTGGAAAATTATTTTTGAAAAATCAATTAAATCCCAAAAACATCTACGTAGACGACGTTGTAATAGTTTCTTCAATCTTTGGAGTACCTCTGTTTTAACTGTGTTGCCGGTTCTTAATGGATTTAGATGATAAGAAGGTAGGTACTGTGGTGAAGCCATTAGATAATAAACACTATGGTTAGAAGCTCGGCAAGCTTCTCGAAGAAATTCAAACCGTAGAAGATAGTTTTGTATGCGATGACATAAGGCTTTCAGACCGAGGAGCTGTAAGGCTGGGTCAAGTACTATTCCTACAACTGATATATTATTATAATATACACTTCTAAAAGTTATTCCTACGTTTTATTCATCGTAGAGTCCTTCCGGTTTACAGTAACTACTAAAAAGTGATAAATATAAAGCATTTTTTACAAAAAAGACGACCACCTTCAAAATGTAAAAAGTGATAAATAACTTTAGCACAGTACCTACACACATGACTTTAGAGTTTTAAGTCGGTGGCAATTAAAGACAACAAACAGAACAAAGCCACTGACTTCCAAATCTAGTCATGTGTGTACTATGCTAAAGTTATTTATCACTTTTTAGATTTTGAAGCCTGTCTTTTTTGTAAAAAAGGTTTTATTTTTTAATTTTCTACTGTCTTCAGATTTTTCTAATTTACTCTTTAGGTTTTTTCTTTAGAAATTCTCTGTTGGTAGTGTAACATCCCCGTGTAATCTCCATCCGGTCGTGTCGGATTGCCGTCCCACCTGGATTGTCGGCTCACCTGGGCATTATCGCAGACCGTAGTGGATTTATTATAAATCATTATTTAAAAAAAGGGTTTTTTTGCGTCGCTTTTTTTAAATATTATTTATACCTACAATAAATCTGCCATTGATAATGGGCGGGTGAGCCCACGGGGGACGGTAATCCGACCCTACCGAAGGTAGATTGCACGGGGATGTTACACTACCAACAGAGAATTCCTAATGAAATAACCCAACACTTTGCCCGACCTCAACTTCCAGTCACGAGACCCTCGAAGCAGTTAAAAAGGTACTAAGTAAAATACTGACCATCTCCATGATGCCTTCGATCCAATCAGTGTAGTAACCGAGCTTGGTGAAGACTGTGGGAGCGTCTGGAGATCCACAGGTGGGTGCGCCAAAGTTGATGACGCCAACTAACTTGCCGGACACGATGCCAGGCCCACCGGCATCTCGCTGTATACAATAATTTATTAACCACATAAAACTATCATCACTGGCCTAGCCAAGTTACAAACGTTTCGTATCGTATCTCTTTCTACAATAAATAACGCCTCGTCGTAATCCATGTTAAATTTTAGATCACGTGACTTATCGATGAGATGACGTCATTCCCATACATTTGATTAGTTTTCTATTAGCGTTATCGATTGTAGATTGTCATTTTTGGTATCTTGGCTAGGCCTACTGGTGTCAGCCTTTCCCCAGCTATGTTGATGTCGGTCCAAGTAGATGCAGTTGAATTCCAGTATTTTACATGGAGCGACTGCCTATCTGCCCTCCACAACCCAGTTCCTGGATAAAACGATACCCCTTGGCTTACCAAGGGGTATCGTGTTATCCAGAAACTCACGCGTACCAGTCTTGACTGGTTGTGAGACTTTCGGACTACCCATAACGACTGCCAAAGATCTATAAATGACAGCCGGGACCAACAGGGGAGGGAACTCCATACCCATAACAACTTTTTGCCGACGTCAGTTATGCCTGTTTTGGAACGCAGCGAAGTGTTCCGTACTCTGTCCTGTCTTTTTACACCCTGAGTGCTGCGTTCCATTAACAGTCAATCTGTTGTGAGAGTAGAGTATACGCAGCGCTTTCGTGGGATGCGCATACTGCAGCAGGTAGGACTTTACGGGCCAGGTTGTCACAAATGTTGAAATTAGGAAACCCAGCTCCTACAATTTTGTTTTGAATTGACAAGCGTGCAGCAAGCCAAGCAAGCACCGCCCAACCACCAGTTTTTGCGTGTAGGGAACTATACTGCAACCATATTTAAGTGCCACCTTAACGTACCCGGTACTTTCTAGCCTCGCAATAATTTATAGACAGATCCGGGATCAAGTTAAGACGTAGCAAGTAGTTTGTTGATATACCTGCCTACTCAATGATGTAAGGTTTCTTTTTGTTTTCCGTCATCCAATTACAGAAACTGTCTTAGAATTTTTGAAGTGTTTCATAAAACAGCAACTCTAGGCAATTTTAATGCTCCAATGAAAACCCAAAAAAATATGAAATAATAACAGTATGTTTATAAATTAATAGCAATAATGACTGTTTAACTAAAACAGTATTTAAAGAACTACTTACGTTACATGCGCCGCCCCCTTTAGAGATGAAACCGCCGCAGAAATTCTTGTAGTCCACGAACTGACTAAAATGTGTGTATAAGCATAGGATTAATAGAGAATAAAGGGAAACTAGTAATACCACCACCCACCATTGTTGCCACCAAGCGTTTCTATGACTTCTTTATTCAACTTAACTACTTATTGACCAAAATTTGTCTACACTACTATTGTATGCATCGTGATGTCGGTGCAATCTCCTCACGCTGCATGTTCATGACGCGGTGCGAAGCAACGGAGTGGAGCGAGGGACTAAAGTAAAGCGAAGTTGTGGACTATGTGGACCTAGGCCGAGTTCACGCGACGAGTAATTTGAGTAGGCGGCAATACCCTGCGGCCGGGTTTTTTCATTTCTCCACCCCACTTCCCGATTTTGTATGAATTTCCAAACTAGTTCGCAAATCCTTGTCCATAGAAGCGAAGCGGAGATTTTATGCAATTCCATTGATTAATATTGGCTCAGCAGCTCCGCTCCGCTCCTTTCCTTTCCGCTCCAGTGAACAATCAGCCTTAGACCCTAACACCAAATCTCTTTCACTGTTGAACAAAGGTCTCCCCTTACGCCACAAGGAACGGGAACCTGTCTCTTGGATCCACCGGATACCCGGGACCTTGACGATGCCGTTGATCCATCTGGTGGGAGGTCTACCAACCAACCTTTGATCCTCATCGGTTATCGGTTCTTCGAGCGATGTGGCCCCTACCCATTGCCACTTCAACTTGCATATTCTGAGAGTTATGTCCTTAGTTCTTGGAGGAATTTCCTTGTTAAAGATTTTATCACGCAAAAAAAACTCCCTTCATGGCTTCCTGCGTAACTCTGAGCTTCGCTAGGAGGCCAGCAGTTAAGGACCACGTTTGTGTGCCATAAGTTATCATTGGCAACACACACTGGTTATAAACCTTCGTCTTTAGGCACTATGAAATTTTGGACGAAAAGATATCTCGTAAATATTAAAAGGTAAAAAACCTAAGGTTACACTTACCTAGAGTATATATCTTGGCAATCCTTTAACGGATAGAAGTCGAGCCGCGCGGACGAAAGTCTATTACGCCAAATGTTCTTAATGGCATTGGTACTCTGCAAAACAAGCAAAAGTTGGCGAGGGTACTCTGATTGACTCTGACCACCACGTCTTCCAATGTTTTTTCGTGGGTACAGTAAAGCTCGCAATACTCACGGTATCTACCGATGAGACACAGAAAGGCTCTTTCACTTCCTTTTTTTTTTTCTCTTTCAATGTAAGCGTTTTTACCCGACGGTGACTGACCAAGCTAGCCAATGAACGCTTTTATGGGACTATCATTCAACTGTCTCACCATACTTTGAAAATAAATTGAGGAAAACTACTTACGGTTTTTGCACCCCACCCAACAATTGTAATGCCTGGAATATTCGAAGATAATGACGCGGGGTTCCTATCAAAATCAATCTTCTTTACTTTTTTTACACGTTTTCCGAACTTCAGAATTCGAACTAAACGCATAACTGCGAGGTTGTTCCTCAAATTCTTAGGGTTGTAATCCGGATGGAAGTAAACCTCCAGAACAGGGATGTTCTCATCACCAGCTTCATATAGATCACAGCCAACTTGAACTGAGAGGAAGGCCGGGTTCTCCCTGAAGAATCGATTGTTCCAGGCTCTGGTGGATGCAAAAAAAAAATAAGCTTCTTCATCAAACACAGTCCAATGTGCAGTAAATTATTATGGTGCACAATTTTATTGAGACTATGCACGAATATTTGTCAACATCTACCTAGCCTTTTCCCGACAATGTCGGGGGCGGCTTCCAGTCTAATCGGATGCAGTTAAAAACCAGTATATTACATGAAGCGACTGCCTATCGGACCTTCACAATCCAGTTACTTTGTAACACGATACCCCTTGATAAGACTGGTTGTCAGTTTCTGGTTTCTGACTACCCATAACGACTGCCAAAGATCTACGAATGACAGCAGGGACCAACGGCTTTACGTGTTTTCCGAAGCACGGAGGGAACTAGTTATGAAATAGATGGTCACCTATCCACAGACCGACCGCGGCTAGCGTAGCTTAACCTTTGACCGATCGATCTGTACGGCTTTTACTTAGTCACGAGCTGTTCATGCACAAATATAGGTACACTTCCCTAAATCTTATGGTCTGATACTGCCCTCTTTATAAAATGATAGCACGATAAAAAATACGTATACTTTGTATCAAACTCAAACTCAAAATCATTTATTTCAATTAAACCATTTACAGGTACTTTTGAATTGTCAGAGTCAGTCAGTCACAAAGTTGAAGCTAGTTGCTCGTTCCAAACAGTAGGTTTCTATGGAGAAGAACGAGCAAGAAACTCCATGAACACTCTTTTAAAATCAGTAAAATTTTACAAATTTAGGTTGCATCATTCATGTTGAATCTAAGTGTACAATGTGAGAACAATGTAACACGTCTTGCATGTTAAAAGAGGTCTAGAGAAAAATATAGTTATAATAACAATTCAAACCAAAATTTAAAATAACCGAGGCAGTTAAGAGATGACCAGTCCCAACCGACGGCGTCCGTTCACGAACATGACGCGTGGATCGGCACCATTTAGCTCAACCATTTTGAAGGGAACCGAATGATCCAACACATGCGCCACCGGCAGCGAGATATTCAAGTGAGCATGACTCTCCCAACCGCCAGGGCGTTTCAAGTCAATGAGAGGTATACCTCGTAAATGGTAGCTTTAAAGAACATAGTGCTCACATGTATGTGCTACGAAAAATTATATAATACTAACACATTGAGTTTATACAATGCAAAGATAATATAGATCTACATCTTCAGCAGCTCCAAAAATTGTTACAAATGCTAATCAATTAATCTATGAACCCTTATGGCTGTGGAGCTAGACCAGCATCCAGCCAAGCATTTTTATCAGTGATGTAATCACTCAACTTATAATATGCTCGGTTGCATAGTGTGCGTTTAATACAAGACTTAAATTTTGTCTCATTTAGTTGAACAATGTGGGGAGGTATTTTATTGTAACACTTTAAACAGTACCCCATGAAAGACGAATCTACTTTAGCCAGTCTGAAATCTGGTTGAACTAGTTGGTCCCTATTTCTAGTATTATAATTATGTCTGTCACCTCTTTTATCAAAAAGATGCAGATTTTTTCTAGCGTACATGATGTTTTCATAGATGTATTGACAAGGCACCGTCATTATGTTAATTTCCTTAAACAGTTCCCTTAGAGAATCGCGCATACGCAGATTGTAAATGGCTCTGATGGCTCTTTTCTGCAGAATAAAAATAGAATCGATGTCTGCAGCTCGTCCCCACAATAAAATACCGTAAGACATAATACTATGAAAGTAACTAAAATAGACCAGTCTCGCGGTATCCACATCAGTAAATTGCCGGATCTTTCTGACAGCATATGCTGCCGAACTTAGCCGTCCTGCGAGAGATGTTAAATGAGGACCCCATTGTAGCCTTGAGTCGAGCGTCAATCCCAGAAAAACGGTTTTATCGACGAATTCCAGTTTCTCTTTATTCAATACTATGTCACACTCACTATTTTTGACATTTGGCAAAGCAAATCTGATGCACTTAGTTTTTTTTCCATTTAATACTAAATTGTTAGCCGTGAACCACTTTTGTACCTCCAGTAAGGCGTTATTTACGATGTCAAGATTTTGAGCCCGTCTATTTATTTTAAAAATTAATGACGTGTCATCGGCAAATAACACCAATTGTGGTTGGTTTTTGAATAACCGGGGAAGATCATTAATATAAACTAAAAAGAGGAAAGGACCTAAAATTGAGCCTTGTGGAACTCCCATTTGTACTTTTAAACAATGTGAATTCACCCCGTTTATTTGAACTTGCTGCTGTCTATCATTTAAATAAGATTTCACTAAACTAAGCGCAAGTTTACCTAGTCCGTAATGCCCAAGTTTCCGAATTAATGTGTCGTGATTTACGCAATCAAATGCCTTGGAGAGGTCACAAAAGATTCCTATGGCATCTTGTGCCTCTTCCCACGCAGTAAATATGTGTTTTAATAAAGTGACACCGGCGTCAGTCGTACAACGCCCTTTGGTGAAACCATACTGTTGATCGTGTAATATGCCATTTGTGTTAAAATGAGCAAGCATCTGATTAAGCATAATCTTTTCAAAAACCTTGCTGAAAGCCGGCAACACGGACACGGGTCTATAATTGTTAGTATCTTTACTATCCCCGGATTTGAAAAGTGGTATGACCTTACTAAATTTCATTAAATCTGGGAAAACACCTTGGTCTACGCACATATTAAATATTAAAGCCAAATAAGGTGCTATTGTTTCTATTATAGATGTACAAACTTTAATAGGCATACCCCACAGATCTTCAGTAAATTTTATTTTGATTTGCCGAAAAGCTTTTAAAACGGTCATGGGGTCAATATGTTTAAATTGAAATTCTACCGGGCAGCTTGGAACGTTCGCTTTTAATAACGCAATTGAGTCGTCAGGTGAGGAATTCAAAGCTTCCGTGGTTTTGATTGGTATGCTAGTAAAGAAATTTACAAATTCACGAGCTACTTCTATGTTAGAGCTTACGGGACCATGTGATGTCTCCAATGTATATTCCGCGTTACGAACTTTTTTCTTGCTAGTTTCGTTATTTATAACTTTCCAAACTGTCTTTATTTTATCGTCTGCCGATTTGATCTTGTTACTAATGTATAGCGCTTTCGCTACCTTGCAAGTATTTCTAAAAGTTTTAGAATAAGTAGCAACATACTTGTTGAAAGTTTCCGTGTTAATATAAGGCTTAAGGCCATACAGCTCAAACAGTCTTTCTCTACTTTTTCTAATACCCTTAGTTGCCCAGTCACTAAATATAAACTTAGGGCTAATATATTTCACCTTTTTTTCAAAAATTTTATTGAATTCAGTTTCGACCACAGAAAATAAATCATTATACAATTTATTTGCATCGTTGTTATAGTGGTCCAGAGTATTTAACTTATTATTTAGAGTTTTATTAAATTTATTTAATTTACCAGTTGTTATTGGTCTAAATTGTATTTGCACTTTTGTCGTAGGCATTTTGAACATAAATGTTACCGTTTGACCGCTATGATCTGATGGTAAATAATTAACAATAGCTTTATCTACATAGTCGCAATCGCAGAAAATGTTATCGATGCAGGTAGCAGTAGTTGGAGTTACCCTAGTAGGCTCCATGAAAACATTCGACAAATTAAATGATTTAAAAAGGCTTAATAATCGACTACTATTCAAATTATTTTCTAAAACATTAATATTGAAATCACCACAAATAGTTGCGGGTTTGCTACACGTTGCAAGTTTCGCTAATACATCTTCCATTACAGACTCAAATAAAGAATAGTTTTGGTAGCTTGGGGGTCTGTACACGCACACTATAATATGCTCATCCAGCTCGACACAGGAAAGTTCGATGCAATGTTCAACCGATAGGCCAACTATGTCATTTCTTTCTTTATATTTTAAACAATCTTTTAATAAGATCAATGAGCCTCCACGCGACATAGCTTTGCGATTAAAACAACTGCCCACACTATAGTTTTCATAGTTAATTAGCATTTAGTAATCCTTTAACCAATGTTCAGTAAAACAAACAATGTCAAACATGGTTTTTTCTAAAAACATTTCAATTTCTAATAATTTGGATGAAATACCTTGAATATTTTGATGAAATAATTTCAAGGTATTCTGCTGTTTCTGCAACTTAACTTTTTGAGAGCAAGAAGGTACCTTGTTGTTTGTAGGTTTAACTATATTGTTATTGGTACCTTCTGTTGTCTTACAAACTAGTTTAAATTATTATCCGGAGTTTGACCACGGACTTCAATGATATCAGGTAGTGAGTTCCTACCACTTGTGCAACTCGCATCAATAGATGGCTGGTCCATAATGACACATGGGTCCTCCTTCGTACAGTTTGTATAATTATGTATAGCAGTGCTACAATCATTCTGGGTCACCACCTTATTATTAGTATTATTACTAATTGATGTGGAGCTAATAACACAAGACTTCGACATACTACTTATGTCTGAGTTAATACTATAAGCTAATAGCCGCGCTATTTGATGTCTAAACCTAATGGGCAGATACACAGTATCCCTAGTCGATTTTAATTTTCCAACAAAACTGTTGGTGTCAAAAAACATAAGCTTGTCACTATAGTGACTTACTAGAAGATGCACATGTTTATTTAACATAATATGTATATAATTATTTTGTCTGTATGTTAAGTGTTTAAAATATGGAAAAGCACACAAAATTATTTTGTTACAATTAATGTTTAGAATGTCTGTAACACAGTCAGTAATATCTGGGTAATAATATCTGTAATATCTAATATGATGGGCAATGACATTCTATATACTTACTTCGTGGTCATAACTTGCTTTTAATTAAAGAAAGAAGGTAGGTACTTGATACATAGTCTACATAAGAAAAAAGCTTGTCAAGTAAATTGAAAGCTGGAGCCTCTTTTCCTGACCTAGCTTTAGCTAACAAAAATAGACTATGTAAGTAAGTACAAGTACTTAGGTAATATGGAAAATTAAGTTTTCTGAATAGATTAGACAACAGTGACAACTGTCGCTACATACATGACCTGTGAAACAATCAAAAACATGTAGTGAGTTCACTACAAATCTATTTTTTTCCAAAGTTTGATGTGCACTGTTAAAGAGTCAAGAAAAAGAATTTAAAGATAGACAATATAATTAAATGAGACAAAAATAGATTCTTACAGTTGCAAACACGACGCCGAAGTGATGACAAGATCTGATTTAATGATGGAGCCGCCACATTGGAACTTCTTGAAGAACTGAACGCTAGCCATGAAGGGAAAATCCTTGATCCTTTGTCTCTTTCCCTCGAAAATACGTCGACTAACACTAGGTTCTGCAAAGTACTTGAAGCATGACTCAATTACCCTCCCTACTATATGACTCAAAACACATAAAATGTGAAAAGATAACCATCTTATTCTGTTTCGTGTTTTTTTTTGTCTAGATATTATTGACGACATTTTTTTTTAATAATATTATATTTTTTGTTACAAACTTGCCACACTATTCCCCAATCACTCCTGACAGCCAGAATCTACATAGGCGACCACCAGAATCGCCGAGGCGATGAAGCTCGACGAGACGCTATTTAACTGTCTTGAATCCCACAACGAAATTGATCAGAAAGGGTAATTTCATACTAGCATAGAGTCGAAGCGCATGAAAGCGTCAAATTCATCACAAGTAAAGTGGAGTTCCACGAATTCCGCATATTCGAGAGAAATCGCGCGCATTTCCAATGCACCATTTCCATCCACGATCAACCGGAGTTGATCGTGGAAATGCGCGTGATTTCTGCGCGCAGAAACTGGTCTGTGTCGGAACACAGACCAGGGAGTAAGAAAAAAAAACACTTTCTACTGTCTTAAAATTACACGAGTACTTACTCCAAAATTCAATACGATTCAAAAGTGTTCCATCCGTATCATTTGTTTCTTGGGTTGTTTCCGTACTATTTTCAAATGTTTCACCCGAAACCAAATGGTTTAATACTTCTGTCTGTATGTTAAAATTAGCGTCATTGTTAGCGAAGCCATACTTTAATTTTAAATATTCTAGTTTTCTTATAAATTGTTCTACATGTGCAGTAACATATTCATCATCCGTCCCTTCGTAACTTTTATTATCTTCATTTAAAACTTCATTTACTTGTGTAATAAAATGTTGCGTATTGTTATCGATGTTATCGAATCTAACTAGTCTTTCAATTTCCTTTAGATTGTCGTGATCTTGTAAGGTGACGGTGACAAAGAAGTTGTGTATTGTCGCGAACTCCCCAAACCTTGGGTTACTCTTCACGTCTTCAAGATTGAGATTAGAAAATATACCGTTGACAGTTTTTCGTATAATCGCTTCAGTTATAATTATGTCGTTGTCTTCCACGCGGAGTTCAACGAGGCTCTGAACTTGAACGAGAAAGGAAAAAACAATGAAGTTTAAGATATTATTCTTGATGGAATACATGTGAAGAAAAATACGTTTTGTATCAAAGAAATGAAATTCAAAATAATTATAACGTAAATTTCACAGCCGTATATTTTTTTTCTTGTTTTTAAAGTATTGCTTAATACATTGAAATATGATTTATGGCCTTTGTTTTATTTCCTTACTGTTGAGAAATCATTCACAAACACATTACCAAACCAAGCAATAAAATATTCAATTTGAAACACACATTATTGAATAGTTATTTTACTGTAAATTAATTTTTTTGTTGTATACATCTAAGTCAATCTGTATTCGTAATTATTTAAGTTATTTTAATTGGTATAAAATGAAGTTAACTACAATCATTGTGTTTCTAATTCCTGTGGTGGTAGCTACACATAATCATAGGACAGTTCTTAAGAGCATATTAAAGCGGAAAATTAATTTATACGCAAAGGTATACTACGATGCTCAAAACGTTATGAATAACTTATTCGACGCACTAAATTTATCACCGAGCTTTGTTGCAAAATCAAGAATCAAATCTATGTTGACAATGCATTATAATTTAAATAACATGGCCGAGAATAATTATGATGCATACGCAAAAATAATAGAAGCAGCCCGACCCGATACTGGAAATAAAAGCACAAAAGGAATATCATTGTACGAGCTGATAAAAAAACCGTTGAACGATGAACCTTTTAATTTGTTCATTAAATTAAACGAAAACAAATCGTTAAGTGAGCACACTACATATAAGGAAACAACAGAAAAAACAGCTACAACTATATTTACAGAAACATCTTTGAAAATCGACAGTGAATCCGATCCTGTATTCTCCAACAGCGAAGAATTTACGAATTTCATAAAGGACTTTAAGAAAAAAGTGGATGGTATAAGTGAAACAGATTTCTTCAAGTCAACACCACCAACCACCACCATTAACCGTCCACCACCACCGCCTTTAATACCGACCGTTAAAGATCATAGTACAACACCAGATCTTGAAACTTGGCGTAAGTAGAACATATTTATTACTGGAGGCTGAAGCAGTATGGTGCCAGCTGCGAATAGCACTACCTCATTTCTACCCGTGGGTGTCGTAGAAGGCGACACACGGATGTTGACCAGAGAATAGGCAGCAGCATGCTTCTGAGAACCATAACACCTACTGCGATCGCCAACATGCATCGGCAAAGCATGGGAGACCTATGCTCAGCAGTGGGCATCTCATGATGATGATGATGACTGAAGGCTTGTCATCAACTCCGAAAATGTCTCTTTGTCATTTGTGAGGTAGAACAACAAACTTCAGTCTATAGGCCAGTCTATTCTTTCTCCAGGAGTTTTTCTTTAACAAAATGATAGATTTATTGAAAACCAAAGAACCATTCCACTACAAAAAATGCTTCGTAAGATGAACGTTGAAAGCATCGATATAGTTTTGATTTAGGTATTATTACATGTTATCATATTTATCACAATTATCACTCACTCATTCATTATGACTCTAGTCTAGACCTCATTATCGTTCTCACTTCTCAGTCATTATAGGTAGTCAGAAGTCAGAAAGTCTGATAACCAGTTGTACGGTATTGTACCGTACAGCTTTTACTGATAGGATGGTATGATATTAAATGATATGAGTCTCTTCTTGATCTTTCCCAATCCAAACCTAAAACCCAAACTGATCACACACAGGTATACTAAAAGACAAAATAATAAATGCCTAAAGTTTTCAGAATTGCCACCAATTGAATACGACAATGATTCTGATACTAGGAGGCTATATATGGCCAAAAGGAGCCGAATAAAGAAATTCCCGTTCTTAGCCAGCATCCATGTCATGGGAGGTTTCGCCTGTTCCGGCTCCATCTTGTCAAGTGACGTGGTCATCACAGCTGCTTCCTGTGTACAATTGTAAGTACTAATATAATGCATAAAGTTTACCTTGTACTTTTAGTTCTACAGCAAAAATGCCTTTTTGATGTGGAGAAAGCTACAAATTCATCCTTTAATACCTATTCCTATAATTGGTATTAGTTTTGTCATATTATGTTAATATACAGATGAAATATAAAGAAAGAAGTTCAACTAATCCGCTGCCAGCCACCTGCGTTGGTCCATCGTGCCGCAGGGCGTCCCACACTACGCTTGCCCAAACGCGGTCTCCACTCTAGAGCGTGTCTGCTCCATCTACCGTCTGTCCGTCTGCAGTCCCGGGTCCCGTATCTACTATTGATATTTCGTAATTATTTACTTTGCGGCATTTATGCTGAGCATCAGCCGTTTCGCGCGGCAGTGCATATTTCCGTCTCGCACATTATTTTATGAATTATTATTTTTAAGATTAATTCGACTTCACTTGCTCGCTTTACTTTGATCAAACTAATAAATGAAGCCCTTAATGATAAAATGTCTGTTTAATCAATATTCTTAGATATGAGCAAAGCATTCGATTTTGTACCTCATGCTCGCTTAAGTTGAAAAATGGAAAAATATGGCATAAGAGGTAACGCGCATGACTGGTTTAAAAATTGTTTATTGGGTCGCCAACAAAGGGTGGTAGTATCAAAAATTTAAAAATATAAAACAGCGGTATCGGGAACAAGGTCCAAGCTACGGTGAGGTAAGGGCTCCAGAGAGAGAAACTTCCTACTGACAATGCGGGTCGCGTCCAGAAGTACTGCCTTCTGAATCAAGCCCTTGATCCAGCCGTCTATTATTAAGTTAGCTCGGGGTTTTTTTACTGCAACCAACAGGATACAACAAACCTGTCTTTATTTCAGACTCTACAACAACAGATTCTTCAGAGAAAATCCAAAGGTTGTGAACGTTCGTGTCGGCAGTGACTACTATATCACTGAAGGAGACTATATATCAGTCCTCGAGTGTTACTTCTACCCTACCTACGACCCTAAGACCTTAGCCCACAATCTGGCTCTCCTCCGGTTACACAGACATATTAGGTTCTACGCGGCCGAGAAGAAGATAAAAAAGATCAGATACGACAAGTCGGCGTCCACCTTTCCAATTAACATCAATGGCGTGATTGTGGTCGGGTGGGGATCCACAAAGGTGAACTAAATGATATATTCTAGGGGGTATTGTCTTGTTTTCGATAAAATAATTTGTACTATTATTGTTTTCCATAATCGTCTCCCGCTCATAATATTTACTTGCACTATTACCATTTATACTAACAACGCTCATATCAACTTATTAGTCATAACTTTTATTTGCCATAAAATAAGTTTCCATAATAACATGTGTCATAATCGTTTCTATAAGTAACATATTACATAATTGATACTTGACGCAACATTGAATATAATTTAGAAACGTTTATTACAAAAAATAATGTCAATTGGTCTGTAATCAAATGGTTTATTATAGCTAACAATCTTTAGACAATAAACAGTTAGTGAAAATCGAAACAGTTTGGTTAGGTTAGGTTAGAACTGCGACCACACAACGACCAGATTTCCTCTTTGGAAAAGCAAGCATGTATGGTAGATTATTTATTTATTTATTTATTTATCTATGCATGGAAGACTTACAGCTACAAAAACTTAACAACAAAAAAGGAAACAATAGTCGACAGAAAGCCAATTACAAGTCTTCGCGTTTAGAACAAATAAATTATGGCAAATAAATCCACCATAATCTACCGTACATTCTGCTGTCCGTATGGTGTCGGACGTAAAGAATAGCACCATCCCATATCTGCCCGTGGGTGTCGTAAAAGGCGACTAAGGGATTTACCAGAGAATGGGCAGCAGCGTTCTCTGTGCCTTTGTAACCACCATACTGCGATCGCCACCCCGCCTGCCAAGCGTGGCGATTATAGCAAAAAACCCCCCTTTTGGGGAGGCCTATATCCAGCAGTGGACGTCTTTCGGCTGAAATGTAAATCCATACTAATAATATAAATGTGAAAGTAACTAATAGGTTGAACCCTGGGGACGGACATAGGCTACTTTTTAATCCGCGACTTCATTTGCATCCACGATAACCAACTTTCACGCGGACGTCGTCGCGGGCAAAGACTAGTTTATTATTAAATTATTATTTACTAGCTACTGCCCGCGGCTTCGCTCGCGTAAAAAAAACGATTATCCCAAAGGAACACAATACCGGGATAAAAAGTATCCTATGTGTTAATCCAGGAAATGGTCTACCTATGTGCTAATTTTCATGCAAATCTGTTCAACGGTTTACGCGTGATTGAGTAACAAACATCCAAACATCTTCACAAACTTTCACATTTATAATATTAGTAGGATTATTTATATTTGTCTATGTGTTTGCGTTGGAAGGCCTCCCACTAGGTGGACCCATGACCTGGTAAAGGTTGCGGGGATCCGCTGAATGCGAGTCGCACGGGACCGGTCAATGTGGCGACACTTGGGGGAGGCCTATGTCCAGCAGTGGACGTCTTTCGGCTGCTGAAATGAGGACGATGATGATGATGTGTTTTTAGATATCTATTTGGATGTTAATCTGATAATAAATAATTTTCATTTCATTTTATTTCATTTCATTGACGTTTGTAATTTTGCCCTAAATATGTATTATTGTTACAGCACAGCAATATAATCGCTGAGTTTGAAAAGTTGATGGCATTAAAACTAGATGTATACCCTAACAAAGAATGCGCTGAAATTTACAGTGATCGACATAAGTAAGTCTGAATTATTGTTTTTATAAATCATCTAGTGAAACCTGCTTACTTTGCCACTTTTTCATGTGTCAAAAAGTTTGATTCGCTTTAAAAAAATATAATTATATGAAAACATAATGAGTAACCTACACCTAGACGTAGGAAATTTCATGCAAATTCATATTATTACCAAATATTTATTTAATTTTTGTAAATTAAAATATTTTAAGCATAAAAACAAATATGGCAAAGTCAGCTGCCTCTTCTGGTAAATTTGCCATATGAAAATAAAAATGAAATTTCTGGAGTTTATGAGGTTATAAAGTAATATATTTACACTCTTCCTTTATCTCGTAAAATAAAAGTGAAAATTTGATATTATTTAGCATTGGTCATTTAACTCTCTAAGAAGGTGGCAAATTCACCAACCTTTTCAAAATATTTCATAGTAAGAAGAAGTTAGGGTTAGGGTTGTCAAATAAAAATGTTTTCATAGTAGGAAAAATTTAAAAAGAGAAAAAAAGACATAATCAGTTTTAGTAAGATCAACACGCACTATTATTCGTTGTGACTAGGTATTCATTAATATAGACAGCGTCGTTTTTCATCTTCTAAAAAAGGAAAACTAAATGTTTTTTTAGTCAATATTTCGTACACAAGGTACCTACTCATGAAATTAACCTTAAGGTAAACTGGATAGCGACTACAACATTATAGACTTATACACGTCCCATCAATGTTAAACAGTGTCTAGTCAAATCATTTTGATCCATTTACGGGACCTGTAAAAGTCACAAGCAGTAATTGCCACGATCTAAAATATTATTTCCAATGGAAACAACATTTTAGATGGAAAAGGAAATAAAAACATGTATTAAAAAGTATTGTGAAATTGCAACGCTATACAGTATTTGCGCAAATAATTAAATCACTTCACATATTTAGTTCTAACTGACCCAAAACAAAAAAATACTTTTTAAATAACCCGCCACCCTGTGTACCTTTTGTAAAACAACCTTCATTTAAGCACATGCACTGTGTATTTCATATCTGGGTACCTACCGAGGTACTTATATTATAAGTAGGTACTTACAACGACAATTTAATTAAAATATTCATAAGAAATGTGGCAGCCCTAACCTCCAACAAAACATGGCAAAGTCACCATCACGGACGTTGTGATTGGGGTTGTTGAATTTACCAACACCAATTGCGAACTACAGGTAGCTTGTAGCACAGTAAATTAGCTTTTATTTAGTTAAAGACTATTATGCTAACATAATATCAAAAAAGTACCTACGTAGGCAATGCTTTTCTTATTTGTTTTTGTAAAAGTTCCGGAGTACTAAGTTTTACGCCGCCAACATTCGAAAAAAGTAACCGCCGAAAATGACATCTTAAAAACAAGCTGGGTTGCCACATCTCATTCGGTGTTGCCATTTAACTCATAAACTTTACCATAAAGGCATACATACATGACAAAAAACTGTTATTAAGATGTAACTACACTTTTTCCCTCAGAAGTTGGCTATGGCAAAGTCAGCAACCGTTGGCAAAGCTAGCAGGTTCTCCCATTTACAATAAGATTAGGCATATACACAAACCTTTTTTACAGTCCGTTCAACCGATTTTGACTTATATTGCGTTGGTGGCATGACAAATGGCAGCTGCAGTAAACAGTTATTATTGTAACCACTTTTTTGCCTCTAATGTCATCCTTAAGCCTACGGAATAGAAATCAAAATCGATATAAGATGTAACTACACTTTTTCCCTCAGAAGTTGGCTATGGCAAAGTCAGCAACCGTTGGCAAAGCTAGCAGGTTCTCCCATTTACAATAAGATTAGGCATATACACAAACCTTTTTTACAGTCCCTTCAACCGATTTTGACTTATATTGCGTTGGTGGCATGACAAATGGCAGCTGCAGTAAACAGTTATTATTGTAACCACTTTTTTGCCTCTAATGTCATCCTTAAGCCTACGGAATAGAAATCAAAATCGATATAAGATGTAACTACACTTTTTCCCTCAGAAGTTGGCTATGGCAAAGTCAGCAACCGTTGGCAAAGCTAGCAGGTTCTCCCATTTACAATAAGATTAGGCATATACACAAACCTTTTTTACAGTCCCTTCAACCGATTTTGACTTATATTGCGTTGGTGGCATGACAAATGGCAGCTGCAGTAAACAGTTATTATTGTAACCACTTTTTTGCCTCTAATGTCATCCTTAAGCCTACGGAATAGAAATCAAAATCGGTTGAAGGGACTGTAAAAAAGGTTTGTTTCAAAGTCTAATCTTATTGTAAATAGAGTATAGCTATTTCGTTCGCGTGTACGTCGGGTAACTGCGGGGATTTTATTTGCGCGTAGCCCTTTTTATTATTCTGATATAAAAGTAGTCTATGTATATAGCCGTTATAAAATCAAGCTACTAGCGAAAGTCCCTTCAAAATCGAACCAGCCGTTTCGGAGATTAAACATATGTTTTTTAATACAAACACAACACAATGTTGCAATATTTGTCTGGAGGTTTTTTTGTAACGATACCTGTGGGCTAATTCACGTAACTAAAGAAGTGCTGTTGCAGTTAAGTTTCGATCAAAACAACGCTTTTCGTATTCTCTACCGCTGTCAGACACGCTCGCGTCAAGTCCGCGTCACGCGTGCGCAATAACGGCATTCTACTGTTGCGCGTCTTTGGTGCGTGCTTCGGAACGCAACATGATCGGTATTCTACTATTCGTTTGACGTCTAAAAATTACAGGTAAAATAAAATAAAAAAAACACTGTAGCACTCGGGGACTGACTGATCTGTACTGAGGTATTATTATAATATTATAATAACGTCATATTCATTGAAATGTAATCGATTCTATTCAATTATTTAGTGAGTAATATTTATTCTCTCATGTGGCTACACTATAAGTAAATTTGGTTCTCGTACTATACAGTTGACGTGCAGTTTACGCGTTGCTCACGCACATTTCAATGATAACAAGAATACCGTTTATCACTCAAACTTGAACTTAAGTGCAACAGCACTACAACTTCATCGGCGCGTCATAAAATTACGTGAATTAGCCCTCTGGACGACGAATCAAAAAACTCAAAAAAAAAAAATGCCAACTTTGATATTCCATGTCTCCAGCCAGAACCACGCAGTGGCTTCCCATGTAGGTCCTAAAAGAAATATGGTTCTAGCATTGTGTACAATATACGATTTAAATATCGGTCATTAATTACCAGTCTCGCTAAATATCTAAATCACTTTAATCAGTGTTTTTTTTTGCTTGGATATCTTTGGTTTGACGTAATGAACGCTGAGTTAAAATTTGTTAAGCTATTTTAATGGGACTTTGTACACGCTGAAATTTTAATGGTTGTTTTCCCGTTATGATATGATTCTGTCTTAGTAGAACAATGGATTTATAAAAGAATTACATACAATTCATTACAATTGCAGCGCAACCATTCACTCAGCCGCCGCACCAATCGTGTAGTCAAATGCGACTCAAAATCCAATTGATTGCGATTCAAAAATCCAATGCATTTTACTTAAGCTTAGTCATATCCATTACTTACTGACACTAATTACTTATTAACTTCTTTCAGTCAGTTTGTGACCGAGCAGCACTTCTGCGCTGGGTATATCTCGGTAGGCGCAAACGCATGTAATGTAAGTCATTTGTACCTGATTGCTTATCTACTTAGTCGCCTAATATTTAAGAAACTCGGTTTGCTACCACTACCCTTATTATATCTATATGAAACTTGTATGTTTGTATGGAAACATAAATATCTATCCAGTATAGCAACAGATGTAAGCTCTAGGAGTCGGCGTGATCAATTTAGTTTTAACTTAGTTACTTGTTTTAGATAAATTCCCTCGATGAATAAAATATAGTAAGAGCTGCTTATCTATGGCCGTACGTATATACAATAAATTGCCATGTAAACTTAAATTACTAAATAGTAGACTGTTTAAAATTCACTTGTTTAAATGGCTAAATGATAACAATTTTTATAGCATTAAGGAATACTTTGAACATAAGTTATTTAACCACTTTGCATGCTTTAGTCTTAAGCAAAACATGTATGATCACATTATTAACTCATGCAACACCTTTGTATACCATGTTTTATGCAAATAAATAAAACGCCGTAGTGTTATCGATAATTATAAATTTTCAGAGAGATCTAGGAAGCCCAGGTATCGCCGATAACACACTTATGGGAATTGTCAGCTTCGGATCACCTGTATGCGGAACCATCGACACACCAACAGTATTCACCAAAGTTGGATTCTATGCCAAATGGATTGACAACGTCCTTCAGGTGATATTTTGTGTATGTTGAGCCCACGAAGTAAGTATACCTAATACTTCGTGGTTGAGCCCTAGTGCCGCAGAATACATAATATAGTGAATAAACGACACGGTTGGCGCAGTGGTTGAGGGATTGACTGCTGCGCTGCGTGTCGCGGGTTCGATTCCCGCACGGAACAAATATTTGTATGGCCTACAGATAGTTGTTACGGGTCTGGCTGTTTGTGTATGTGAGTTTATATGTTTGTAAACGCACCCACGACACAGGAGAAATTCCTAGTGTGGGGCAACGTTTAATAAAAAGAAAGAAGAAGAAAAATAAAAATTCACCGTCCGGTTATAGAACATTTTTACAAAAAAGACAACCGCCTTCGGATAGTAAAAAATAACTTTAAATTCGTTTTATTTGTTATTTTGTATTGCCACCGACTTGCGAATTTAAAGTTATTTTTTACATTTTAAAGACGATTATCTTTTTTGTAAAAATGTTCTTTTTTCGCTTTTTAGTACCTATTTCTTATCATACAAATTAATTAGAAAACGGTGACACCAAAAAAAATCAGTCAGCCCTTAATTTGTATACCCTTAGGGGTGGAATATTTTCATGATGGAACCAACTTTGAGGTATACACTATCAATTAAAAAAGAATCATCAATATCGGACTACACTGAAAAAAGAAACGCGTGGTAAAACATAAAAACAAAAATTAACGTTTTGAATTGAGAACCTCCTTCTTTTTTTAAAGTCGGTTGATAAATGAATGTTATTGGCAAAGACAAAAACTGCAAACAAGTGCTGTGAGGCAAGCGGTCGCCGCCGCCACGAATGGAAATCTTTCATTCAATATGAGACGTTGTCGAAAGTGATGCTATCCTAAACCCCAGAGTAAAAGCTGTGATGTAATTTCATGCTTCACTGCTACAGATAGTCTTCAAACTAGAAAAAAAAATGCCGTTCGCGCAGAATATTTGTTTAGCCAGTAGGAAAATCAATCATTATCTGATAATAATAATATTGTTACGAGCTGGGGTTCAGGATAAATAATCCACACCAATTTACATCAAAGACACTTTATTTAAACAGCCACAAATATATTAAAGGATGGAGACCGCGTTTGGGCAAGCGTAGTGTGGGACGCCCTGTGGCACGATGGACCAACGATTTGAAGAAGGTGGCCAAGACCGAGTCGGTTGGCGATCTCTGGGGGCGGCCTACGTTCAGCAGTGGACGGCAACAGGCTGATTTGGACCATTATATAAACATAACTTGATTTGTTTTCACTCTTTTACAGATGGAATCCCGGAATGTATATGCAAAAACTACATACAAACCTTCAAAAACTCCGATACACCGCTTCATTGATGCTGCAACACTACTCACTACAACAAAACACCAAATACAACCGGTATTAAGGGAAGAGATAAAAGAGCAATCGATAGAGGACGCACTGGATTTGAGCTAAATGAAATCAGTTCGGATGAAAGATGACGACCTGTTAATACTTCGTAGGTTGAAACATTCCCATTGTAAATTATAAATACACTAGCTGACCCGACAGAAGTTCTCCTGTCAATTGATTTTTAAATTTTCTTACCGTTTAAACATTCCCTGGACTTCCACAAATATTTCAAGAACAAAATTAGTGAAATCGGTTCAGCCGTTCTCGAGTTTAAGCGAGACTAACGATTTATATAGACAATGATTTATTTTTATTATACAAAGTGTAATAACGTTAAACACGCAAAACTTCAGACCCCAAATTATTTTTAATTCGATTAGCCTAATTCTGACACAAAAAGAATCATAAAAAAAAATTAAACGTTTTATGTGCTGTTTTAGTTTTACCAAGACTCGTATTTGCATTGAAATAAGAACTATTATTATCACGCGTATAAGAAAATTTAAATTGGACAACAACCATTTGTGTTTGTTTACCTATTTTGGCAGGTTTGCGCACGTGATGGCTTGACTTATTAATAAATAGACAGGGCAACATGTTTAATGTAGATTTTTTGAAAAATGTGACCTATATTAAAAAGTGGTTCAATTGATTCTGCTCGTTATTCTAATCAAACTAATTTCAGGTTTTGCGTATTTGACGTTACACCTTGTATAGATAGAAAATAGATGTTACGGTTAATAGCCGAAGTGCGGATACATCTAGTTTTAGCCGGGTATAACTAGGTGCAGCCGGCCACATTCGGTTAAACTTAGATGTACTTGTCTTCGGTTAGAACTATGTTTAGATTAGACAAAGTGCGGTGTGAAATGGAACCAAATGGGATTCCAGTTCAGCATGTGTCAGGCAAATATACCTGTCGCTGATAATCTGCTGAATCCCTGCTGTGACATGCGGACGTCGAGTAGATGAGATAGATTGGTGTTAACAGGTGTTGTGGCAAAGTTTTATGCGCGGACTCATCATCAGCCTAAAGACGTCCACTGTTGAACAAAGGCCTCCCCCATAAGGGGGGGGCGTTGCCATAATCCCGACGCGTGGCAGGCGTCTTGGGGATCGCAGTGAGGTTGTTAAGCACACGGAAGCCGCTGCTGCCCGACTTCCGGATTTTCCCTTAGTCGCCTTCGACGACATCGTCGGGAAATAATGGGGGGGTGCTATTCTAGCCCGTACACCCCACGGGGCATGCGCGGACTGAAGACACACAAATACTGCATTTGATTAAATTAAGGAAAATAATTTTGGGATCAGATATAAGAAACGATTAAAAACATGATCGTTTTATTCATTTTGTATCTTCCTACCAAATGCTAAAGTACAATGTTCAGAAGCAGCTGTTTGAACTGCTTTGGCTAAGTCGTCATTTTTACAGGCTTGAATACCTACTTTTATTTCCAGAATCCAGTCGCGTATAGTAAGAGATTTTTTTTTTTGGCGTACTGTAATGGTTGTATTCGTCCTGAAAGTTAACTCTGACGACTATTTTCGTAAAACGCTATGAAAGAATTGCCTTCGCTTTACAAAATCATAATTAAAAATTATACTTTTACTTTGTAGTGCCCTAAATCAAGACTTAATCTTTTTAAAACTGTAATTGTCTTTAAGTAATCTGCTCACATCATTACGATATTGCTCTGGGCAAAACGCGAAAACATGAAGTTTTCTTCACGAATCGCCAGTCGGAAACAAATTATGTAACATGGCCTTAAATAAACGTGCAACTTGTGCTCTGACGTCCCCTTAAGCGCGGCAAAGTCGAGATGACATAATATACCATCAGTTTCTTTCGAGATGTATTCACAAGTGGCCAGTTCGATATTGCTCGTACTATTATTACGGAGACGCAAACGCAGAAGACATATAAACACAAGCAGGCCAGGTAGTAAATTAGCGCGCGGGGCGCGGGCGGGCATCAAGTGATAATGGGGAGCGGACGGCGCATGGTGTGGCTAATCAAGCAGCTCGATCGACGTCGACTAATCCATTCTGCCATCGATCGACGATCGATCGATTGGTCTGGTAACACCCTAACACCCACGCGCGCTCCCGCCAACGACGGTGGACAACTACTCGCCAGCCGGTTCGTACCTTTTGCCGCGATACGCTTATAATAATTTGTGATCTTACTGTTTTTATTGTTTGTGATTTCCTAAAGTGTATCTATCACGTCCAAATATATAACATTTACTGTAAATCTTGCGTCGAATCATTAAGAGACTCCCACAAACGTCCCTGAGAGAAATACTACTTTACAATTAGTTATAACTACTTAGCAATAAGTTAGACTCGATTATTTAACTTTCGATGATTGACTAAAAAGTTAGGTACTTCAAGATTTGACTCAAAAGACATCAGTAAAAGGCAGAAATTAAAATCTATTTCGAAGTTTACCGAAGGACGTGGCTACCCAAGATAAATCAGTCATGCATTCCTATATATAAAATGAACTGCCATAAAATACTTCATTTATAATATTATTACTTTTTCTAATCTCTGAAATAGAATTTCGTAACTTTTTCCTAAATTACTTTTATTTGCATTTGAACGTATTGTTATGCGTAGTTAAATTTTTAGGCTTCAGTACCTACCTTAAAAAAACACATTATAACCTTTATAAGTTTACTTCTGTCATAAAGAGGATTTTTTTAATAAACAAAATGATGGTAATTATTCTGATTACCATCATTTTGTATCATGTTTCTTATAACAGCAGTTATTGCTAAACATTACCATCGCAGTAAGAGCGTTTTGGATCTAAACGACAACTTCTTCGGCAAGGTTTATACAGCCATACACACAGTCGTTGATAATTTATTCGAATCTATTGATCTTCCCACAAAGTTTTCCGATAAACTAAACACAAAGCTATTATTAACAATGCATTATGATTTAAGTAATATAGCAGGTAAGCCCGATGATACCTTCAACGATATTCAGAAACTAATCAAAGACAATGTCACTCATATATTCAACTATCAATATCAAACTGACAGCGAAGATGTGATACAAGTAGACACAATGGTTGATGATATATTAAATGAAAAGAATTTCAGTGTATACAGCATTGTAAAAGGGTCGGAAGACAGACCTGTTAAAGATAAAACCAATAATAAAACTAAAACAAAAGTGAAAGATATTTCAGAGTTTGAAGACAGTAAAGAATTTACAGACTTTGATATAAACTTATTGGGAAAAGCAAATAATCGTACTAAACAAGATTTCAAGAAATTCTTGAAATATGGCAAGTATGCGGTTCCATCTAAACAAAACATTAAAGCGTGGGGTAAGTTAAAAAATGTTTGAAATGTATTAAACGCAACAGCTTTCACTATTACAAGAATGCATGCCAATTAGGTAACAATGAATTACCTAATCATTTTGTGGATTACCTAAGGCTCTAGACAGACGGACCGCATTTCAACTGCAATCCAACCGCAAATTGCAGTTCGGATGCAGTTTGAATGCAGTTGACACGACTGCAATAGAACTGCAAACCAAACGTGCAGTCCGATTGCAGTCCAATTGAATTGCAGTCTATTGCAGTCTTGTCAACTGCACAGCATTCAAACTGCATCTGAACTGCAATTTGCGGTTGGATTGCAGTTGAAATGCGGTCCGTCTGTCTAGAGCCTAAACCAGAGCCTTATTTCCACAGATGCGCCATCAAACCTCGAACTTGATATCTACAGAACGAATACCAGAAGGATCTTTAAAGGTGTGAAGACGAAAGTGAACTCATATCCATTTATTGTAAGCATTCACGTCTTGGGCGAATTCACCTGTTCGGGCTGCATCATCAGCAAAGACTTCATCATCACTGCGGCTTCGTGCGTGCGCGCGTTAGTTGGTTTGACATGCTTTTAAAAGGGTTTTAAAAATCATACACAATTCAAATCTAGAATGCGTCGGATCTTCAATTGTTTCACTCTTCAATGACAAGATCTAATCAATATTAGAATATTGAAGAGCGACCAACCCGTCAGAGTTCCCATACAAACGCTCTTACGTGATTAGGGCGTTATAACAAATGTTCCTCCAGATATTTCAAACACACAGGTGTCTTTTGGTTTATAATATCTAGGTTTCTATGTAATAAAAAATAAACTTTTTTTGAGAAACGTATTCACTAAAGACGAATGAATTTCAGTATTTTTTCGCAGCATGTAGCACTTTCATCTGAACTTTGGCCGTTCATAGTGTACTTATACCTTATTATACCTTGCACATGTAATGGAGATTCTAAATTACAAACATTTGTACCCAAAACTTATATAGGCTTCTGCAAAAACACGTATTTCTTTGACCAAGTTTTGTAAAATCTCCGCGCGCTAATTTTTGTGCGTTCGCGCGATCGCGTTCTCATTCACCCATTTGTTATCAAACATTGCGTTGGATGAAACAAAACCTTTTCAATCATGCTAACGTTGCATCCGCTTTTTCTTCTTTCAAATTCAATTTTTCTCTACTAATAAACCCATATATTCCAAGGCACATAATAGCACCTGCCATTATAATTATTTTGACTTTTCCCCCAGAGCTTACACAAACAAATCCTCCGAAAGGAATCTGAAATCTATCTACGTACGACTCGGCACTGACCATGTAACTCGCGGTGGTGAGACGATACCAGTTGAAGAATTGTACTTCCATCCCGAGTATGAACCAGCACATTTACTAAATAACCTCGCAATAATAAGATTGGAGAAAAGGGTTCACTTTTCAAGTCAGCAGAAGAAAATCAGACGTATCGCATGGGACAAAACTCCAGGAGATTTTTCTAACGATACCAAAAGCATTTTGATAGTAGGTTGGGGTGCTACAAAGGTAAGTGGGATCGTAGATAATAATACCAGTCTATAATTGTCCCACTGCTGGGCAAAAGCCTCTCCTCATACAGAGTCAAACAAGTATTATTAATATTTTTCAGTCGGATCAAGTTAAGCAACTACATACAAAGCTGAGAATGGGTATGCTTGACATATACAACACAAACGATTGCAGGCAGAACTACTCAAAGTAATTAGTCATTAATTAATTGTTATTGTTTTTTTTTTAGGGTTCCATAAGGTGCCCAAAGGGACCCTATTACTAAGCCTCCACTGTCCGTCTGTCTGTCAGCAGTATCTGATGAACCGTCATAGGTAGACACTGACGTCTGGGAGGAACTTTCTAACAGGTCATGACAACTCTAAAAGTAAATTGTTTTCTTTAAAGCTTGTTGCTTTGCCTTTGTGTCAATGTTCTACATTTGACTGTGAACACGAACAATCTACACATTATATATTATGGGAGTGTATTATTTGGCAGAAAAAACGCAATATTAGGTTGGATAGTGTGTGTACAGGCATCATCCGGAGCAGTTTATTATGCGGACTTTGTAGAAACTAGAACTGATTTCCGTGTGTTCAAGCGACTTTGCCATACCTATTATTGGAATCAAATGTAACAGCTCACTTTTTAGGATCCATTAATTATGTCAATTATAATCTGTGGTGTTTGGCAATTCTTTTCTGTCTCCTGCTTAATTTGGAGGGAAGTGGAAAATATGTTGTTCTTACTCCTCCGCTGTTCTTTTCTGATTAATTTCGTTGCGGGATCCAAGACAGTTGAATCGTTTCTCTGGGGCTCGTCGAGCTTCATTGCTTCGGCGCTTTACTGGTGGTCGCCACTGTTGATTCTGACTTACAGGAGTTACAGTGGTTTAGGATTAGCAGGGCGGGCTAGTCCCATTAAAAACAAACACTTCTTTTTTTTACAGAGTGAGTACCATATCCGTTGTAGTATATTACTATAGCCGTTATAACCATAAATAATTACAAGGGGTACTGTTTATGTTGTACTGTCTTATGCACCTCCTTTCACCTTTGTGTGCGAGTATATCTCGAACTTGACCTGTTTTTATTAATTCTATATTATATTTATGTATCGTATTACATATCATTAACGATACTAATTTCATTCTTTCAGAGACTTCATTACCGGAAAACACTTTTGCGCTGCTTATAACGGAACAATCGGAGGCGCATGTATCGTTAGTAGTTTTTCATTATAATCATAATAATTATACCTAGGTCTAGGTTGTTTTGAAAATTGTTAGCCACAGAATAAATACAATCGCTTTTTTCTTAGAAACTGTTCGGTGAAAACACCGAACATAAACTATTTCGGATATACGGTTAATTTCAATACAAATCTCCTTGGTGAAAATCATTGGCTACGTGTAGTTTCCTTTTTTTATATTTTTGAATAGCGAGCGACCAAGGTCAGCAGTTTCTCAAAGAGTACAGTATATAAACAGCAGTGTCCGTGGGATTCTTTTTCACTAAGAAATGCTATGAACAAAGTATTACAGACGATGATCTTGAAGACACCATGATAAGCCCATTGTAATCATCAGACAGATAAAACTTGGTAGTTACAACTGTATGGCTAGGAAGCGTCTTACGGATCATACTACACAAAGATAGGACACCATAGAGATAGCAGGCTATATATTTGGAGATGTATGAGAATATGTGAGAGAGAGTGGAAGATCAAAGAACAAATAAAAAAAAGATGGATGTGATGTGAGAAACATGATATCGCTAAAAAGGGGTAGAATACTAAGATGACGGGTAAAAAAAAATATGGAAGAAGAAGACATACTGCGCCGACCCCGAAATAAAGCTAAGGATAGGATGACGATGGCTGGTAATAAATAAAGTAGTTGTTTAATGAGTTTCTGTTTGTACAGGGGGACTCCGGAGGTCCAGCAATAGTAGACGCTGTATTAATGGGAGTGATTAGCTTCGGTGCGAAGGAGTGCGGGGTGGTGGGTGCGCCGACAGTTTTCACCAAGCTTGGTTACTATGCCCCATGGATCGAAAGCGTCTTGGTAAGGAAATAATGTTATAGATGCTTTGTCTTAGAGATATAGAGCGCGGAACATTAATACCAGTGCCTCACCAGCGACCCACACGCCTGCTATTTCGCTAGTTACAACATGTATCTTTCTACGATTGATGATATTTTTTATACTATAATCATCATCGTCATATCAACCTATTGCCGTTACTGCTAAACGTAGGCCTCCCCCAGAGATCGCCAACCAGCCCGGTTTGAGCAACCCGAATCCTTCCGCTGCAAGCCACCTTCTTTAAATCGTCGGTCCATCGTGCCGCAGGGCGTCCCACACCATCATCATCATCATTTCAGCCGAAAGACGTCCACTGCTGGACATAGGCCTCCCCCAAGTAATGGGAGGTTTTGCCATAATCGCCACGCTTGTCAGGCGGGTTGGCGATCGCAGTATGGTTGTTACATAGGCACAGAGAACGCTGCTGCCCATTCTCTGGTCCGGGAAGATATGGGATGGTGCTATTCTTTACGTCCGACACCATACGTCCCACACTACGCTTGCCTAAACGAGGGCTCAACTCTAAAGCGTGTTTGCTCCATCTAACGTCTGTCCGCCTGTAGACGTGACCGTGACGTGATTTACTTGACTACTATAATACATTACAATATTTTGAGAAAATTTCTTGTCATCGCGCTTTATACATTTCCCAACTATATTGGTTTTCAGTCTAACCGGATGCAGCTGAATACCAGTATTTTACATGGAGCGACTGATATCTGTCCTCCTGTAACATGATACCTTTTAGTAAGACTGGTTGTAACTTTCTAGCTTCTGCCTACCCGTAACGACTGTTCCCGTCAATTGGATAAATTTTAAAATGATACGTAATTCAAAGTCCTATTAATAAGCCCCGATTATGGAACATTACCGCTTGGAACGAGCAAACCATTAACCAGGATCTTTGCGGAAGAAAAGTCGTCCTTTGCTGTTAAAACTGTCCCACTGACCCATATTCAAAATAGTCCTAGCAAACTTTATTTAACACTAGCTCTTTTCGATATTGTTACAGAATTTAAATGACAAAACAAGAAACGGTACAAAGTTAAATGATTTAAATCTATTTCAAGTTGATTTACAATACCCACGAAGCCATGTCGAAGAAGAGGAAGCAAAGCTGTACACTGATGTCCTAGTAGAATTAATAAAGACCAATCAGTCAGTGGTAGACGACGTCATTTACGGAGAATACATCGACGAGTTTAACAAATATTTCAAGAACGAGGAACAAATAGAAAGGAAAGAGAACTTTATTCCTAAAGAGAACAAAAGTACTACAACCTACACAACTACACCTGAAATGTTACAAATTAAAAATAATTCTCTGACTAAGACTGAGGCAACACCTTCTACGCAAACACCACTGTACTCAAATTCTGATAGAACTTTAAGACATACAAAACCTCCTACTTATTTTGAATATGAAACGAATGATGCAGAGGAAAATGCATACACTGACAATTATGAAAAATATATTGAAAAAGAACAAAGTTTTGACAGCAAAAAAGATATGTCAATTACATTTGAAGAAGTCAAGACTTCAGATGAATCAAATAAAATCTCGAATAATTATTAAAAAAAAAACAAAAAACCCGACTGTGTGAAAAATTGTTAAACTCAAAAGATAGAAATAAGTGAAAACTTAAATATTTTTTTGGTTTTGAATCATCGTGGTTGACAGTGTTCACAAAGGCAGTCGGAGGCATCAAAAATGTACAATATGTTTCAAATCCGTTGAAAGTGTCTAAACTTTAACTTGATGCCTCCGACTGCCTTTGTGAACACTGTCAACCACGATGATTCAAAACCAAAAAAATATTTAAGTTTTCACTTATTTCTATCTTTTGAGTTTAACAATTTTTCACGCAGTCGGGTTTTTTGTTATTTTAAATATTTTTTTTATTTTAATATTTTTAGTTTTCGCAGTGATTCAATTTAGAATTTAGAAAACTTTACGTCGAGTCTCTTTACGTTGAGCCGAGAAGCTTGCCTCGCTTCTATTATCCCTACGTCGAGTCTACAACTTCTGTCCCGTTTTTACTCCCTTAACGTCGAGTTTCTGTACCCGCTTTTCCGTGCACTAGCTATCGGAGGGCTAGGCGGTGCAGTGCACCAGGTCCCCAAGCTTAGCGGGCCCCTCGGCCCCAAACCTTGAACTAACCTAAACCTTAAACCGACTGAACTTTTTATTATTTATTTATATTTTTTCTCCTCCATGTTGTTATGTATTGTCCTACTAGTGTTGTTGGTGGGTGGTGCACAGATATTGGTGTAGCACCAAAAGGTTTAATTATACATTAGTCGCATTTTTGCTTCCAATGCTTCCTTTAATTCTTCCGCTGATGCAAGTTTTAGTTCAATAACCGACATCCTTGGTGACTTTGTGCGTCGGTGCTTCAGTCAATAGAAATACCATTTGTTTAATGTCTGCCATAACAATGTAAGACACCTTTTCTAATGCCAACGTTCACGCCCGTTCTGATTTGTAAGAGTTGGTATAAACCTCAATCTTCTTTCTACCATCTACCCCATTTCCCGGTTTCGTTTTTATCCGTCGCGATAGGATTGGAAAGAAGGAGGTTGTGTTGCTATTTAATTATCATCGTAGTGATTTTCCTTTAAAAAACATTGCCTCTTCTTCTTCACTTTACGGTGCCTCCCCTGAGCACCTCCCATCCCCTCCCCCCTCCCCTCCCCTTTGAGCCGAAATTATAGTGCAGAGAAACGTTAAAAAACAAATCATAAAACAATTTTTTAATGATACTGGTTTTTAATTTATATCCTGACTGTACTTATTATATAAACTCGACGTAATGGAATTAGATAGCGTAAAATAGCAATATTTTGCAAGAGCAATAGACTCTCAGACTCGACGTAAAGGAACTCAACTTAAAGGGAATCAACCTTAATTATTTGTTGTTTTTTAGCATTTCTGATTCCAAATTACATTTAAACAAATAGTTGTATATATATTAGTAAGGTATTTATAAAACCTACCCTACTCGATAGGTTTAAAGATTATTTTTTTTGAAAACACTAATATGTCGCCAAAAATCGGCCAGTTTAATTTTAATAATTTTGATGTACCCAGTGTCACTCACACAATTAAGACGATTGAAACGACACCTTTCAAGCTAAAACTCTCAGACTCAACGTAAAGGAACTCAACTTAAAGGGAACGAACCTTAATTTATTTGTTGTTTTTTAGCATTTCTCATTCCAAATTACATTTAAACATATAAGTTATTTATATATTTGTAAGCTATTTATAAAACCCTTTATTTTGATACCCCATTCGATAGGTTTTGAGGAAAAATATTTTTATTTTAAACACTAATATGTCGCCAAAAATCGGCCAGTGTATTTTTTCTAATTTTGATGCACCCAGTGTCACTCACACAATAGGGTATTTTACTCTATACGAGAAAAATCTATAAATATGTTATTGAGACAGTTTAGGCATAAAGCAGTCGGAAAATGCAAGTTTTAGTTCATAAAATAACAAAACAAATTTTTAAATTCAATTCAAAGTTTTCAGTATTTTTAATCTGTTATAAAACACCGTGAAATAGTAGCGGCCATGTTATTACGCCATACGGCTGTGTAAACAAAAAATTGTCAACTGTCTGTCAACCGATTGGCGTAATAAAGGTTTTGTACTTTTATTATTTTCGTAACCAACGTAATTTTTTCATTATTACAACTATTACAAAATATACTTTTAATTATTTTTAAATGATATCCAATTATCATATTTAATATGAGCTCATTTGATACAAAACGAACTGACGTCATTTACGCTGAGCAATATGGCGTCCAGTAAGAGGCGTTTTCGTCAAACTACGCGCGAAATTTGAAAATTAAAAAATAAGATGCCGTTCTATGGCACTTATCGATTGAATAAAAATTTTGTGTTTTTTTTGGTGGCATATTAGCACTACAGAATTTAATTGAGACACTTTTCAAAAATGGGTGTAATACCCTATTAAGACGAATGAAACGACACCTCTCAAGTCAAAATCCATTAAGCCGTTTGAGCTACAGAGCGTGCCAAAGAAATTCACATACATACATACATACATACACCCGAAAAACATAACCCTCCTTCTGGCGCAGTCGGGTAAAAACAAGGAATTCTATGCGAGAAACTGACAAAACTCGGAACAAGCAGAATCCGATAAAATGCATTACCTTAAAATCATTATCAATTGACGGGTTCTTGTTACAGAAATGGATGGAACAGTATTTATGACAGCGGTATAAATTTAGGTAATGTGAGCTGATACTGAATTCATACTTGGAAAAGTTAAAGGTGATCAGCTATCTAAACATATTGCGACCTATGTTCTTGATGAGGTCAAATCACTACCAACAAAGACTATCTTTAATGATACAACACATCATTGACATCGATACAGCTTGGGATATTTTTTCTAAGAGAACATTGAGTTATAATATGTACTACGTAGTACATATAACACAATGTAAGAGAAAGGTTTTTTTTTCAATTTCCAACCATAAGGGTTTTCATAAATTAGTTGAGCAATGTAACTATACCCTAGATGACGATTACTTATATGATAAAACACTTTATTAACTTATCTTGTTTTGTTTTGATATTTTGGTTGGTTTTCTGAAGTAAAGGACGATGCGTCAAAACGTCCAACCAACTCTTACATGTTTAGTTTGTTTTTTTTTTTATTATAATAGTATACAAAGTGTTTTTTTTTTGTATCCCATAACTCTAGGGTATGAATGAGACCATAACAAAGAATCATCGGGCATATGAATTATTTTTCAAAAATCTTTATTTTTATTTTATATTTTCATACAAGATAATTCAACAAAGTCACGATTATTAGTGTAAAACACCCTTACGTGAAATATGACAGCGTCGCATTTTCTAAGCATTCAATATGAATGAAAGTGTAAAATATAATTATATACTTATTCACATGAAAATTGATTAGGGCTTCCAAACACATATTCAAAATTGTATGGGTAAAAAAAAAATATGTGTGATGGACAAACACGTATTCCTCCGAAACTATTCATCGGATTGTAACCATTCTTTGACCTTTTTATTGGCTTCATCATCAGCCTGAAGACGTCCAAACAAGTTGAACAAACGCCTCCCCCATAAGGGGGGGGGGGGGCGAGTGCCATAATCCCCACGCTTGGCAGGCGTCTTGGGAATTGCAGTAAAGTTGTTAAGCACACGGAAGCCGCAGCTCGACTTCCGTATTTTATTAGCTTACATTTACTTTAACTTAGAAAACAGTGCAAGTTTCATCAAAATTGTTTTAGTATTATAGTTTTCATAATATTACACGTGTAAGTGTTAGGCTATAGTGTTACAATTGGATTGGATGATGATTAACTAAACGACGGAAAATAAAATCTTTTTTATCAAAAACACAAACGCCTTCAAAAACTAAAAAGTGATAAATAACTTCAGCACATGACTTCAGTTTCGGAAATCGGTGGGTTTTGTTCTGTTTGTTACTTTGTATTGCCACCAACTTCCGAAACTAAAGTCTTTGTATTATGTGCCAAAGTTATTTATCAAACGCAAATTCTTTATTGCGAACTAAGTTGTCCGTGTGGTCTCGGACGTAAAGAATAGCACCATCCCATATCTTCCAGTAGGTGTCGTAAGAGGCGACTAAGGGACTTACCAGAGGATGGGCAGCAGCGTTCTCTGTGCCTTTGTAACAACCATACTGCGATCGCCAATCCACCTGCCAAGCGTGGCGATTATGGCAAAACCCCCCCTTGGGAAGGCCTATGTCCAGCAGTGGACGTCTTTAGGCTGAAATTATGAAGTTTTAGCAATAGGTAGAAGGCATCTAAAAACGATTTTTTATTTTATCAATTACATTTCAACTATGTGGATACTTGAGTTCCCCTCTATTTCGTAATTTTCTGTGCAACGTGTGTTTCAATTATTTCACAATGCGTTATTTCGATACCTTTTATTGTTTTATTATCTTTATACATTGTTTGAATTCAAATATATTTGTTATTTCTTCAAAAACATCCATTATTTTGTCAAAATTGGCTGCACAATCATTCATGATGCATGGTTTACAAAAAAATAATTCTCGATTCTTCAAGGGAGAAGGCAGGATCATTCGAAATGTAAAAATTAAATTAATTTAAGCTCTGAAGAAAGAACTTGATGTTGGACGTCAAATACGGTCTCAAGAAGTGTCCTATAATGATGTATAGCTACCACCACGCGAACCTGGAACATAATTATTGATGTTAACTTCAACTTATACAATAAAATAACTTAAATAGGTACTAATATGGATTGACTTAGGTTTAGACAATATTTTTTTTTTATTACCATGTCTTTTTTTATTTCATGCAATCGTTTTGGTTATAAGCCTAAGGTTCGTTATGACGCATAGCATGAAGGCTTATGTACAGTATTATCTGTAAGCTAATAAAAGAGAAAATGATTTGGCTGCATAAGGCGGAACATATCCTGGTTCTTTTATGTTTACCTAAAAACGAAGATTCCACAAACGTCCAGGGGGCCAAGTCTGCTATTTTTATAATTTCGTCATTCCAACACGATCCCATTGTCATTTTGCTAAAAGTTCGTAATCTGCTAAATTCATAACGGTCGATCATTGGTCGGTCAATGGTCTCTTAATAGAATTGTGTTATAATGAAATTGTCGTATTACCATTATTATGAAACCCATTAGTAGACATGATTTTCGAAAAAGTACTACTAAATTTGAACATTTATTCATGCCAGATTTCATTTAAATTTTTACATATTATTTATCAGTGTTATAAGCAACCTGAAGTAGTAAGAAGTTCGTAAACTAAGTCAGTCATTCATTTGTCATTATGTACGAGATTACCATTCTATATCATTTCTTTCAATGGAGTGTCAGTGGTTGACCATTGGAAAGTCATAATGACGCCATTATATTAGTAGATTACCAAACTTGTCAAAATCAACAATTATAACGTCAATGATAGACCACTCTGACACTATTGTAATAGCAGACTTGAGGCCCAGATGAGCTTGATAGGATAGTAAAGATGGCGTTTAAAGTTTTCTTGTAGGCACAGACCAAGACAAGAAGACAAAGGTGTTATCAGGAGCAGCAGGATATTTTTTTCAAAACTAAATGACGCAATAAATAATCGAAAAAAAAACAATTATAATCTCTATTTCAGTTCAATTTCCCTATTTCAACATCAAATCTGAATTTTATAACCCATACAAAAAAAAATATTTCGTAAGAAATAAGGCAATAAAATAAGCACCATTAAAATACTTCAGTACATTGAGCAACTATTTTATTAACACAAACATTTGAATACAATAGTGAAATTTTCCATATTTTTCCAAGACTGCATTTCACGTCGCAGAAAATATCTTCCTTTATATGTTTTCCATGACGATAATATACGTGATCTTCGCATTTTTAAACATTCTTGTTTTAGTTCAATGTGCTCCTGAAATACCAACCGAGGATAGTTACGGCATCGCTGTTACTGAGCAAGCAATACGAAGCACTTTGAACAATTTATTCTCCACTCTAAGACTTAAGGTTCCGAAGCAAAACGTGAATCTAGAAAAATATTCAACGATTCACAACTCCTTTTCTATAATAACTTTGCGAGATCGCGACAATCTGAACAAAATAGCAACAGTAACTCGAGTTGATAACATCGATAAACGTGCTACACTTTTTATTACACTATTAAACGAAGTATTAAAGGAAGATAATAAAAGCGATGAAGCAACAGATTATGTTTACATTACGATACTTATTGAAGAATTCCTCAAAAAGCTTGATAACTTAAAGGAAAAATTAGGCATTAAAAAGAATACAAGGTTTTTTGACTTAAATAAAGCTATTATCAAATACCTCGGTAAGAATGAAAATGATTTTGGAAATACAACATATTTAAAAGAAGAACCTGTGAAAGGTAACGATTCTAATCCCAAAGTATTAAGCAGTTGTGAAAGATTAATGAAATCCTCTGGTTTTTTTTTTGTAACTAGCAATTATATGTTATTTGTATTTATAGTGGTTAGTTTGATCAGCACAATAAACTTTATTACCTATATTACTTTCAGAACTCAACGGCCGCCGCATCTTCCAGGGTAAAAAAGCAAGAATCAAACGCTTTCCTTTCATGGCGAGCATTTTGTTCTTCAACAAGTTCCAATGTGCCGGTTCCATCGTCAAAGCAGATCTGGTCATAACTTCTGCATCGTGTTTGCAATTGTAAGACTCCTTTATTTTAACTCGATGTCATCGAATGATTATCAAATTGTTGAGTTTCTCCCAATATCCTTGCTACCTATTTATTATATTATTTATTTGTTTATTTCATTAGGGCTTGGAACAACCGCTACTACCGAGAGAACCCTTCGTTCGTCTCCGTACAAGTTGGCAGCAATTACTACAAACAAGGAGGAGAGAATATTCCCATCATGGAGATTTACTTCCATCCGTCCTTTTACCCTAAAACCTTGCAACACAATCTGGCTCTTATGAGGCTGACAAGAGTGCTGAAGATCGGGAAATATAGCCAAAAAGTAAAAATGATAGACTTTGATAGACACCCGTCGCCATTGCCATCTAATTCTCCTGGCATTGTTATTATTGGTTGGGGCGCTACAAACGTAAGTTATCTTTATTGTTCACTAGCTGACCCACCAGACGTTGTCCTGTCCCTATCTATTTACTTACACCTACCTACCTTATCTACCCACTTATAACCTACCTACCCTACTAACCTACCTACCTACCTACCCTACCAACCCACCTACTTACCTACGTACCCTTCCTACTGTACTGTATTATTATAATAATGTTAATAATAAATAAATTCAAATTTATTATTTTGCATGCCGCAAGGTAAAATGTATCGGGACAACTTAGAAATATACCAACTAATATATACCTACATTATTAGCAAATAAATTATTTCTTTCTTTCTTTCTTTCTTTCTTTCCGTCTTTCTTTCTTTCTTTCTTTCTTTCCTTCTTTCCTTCTTTCCTTCTTTCTTTCTTTCTTTCTTTCTTTCTGTCTTTCTTTTTTTCATTCTCTTTCTTTTTTTCTTTCTCTATCTTTCTTTCTTTCTTTCTTTCTTTCTCTCTTTCTTTCTACCTGCGCTACCTACCTACTGGAGCGAATTAGTGTACTGACTAATTATTCTAATAAATCTAATAATTAATTTTCTTTTACACTTTAGAAACACATTCGTTAATTTGTCTAGGTACGAATAGGTACATTTCATTATAAAGTGTACTTTTCATTTGTAATGTGATCCTGGAACCCCGGGGTTTTTGTTCAAATTACTTATATTCTAGAAGTCGCATCCATTCATTCCAAGACAAAAATGAGCTTTAAGTAAATGCCTCAGATATAGGTTTAATTTGTAGCTATTCTCAAACAGTTGTCTTAAATCCATTTCAAGCGACAGATACAAAGTAGCGATTTACATTTATATACACTTAAAGTTGATGCTAAAATTGCTAAGCAACCCGTTTTTCTACAGGCAGAAAAAATGCCTGTAATTGCCGAATATAATATTTCTAAACAGTTAAACTGTTTCAGTCTATCAACAGAGTTGAAGTTCCACTGAGGAATGATCTGACGTATTCAGTCTTGGACTTCTACCCACTTCCAGACTGTCAAGAGATTTATGGCAAGTAAGTTTTACCTTTTCTATAATTATATTAATTAAGTTTGTCTTCCAATTGTCACAGATCTGTCTTAATTTATTTGAATTCGGTGCTACTATAGTCATTCTCTTTAACACTTCACGTGTCGTCATCGTTTTTGATTGTTGGTCATTGCAATAGCCATCCAATTAATTCTTAAAATGTGACATAATTTCTTGTTTTCAATACTGTCATTTCAGAGAATTCGTGACCGAAAGAAACTTCTGCGCTGGTTTCTATTCGAAGGGGAGTGGCGCATGTAACGTATGTTAATCTTTGTTAGTTTTGAGCAACATGTAACTATTCGGGTGATGCCCGATCTCCCCAAGTTCCAAGTTCCCCAAAACTTATATTATTAAATAAATTTGTACGACTCTGTCTTGACCGAAATCTAGAATTGTGCAGTCGGCGAATCAATGCTTACGTACGTATTGTTATTTGTTATTATTTTAGAGAATCAATGGGGTAAAAACCTAATATGTATTTACGCTTAATTCATTAAATATTATTAACATTACACAATACTAATGATTGCTAGATAACAAACGAAGTTGTTCTGTACAGCAGTAACAAATATGCGCTCATCAATGAGTGATGTTAATAAGTGCGAATGAGCGGGAAATTACAAATATTGTTTTTTTACTAGTGCGATCGAAGTATTAAAATAACTCAAACTCAACTCCGCTCAAACAAATCAAAAGTATCAAAACTTATTTCACTTCCACGTTCTGGATTCCTGTTTTTTATCTATCAGGCAATTTGCATCGCGTCGTTGCTTATTATGCATGTTGCAAAATGAATAACCTAAATTCTTCCTATTTCCTTACACTACATTTTTCCCTAGAACAACCTGGATACATTCCTAACTCACACCTTGGATATATCTCGAAACAATCTCAAAACACAGTACAAATGATACATAGAGACAATTTTACCAAAATAAGATTAAATTTAACTAGGTACTGATTTTATTTTATTCCATCACTTTTGGAGACGTCAGTACGAGAAATGGTCAAGTGTGAAATTTACAAATAAATTAATTTTGGGGACGTTGGGAATCAATGTATGAAAAATCCTTTTGGGGAACTTGGAACTTGGGGAGATAGGGTATCACCCCATAGAACACCACAACGAGCGGAAACCTGCCACTTTCATCCACCGGTTAACCCGGATAGGTTAATATAAATAGGTTTTTAAAGCCTATCTTGTATTCACTACTACTCTCCCTTTCTCCTTCCAAAAGACTTTTTATTTTTTATTATAGCATGATGCTGGTGGACCGGGTGTTTTACTCGGCAGCGGCATTCTGTACGGCGTAATAAGCTTTGGCTCACCGAGGTGTGGTGCTAGTGACGCCCCTACTGTCTTCACCAAACTCGGCTACTACACTGATTGGATTGAGCAAATCATGGAAATGGTGACGTTCAAATTTTCATCTTATAGTTGTAGCATTTTACGAGTGTACATCATAATAAGTTCATGCACACATACATCCACCAGTCGGTCATCGTCCGCCGGTGCAACAACAAGCTATTATGACATTAACTTTTTAATTTTTGTTTACAGCATGTAGTTTCAAGAACACAATCTACCACACCACGACCAGTACACCATACAATCTATGGTTATCCTATCGAAGATATGACTAGTACTACTAAACTAAGAATCACGCCGTTTATTAAAATAAAAAACAAGCAGACTACGTTAGAACCTCAACAAGATATTCTTAGGATGAATGATAAAAATCTGCATTTTGGAGAATTTCTTAAACTAATATTTAAGAAGAAACAGTTAAAACAAGAACAGCAAAGACAAAAAGAAAAATTACAGAAACAAGAAAAACTACAAGATGAAGAAATATCACAGAAACAAGAAAAGCTACAAGAAAAAGAAATATTACAGAAACAAGAAGAGCTACAAGAAGAAGAAATATTACAGAAACAAGAAGATTTACAAGATGAAGAAATGCAAGTAGAAGAAGAACAAGAAGTAACAGGTTATTTAAATAAAACCCAAGATGTAAATGAAATTTACGTATTAAGGAATAACACCAAACAAGACACTGAAAACCGGGATAAATTAACAAAGAATGAGAATAGTGAAGAAAATCAGAAGGTGGCAAAAGAACCAAATCGTCAATCAAAAGAGAATTTAGAAGGTATAAGTACTACGTTAAAACCTACTAGTCTTGTTGATAACAATGAAAAAACGACTACACTGCATAACAATGATACGTACGATGCTAGTCCTGCTCATTCTAAAGATGTTGTACCAACTTACAAGTACCATAATAAAAAAAAGGAAGACATCAGTTCTGACCAAGAATATGATGAAGCATCCGATAGTTTTAACATAGACTTTTTCTTGGAATCTCATGAAAATCCATTTGAAGTGAATGCGCGTGAAGAGCAGTATCAGTTGAAGGCAAAAGAGCAAAATAAAAAATCTATTGTCAATTTGACTGTCGTACAAAACAAAGAAGAGAAACCTCGTAGCGAGTTTGAATATAAAAATCTTAATGACGATGAAGAAGATGAAAGTGACGCAAGTGACGGGAGTGACAGCGAAGACAAAAATGAAAATAATGACAGTGGTGAAGATGAAAACGTATCGAAACATAGAGCTCACGTAAAAGAAAATAGCGATTTAAGTTATGATAGCGAAACAGACGGAGACTTTGAATTATTGAGCATCCCAGCCGAGCCATATAAGCAAATAAATTCGAGTAATAGTAGTACTGAAATGCTTATAGATATGTTGGATTATGAAGACGTTGTTAAGCTGCTAGTGGAAGAAGTAATTCGATAGTTTCCAATTAAGTAACTCTTTGTTTGACATAGTCACGACTTTTTATAAAAAATATATAAGTAAGTCTTCTATTTAAAAAAAAAATAAGTCTTCTACCTAATGTCAGATTAATAAGTAGTTTATATTTAAATTGTATATATCTAAATTGCTATATTTAAATTGCTTCAAAATCAGTTCGGCAGACAAGCATTGTATTTACAATATTATATATTACTAGCAATTTCCCCGCGACTTCGTCCGCGTTACAATATAGCCTATGTTACTCAGCGATAATGTAGCTTTCGATTAGTGAAAGAATTTTTTAAATCGGACCGGTAGTTTTTGAGTTTATTCATTAAGAAATCGTAATATTTTAATTTCGCCATAACTTCAAAACCAAACGTTCAATTTTAATCATTCAAAGACCAAATATTATCTACATAAACTGTACTTAGTGATGAAATAATTTATTTTGATAAGGATTAATAGCATGACTAAAATAATCGCGTTTAAACGTAGTCCAAAAAAAAAATCAAGATTTTTAAATAAAAAAATGGCTGTTGTGCCTCACTCGACATAGATAGATATAGTGTGTCGCGGACTTTATTGTATATATTTATAAGATCAACAATTAATTAGAACATTTTATGGTTCTATCTTTTATAGTTTAGGCAGCGCACGCAAAATAAGTAACTTTTCTGGTTGATTTTTTACACCTTGTGGCCAAAATCCCAAATATCTTACGGAACCCTATTTTTCTCCAAAATAAAATATAGCCTATGTTACTTGTGGATAATGTAGCTTTCGAATGGTGAAAGAATTTTTAAAATCGGACGAGTAGTTTTTGAGCCTATTCATTACAATCAAACAAAGTTTTCCTCTTTATAATATTAGTATAGATGGATTCTAGGTTTAGAAGGTCATCCTGAAGTTTTTTTTTGCCCATTCTTTCCCATACGTAACTACAATTTGGAATGGGCACCTAGATTAAAATTTGTATTATGCCGTTCAAAAGTGCCTTTTTATGGTCTAATGCCCGTGTTCACCTACCCCTAAATTTTAATAATAATAATAATAAATCTTTTATTTCAGACTCAAAGTCCATTTAAGTTAGTAAGTATTCACACAACTTATAAAACTAGTGTTAGCAGTGGCGGCGTAAGGGGGGGCGGAGGGGACGGCCCGCCCCGGGTGCCAAGCATCAAGGGGTGACAAAGGCCACTCACTCGTACAGCCAAAGAATGCACACAAACAAAATATCCCTCTATAAAGACATCAATCAATAACTACCTACTCTTTTACCTAGCTACTTACGTACTAATATCATATTTTGAAACGTATTCTAACTATTTTTTTTTCGAATACAATTTTCAATTCCTAAGAACGAATGCATGTTGCGCATATCTTAACATTGAGCGCTAAATGTCCGTGGTGGCTGGTGGCACTCGAGTGTTAAACTGCGAGGGCGGAAGGGGTAAAGAGCGCACCCCTCTACCCCCGGCGCGTTTTGCGTAAGACAGTCATCACGCAGTGATTTATTTATAACTGTGTCGCGTTATGCAAAAGTTCCTTTTTAGAAAATTAATGTTAAATGAAGAATAACTCATGGTAAGTATTTAACACAAAATCATTTGGTATCGATTGATCCAACCGTAAATCTTTTTGTTTGAACGTTCGATAACATTTGCAAATTTTAGATGTGAAAAGGACGCGATTTTGGAAAAGTTTATGACTACTAATAATTTGAGGCCCTCACATTCTGAATTTAGGTACCTATCATTAAGCTGAGATTGTTAGATTTCGTACCTAAATAAGTAGGTCGTTTCAAACGAGCTAAGCACATAGGTACCATACATAAGCACATAGCACGCCAAAATCTACCTTTTAGAGGGCATAGAGAGGGGGTTACTTCAAACAATAGACGTAATTTCTTAGAATTAGTTATTTTACTATCGAAATATGACCCAGTGCTAAAAGAGCACATGCTCAGAATTGAACATGCTATTAACTGTACAAACGTGAAACGGGTAGGTACCTACATTCATATTTATCCAAAGACATTCAAAACCTTTTGGGGAAGGAGGTGAAAGATAACATTTTGAACGACATAAGAAAAGCAAAATATTTTGGAATAATTTTCGATAGCACTCCAGACATATCACATGTTGATCAGATGAGTTACGTGATCAGATATGTTCATATTCAAGGAGATCAAGTTGAAATAAAGGAATCATTTCTAGGTTTTTTCCCTATAGCTGGAAAGACTGCAGTTGATCTTGCTGAAAATATCCTTACACAGCTGGAGATTGATAATTTGGACATACATCAGTGTCGGGCCCAAGGCTATGACAATGCTGCAACCATGGCAGGAATTCATGGTGGTGTACAAGCTAAAATTAAAGAACGCAATCCGAAAGCATTGTTTACGCTTTGCGCTAATCATTCGCTCAATCTTTGTGGAGTGCACTCATTTGGTAGCGTTACTTAAAGTTTAACTTTTTTTCGGAACTGTAGAAAGAGTTTACACGTTTTTTTCATCATCCACACATCGCTGGGAAATATTAATGAAAAATGTAGGCGTGTCCGTGAAACGACTATCAGAGATAAGATGGAGTGCTCATCACGACGCTGTTAAACCATTGAAGAACAATTTTGAGAAGCTTGTCTCAACACTCGAAGAGATGTGTGATCCGAGCACCAGCAATAAAAATGTCAAAACAAGAGAAGCAGCATCAACACTCATACCAGCTTTGTGTGACTTTAGTTTTCAATGTTATCTTTCCTTTTGGTGTGAAGTTCTAGAAGAAGTAAATCAGACACAAAAGTATTTACAAATATCTGGGCTACCATTGGAAAAGTGTGTAATAAAAATTAAAGCTCTAAAAAATTTCCTTCAAAGTCAACGCAGCCAAATAGTGGAAAAGGCTATTTGCTATGCCACCAAAAAATGTGAGGACTTAGACATTCCGATAGGAAAAAGAGGAAGGAGAAGATTTCGTAAACGTATGCCTGGAGAAATGGCTCGAGATGTTGGAGTTACATTAACCGAGGAACTGCAGAGAGCAATGTTCGAATGCCACGATAGATTTTATGACGAACTAGATCATCGTTACAGGGCAATGGATTTTATTTTGGTTACATTTAGTGTCATTCGACCTAAAGCATTGGTAACATCACCAGGAGAAGATCTTCGTGAAATGGTTCCAAATCTTTTAAAAATGTACGATGAATTTTCAGCAGAGGACATCGTATTGGAGATTTTACGATTGAGGCGTCACCTGGAAGCCGCCAGCATTTCTGCCCAAGAAGCGGTTCAGTGGACTACATTGGATCTCCTCAGATTTATTGTAAAATGGGGCTATTCTGTGAGTCTGTTCCTAGTTTAACGTTATGTCTTAGATTTTTTTTACCAATTTGTGTTTCGGTGGCTACATGTGAAAGAAGCTTTTCAAAATTAAAAATAATCAAATCTTACTTAAGGTCCACAATGAGCCAAGCGCGACTAACCAATCTTTCGATTTTATCGATTAAAAGAGACAGGGAAGTCAATTTTGATAATGTGATCGATTATTTTAGTAAAATAAAGTCTCGTTAGCATGTTTTGTTTTTGGTGTTTTGTTTTAAGAAGGGGTGCTCAATACAATACCGCCCAGGGTGCCAATCTACCCTACGCCGCCACTGAATGTTAGTACTTAGATCTACCAAAGACACATTACATAAGAACTTAAATACTACACCCCAGTGGCATGTAGGCGTATCCAATGTCCCAGTATAGGGCTGTCCACGAAGTAAGTATGTCCCACCTGTCTGCTATTGTTTTTAGGATGCTGTTGGGGCTAGCGCGCACCCTGCGCATGATAGAGGCACTGCGCTTACGCATAATCGCATGGAATCCCTGCTTCTGCAAACATGAAACAAACATGATGCACTGCAATGGCGCGGCAACCCCATCAGCACCCTAAATGCATTATTGTATTGTACACGCAGGGTGCTGTATGCCCTCTGCGTATAGTTGACCCATAGACTGCACGTATAGAATGACTGACAGTCGGAAACCCAGTGACCCAGATACTTAAAAGTTGTGACTTGTGTCAAGGGACTTCCACAAAGTTTTAACTGCGGTACAACCGGATAGGATTTGGTGCCTGCCTTAAAAACTAGTACCTCACTTTCTTTACGTTGTATCTGAGCCCATGGGCCCCCGCATACCTTTCACAGATCGTAAGCAGGCTTATCATAGCGTTAATCGAAGGACTCAGCAACACCATGTCATCAGCGTAACTTATATTATTGACGCATACTCCGTCCACGTGACAGCCTAGATAAGTTAGTAAGTTAGTAAGATTTTAGGTGACGGAATCGTAAAGGATTCCGTCACCTAAAATCTCTTAGGGGTTACTTAAAGTTTAGGGGTAGTTGGTGAAAACTGCCATAATTGAAATAAAATATTTGTACTTGCGTAAGTATATTCCGTTACACGTTTTGCCTGTAGTTTTAATGTGTTCTGAACTTCTGGCAAGATTCACAGGTGCTTTCTCCGAGCATTCCCGGCGTATTAAGAAAATACGCAGTTTTCTCATTAAACACGATTTTGTATACCTACAGCTTTGCGTACGCGGCGTATACTGACCACATCTAATCCAATATCAAACGTGGTCCAAAAACTTTCTAGCAGGCTACTTTTGGTGACATGTCACCGGCGCAAGTGGTAGATGCGTTTGCAAAATATTTTAGTAGCATTTTTTTTACCTAATTTACCACCATAGGATCCTAAACTTGCTCTCGCTACGGCGAATACGTCTCTTAACACCGCATCTAAGGTGGTCAATATAGATTACATCCACGAATCTGAAGTACGTGGGACTAAATGGCTCAGCTTCCTCCAAAATCAACTCAAGGTCCAGACGGGATTCCTCAGTACATGGTTAATGATGATTGCGAAATCTTTAAACATCCCTTGACATTTATTTTCAACCTGTCTATTGCTTCAAATATCCAACTGTTTGGAAAACATCTAGAGTACTTACGATACAAAATAGCGGTAGAAAAAGTGAAAATAAAAAATTATAGGCCAATACTAGTATCAAAGACTATTTATTCTGTTTGACCAGTATTATGCATGTTCGGAAAAATAATTGAATCGGTGCTTTATAAAAAATATATAAACAACTGCAGCGGTGGTTCATAGATGAGCAGCAGACTAATTTGATCAAAATCATTACGCTATTAGCGGGAACCATTAATTATAAAAAGCAAATCGATGCAGCCTATTTTGACTTCCAGAAGGCTTTTGATCGGGTTAACAACGACATTATTTTAAATAAATTAGCGTTAGCGGGATTCTTCGCGACGGTGCTTAGATTCTTTGCGAATGACCTACATGACCGCAAGCAATAATTATGTCATATATCTATATTCTAATTCGGACCGGTACTTGGTCACTTCACTTTTAGCATAGGGCAGGGCACTAATCTCCGGGGGTTGCGGAAAAATTGTATAGTTATTATCCGTACTTGTGTACCCTGCACCATTTGTGCTAGATATGTTAGCCTGCCAATGATGGTATTCAGCTGCCTCCGCTTAGACTGGAAGCCGACCCCAACATAGTTGGGAAAAGGCCCCCACGTACTGTCCCTGTACTGTTGCATCTGTACCTACATGCATCTATACCCTGTCCATTAGGTTATTGGTTTTTTGACAACTGCCTTATAATGTAATTATTCCTGATTACCATAGGTTAACCTTAAAATGTGTTATAAAATAAATATATAAACTGCCTAATCTTGTTGGATTATCTTATTTATGACCTCTTACAGACATTATAATACAGGTATGCGTATCAGTTTTTACAAAAAACATGAATATTACTTAGAACTATACTGTTAAGTGTTGAAACTTGGTAAGTAGATGTATTCTGTGAACCGCATTAAGATTTTCACACAAAAATAAAAATAAACAAAAAATTTTGGGGGTTCCCCATACTTAGAACTAAAACTCAAATTTTTTTTTTCATCAAACCCATGCGTGTGGTGTATCTATGAATAGGTCTTCAAAAATGATATTGAGGATTCTAATATAATTCTTTTGTAAACTGAATAGTTTGCGCGAGAGACACTTCCAAAGTGGTAAAATGAGTATGTGTGAGTGTGTGTGTGTGTCTGTAACTTCGAAAATAAGAGAATGATAAAACTAAAAAATAAATATGATGTACATTACCATGTAAACTTCCACCGAAAATTGGTTTGAACGAGATCTAGTAAGTAGTTTTTTTTTAAATACGTCATAAATCGTAAACCGCAATTTACCTTACTTGCTGCTACGGAACCCTTCATGGGCTAGTCCGACTCGCACTTGGCCGCTTTTTTTTATTACACCACCCGTGCGAAGCCGGCGCGGGCAGCTCGTTAATTAATAAAAAAGTTCGTGATATAAACACCAATCTCTTTTCTAACAAAACCTTTTAAAGCCATTAAATCATTTCAATTCCAAAAATCAAGAACTGTCATGTTGTCTTGTCAATGTGCCGCTTCAACGAAAATGTCGCTCACGTTAAAATGTAACAAATCTTATACGGCGCTTTTGATCAGAGGAAGGGGGATTCACGGTAGATGCAGGATCGGGAATAGGGACTGGGTCGGTTTCGGAGTCAACGGTAGTGCCAACTATAAGGATGACGCGCAGTTCCCATTCCCTGCCATCAGGTTCAAGGAAAACACCAGAGATATTATTGTAATGTATTAACAACTTATTAACATTTTGATTCAGTTAGGGTTTAGGTACATTGTTTGCCATCAAAAGACTTTTTGAATCGCAATCGATTCAAAATGTCTAAGGCCGGAATACACGGACTGCTCGAGTAGTCGTAGGTGTCAAACAGATGAGCAGCACTTTGCTGTCGACAGAGCCACTCCGTCCCTAAGACGACCCACTGACCCCATGTCCACAGCTGTTGATATGGTGTCGACAGCTGTCGACGCTCATACTAAGCTGTCGCCATTGGCCGGCGTTTGCTGTCCACGTGTCGACGGCAAACGCCGACCAATGGCGGCAGCTGCAGTTGCCTCTGTCGACAGCTGAAGTTGGCTCTGTCGACAGCAAAGTGCTGCTCGTCCGTACGAGGCCTTAGTCAACCGCTTGAAGCTGCCATTGATAACTGCTCAACAAGCAAAATAAAAAGCGTGCGAGCGGGAGGTGCGCGTGACGTGGAATGAAAAGCGTAGGCGGAGAGACTGCGCGAGTGCAGTCGACAGCTCGAGCAATCAGTGTATGCTTGGTGACTGCTTAACCGCATGATTAAATTTCACCATGTGGCTGACTGCCCGAAGCAGTCGCGACTGCTCGAGCGGTTATAGTTCACAATGCAGTCGCAGTTTGAAGCAGTCGATCCTGATGGCGAGGCATATTATCTATTAGCAGAACGTATAGCCGATGGGACTAAATAGATGTAGATCGTTTATTTGAATTGGAAGGCATATGTTTCATGGACAGGATATTCGGCACAGGTGGTTCTGGCGATGATGCTGGGAGGGCTATGTGCATCGTGGGACGACTTTTGGCAGAATCATCACACCAAATGAGAGTATAATAGTGAAAATGTGTTTTGATCTTTTTTTATTTCATTTAAACTACCACCAGCGACCAACTTCACATGCTGATTGACGATCAATAAAATTATCATATTGTATGAGTATTTTATGTACTCATTTAAAGCAAAGTGAGATATTTTGACTGCTTCATCACTTACGGTGAGTTGCACTAAACCAACGTTAGTTTAACGGAGACTTTAAATTGTTGCTGTCACTTTCTTTTTAACACGTTCAATGCCACTACGATTTTCATGATGTCATTGCGGATGCCGCATACATTTAGCGTTGGACTCGCCAAGTGAATCGCCGGTACTACAATGTAAATTGAATGAACTCGCCAGGTGAGTTCACCGGCATTATGTAAGGATAAAGTTCAATTTTTGTTATTTTTGTAGCCGTCTCGGTTTCTGTAACATTTGGATCAGAAGTAAAAAGTGTTTGATGATTGTTCAGTGTGTTTCAACTTAAAAACATGGCAAAAATACTCAAAGGATAAAATTAAAGTTAACTTTGGTTTGTAATTTAGCCAGAGGTTGTCAATCTTTTATACAGTGGTTATTGTTATGGTTATATTTTGTAAGAATAGTATTTCTGAACAGCAATTTCGCCCTGAATATTTAACGCTGTCTTTTAGTCTTATGAATATAATAACAACTGTTTTTAATGAGATGCTGATAATAAAAGGAAGTAAATTCAATGTTATGTTTGCTAAATTATTAAAACAATTTAAACTGAAATTAATCAACAGTGTATTTTTTATTAATAGTAAAAATTATAATACTGTAATTGAACTTTGGCAATAAGTAGCTACCTGAAAAGATTAATTTTTGTAATGGATCAAATCAAAAACTATTTTTTTAAATATTTCATCTGTAGTAAGACAAATCAAAAATCACTAATCGGGTAAAATCGAAAAACATTGACTAATAGTATCATGATATTAGACGATACTTTCATATTCATAATTATACAGTGAACATCACATCAAAAATCAAACGTTGAGAATCTGCGGTACTGAACTCGCCTAGCGAGTTCATGGCATTGCAGAATGGTTTCTTTTCTTCCAAATATTAAAATGTTATTTACACCCAAGCCACCATATAAATGTTTAAATAACATCATATTAAGTCTACTCTGTAATTTTTAACAGAATATAAGGAAGCGTTTTGAAAATATAACCGAAATACACTGAACTCGCCACGCGAGTCGCCGGCACTGGAATAAAATTAACGTGAACTCGCAGGGCGAGTCGGTGGCATTGAACGTGTTAATACAAAATGTAAAGGATGGCATGAATTTGGTTCCATGCAACTCAACGTATGTCTTGTCGCAAGGGCGACAGGTGAAGCAAAGGGCTATGGGAATGGGTTTTACTATCAGGGATTTCTCAATAGAAGCTTTGAGTCGGTTAATAAAATACTACCCAAAATGCGTTTATTTCATTCAGGCGCTTCGCGAGAAAGAGAAAGGTGACTGGCGAATGCTTTGCTGCGAGGAGAAAAAGGGCTTGTACCGGGCATCCTACTGCCAGACCTTCGCGGAGTTCCAGCATCCCACGGGGCAGTGGAAGGCGATCATAGGGGCCGGACTATTTCTGTGCTCCTTCTCGTTCTGGATCCTCATATTTCTCCATTATTATGGTATGTATTGAAGAGTCAGAGCAGTTTATTTAAATAAAAACTCAGATTGCGAAGAAATAATTGGATTGAATCCGTTCTGTTCCGTTATATTGATGGCTATATGCAACAACAGGGGTGTGATTCTGTAAGACCTCATTCTAAACTTCGAATCTGAATCCGCTGTGAGTTTCTTGATTGGCATTCTAAAAACTCGGTTGATAATTCGAATTAACACTAGCGCCACCCTTGCGAGCGTGTCAGCGAGTTGAACTAAATTGACAGGGAGATTTTGACAGATAAAGTATGAGATGACGTAAGGAGTGGCATTCTGTAAGGTAATTTCCCCGTCACTTCGACGCTCACTTCGCACTCGAACCCGATTCAAAGTGTCGAATATATCAAGGTCGTTTTGAACCTTGTGCGAAGTGAGAGTGAATAGCGATGTAAATGCAAACTGTTGTTTGAATTTTACAGAATCGACCTACAGTGATCGATGGCAACAACAAATACAAATTCATAACAATAGAGGTGCGGCTCGCCTGCCAAGCGTGGCGATTATGGCAAAACCTCCTTCTGGGGGAGGCCTATGCTCAGCAGTGGACGACTTTCGGCTGAAATGATGATGATGATGAGAGGTGCGGCCTGTCACAGCTCCAATACAACCGGAGCGGTTGACGACTTGGCCGCAACTCAGTGCCTTGATATCATGCGGTTTCATATAAAAATTGAAATGCGGTCTGCCGCAAGAGTGTTGGAGGTCTCAACGTGTCTATCTCCCTTCATTCACAGTGTTCGAGCCTCTACCGGCGAGTCTGTCTAAAATGGCGCAAAAGGCACAACTGCGAAGAATGCTAGAACTTCGTGTCAACCCTATAGATGGACTTTCTTCCCACTGGGATTATGACAATGACCGATGGAAGGTACATCCATGACTTTTAGAACATAAGTATACCATAATTACATGAATTTTGAGCATATTTAAATTCAAATATTTTATTTCAGATTTAAAAATCCATATAATATTAGTAGTATTTAACTTAACCTATTGTTAGTATTAAAATTAAATTAACAATAATAAATAGCCAGACCAGTGTGTCTGGACTCTTACCACCCACCTTCGCAAGAGGGTAGAGTCCCACCGTCGGAAAACACATTCAGGATGCCATTGGAGGAAGAGCGCAAACGCGCTCTTCCTCCAATGGCAACCAAGGCCAGGGCACAGATGATATAATACTAAAGTACAGGGCAACCCCAAAAGAGCACCCTGAATGCGTTATTATACTCTACACGCAGGTCACTGTATTCCCGCTGGGTATACTTGGTCCACACACAGGCTGCACGTGTAAAACGACTGACAGAAGCGAATATAAAAGCAAAAATCTCTTTAAGTGGCACGGTCAGACTTTTTGGTTGCGTGTCCGGCTTTTGTAAGGCTTTTTTTAATATGACCATTTTTTTTACATTTGTCCTGTGTTGAGTTCCGCTCCACCCGCCTCACCTTGTATTGCTAGCGCAACCAAGCGGACTAGTACTGTCTTTCTCTGTCCGGCATTGTTACCCAAGTGTCCGGCTAAACGGGCTGGTTTGTCCGGTTTTTCGGTTTTAAGACCTGCCTGTACAATGTTTTGCGTGCGTGCTACCGCAAAAAATAATATTTCACAATAACTCGATGATACTGAGGCCTACTGTACACGTACACCGCACGTCATGCGTACGCTATCGTCAATTGACGGCTTGTATCTTGCGTAGAAACAATCAAAACTGTGTCCACGATACGCGGCAATTTCGTCTCTTGCGTTCATCATGCGGTACGTGCGGCAGCATGCATACTACTCGACCGACTCGCGAGACGCAAAGACTGATATTTTGTGTTACAATATTTAATTTTTAGCCATTTAGTAAAATTAATGAAATACAGAATCATCTTCTGATAACTCACTAGCAGCAACACACAATCTACAATTTATATTTCTTTCGATGTATGGATGAAGCCAGTACATTCTTCGCCTGTTTTGTCAAGTTCTAATAAAGCTGTAAGCCATTATCATCACTTGATGAAGTCGTGCTTTCGCGAGGCACTAGAAAGAAAACTGAGATGTTATGTACCGTGATTGACGATTGCATGACGATAGCGTGGACATAACACAATGGCAAAATACGCCTATCGTCATTTGAAGGTTGCATGCATTCGTCAAATGACGCGCCCGTGGACTGGTAAGCCTAAGTTTAATGGGCAGTATACGTAGTTAAAGGGACGTGTCTTTTTACTCCCCGTAAATTAGTGTTTACAAATACATTTCTAATGCTACGTTCCTTTTCTTTTCTAGTAATAATGCGGTCAACGCGAAGACAAGGTAGCATCCCTGACCAATGTATTGTTATAACGACAGATGAGGCTACAAGGACGCTGTACCGTGTCTTGTGACTAACATTGTGCAAATTATAGAAGACATTAATGGCGCCAAATTTTTCCTCTTCCTTTCCAACATTGTCAAACAAATAGGTATTAGTTAACGCGGTGTCTTTTCGGCTTATTTATGTCTATTCAAACACGACATGCGATTTCATTGTTCAATGTAGCGGCATGTACTTCTGTGAGGCGTCGCTAAGCGCTTTCATGATTTACCGTACGACACGTCACGACACGATTTTACTGTAGCGTTAATATGCAAGCAAGATCCATAGAATTGGGTAGTTGACACCCACGTGTGTCATAATTATGCGGTAAAATATGTAAAATAATAAGAACCTTTGTTAGTTGTAATAAGTCTTAACTTTGTATGAACAACAAGTAAGTCTTTCGTCAAAGTTGAATTTATTGTTCATATAAAATTAAGACTTATTACAACTGACGAAGGTTTTTATAATTTTGCACATTCTCCGCATAATTGTGACACCTGCGGGATAGCTGTCCACTTGTTTTTCCTATTCCGTGTTGACACCATTAACTAATAACTCCCAAGACACAACTTCTATAAAAAACACTTATAAACACCCTGAAAACCCAATTCTTTAAATAACTGTATTTTTAATAATTTTTCATTGCTTTGAAATTAATGAATAGTCATAAAAGTGACGTCGTGAAGCGATGTCAATTGATCAGTGTAAGTGGTGTCAAGTACACAATTGTTTATCCATAGACGCTTTTAATACTGTTCTTCGGCTATAACGGTACGGTGTCCAAAACAAAAATATCGTGACGTGTCATACTTCGGCAAAGTATAAAATAACGTGCCGTGTCGTACTTTATCGAGATATAAATTTTAACGTGACGGGTTGTACTTTGTCGAAGTAGGAAAATAACGTGACCTGTCGTACTACGGCAAAGTATAAAATAACAATGGCGTGTCGTACTTCGGTAAAGTATAAAAGCGCCCATAACTTTCTTGTTCTTCTCTGTTAGTACAGTTTTAGCAAGACGCTGGTCGATTTGTTAGTCTTTTGAGTTTATTAAGTTGTTATTTATGCTGACATATTTAATTAAACAATAATGTTTTAGTTTTTGTACGCATTTTGTTTTATTGTTAAATCCTATTAATGACCTATGTTCTATGTTAGGGGGGTTTGGTTTCCGCACTTAGTCCTTAAATGTGGACCATTGTACGTGAGCCATGGCGGCCGATTACTCCAACCAGCCCACCTCCCTCCAGAAGCAGATCAGTGTTCCCAGTCTTCTCAGGGCGTCCGCAAGAGAGTTTGGTGTTCAAAGGGTTTCCCTGCGGATCTGGGTGACGCCAGTGCACTCAAAGAGTACATGCGCCCCCGTTTCTTCTGCTTCCATGCAGGCTCTGCACAGAGGACTATCAGTGATGCCTAGGGTGTGAAAGTGTTTGTTTAGTGAGCAGTGTCCGGTGATGGTCCCCGTCACCAGTCGCAAGCTATCTCTGTCCAGGTGCAGAAGGCGCTTGGTCACCTTCGTATCCAGGGATGGCATAGCCTCCTTGGATTGCCTGCAACCTGGTGTCGAGGTCCACCATTTCTCCGCCTGTGTTTGTGTGTAGTCTTTTACCCAACTTCTTAACTGATTAAACGGATGAATGACCTTCACGAACTAAACCGATGCCGTTCGCACCGGTTTAGTTCCTGAATAGATCAACGTGTAGGGACACATGTATGTATGTAAGGCAGAGTGCAAGGTTAGCAAATTGTATGCGCGCGTGATGTATGCATGGGAACGACCAGTTACTGCGCACTGGTTCGGGCGAACGGTCCTCTCTCTCTGGGATCACGCGAAATATATTCGGTCAACATAACCCGGTTTTCATTGACTCCAGAACCCCGACCCAGAAGGAGCAGCGCTCAAGTAGGGATTACCGTGGACACTCACCGTGTTGTATAGTCCCTAAAGTGGTGACCCCCGTATAACTATACACGTCTTACAATATTATAGTGCGCGTTTATAGTACTTGCCACGTGGCTACGAACTAATAAAAATGATGCAACCAGTGTTACCACCGCAAACGATGGCATCAACGCAGCCGACTGCGGCAGTGAAATCCGAGGACGGCGATTTATCACAAATCACCATCAAGACACAGATTCCTGAGTTTTGGGCAGACGAGCCACGGCTATGGTTTGGTCAGTTCGAGGTCATAGTCGCAGACCAGAAAAAAGGCGAAAAGGCGAAATTCAACTTGGTAATCGCAAAGCTGAACAAGGACAATGTACGACAAGTGTCAGATTTAGTGCTGGAACCACCTGCAGACAAACCTTACACAGTGCTGAAAGAACGACTGCTGAGCATATACGAAGAATCAGATACACAGAGAGTGCGGAAGTTGCTAAAAGAAATAGATCTAGGAGAACAGAAACCCACGCAACTACTGCGAAACATGAAAGACCTGGCTAGGGGCAAATTTCCAGAGGACACCCTGCGCATGCTATGGATTGGACATCTACCAGCGACGGCACGAACGGTGTTGGCGGTCAGCGATATAACGGACTTGAACAAGCTGGCAGAACAAGCAGACAAGATCATGGAAACAGCAGAGCCGAGAGATACAATTTCCGAAGTCGCTGCCAATTCTTCCTCGTCAAGCACAGATTTATTGATCGCAGAGGTATCGAAACTAAGCAAGAGTATCCAGGAAATGCACAGAAGCAGTCAGAGGGAAAGAAAACCACGATCGCGATCGCCGTCACCAGGGAGGCGTTGGAACAACTCGTCGCAACGGCGGGACAGAAGGAGATCGGCGGACTGGGTGTGTTTCTACCATTTCCGGTTCGGGAAGAAAGCTAGCAAGTGCGAACAACCGTGTAGCTGGAAGAAAGGTGCGGCATCGTCAGGAAAACAGGATGCGGGAAACTAGCCACGATGCAGTCAACGGTGGACCACTGCATCGACGTGTCAAACCACCGGCTATGCGTTAAGGATACAATTACGGGTATGCGTTTTTTAATAGATACAGGTGCGAATGTTTCTGTCTTACCGGTTACCAATAAACCATATAATATAAGTGATAGTACTAATTTCAAATTATATGCAGCCAATGGCTCAGAAATACAGACGTATGGCACAAGAAATGTAAAATTAAATCTTAATCTCAGTCAACCTTATCAATGGACCTTCATTGTAGCAAATGTTAAACAGCCAATTTTAGGAGCGGATTTTTTACGTCATTATAAATTATTAGTAGATTTAAACGCGCAAAAATTGGTAGATAAGAATTACAAACCTTTAACCAGTGGTAGCATGGTTAAATGTTCGGAACCCTCAGTCAGCATCGTAGACAGTGGCCATCCATTTCACGAGCTATTATCAGAGTACTCAGATATTACTAAACCCACGCCTTATAGGAACGACGATACCGATAGCGAAAATGACAAAATCTTGCATCACATCGAAACGATGGGACCACCCGTACATGCGCGTGCTAGACCCCTTCCCCCAAATAGGTATCACAAGGTGAAGGAAGAATTTAGGTTAATGCAGGAAATGGGGATCTGCAGACCCTCTAACAGCGCGTGGGCCAGCCCGCTACATGTGGTGGCGAAGAAAAACGGGGATATCCGGCCGTGTGGCGACTATAGGCGCCTGAACGCCATCACGAAACCGGACCGATACCCAGTACCACGGCTGCACGACTTCACCTACGTACTGTCAGGTAAGAAAGTTTTCTCAAAATTTGACATTAACAAATCATACCATTGCGTGAAAGTCGCGAAGGAAGACATCGAGAAAACGGCAATCATAACCCCCTTCGGTCTATTCGAATTCCCGCGCATGACCTTCGGTTTACGTAACGCGAGTCAGACATTCCAACGTTTTATGAACCATACAGTACTGCAAGGGTTAGACTTTTTATTTAGCTTTGTTGATGACGTCATCATAGCGAGCGACTCAATAGAAGAAAACAAAAGGCATCTTAAACAGGTTTTTGAAAGATTTAGGCAGTTTGGCATCACCATTAATCTATCGAAGTGCGAGTTTGGAAAATCTAACATCGAATTCTTAGGATATGAGGTCTCGACGAACGGTATTAGACACTAGACCATAAAATTAAGGCGATCATAGATTTCCCGCGACCTCAAACCGTAGAACAATTAAGAAGGTTTTTAGGTATGATCAACTTCTATAGAGCAGGCATTCCAAACGCCGCCAGTCATCAGGCAAGCCTCAATGAATTTATGAAAGGCGCCAAAAAGAAAGATAAAACTAAGATACAATGGGATAGCAACTCGATGGAAGCTTTCGAGAAGTGTAAACAAGGTTTAAAGAACGCAGTAATGTTGTCACACCCTAAAGCAATGTACCCTTAGCACTGATGACTGACGCCTCAGACACTTGCGCGGGAGCTGTGCTGCAGCAAAAAATAGGTAGAGCGTGGCAGCCATTAGGATACTTTTGGAAGAAGTTTACAAAAGCTCAACAAAAGTATTCTACGTATGACAGAGAATTGTTAGCCATTTACATGGCAATTAAGCATTTTCGGTATCTTTTTGAGGGCAATCAGTTAACCATCTTTACAGATCATAAACCCTTAATCTATGCATTCACAAAACTACATAGCAATTGTGAAACGCCAAAACGTACGAGCCAGTTATTATTCATCAGCGAATTCACAACGGACATTAGGTACATACAAGGCGAAAATAATGCCGTAGCCGACACATTATCACGCGTTGAAACAATACACTGCCCGACTGTACTCGACTTCACAGAATTAGCGATAGCGCAAGACGGCGACTCTGAACTCGCACAATTATTAAGCGCAGGAAATAACAACTTTTGTTTAAAGAAATATCATATTCCAAACAGTGACGCACAAATTTATTGTGAAATCTCGACCAATTCGTGTAGGCCTTATTTAACAGATAATTTCAGAAAACTTGCATTTAACACGGTACATGACGTCAGCCATCCAGGCATAAGGGCAACGCGTAAATTGGTCGCACAACGTTTCTTTTGGCCAGGGATAAATCGCGACGTCGGAAGATGGGCAAAGACATGCTTACAGTGTCAAAAATCAAAAGTTAATAGACACACGGTATCGGACCTGCAACAGTTCCCAGCATGTGACCGCTTTGAGCAAACTCATATCGACATAGTGGGCCCCCTCCCCACGTCGCGAGAAGGGCATAAGTACCTAATCACCATGATCGACCGATGTACGCGTTGGCCGGAGGCCATTCCAGTAAAAGAAATCACGGCAGAAGTCGTAGCAAAAGTATTTTATGAGTCATGGGTTAGTAGATTCGGTTGTCCCAATAAACTCACGAGCGACCAAGGGCGGCAATTCGAGAGCTCGTTATTCGCGCAATTAATGAAGTACATGGGTATAACGCAAACGCGCACCACACCATACCATCCTCAAAGTAATGGCCTTGTGGAAAGCTGGCATCGCTCCATGAAGTCAGCGTTAACAGCTCGCCTCATTGACAACTCGTCCTGGCTCGATGAACTGCCAACAGTGTTGCTAGGGTTACGAACAGTAGGTAGGAGTGACAATGGCGTTAGTCCCGCAGAGTATGTGTACGGCCAGACGCTTCGTTTACCGGGAGACTTCTACAGCGCCTCCAATAAACGAAGCGGTGACGATCACGAGTTCATAAGGCACTTAAAAGATACGATAAAAAATCTACAACCGGTATCACAGCAATTGCGAGACTCACGTACATTGTTTATTCATAGTGATCTATATAAATGCGACCATGTATTTATTCGCAACGATGCGGTACGCAAACCATTAACACCTACCTACGAAGGCCCCTACCAAGTTATAGAAAGAAAAGGCAAAGTATTTGTAATTCAGCTACCAAACAGGAAAGCTAGTGTGTCCATTGATAGGCTGAAGCCAGCATACTTATTAAATGAAGAACGTAACGACCAACAATCAGGCACTTCTTGTAGATAATTCTCATAAAAACACAAACTCAGAATCGAACCCAACACCATTGTCACCGATTCCCATCGTTAATAAGCCTCAGTCAAAGACAAGTCGCAGTGGTCGCACTATTAGACCACCCGTAAGATTCAATGAGTAGGTACTTCGAATATTAATGTCCCAACATGTCAACATTATTTTTGTGTTTCTTTTTGTAGCAATTTTTTTATTGTTTTGTTTGGCGTTGTCGTAACAGAAGCGGCCGGCCTTTAAGGTGTCATTATGTTATTGCAGAGTGGAAGTTACGGCAACTACCCTTAAAACCTAGATGTAAGTTTTTGTATTGCCAAATGGAATACCATTAAGTCGGCACCTGAAAAATGGATGACCGCACCCTGTAACATAACTAGTATAGAAATAATGCCGACTATGCTATGGCAATTTTATGTAAACAAGATTGAACATTGTTTTAAATATCGATGTGTGCAAACTTTAATTCTACTTCCTTTAGCCTCGAAGCGAATGAACTTTGAAATTGCTTACACATGTACCTATACTTATTAATTAGTAATACTTACTGCAAGAAGCACTGAGTTAAATATCATTCATTATCATTCCGAGTAGCGATACTTACGTAAAAATTGTACACCATGGGCAAGTCGTACAGCAAAGAAGAAGTTGTCATCGCCCAAAATAACGCGATGAGAGTCAAAAGTGACGAAGTACGAGATCGGTTTCGCAGTCATGGCAACCGCGGTCGCGCTCATCGCAGTGCTCGTGTTGTGTCGTCATTTTCGTCATCGCGTCAAGAAATTGGTACATAAAGAAATTAAGAATGCATCCGGTAATGTGACTGTGTTGCCCGGGCACGTAGAGACACGCAGCGTTCCACAGCAACCGCCACAAGCCAGCTACGCGTAATAAGATCCGGCCACCGTGCATTGTTATTATTCACAGAGACCAGTGCTTATCGCAATAAGTAACCATTTATAGCGTAAGGTTTACACTTCGTATGTGACTAGGCTTAATGTTTATGATAAGTGTAGTAGATGTAAGAAAATTTTTGTAAAATTTTGGGGGGAAGTAGTGTAGGGACACATGTATGTATGTAAGGCAGAGTGCAAGGTTAGCAAATTGTATGCGCGCGTGATGTATGCATGGGAACGACCAGTTACTGCGCACTGGTTCGGGCGAACGGTCCTCTCTCTCTGGGATCACGCGAAATATATTCGGTCAACATAATCCAGTTTTCATTGACTCCACAACCCCGACCCAGAAGGAGCAGCGCTCAAGTAGGGATTACCGTGGACACTCACCGTGTTGTATAGTCCCTAAAAACGTAAATTCTGCATGAAATGCAGGATTTATATAATAATATCGCCACATCGTTGCCAGCCTATCGGTTTCGGACAGGGAATTGCACAACTTAATTCCCCCATCCCCATTCCATCATCGGACGAGCAGAGATACGGCGAAGCGTCACCGGTATAAGTTTGAAGATCCACGGTCTCGAACCAAGCGCATTGCTTCTACATTTATTGTGCAAACTGTCTAGACTGTGGAATTCACTGCCCACCTCTCTGTTCCCCGATAAGAATAATCTGGATTTCTTCAAGGCACGATTGAACCGGTTAACCCGAGGCAAGCGTACTCCACCTTAGACCGCATCATCACTAAAAGATAAGAGGGCTATCCGTAATTTTATGACGCGCCGATGAAGTTGTAGTGCAGTTGCAGTTCAAGTTTGAGTGATCGGTATTCTTGTAATCTTTGAACTGCGCGTAAGCTGCGCGTCAACTGTACGACAATCAGACTTACTTATGGTGTAGCCTCATGAGAGAAAAAATATTACTCACTAAATAATTGAATAGAATCTGAATATGACGTTATTATAATATTAAAATAATACTCCAGTACAGATTATTCTGTTTTATAACTGTAATTTTGAGACGTCAAACGAATAGTAGAACACCGATCATGTTACGTTCCGAAGCACGCACCAAAGACGCGCATCATTAGAATGCCATGAGAATGCCGTTATTGCGCTCGCGTGCCGCGACTTGACGCGAGCGTGCCTGACAGCGGTAGAGAATACGAAAAGCGTTGTTTTGGGCGAAACTTAACTGCAACTGCACTGCAACAGCACTTCTTTAGTTACGTGAATTAACCCACAGGTGAGATGCGGTTAAATGCAAGCCTATTATAAATGGCGGATGGCAGGTGATTTGAAGTCTGTAAAATTTACGTATAATAAGCTCGCACTCCCTTATGATAGCGAATATGATGTAGGTAGTAGGTAAGCTAATGTACAGGCACAGATGATTGCAGGCCTTTCGTCGGCTGTGTCAGAAAAAGTATATTATGCATAAAAACTTTTACTTCAATACTAAAAAGTGATAAATAACTTTAGCACAGAACACACATGACTTTAGTTTCGGAAGTTGATAAGTTTTTTGAAAGCGGTTTTCTTTTTTCAAAAATGTTTTTATTTTCCACTTTTCAGTGCCTCATTATCACCCAAATTCATTAAGGAACGGCAACACAGTTAAAACAGAGATTGAAAGTCCTCCAAAGATGGAAAGATGGAAGAAACGAAAATGTCTTCTCAGTTTTTGTTGTTTTTTTTTTCAAAAAGCGCTGAATAAATTTCTGTTTGTTGTATACTAAAACCTTCTCCACAATGTAAAAAACACTTTTCTGAAAACCGCATCAAAATCGGTTTAGCCAAACGGGAGATAATCGTGGACAAACATACATACATACAAACATACGGGTCGAACTGATAACTTACTTTTTTTAAGACGGTTAAAAATTTAAAGTGTATGTATATTTTTTGTATGGAATTTTGTTTCGAATTCTGAAAAGTCGTAGAACAAGTTTTATTCAGGGTGATGATACGAAGTGAGAATTAAGTTTGGGTATTTTTTCAATTACCCTGTATAGATTTAGAAAACCGCCTCGGAAAGCATGTAAAGCCGTTGGTCTTGCGCCTGATCTCTCGCCGACTATTACAGTGAGGGAAGTGGGAATGCATCTGAGTTTACGTATACTTATACACTATAATATCTGCTGCTCACTTCATCATCATAATCATCATCAGCCTGAAGACGTCCACTGTTGAACAAAGGCCTCCCCCCATAAAGGGGGGCGTTGCCATAATCCCCACGCGTAGCAGGCGTCTTGGGGATCGCAGTGAAGTTGTTAAGTACACGGAAGCCGCTGCTGCCTGACTTCTGGATTTTCGTTTTTTTTACAATCTATACAGGGTATGGATGGCAATAGCACAAAAAAGGATCATGGTAAGTTTAGGTAATTTGGTGTACTTACTTAATTGTTTTTATTGAGCATTAATAATATTAAATTATGACGCCACAAGTTGCCGCTCTTCACACAGGTTAGAAAACCAATATTTCATCTGGTGTTTTATTTTTGTTACATTTATATGCTCTTTGGTGTATCTGTTTTTTTTTTTAATTTGTTTTTGGGATTTATTTGATAGTTTCAATATGAACTAGTATTGTCAGTATTTAAATTTTTTGTCGTATCGTCGTCCCCACCTTGTGTATAAAAATGAATCCCTATTTCCCTTGGTCACGGCATCACGCGTGAACGGCTGAACCAATTTCGCTAATTCTTTTTTGTTGGGTTTGTTATTGTAAGGAGAATAAGAATATGAAAGAAAAAACTAAGAAATTGCGCGGAACGTTCGAAAAATCAACAAAAATCAAAAATACTTAGATAACGACATTATTATTTTCTTCACCAAAAATCTATACAAAGGTGACGTATTAGTTCTACTACAATTTTTTAAGGATTGTGGTATGTAGGGTAGGTAGGATGTGTAGGGTAGGTACGTTAGGTAGGATATGTAGGTAGGTAGATAGGCAAGTAAGTAGGTAGATAGGGACAGGACAACGTCTGTCGGCTCAGCTAGTTGCAGTATATTTTTTGGTTGAAGATGATTCCTTTACGAAGTATATAAACATATCAAAGCTGAATTATGCAGTCAAGACGGTGTGATTAGTGTACTTCAACAGTGTAATTCTTGGATAATGTATTAGTTCCTGCGATTACCGACAGACAGCAAAAAATAATGCGCCTATGTGTGCCTCATTAGCATCTAATTGTTTTGTTTTTACTGTTATGAATGACGATAGAATACTGTAACTAATTATCATTACATTTCTAAGTGTGTAAACCTCCACCTACCCTTTCGAATATACTTAATCTAATATATAGGTATAAAAATCGATGGACCGACGTCATCGTTAAGGTCGCGGGGTAACAGGTGAATGCAAGCGCAGGTTACCGCTTTGTGGTGTTCTATGGGGGAGGCCTTTGTTCAACAGTGGACGTCTTTCGGCTGATGATGATGATGATATAAAAATCTCGTGTCGCATTGTTTGTTATCGAATTCCTCCGAAACGGTTGACCGATTTTTATGAAAGAAACATGGCGAGATCCATACATTCATTAAGTATTAAAAAAAAATTTGGAGGGCATATTATATTTTCCAATGTAAAGAATATATTACCAGGAGTAGATTGATATACCTACTTACCATATTTTTAAACCTCTGCATAATTAAAATATTACAAAATGAAAATAACACTTTTTCGTTTCATCTCGATGCCCATTTTGTGTTTGTAAAAAAAAGAATGTGACAAGCGACGTTAACGGATCTATGTATGTGGAAAAAAATAATCATTATTTGTGACATTATTTCCCTTAAAACGATGCAATTTTAGTGCAAGATCTACGAAACAGTCGTCAGTGCGTTTAGGTTGTCAGTGTCACTGTTACTGTCAGTCGCCGTTTCGTTCTGAAATAATGAGTGTTTCGTTAAACTATTCACATTTTTTTTTTGCAGGGTTTTAAAAATATTGTTTATGCCTGAAGATACTCTTTAAGTACCCAAGAGTATTTAAATATAATGCTGGCAGCCTGTTGGGCACGTGTCCCGTTGACAGCGATGTGGACGAGTTTTTGATGCCCTTGAGGCTCCCCTGCCTTTTTCTTGGAATTGTATTAGATTTTTAAGATTTGTATATATAACTAAAATTGTTCTTTCATAATTATTATTATGCGTATAGTATAAGAATTTGCATTTCAATCTTTCTAAACATCTTTTTTTTGTACAAATTCTGCCATGATTCTTTTTTATGTATATGGTTGGTCTGAGAATAGGTCGTATGCTATTTCTTTTTATTTATATGGCAAAACAACATTTGCCGGGTCAGGTAATAATAATATATAAAATCCTCTAGCAAAAGAATATAATAATTTCAGGAACGGACCGACCACTCTCAATAGAGAATATAGCCAAATACACATGAGATAATAATATTATTGTAGTGCATAAAGCATCTCACATCTTTACTAATATTATAAAGCTGAAGAGTTTGTTTGTTTGTTTGTTTGGTTGAACGCGCTAATCTCAGGATCTACTGGTTCGAATTGAAAAATTATTTTTGTGTTGGATAGTCCATTTATTGAGGAAGGCTATAGGCCCATGCGAAGCCGGGTCGGGTCGCTAGTAATGAATATATCTACTATAAAATATACAATATTATCTTCGATATATCTCTCACCGTAAAATGTAATGCCAGCTACACACGTAACGATCGATAATCGCAGCGATTAAACTGTGCAAACCGATTTGCGCAGTTTATCGATCGTGTGTATAATATATAATATATATATATATTGCAAACTCCGAATTGCGACTGAGAAATTCCTTATGGGGAAAACTCAATAATATTATGCACAACCTGGAAATCAGCGTTCTTTCCCATACCAGCGGATGCCCGGGAGCGTAAGCGACTCTCGCAATCCCAGATTTGTGCGGCGGGACAATGTGCCGGTGTTTCGGGTCCTGCATCAAGTCGGGTGGTGGACTGCCCCTAAGTTGACCACCCGGAGGCCGACAACTCGTGGAGGCCGGCGGCGGTCATTGAGCGCTTTCCGGCGCTTGGTGTGTCTTGTCCTGGAGGGAAGCGAGGCAGTTGCTTCCGTCTCCTAAACTAACCCTTATTTTTTTTCTCATATGGAGGATCCATGATACTTTCTGTGAATAAAGACACTTACAAAATACCGGTTTTCTAGTCTTTATAATGCATAAGTGATGTAAAGTTTCCCGTCAAAGGATGTGTTCAGCGCCGCCGAAGCGTGGCCAGCACTTTAAGGTATAAAAGGCGAATGCTAATCAAATATAATTCAGTTTACATTTCAGTGAAAACCTGAAAATAGACAAACATGAAGTGCGCGGTAAGTAACGGGTTTTATTTTGAAAAAAAAGGAATGTTGCTCGTCAAAAAAAGAGTTTTATTACGAATGTTCGGTTTTTTTTTTAATGGCGGTACCGAAATTTAAATTTTAATAAGTTTTTTTATTGCAATTTGTAGTATCAGGTGGTTTGGTAATGAAAATGTTGATGTGACAGTGAAAAGAGAATAATCATCCATATCACTGTCCAAGTTCTAATTAATTAAATATACAAACATTTTGTGCAAACAAGACGTTTGTAAAGAAAAATATCTAGTTGGAAGAATTAGGCCGATGAAACTACGAACTTGTGTCATTCAGAATGGTAATTTTCTTTTTCGAAGGGTAATATTTTTAATGTAACTGTTCTCTATTCACAGGTGGCATTAGTTCTCGCCCTGATTGGCTTGGCGGTCGCCAACCCTGTCCCACCGCTGGGACTGGGCCTCGGTAACTCCTCATTTCATTATAGACACTATTTGAACACTAAATCCAAGTCCATGCATAGAAAATTCCGTTAAGGTAAGCAGAAGTTCTGTTTGCTTGCCCTCACACATAGATACAGACACAGATTATGTAGGTACAGCCCACATCATAGATAATACACTATGTAAACCCTACATAAACCGTTTGAACACCAAGGCCTCAAGTCTGATATTACAATAGTGTCAGAATAGTCTATCATTGATTTCATAATTGTTGATTTTGACAAGTTTGGTAATCTATTATTATAATGGCGTCATTATGACTTTCCAATGGTCAACCACTGACATGCCATTGAAAGAAATGTTATGGATTGGTAATCTCGTACAAAATGACAAATTAATGACTGACTTAGGCGGTAATCTACTAAAATTTTGACAGTTCCTTTGATCAGTGATCTACTATTAGAACGTCATTATGCAGTCATTGCTTTTATTCGACCGACCAATGATCGACCATTATGAATTAAGCAGATTACGAACTTCTAGCAAAACAATGGAATCGTATTGGAATGACGAAATTATAAAAATAGCAGACTTGGCCTAGCTAAGTTACAATCGTTTCGTATCATATCTCTTTCTACAATAATTAACGCCGCGTCGTAACCCATTTTTGATTTTCGATCATGTGACTTATCGTTGAGAGACGTCATTCCCATACATTTGATTAGTTTTCTATTAGCGTTATCGATTGTAGATTGTCAAATTGGGTAACATGACTAGGGGGGCAGATCATAAACGCATGCGAGTGTCCTACACGCCAAGCCACAATTGACCGCAAATATCTACAATTAAAAATAGGGAAATATCTTTGTACCTTTTTACAATATTTCATTAATATAGTTTTGAATAATAGGAAAAAGAAACACAGTAAACTTAGGTTGGTATATTATTTATTTTGTACTTCGCTGTTAGTACACCAACGCGTTCGTATGCGGCAGCGAATCACTGCGGAACTACTGCGTAACGAAATATCTGCGGAATGTTAGTACAGTCGGCAAAGGAGATAGGTATGCAGGGTCGTCAGATATAGATAAAGTTTACTTAGAAACCGATGGATGTTTTTGAATAAAATAAAATAAATTGAATAGAGAATAAACATTTCAATAATTTACTTAAATTTCATTCCAAAACATCCATCGGTTTCTAAGTCAACTTCAACCATTTCCGATGACCTGCTTACCTATCTCTTTTGCTGACTGCAGGTTTTCCGTCTTTTCTTCAACTTGCCACCAACCATACCACCACTTTTTTGTACACATTTTTATAATCTGCGTGAATTTTTATAATGCAGTTGGCATTATAATTCGGAATAATTTCTAATTGTATTCAAAAATATTTCAATATTTTCGGCTTCCGCACGAAAGATGATTTTAGATATTTCTATGGTGGAAACTAAGAGCGAAATGATGTTGCAGGCTGTTTTAAGGCACTAACTGCCACGCTCAGAGACGTCACTTAAAAATAATGAATGATTAACTTTAATTGGCTAACATAACTTGGAACGCTGTTAGTCAAAAATATTGTTGTTGACATGTGCCAAGTTATGTTGGTCAATTATAGTTATGATTCATCATTATTAAGTGATGTCTCTGAGTGTGGCAGTTAGTGCCTTAAAACAGCCTGCAACATCATTTCGCTCTTAGTTTCCACCATAGAAATATCTAAAATCTTCTTTTGTATACTATCTATGGTTTCCACAGACAGGCCGGTCCCCACACTCCGAATTTAAAAAATATTTTTTTTTGTTCCTCAGCCTCTCCCCTCTTGCTGCCATCATATTCCGTTAGCTCCAACTTCATCAACCACGGCGTGACGATCCCGCGGGTGGTGGTATCCGCCCCAGTTATTCGCCACGTGGTCTCTGCTCCTATTGTTACCGCGCCTATTATTCGCACCCCTGTCATCGCAGCCCCAGTGAGCGTAGGCTGGGGTGGGCTAGGCTGGGGCTCTTCCCTAGGCGGCTGGGGAGGCTACGGCTGGGGCAAAGGATGGCATTAAAATGGACACGAAATTATTTTCTTAAAAATGAGTACTCGTTCTGTTATGCTATGTTTTCAGTCATGTAAAAACTTGAATGTCTATCGTTGATTTTGTATTTTATTTAATATAGTATTTTTCTTTTCTTATGGATTTCGTGTAGGTACCCTACCCTGCATATTAACATTGTAATAAAAAAATCATAAGCGCCGTTATTTGTTTTTTTTTATTGCTTATGGAAATTGTAATATGAAACACATACACATCTAGTTCAATCTTCAATCAAGTTTTGCGAGATGGGAAGTTGAATGTATCGTGAAACTAATTTTGTGCACCTATATCTACTTCCAGATAACGTACTTGGTATGTTGTATGACTGTATTATTTATTACTCGTCGACACAACATAATCCCGTTACATTAGATTAAAAAATATTTCCATTAACGGGCATTTTTAAATATTAGGTACTTAACCGAATTAAATATACACAAAGCTTAAAAAGAAATTGTACAAGAAGGGGGTTCAATGGGACAAGTGCCCAAAAGGCTAGCAGCATTACCACGTTGAATGGCAATACTAATTCTTTTGCTCAAGAAAAGGCCAGCCCTCTGGTCACGTGAAGAGTCGACCAGCCGCTTAGCAACGTCCCTAAAAACAACGTGATCATTTGGACCCCATGGCCTTCTGTTTCAACCCCAAACGGCTCAAACATATAACTTCCAAGAAGTTTGTTATGTTAAAGCTTATACATTTTTTGCTACTTGATGTCAGGACTGGCTGTTAAAACCATTAACAACTTTGCACCACAGCACCTGGGGGCCAAGTCTGCTATTTTTATAATTTCGTCATTCCAACACGATCCCATTGTCATTTTGCTAAAAGTTCGTAATCTGCTAAATTCATAATGGTCGATCATTGGTCGGTCGAATTAAAAGCAATGACTGCACAATGACGGTCTAATGGTAGGTCACTGATCAAAGGAACTGTCAAAAACCGCCTAAGTTGTCATTTTGTACGAGATTACCATTCTATATCATTTCTTACAATGGTGTGTCAGTGATTGACCATTGGAAAGTCACAATGACGCCATTATATTAGTAGATTACCAAACTTATCAAAATCAACAATTATGAAATCAATGATGGACCATTCTGACACTATTGTAATAGCAGACTTGAGCTGGCCTGGTGCATGCGAGTATTTAAATGCACTAAAACAACAAAAACGGATACATTAAAAGGAAACCGGATACATACATTCAGTTGTATGAAGTAATAACAACTAAACTTGGTAATCATGTTACAAAAACATTCGTTAGGTACCTCTACCTATTTATAATTGGACTCGATATTAGTGCTGATGTAATTCGTCGTAGACTTCCCCTAATTTTTATAATAAAATATAGCCCAGGAAAGATGACCCTCCAACTGAAATCGACCCACCAATTGAAATCCTAGATGATGCCATAATTATGGCTCTAGGCCAAACTGTCTCTAAAGAAAAATATTATATACCAGAAATTCATATGGAATTGGTAAAAACGGTTGAAGGTTTTATTACCAAAGGCCTAATAGCACTCACTCAGGGATAATGTATCAAATGAATGAGTTTTTGAAATCGGTTTAGTAGACTGGTTTTTTTTAACATAATTGTGTATTTGACATCATTCCAACTCTAAAAAACACTTTATACTAACCCTGAAAACCCGATTAACTTTCAATTAACTGTAAAATTGTTTGTTTCGATTTTTTGTTGTTTTGAAATGAATAAATAGTTCAATAAATTGGATGGATGAATAAATTGAGTTGACAAAAAATTACGTCACATTTTACTATTGTCATATCTATGGGGAGTCGCGTTTAAACAGCACATAAAAAGTATGTTAATTAAGTAGTGATGTCAAGTACCCAATTATTATCATTAATCACCATTAACTTACCATTGACCACCATTAAATAATTACTCACGCGGCACGCCTGTGTTTTGATGCCAGTAGTACTATTCTGTTACAATCTCCCTCGGTGAACACCTAGGTGAAGTGAGCTGTCATCCGATTTTAGTGCTTTGTAAATCCTTAGCATCTTTATTTAGGGACACTTTACAAAAAACTCTTGAATTGAGTAAAAACATTCCTGCAATAACCACTTCCGTAGTGCCGAATTTTTTTGAATAGGAAATATATTTTTTCATATTGTTTTGTATACTTATTTACTAGCTGATGCAGACTTCGTCCGCTCGATTTTTGGTTATCAGCGAGATTTTAATTCTTTTTGCGCGGAATACTATTTTTTTCTAAAATAAAAGTCTAAGTGACTCCTTATAATATCAGCTATCTGCCAATAAAAGTCTCATCAAAATCTGTCCAGCCGTTTCAAAGATTAGCCGGAACAAACAGACAGACAGACAGCGAAAAAAGTCCAATTTTTTTTTTATATATGTACAGACGCCAGCACATCAAGCCATAGGTACATACGTAACTGTCAAAATTTCCCAATTAAATATGAACCTTATGCTTTTGTAATAAAGTTGAAAATCTATCAAAGAAATTTGACAGATTGTAGTAGCTTAATGTGCTGGCCTCTGTACCTTATACTCGTATACTGAAAGCTGTTAGTCTTACATTGCAAACAGACACTTCAATTTTATTTAGTTGTATGTATGTATGTATATAGAATAGATGTATGTATAGATGTACAGATTATATTGTTTTTTTTTTTCATTTTAGTGTTTAGGTAGCAGATCCAAGAAACAAGATGGCGATGGCGGGAGAGCCTTGTCGTAAAATCGCAGCAATACTTTTTATAGTATTGACTTCAATGAAATACGTGGCGCCCCACGTAGAAGTTATATCAGAAATTTCTGAAGAAGGTAAGCTTTCTTAATGTAGGTGAGTGGGCATCACCAACTCGTCGCGAGACACAGGCGACCGTACTACGCGATGTGTCCGCATAAATGAAGTATCGTTTGGTGATTTAATATGCATTGCTTGTCCCAGTCACTTAGCGACATACGGTGCTCGGTTTTCGACCACGTCTCTAGAGAACCTTATAAAAAGTGTTTTTTTTTTCACTCAATTAGCTTAAGGCCACGACTTTGACCGCGCGAATGCAGATGTCTTTTCCGTAAAAGTATTGTTATCGCTTTTTAGTGCCTACTTCTTATAATCCAAATTAATTAAGACTAAACAAATTATGTCATCCCCTAACTCTGCGCCCTTAAAGGTAGAATATGTATAAAATTTATATGGAACCAACTTTGAGGTATACACTACCTAACCATTCTTTTTTTTTAATAGAAATCCGACTAAACTGTTAGAAGTTACCTATGCGTGGTCATCATCATCATTTCATCATTTCCGAAAGACGTCCACTGCTGGACATAGGTCACCCCCAAAAAGGGGAGTTTTGCCATAATCGTCACGCTTGGCAAGCGGGTTGGCACTCGCAGTATGGTTGTTACAAAGGCACAGAGAACGCTGCTGCCCATTCTCTGGTGAGTCCCATAATCGCCTCTTACGACACCCACGGGAAGATATGGAATGGTGCTATTCTTTACGTCCGACACCATACCGACAATGCGTGGTCTATGCGTGGTCAAACATTTAAAAATACGTATGAATTTGAGAACCTCCTCCTTTTTTGAAATCTACGTTTAAGCCGTGAAAGCGTATCAAACGAACAAACTTACTTTCATATTTATAATACGTACCTATATAGGTACTAGCTTCTGCCTGCGACTTCATCCACGTGAATGTCGGTACCTAGTAATAGCGGATGCAGACGAAGCCGCGAACTAAAGAGTAGCGTATGTCCTTCGGAAGGTCCTTCCCCTGTCCTGTCCTTCGTCGTGAAAACGTTGCAGACGGACAGTTACTTTCGCTTTGTAACAATATCTGGGCGACCGACCTTTGCTCGGTATTTTAATTTTCGTATTTTTTTATAAATGAAACCTAGCTAGATCGATTTATCGCCTGCAAAATCCCCTTAACTTACTAAATTTCATGATAATCATTGGAGCCGTTTCCGAGATTCAGATTATATAAGTACATAATATATGTATATATATAGGTAGGATATATCGGCAGTATTATTATTCAGTTCTCTTGTTTACGTCTCTCTAAAGTTGATTACAACTGTTAGTTCCTCTTACACATACATAGGAAACTTAACTACTCGCACACTCTTTTCTTTGTATTACTACAATCTGCTTCCTTTTTATTATTTGTCTACTTAACTATGTTTCATTTTAAAACTGGTTTACATCCGTTATACGTCACACCCAAAGGTCCAGTTGAAAACCAGCGTCAGGCACAAGTGGTCTGGCATTTTATGCTGAACTGGGCCTGTTTGGCGCAGCCGTGGGGCACACAATAATGTTTTCACTTCTCTTGCTCAAAAAGGCCGTCATTGTAGCATACCAGAGCGGGGATAAAATAGCATTTCATCCTCTAGGGGGAAAACTTTTTTTTTTAATTTTTGTGTGTCAAATATGACACACAAAAATCGTCTGAGGAACTTTTTGCCTGCTAAGACGAAGACTATGCTTGTGCAGACTTTAATTTTTCCTATTATTGACTATGGTGACGTGTGCTACTTTGACTTAAACGCAGTCTTGCTTGATAAGCTTGATAGGGTCCTTAATAACTGTATCAGGTTTATCTATAACTTGAGGAAATATGACCATGTGTCAAGCTACAGGTCTGAGTTGAAATGGTTGCCCATTCGCCAGAGAAGAAGTTTGCGTGCACTGACAACGCTTTTCTCCCTACTCAACTCTCTCTCCCCCCCTTCTTATCTAATGTCCCACTTTCAATATCTATGTTCTTCACACGCTAGAAATCTGCGATCTTCTAACAACCTTCTCTTACTTTGCCCTTCTCATACTTCTGATTTTCTTCATTCTTCCTTTCATATCCAGGTCATTCTTCTCTGGAATGCGCTTCCTCTCGATATCAGAACGGCCACCAGCCAGTATGCATTTAAACGGAAATTGCGAACTTATTTTCAGCACAAATAAGCAGAGTCATCTCATAATACTTTGTTCCTTTATTTATATTTATATATATAATATATATATATTATATATTTATATATTTTTATATAGGTATGTTATATACCAAACATTAAATTACGTATGTATAGTTTATATATTCGTAAGTTTATATCTTTTTAACTTTTTTAATATATTTTTTTTTTCATACGCACCTGCCATGTTATCTCTTCACCACCCTTGGTTGACTGGTAGAGAATGCCTAAGGCATTAAGTCCGCCTTTGTACCTTTGTGCATGAAGTATAAATAAATAAATAAATAAATGAGCCTACAAAAACGAAAAAGTATTTAGTCATAAGTAGAATAATCATGAATAAAGACTCGACTTATTACTGTTTCATAAAAAAGAACCTCACTTTAATTTTGAAAATGGAACTAAAATCGGCGATCTCTGGTAGAATGCATGCAATGTGTTGCGGCTACAGAAGAAACAAAAAAAAGACATTGGCGCGAAATCTGTATAATTTTTCTCTAATTGCAAATTGAATTGGTAGTGACCGTAATTAATTTCTCGCAATCGTAGTGAAAAGTATAGTGTAACACACGGCGCTAAAACCCATTAAAACTCGGTTTCTATTTACTCCCTCGCTAAAGCTCGGGAGTAAAACTACCTCATACCTATCGTATATAATGGGTCATTTTAGCTCCTTGTATAACAATCTACTATTATTTTATTTGTATATTTTTTTTTAACCTTTTTATTACTGTTTTCGTGTGCACATGGTCTGTGTCAACAAAAAAAATCTTTCTTTCTTTCTTTCTTTATATACAAGAATTGCTCGTTTAAATTAGTACTAATACATACTTATATTTTATGATTTACTATCAATGTGTTACACAAAGGACTGTTGATTGAAGTGACAGAAGCACCACCTCATCGAAGAGACAACTTAAAACACCGTAAAGCAAAACCTAAGAGGTTTAAAGGGTTGCCCATAGAATTTGAAAACCTTCAAGAAATCGAGAATGTCAATAACATCGTTACGCCCAGAGACGAACTAAAGATGAAGAAGCACTTCAAAGGCTTGTCCATAAAGTTTGATAACATCCACGAGGTTCAGGAAGCTAAAGGAAACGTTACATCCGAAATAAGTAAGCGCTTTTGTTCTACGGGTGACATTTTTTAATGCCGAGTTTTTTTTACTGCTCTCTGGATTTTTTAAGTACCGTTTCTTTACTGTTCTTATTTTGAATCAATCAATGTTTTAAGGGTTGCTATCAACTTGAATTTGGAATGTTTATGCACTTTTGTTGCAAGTTAAAAATTATAAAAATATTGCTAGGTAATTTTGTTGCAACAGGAGTCGAAATGTGGCGTTGAAAGGACAATGCCTGAAACTGTATAGAACTTTGCCCCACTCACTAAAAGTCATATACCAGCTTGCAATATGTAGCATCTTACTGTTTATTAATAGCTTATAACTAAACATTAGTCCTAATGACTGCAGAACTTGCCATTTCCGTTGAAATCGAAAAACTGTAGTTCATTGTTATTTTCATTTGGGTTTTTACTACTTTAACCCAACTGCTACAAAACCAACAGTAGGGTTATTATTTTAGCAAGCTGTGTGTTTATGTTCTAATGTTCCCTCATATCTCCTAAGCTACTCATATTATTTTAACACATAAAGTATCATTTAAAGCGCCGTGTTGCTCCCTGGGTTATAGGCTATAATGATATCTTAAAAATCCAATATTTCGCCATATTGCTGACATAAAATGCCATAAAAATAATAATTAAGATATCGTGATTGGTAGGTAGTACCTATAGTACCTAGTAAAAGAAATGTCTTAAGAAGAACATTCCAAACATATTACGGATGTAAAAGTCGCATAGGGGTTACTACTTACTACATATCTACTGCCCATTAAACTAAGTAGGTAGGACAGGTACCTAACATCAAAATTAACTGGGAATCGCCTTTTATGGAAGTGCGGTAAAATTCAGGGCATAATAGTTGAGATGGCGGGAAGGCCATGAGAAAAAATTACGGCAATAACTTCTTTTAGTATAGTACTAGTAGGTACTAGGTTTTGAAACACGACTCTAGAGAAACAATATTATAACGTGTGTTTTTTTTTATTTTTATATTCAATGTATTACACCAAGGCCAGTTGATTGAAGCGAGAGCAGCGCCGCCGTCGCCACGTCGAACAGACAACATAACGGAACCCAAAGCACAGGCTGAAGAGCAATTCGAAGGCTTGTCCATAGAGTTTGAAAACCAACGCGAGATCGAGAAAGCCAATGAAACCGCTACACCCAAAGACAAGCTTAAGGGGCTGCTTAAGAGGCATTTTGAAGGCTTGCCAATAAAGTTTGAAAACCTTCGCCAGATCCAGGAACTCAAAGAAAACACTACACAAGAAATAAGTAAGAAAATCCTAAAATAAATAGAGTTGATGGATGTGTATGTAAATGTTACACGAGAAATAAAACGATGTCTCCAATTATTAGCATAGTTTTTCTTATCAGCAAATATCCTTTAGGTACAGTCAGCAAAAGAGATAGGTATGCAGATCATCGGAAATGGTTGAAGTTTACTTAGAAACCGATGGATGGTTTCGAATGAAATTTATTTAAATCATTGAAATGTTTATGCTCTATTAATTTTATTTTATTTTATTCAAAAACATCCATCGGTTTCTAAGTAAACTTTAACTATATCTAACAACCCTGCATACCTATCTGTTTTGCTGACTGTACATACTTAGTGAATGGATAACAAAGAATGAAAATTGAACAAGTTTTTTTGTTCAAAAGTAACAGAATTGTCGGTGTGCGAGTCCGGCTCGCACTTTACCAATGCTTTAAATGTTCCTATTGAAAGAAACCCTGTTTCTGAAAGCTAATCAACGCAAAGATTAGCTAATAACACACTGTGAAAAATCAAATTAAATGTGATTGGTTAGAGCAAGTCAGCCACTTGATATGAGTATGACAGTAGTTTTTTGCTTCTTTAAAAACCGGGGTATTTTGTAGCAGACCACCTCCATATTCCTGCAACTACAACCAACAGTTATGAATCAAAACCTTTCCCTCTTAGTGACAACTACAACCAAGCGCCTGGTCTTGGATCGTCGCTTCCGTCGCATCTACAACCCAGACGAGGTGGCCTCTATCGAAGAGTTCCCGTACATGGCTGCGCTCCTGGTCAACCACGAACTCTGGTGCGGTGCCGTCATCATCGATAAGGACAAGGTTCTCACTGCCGCTCACTGCTTACAACTGTAAGTTAGTCTCATTTCAGCCTGAACATCTCGTATTTTTCTATTCTCTATCTTTTCCCTAGCTATGTTGAGGTCGGGTTCCAGTCGAACTGGATGCAGCTGAATACCAGTGTTTTACATAGAGCGACTGCCTATCGCCGTGCCGTGCCGGTGCCGTGTGGTGCCGGCCGCGAATAGCACCACCCCTAAGATACCCCTAAGACTGGTTGTCAGACTTTCTGGCTTCTGACTACTCATAACTACTGCCAAAGATCCACGAATGACAGCCGGGATGAACGGCTTTACGTGCTTTCCGAGGCACAGAAGGAACTCGGTATGAAATTGATGATCACACATCCACAGAGCGACTGCGACAAGCGTAGCATAACCTTTGATCGATTGATCCATCAGGCTTTTACTTAGCCACGAGCTCCTCCTCCTTCTATTCTCTATGAGGCACCATAAACCGTGGTAAACTTTTAAGCTGTGGGCGAGAAAAGCAGCGGAACCTGTCTGTCCCGGTAAGGTTAGGAGTGCCCGGGCATTGCCGTAGATTTTTCGTGTTTCATGACGTGCTCAGTTAAACGCTTAAGGTTATGTAGTGGCACACCTACGACACTCCTTTGAAATTTTCAATTACCTACACTACTACCAAAGTAACAGACTGTACAAATAGATGCGTCTGTGTGCGTGTCTACGCACCGTTTGAACTAAACGCAGTTTCGAGAGCACGTTCGACCCGGGAAGAAGTGAGGAACAGTGTTTCGGAGGGAGGCGGGGCGTGTCGCTACTATACGGTACCCTAATATTTATACTGTGGTAGTGGTGTGTATTATTAGCAAACTGTTTAGAGTTATGAGGAACAGATTGGAAACTCCTCATCCTTCATTGAAAGGGGAGGATCCTCGGACCAGACGGGATCAGATATCGCCACAACTAGGACCGATGCAATCATATTTCAAGCTGTTTTCAAATCCGGTGATCTAATAACTGTTCTATTCAAAGGCCTCTAAAAACCCTGGCTTTCAGTGAGCAAGTACAAAATATATCTAAGTACATAATATTATTTCTTACCCACAGCCAGTACAACAACCGATTCTTCAGAGAATACGTAAAGATGCTAACAGTAAGAGTTGGCTCCACAAACGCGACAACGGGGGGCGACATACTACGCGTTACCGAAATCTTCTTCCATCCTAACTACAAACCACAGACCCTGGAGTTCAACTACGCTGTGCTGAAGCTGCATAAGAACATGACCTTCGGGAGGAACGACCCCTACATCGAGAAGATTAACTATGCGAGAGATCGAGTTGTTCCCGTTGATAAGGAAATCATGTTCCTTGGATGGGGATCTGTCGTGGTAACCAATGTTTAGTAGTTCCTACAGCAGTGACTTGTTCTTGCAGCAGGAGAGTGTTTTCCTGGACATCATCATATCAGCCTATTGCCGTTCACTGCTGAACATAGGCCTCCTCCAGAGATCTCCAACCAACCCGGTCTTTTGCACCCCGCATCCATCTGCTGCCAGCCACCTTCTGGCTTCTTCAAATCGTCAGTCCATCGTGCCGCAGAGCCTCCCACATTCGCTTGCCCAAAATCGGTCTCTACTTTAAAGCGTGTTTGCTCCATCTTCCGTCTATCCGTCTAGGTACAAACATGGTCGGCCGACTTCACAAACCAAAGACCTGAATGGTTACGTATCACACTAGACTCGATCGAATATAATTGGAACATGGAACGTTCCACCATCCCGGAAGACCCGATATTTATTATGCCTTACTATAAACGCCCATTCACCGATGAGTCAGAGTGACGACAGTGAATTTAATTCCAGGCAATCGATGGCGCAGGGGGACAGGACTTGCTGCAAAAAGTCACGCTCCCGGTATACGACACTTCAGATTGCCAAGAGGTCTACGGAAAGTAAGTTACATATTACCTAAGTCTCTCTCTCTCTCTGTTAAGTGTTAAAATCCTTAATTTAAAAAAAACACACTCTAGAAGGTATTAGCCGACCTTTTTTCTTGGTGCGCATTTCGCTAATATTTTTGTTGTTATCTATCGGGCGCAAAAATGTAGACTGGCAAATTCCTAATGAAAAGTTCCAGTCGAAGAAATCCAGCTTCATTACAAAAGCTACCAACCTAAATTAGAAATACTCTTGTCACTGCGGCGCAAGAACTCATTCTAAATGATCGTTGCCACAGATGATATAATACTAACGTTCGTTGCTCTTGCTCCTTCTTAAAACTATGCCATCACGAGAAGGAACTTCCAACCGAACCGCGTGTCACTGCAACAGGGCTGTGGTGGTTGGATGAACTTCGTAAACTGATAAAATTATTCTGTTCTACAGACATTTGGTAACCCGCTCAAACTTCTGCGCAGGATTCATAACAATACCGAAGAACGTATGTAATGTAAGTTTAGGGACAATTGAAACTTACCAAATATTGTTCAAGATCTACATTGCATTTTAAGATTACCAATACTCCGATGGGACGGCAATCCGATACGACCGGGGAGGCATCAGGCGCAGAACCAGCAGCTTTAAGCGACTTGTTAACGAGACGGTTTCTACCCGGATCGGCGCCGGGCCGGTGCCGGCTAAGCTTAAAGCCTCAAGAGTCCCATACCTTACTGACGATCGGACGTAGCCACGGTTTAAAACCGTGCCTAGACTCGGCGGAAAACCGTCTCGTTAACAAGGGCCTTACGAGCTTTCCTAAACACAGAGGTGTTGCACACATCAAGTCGGCGAAAGGCGAACAACGCCCTCTTCCAGCCCCCCTAAATGGGTCCAGGGGCGACAGACTCGTGGACGTCTGTAGCCTCGCCTCCCACAAATCAGGACCCGAGATGGCGGCGCGTAGTGTTCCACGCGCGCCCCTCTTAGACGCCGCGGGGAGTCCAACACCCCCTGACCTGAGGAGGCCCGCCTACCAGTCGGGGTTTGCGGAACTGCGGAAGTATTGTCAGTTCCCGGGACTCACGACGTAGGTAGGAGATGGAACACTGGGGTGGTTTTTAGTCAGTAAGTCTGACAGACCCGTTTACCCACCCCAGGGCGGAGGACATTCATGAGAATTTTCCAACCCGGAACAAAAACCCAATAGAACAACGGAAGAAACCTAATAGCCATGTTCCATGTTCCCACTTTATGGACCCACTACCTACTTTGTAAGTGGGGCTCATTACCGCTATGCTCCTCCATTAATATTATATAACCTTCCGGTTCCTGCAGCACGACGCTGGCGGGCCAGCAGTGATGGACGGCCAATTGATCGGAGTGCTGTCCTTCTCGTCCAAACGCTGCGACCAACCAGACCAGCCAGCCGTCTTCTCTACCGTGGGAACTGTCGCAGACTGGCTCGACAAGATTGGCAAAAAAGCGATATTGGCTCGGTGGGTACTAGGATTTAACATCTACCATCGAAGATTGGTGCATGCCTAGGCGGAATCCACAAAGATCCGGGGTCTGGATCAGTTGGCTAATTCACGTAACTAAAGGAGTGCTGTTGCAGTGCAGTTGCAGTTAAGTTTCGATCAAAACAACGCTTTTCGTATTCTCTACCGCTGTCAAACAGTCTCGCCTAAGGTCACGCCAGCGCAATAACGGCATTCTACTGTTGCGCGTCTTTAGTGCCTTCTTCGGAACGCAACATAATCGGTATTCTACTATTCGTTTGACGTAAGAAAAATCACTAAAATCTGTACAGGGGTATTATTTTAATATTATAATTACGTCATATTCATTGAAATGTAATCGATTCTATACGATTATTTAGTGAGTAATATTTTTTTCAACACACTTGCTCATAAAATGGCTCAAATTTTTTTTTTTTTTTTTATCTATTGATAGGCATACGTTTGACCACCAATTTCACCGCAATTAGGCACATAATGACACCTGTAATCAAACTGTGACTTTTTCATTGCTATTTGCTATTATTCACAAGTGACTTATGGGTTTTTTTTTATTTTATTGGTTGAGTTGCTTTGTTCTTAAAAAAGTTTCGATACAAAAAAGATCGTGTTCAATAGTACAAATAAATTAAAGTACCTATTGCTTGCTCATTTCATGCAACTTCGTATTTAAATAGATAATTTCAACTTGTACGTTTTTAATAAATAAAACTTTCACTCAAATATAACTTTTGTTTTCTCTGTAATAAAGAAAACTTTGAATTCCCCATTTTGTACGTGGCTAGAACGCTATCCGCGAAAAGACAAAAAAAAGAAACCTCATTCTATTAGTCTATGGCCGATCGCCATTATTTGATGAGCGCGCATAGGAAAACTGATTAATTTTTCCCGCCATTGCGAAAAATTTTTCACAACTCGTTTTTAATGTAGAAAATATTTTTTTTGTATTATTTTCTTCACAAGTGTGTTGAAAAACGTCGTATGATACACGTGTGTATTGATGATTACCGTCCTCGGCTCTCTTAAGACCCTCACCTAACGGCTCGGGTCTCAATGGCGCCTCAGCGGTAGGTAATCACCAACATTACACAATTGTACCATAATGTACTATTCTCTCATGTGGCTACACCATAAGTAAGTATGGTAGAGTTTGGTTGTCGTACAGTTGACGTGCAGTTCACGCGTAGCTTTCGCGCAATTCAAAGATTACAAGAATACCGTTTATCACTCAAACTTGAACTTAACTGCAACTGCAATACAACTTCATCGGCGCGTCATAAAATTACGTGAATTAGCCTTTAGAGAGCATTTCTGGCTCCCGAATATTTTAGTCCGGTCGGCTGCGTGATTTTTCTTTTAAAATAAACTAATGTGGTGTCAGTCAATGGCACAATGGTAAACGTTTCTCTTGAATCACTTTATCTATTGATAAAAACATTCATTAAAATCCGTTGCGTAGTTTAAAAACGACGGCGGAAAACGACTATGTTTCACACCATGTGAAGAAGTCCTAAAGAGATTCGCTCCAACTCTTTACTGACTTGCGGATAACAGCCAACAGTAATAGATGTATGAAAGTATGAAGGCATTCCCCGATTTTTTTTTTGTAATAGTCTTTAGTAGTTTGTAGTCGTACGTATAGATAGATATAGCTATAGACCTAGCAAACGGCTATATATGATGCTACCAACTTAACAATTGTTTAAGCTTCGATGAAATTTTAAATCGATAAACTAAAACATTTTTTTTAATTACAGGTCATTGATGCAATGAAGCAAAACAATTTCTTCACAGAATTCATGAAAAATTAGTAGTCAATATATTAGCGAAAACCACCTGTCACTGTAATGGTCACAATACAATGAAACAAATAAAACGTTCTATATTAAATTAACATTTATATTTCTCTAATACTGTACAACCTCGCCACTATTCAAGAAAAAACCATTATAATTAATTTTTAAAACTTTATATATTTTCTATTCAACATACAACATTGAATAACATACAATTTTAAGATTATAGGTACTTACATTTTTTTTATGTTCAATATCGGACCTTCGATCTTAAATTGGAATGATACCGAGCTGATCTCTTAACAGAATAAGAATATTGAATGATTATTATTTAATAAATAGGGCGAAACCAAGCAATATTTGTATTTACAGCTAACGGACAGATGTTCCCGCGTGTTTTTAACAGTTACCGCCATTTTTAGTCAACAGTAGTTTTGGCGAGATTTCACTGACAGATTTCGACGTATGATAAATCGGAGTTAAACTGTCAAAATCTATGTTTTAATTCACGATTGGCCTCGAATCAATATTAGGTTGATTGTTAGCGTCCGTTTTTCCAGCGTGTTGGAGGCTGCCGTGTCTAAGTGCCTATCAATAAACAGAAATACCATAGAGATAACAACTATATTGGTGATCGCAAAATGTTAAAACGCGACAAACAGATATTATAAATATTAGCTTAGACGCGATAGTTGGAGTGCAGTTCTGGCTTGATGTCGTACACTAGGCTGAGAATATCCTTGATCACCTGGAAAAACCAAAAATAAAATATTTGAATGTGTCATATCTATTTCAAGCATCAGGCTATGGTAAATTGTTATATTTTATTTGCCTCTAAAATGACATACTTAAATACTATTAGAACTGATCAGGCCATCCTGCCAAAACCTTGAGTTAGTTCTTCCAAGCAAGGGTTCTTGACAGAAACTTACAGCATGATTTATTCTCATGAAAGAAATGTCTTTGTACAGCCATCCCCAACTAGGCCGCTGTGTGGTAATTTAAGCCCAAAGAGCAAAAACTGCCTCTCAGATTCATACAGGTTGGAGTGCGGAGTGAGACAGGGGGGGTTGTCCTCTCCAATGCTGTTTAATTAGTATGTAAATGACCTCATAGTCGAGCTCAGTGGCATGCGTGTTGGTTGCCGGGTGGGGGGTGTTTGTGTGAACAACATCAGTTACGCGGACGATATTGTGGTCCTGGGCCCGACTGCGGTGTGCGTTTCGACCGCGCGGCCACGGCGATATTTCGAAAAGAAAACTATTCCAAGATTATGTAATATTTTGTAAAAGTCGATTCCCAAAACCATAAATTTGTCGAAGTTGTGGTTAAAAAGTTATAAGGGTTTGAACGTGGCCGCGCCATTGAAACGCGGAGAACCGCGCGGCCACGGAGATCTTTAAAACTAAGCGTAGCAGAAACCTGAAATTCAGGTAAATAACAGATTGAACTTGTAAAAAAATGTAAAAATACAGAAAAATATCCTAGGTTTATATTTTAGGAGCTGCAAGACAAAAACCTCATGGCCGCGCCATTGAAATGGTGAATAACACGCTAGCGCCGATATCACGCTTAAAATGCATCGCAGACGTCTGAAATTCATTGTAAAATCTAGATTTCAATTTGTCGAAAATGGAAAAAATATACAAAAAATACCTAGGTTTATATTTTGGCACGCAGATTTTTTCCGTTGTACCGAGCAGGTCAAAATAACCTTGTTTATAGCATACTGTCAAAGTCTGTACACGGGAAGTCTGTGGTTCAGCTGTTCGCGGAGGACGCTAAGTGCCTTGCGCGTCCAATATAACAACGTTATCAGGATGATGTTGAAACTCCCTCGTTTCTGTAGTGCCTCGGGGATGTTTGCCCAATCGCGAACAGATGGCTTCAATACTATCATCAGGAAAAGGTGGCATCGCTTGTGAGGAGGATTCGGAAGAGTAGCAACAGCATCCTGAAAGTCGTGGCTGAGGACCCGAGAGCTCCTGTGCTAAGGCATCACATGCGGAATCATTGTCCGCATGAAATGCCTCGTAAGTACAAGACTCACTAAGTAAGTTGTAGTATTTAAGGGGCTATTAAACGACTTTTACAGATTTTAAACTGACAATCACGTCAAAAAATGCAGTGTAAATGATTTGAAAAAAATATATGTTAAACTAGAACATTCTCTTAATCACTCAGTAAGTGAATATTTTTAATTATATTCATCTAATATATAAAATTCTCGTGTCACAGTTTTCGTTCCCGTACTCCTCCGAAACGGCTTGACCGATTGTGATGAAATTTTGTGTACATATTGGGTAGGTCTGAGAATCGGCCAACATCTATTTTTCATCCCCCTTTTTCCCCCCCTTTTCATCCCCAGTAGGTAGATCGGGACAGGACAACGTCTGTCGGGTCAGCTAGTATTATATAGTTTAATTAATACGTGAAGTTGTGTCTGACGCGGACAAAACATTGACAATCACACAAAATCTACCAGGTATAATTTAATTAAACGGTATAACTAAAGGTATAACTAAACCAGGTATAACTAAACTTTGAGAGTTTTGGACGCAAAACTGATGCAGAACGGACGCAGTCTGCGTCCAAAACTTAATCGAAAAAATTAAATAAAAGTAGAATTCTTTCAAAATTTTAAAAAAGGCGTATACTAAAAGATAGATAATAAAATTGTCTGTAAGATAGTGTAAGTTTCGGATAATTATACCTGGTAGATTTTGTGTGATTGTCAATGTTTGGTCCGCGTCAGACACAAAACTTCACGAGTTAATTAAACTATTATGAACTTAATCAAAAATACTCACTTTCTATATGATTAAGAGAATGTTCTAGTTTAACATATATTTTTTTCAAATCATTTACACTGCACATTTTGACGTGATTGTCAGTTTAAAATCTGTAAAAGTCGTTTAATAGCCCCTTAAGGTGTGTACTAACAAAAATTGGTTGCTATGTTGTCTCGAATTAAAACAATTTATTATTATTAAAATTTTCCGGTATATGACACAATTTAGTAGCACCAGTACACACCAATACATAAACAGTAAAATAAACAAATGAACATACCGCCTCTTGCTGTGTCTTGACCAGATCGTTCATCTCGCTAATCTTGGCCTTGGTGTCAGTTTCAATCCTAGCGGCAACGCCTTCCCTGGTGCCCAGATGCTAAAACACGGAATGTATTGCTTTATTAACACAGCTGAGATATTGCGTTATGTTATGTAATGCTATCATACTCTAACTCACAGGACCGAAAGGAATAATTAAAACTTTAGTAAAATACGTGCTAAGATGTGGAGTTGCTGACACCAGCCCGTTATACCTACTTTAGTAAAATAATAATTAGCTAAGTTATATAGAACCTAGAGCAGCTCCCTCTCTAAATAACTAAGAAATTTTTAAGTCGTTATTTTTCTTAAAAAAAAGGTTAATTTAAAATTATGTGAAAAGACCAAACTTCACAACTTCAAAATCTGTTTCCATTCTCACTTACTCAACTCTATTCATCGAATATACCATTATGTAGCCCTACAAAAAATAAACACACATAATGATAAACTTTGCAATGGTTACAATGGAATTTGAACATAGTCTTGTATATTTTAGAATTTATTGTTCCAAAAAGTTCAAATCTATTTTACAAGCTTTTATTTAGTTTCACTTGTCCCGTTGCCTGTAATCAAATCTTGCAAGTTAAATTTGACACACTTCCCAGTTTCCGATTCAGCAGATTTTTTGCACGCATATGAATATCGCGTGACCATGCAATATTATGATGACATGGAGCTCCATGTGATGATGGAGCTGGAAGGTGGCCATAGGAACTCTGTAAGGAAACTACGTAACCCTACCGAATTTGGACTCGTTTGATTTGTCTTGACGGGTACTTTGTCTTTAGATGGTATCCTGTTCTGATGATGGAGCTGAGCTAGAAGGTGGCCAAAGAAACTCCGTTAAAAGAGCAACATAACCCCACCGAGTTTGGGCTCTTATGATTCGTCTTAATGAGTACTTTGTCTCTAGATGGTAGAACATAGAATCCCATAGAGTTTGAGCTCGTTTCATCGACTTGACGAGTACTTTAGTCCTGAATAGTTAGAAGGGTTTGATGATGAAGTTAAAAGGTGGCGATAGGATCTCCGTAATAAAACGACGTAACATACATCGAGTTTGGGCTTGTTTAATTCATGTTGATGAGTACTTTGGTCCCAGATGATATCCATATGCAACCTCATCAGAATTGGTTAAATAAGTTCGTTCCATTTGTTATGAATGTGAATTCTATTCCATTAGATGGATGACCCAATGTCAAGGTGAGCACGAGCCGAGGGCTGAATGGTTTGAGGGTGTGTAAAAACTAAAAAGTTAAAAATATATATTTTTTAGGGTTCCGTACCTCGAAAAGAAAAAACGGAACTATTATAGGATCATTTTGTTGTCCGTCTGTCTGTCTGTTTGTCCGTCTGTCTGTCAAGACCCTTTATCTCGGGAATGCATAGAGGTATCGAGTTGCAATTAAAACCATATACTTAGGTCCACCATCCCTTGAAGCTGTGAAAAAATTAATCTTCTAAGTTAACGTGAAAAGAAGATACGGCCGTCCCGGATTAAAAAGTACCCTATGTGCTTTCCTAGGGTTTAAGCTACATATTTTCATACCAAAAATTACCAAATTTCTTCAAAACGTTCAGCCGTTTCAGCGTGTAAGCGTAACAGACAGAGTTACTTTCTCATTTATATTAGTATGGATATGTACCTGCAAAATTGTACGGAACCCTCGGTGAGCGAGTCCGACTCGCACTTAGCCGGTTTTTTAAAAATAAACAAGTTCTAATTACTTATTTATAAAAAAAAGAACTAAAAAGTTAAAAACAATTTAATGTTGATAAGCAATATACCATTTTATAGGTACATTTTATCCCATTTTATTAAAGAAAAAAAGAAAATAAAAGCGTGCTACATTTTAACGGCAAGAGAAATATCCTTTATTTCTATTATTTTTAAATGTACGCACTTTTATTTTCTTTATTTTTATTTGTCTGCGTTAGGAATATGGTTATCCTCAGTTCAACTAGAATTTTGGGTAAAAAAGGTACAAAAAATACCAATGAAGGATTTTTCTGTGTTTGAAGAATAATTTAAAACTTCAAACCCGAAAATGTCAGCAACTTAAGAATAATTTCTATTATGATGATAATAATAATATCACGTGACACTTGCTATCAATCAATCTGTCAGATTCAAAACTGCAATGCTATTCTGTAATAACTCACTTCTGTGTTCACTTTTGATTCTGCAGTAAAAACTGTATTAGGTACTATCTGATGCCCGCGAATAAGTTACTGCTTATAAGATCAGCTCAGCCCAGCTGTTTTAAAGATAAGCCAGAACAAACAGACAGAAAAACCATTTTTCTTTACATTTTTTCTTTTTGTACAGTCAACAGCAAAAGTAGATGATCAAAATCAGAAATTTAATACTAATGAACGGAGTTCGCGTTAGAACTGTGTGGCGTCAAAGTGATTCAAAAGTATGTGTGTGACAATCACATACTTTTAATAAATAAACTAGTAATAAATTATATAAATTAGTGTTAGTAAATTAGTATTGAATTTCTGATTTTGATCATCTACTTTTGCTGTTGACTGTACCATATTTATGTAGGATGGAGAATGGAATGGAACGTATGAATGGTGTGCACAATGAAACGTGAAAGTGTGAGTGAGACATAGGATGGAAAGAGAGAGTGAGAGGATATATAAAAGCAAGATGGCGAGGACGGTAGATTTTTAGGACGGACGGTTGTGTTTGAACGTTAGGAAGGTTTATAAAATGTTTTATTAAAAGTTAGTTCGTGTGTATTCATTGTTCTTCATTGCCACGATCCCCAAACTACATTTATTTTCATAATAATGTATGTATTTAGTAAAAAGCTATTATTTTGACACTACAAACCCACTTAATTTTATTAATTTGTATAGATTCTGTAACTATATGAAAACTATGCTATTGCTGCTAATAAAAGATATTCTATGAGTACTTTTAAAGTGATAGCTAGGGATGGGGCCTTCATTCTTGAACAGTGAACCTAACAACCATAGAGAAAGAATGGAATCTTCATAACTCTTTGAATATGGATCTATGGGAGAAACCACAGATGAAAGATGTATGATGATTGTGGCAAATTATTTATTTGCCTTACCTTGGCTTCAAAATCTTTGAACAGCTTCTCGCGATCCATTCTGTACTTTTCAACTTCATCATGAGCCTCATCCTTGGCCTGCTTTAGGCGCTTAGCTTTCCCTGTAACACAGAAATATTAAATTAACTTTGAGTACAGAGTTGTTGTAGCTTGACATACTGGCTGTCAAGTAGGCATGTGCTAACTATATCCGTTAAAAGATTGGATATGTAGTATATCATTCCAAGTAAAGATATATATCCGATTAACATATCCATATCCGCTTAATATATCCGGGATTGAAGTAACTCTATGGAGCGAGATTATGTCTGAGTCTGGGCTAGATAACTAATTCCGACTTTAAATAGATCCAGGGAATGAGGCGTTCCAATGTAGCTCAAGACTAATAGATCCGCGAAAAGGTAAATCGTCATAATTGATTTCCCTTAACTGGCTTAAAACATTTTACGCGTATTTAAAAATCAATTAATATGTACAATAATTAATTTGAGATGTAATTTATAATTATGTAATTTCGCTCAAAACTTGCAAATACTATTGCAAAAAGTATAAACAGTAACAGAGAAACGCTTTGATTTCAAAAATTTTAATTACTAAACACATCCGAGGGGTGCGCCAAAGTTCACCTAAATTTTTAACTCCGATAATTGGAAATCCGAAAATGTTCTTCCTAACATTTTTCATCCTAACAATCACAATTCCTAACTACTCTGTCTCTAATGTTCATAAATCGAAGCATTCAACTTCATAATGTCAGTAGCAATAAACATCTATTATACTTTTATTTGTTTTCCTATATTTTCTCAACATAACCATCTTTTACACTATTATTCAAAGTCATATCTTTTTTGTTTAGATTTCTTTTTATTCATAATAATCAGTACTATATACATAAATTTTGCGTAACTTTATTTTCACATAACATGTATAACGGTGTCCCCTTGTTTCGCAAACAGAAATTTCATAGAATTTCGTTTTCCAGAAAATGTTTCATATCATATTTGGTTCTTGTCATTTTATTTCGACTATTATTGTTTCAGAGACTATTTACTTCAATGAAACATATTTCACAGAAACACAATTCAATGAATTTTTATTCACATTTTTTTGTTTAACAAACTTATCAAACAGTAGAATTATTTTTTAAAGAATATTGTTTGTTCGAACGAATTTATTTCAACAAAAATATATATAAATAGACAATAACTAAAATATTGTCTTAAAAAGTGAATATGTTGTGCTACAAAAGTTAATGACAGAAACGAATCGCTGCGAAACCGACTCCACGTAGTCTTGTCTGCCCTACCCCTAGAGTGTAATTTAAATCCGCGTAGGCGCGGAGGGGCGAGGCGGCCCGCGAGCTGAGGAGCAGGTGGTTTTAACGCCCGCCGCCGCGGCTGAGGCTGGCCGGCGAAGCCGGCCAGCAAGCCGAAGCTACGGTGGTGAGCGTGAATACCATCTGCGACGATAAGCTCGCGTGGGACCGCCGGAGCCCCGCAACGCCGGAGCCGTGACAGAAATCATGCCTGCTGCATGTTGCATGCTCGCTTGCATGTTGCATGCTTGCTTGCATGATGCATGGTTGTTTGCACGCTGCATGCTTGCTTGCACGCTGCATGCTTGCTTGCTTGCACGCACGCGCAGTAGGTTTGAACTTAGCAATAGACACAACTCAGTACGTTATGTAAAGCATACCCCCAAATAAAAATCATACCCTCAAACTAAAACTATAAATATCATCTTATAACCACATGTAATTTTTTATTACACTTGGTAAATGTTTCTTTCCGAGTATGATATGGTAATTATGTTTAGGGATAGAAGCGTTGTGATAAAAAACAGTAGGAGTTTAAATATATTTACATTAATGATATTATTAATAACAATTTTCGGAAACATGAGTGTTATGAACATCGCCGGTAGCACTACAAATAGTATGAATAAAAACTCTAGGATGAAAAATTTTAGGAAGAGTGATCATTCGGATTACAAATCCTTAGGAAGTACAATTTCGGGTAAAGAACTTTAGGTGAGCCAATATGGACCCACATCCCACAGAGTAGGAGTTAGGAGTAGGTAAGTACATTGAATCGTTCGTCATTCTGTTCGGTCGGAGTCGGAGTGGGTCGGAGTTACTCGGATTTAGGATATGTTAATTTTTATGAAAAGGAAGGAGTGGATATGTGTCCGCTTAGGGATATATATCCGAAGATATAGATGTGTCCGGAGTTACCCATGCCTACTGTCAAGCTACAACAATCTGCCATAGAGTCATGGTCATGGCGAGAACCATACATTCATTTGTATAAAAAAAAAAAATTTTTGAGGGTTTAAAATATTTTCCAATATGAATGATATATTACCAGGAGTAGATTGATATACTTAACATATTTTTAAACCCCCACATAATTAAAATATTACAAAATGAAAATAACACTTTTTCATTTCATCTTGATGCCCATTTTGTGTTTATAACAAAAGGAAGTGACAAGCGAAGTTAACGGATCTATAAAATTGGCAGACAAGTGATGTGACAAGTGTGTGGAAAAAAATAATCATTATTTGTGATGTTATTTCCCATAAAACGATGCAATTTCAGTGTAAGAACTGTGAAACGGCGGCTGTCAGTGTCACTGTTACTGTCAGTCGCCGTTTCGTTCTGAAATAATGAGCTGTTTGTTAAACTATTCACTTTTTTTTGCGAGGTTTAAAAAATATTGTAATGCCTGAAGATACTTTTTAGGTAAGAATTAGAATTTCAACTTCTCTAAACATCGTAATTTTTTTTTTGGACAAATCCTGCCTAGATTCTTTCTTTGATAGATTTTCAACTTTAGTTCAGAACCATAAAGTTCATATTCGATTGTCAAAATTCAAAGTTTGGTATGCCTTGATGTGCTGGTGTTTGTACATACAACAGAGGGCAGTTCTCTTAAGTGTTTATTACACTATACAATTTGTAGGAAATCAATTTAGGTACCTAAGTTGTTAGTCTCACTCTCACACTACACAAAATTGAATTCTAAACTGGACCAATTTAGAATTCAATTTAGTAAACCTCCCATTTTGCACTAAATCGGATCCAATCTGTTCTAACTGCGATTACACCAACCGATTTCCTAAATTGATATCCTACAAATTGTATAGTGTAATAAGTACTATATTTTCATGAATGTTTAAACGGAGATTTTATCTCCATTTCAATCTCAGTTAAAAATGCCTTAAATGTCCTGTATTATTGAGGAGTTTGAGACATTGTTTATCCCTGAGGTAGGATTAAACCGTGTAGTGATGGCTGCAAATAGCACCACCTCATTTATATCCGTGGATGTCGTAGAAGGCGACAGAGGGACATTTGACCAGAGGATGAGCAGCGTCTTTCAGACTCTATAACACCTACTGTGAACTGCCAACATGTATCTACCAAGAAAGGCGATTACGGCTAAACCTCCCCCCCTTGGGGGAGACCTATGCCCAGCAGTGGGCGTCTAAAGGTTGAATTATAGAATTTGAACATTTTGAATAATCTTCAGGTTACTTACTAAGATAAAATATTATAACTGACGTAATCGTAATACTAAAGATGACTCATTATCATCTGCCTAGCCTTTTCCCAACTATATTGGGGTCGGCTTCCAGTCTAACCAGATGCAGCTGAATACCAGTGTTTTATATGGAGCGACTGTCTATCGGACCTCCACAACCTAGTTACTGGGTAACACAATACCCCTTGGTAAGACTGGTTGTCAGACTTTCTGGCTTCTGACTACCCATAACAACTGCCAAAGATCTACAAATGACAGCCGGGACCAACGGCTTTACGTGCTTTCCGAGGCACGGAGGGAACTCAGTATGAAAGGGATGGTCACCCATCCACAGACCGACCGCGGCTAGCGTAGCTTAACCTTTGACCGATCGATCTGTACGGCTTTACCTAAGCCACGAGCTCCTTCGATACTACACTCCAATACTAAAGATGACTAATTCATTTAAAAAAACCTTAAATATTTAAGTTCACGTTTTACAATATTTTCTCTTATTAAATGCAATCAGCTTACTAGCTCATTCCTAGCACTGAAACATAGATTAGATTTTTTATTTACACTGTAATGTGGTTTTGCTAAGTTATTTGTCTTTACATCATAAACGGAGCCTTTTCAAACATTAATCTGTAATTGTGTATTGTTCAGCTTAATTTTTAGTGGTTTAATTCCATTAATATTTCTATTTATATAGTTTAATTACAACTTTACATTTTCATTGTAAAAAGTAAAATTATTTTTTTTATAAATATTTAAAAATTATCTAAAGATAATATTATCTCCAAGTACTTAAACAATGATGAAAGATTTTAAATGTCTCTTGAGTGAATTAAAGTAACTATCTGCAACTTCTTAACTCTTTGTACGCAAATCTGGACTTGTGACAACTCATACCTGAGACACATCCTACATTTATACACAGGACTAGCAACTTATCCCGGCTTCGGTTGGGTATTATTGTCATATTTCAATCAATTTACACAAAACCTTAACAAATCATACACCTAAATCTTCCTCATGAATCACTCTGCCTATTGGTGAAAACCGCATGAAAATCAGTTCAGTAGTTTTTGAGTTTATCTTCAACAGACAGACAGACACGGCTTTGTTACTATGTAGTGAAGTACTTACATATCTAAAATTTTGACTTACATAAGGCTTTTCACAGATAATCAAGGAATAACACATGTCATAGGGAAATGTGGAGAAATTAGATTATAATGAATTACAGAGGCTGCAACATAAATAATTATTAATAATTACAGATACCTAATCAAAGTAAGTAGGTATCTTCTATTTCTTCTGTTTTGGCCTTGAAGATTCTGAAGTTGGTAAATGAGTGGTGCATATATTATGTATTTTTATGAATTCCCTATGTTTGAGAGGCTATTATTTCCAGAAAAACCAATGTTAGAGCTTAAATAAAGCAAATACTATGAGACGCTGAAACGCAGATAACAATCGATTCCGTCATCAATCAGCGAGAGGAATGGTACCCGACGTAGACCTACCAACGTTTTGAAAAGTCAACTTGCTTCAACTTCCTGATTAATTGACAGACTCCTTGACATCAAAAAAGTGTCTGTATCAGGTTTATTTGAGATAAATGCTTGGACTTGGTAGAAATCATGTGATCACGCCCAAAACTAATACTTAGCTTACATGAATAATTGGATTTCATCAAAACTTCATCTGTCTTCAGATTAGAACCCAATTTGAGCATGGAAACAAGAATTGATGATCAGACAATGCAACTTCTACAGTGGAAATGTACAAACAAGGTTTATTAGGTTCTGCAAAATACGTAGTAGGTACTATAAAAATAACTTACGCTTCCTCGCCTCTGAGACCTTTTCGGCAGCCCGCTTCTCAGCCGCCAACAATTGTTGGATTCCCTGTGTCTGACTCGCCATTTCTGATACACACAAAAACTATGTCGAGTCGAGCAAGAATCAAGACCACGGAACAAATCAATAAGCGCAGTAAATGTAAATGGTCGTGACGAAAGTCATATGATTACTTTAGTTCCACCATGTTGCCGCGATTGGCGTTGTCAGCGACTCGTGCTTTTGTATATATGCGTGAAACGGAACTATTTGTTTTCGAATACTGAATTATTTTGAATGAATTGATTCGTTTTCATAATTTAACTGCCTTTCCTGGTTATTTTTTGATTCAGTATGGTTTTTAATTTATCGTCAAGGAATTTATTGATATATGATTTTTTATATAAAATGTACAAAATTAATACATGTTTACTTGCTTGCAATGAAACATTTATGACGTCTTAGTGTTGGTAGTGTAAGTACGTAAAGACATACTAGATGGCGGTGCAATATACTAGTCTATGGTTAGTACCGTACAATGTATTGAATGAACCCTGTAATTTATGAGTTTGTATTTATGTAAAATCTCAAATTGTTAGAATAATAATCTATTGGTCAGAATTCATTAAATTTAATTTTTTTTTATAAATCTATGGCCACGTTGTCTGAATTTCATCTAGAATTTTAATGCATAATTTTGTCTGTGGTTTTGAAAGTGATATTTTGCGAGAAATTCAAAAAGAAGTTTACGTAAAATACTGGCTATGTAAATCGTAAGGTAGGCAGGTAGGCTGTAATGCCTCCTCTACACAATCGGCCATGATCGGCACTCGTTGATCGTCTGTGATCGGTAACGTAATTGTCATGATCATCGTACATGCATCCACACAATAGGGTATTTTACTCTATACGAGAAAAAATCTATAAATATGTTATTGAGACAGTTTAGGCATAAAGAAGTCGGAAAATGTAAGTTTTAGTTCATAAAATAACAAAACAAATTTTTAAATTCAATTCAAATATTTCAGTATTTTTAATCTGTTATAAAACACCGTGAAATAGTAGCGGCCATGTTATTACGCCATACGGCTGTGTAAACAAAACATTGTCAACTGTCAGTCAACCGATTGGCGTAATATAGGCTTTGTACTTTTATTATTTTCGTAACCAACGTAATTTTTTCATTATTACACCTATTGCAAAATATGCTTTTAATTATTTTTAAATGATATAGAATTATCATATTTAATAAAAGCTCATTTGATACAAAACGAACTGACGTCATTTACGCTGAGCAATATGGCGTCCAGTAAGAGGCGTTTTCGTCAAACTACGCGCGAAATTTGAATATTAAAATTTAGATGCATTTTTATGGCACTTATCGATTGAATAAAAATGTTGTGTTTTTTTTTTGGTGGCATATTAGCACTACAGAATTTCATTGAGACACTTTTCAAAAATGGGTGTAATGTAATACCCTATTGACAATCGTCCGTGATCATTTATGGAGGGGCAAGCGTTCTAGGTGGACGTGAAGGTTATAGCTGCAGCTACCAATAATTTGATTTCATTTCCGTGTACAATCATTTTATGAATGTAGTTGAAAGAAAAGTTGCGAAAAAAAGTGGAAAATGAGAAGATGGTGTGTTTGAGCATTCATCGTAATCTTATTATTCCGTGATCGTAATAGACAATAATAATTATATATTCAAAAAGCCGTCAGTCAGATTCTCCTTTTAATATAGGAGATAGAATGATGTGATCATTCCTAAAATACCCTAGGGACCTAGGCTGATGTAAGGTATTACTAACATCATAATCTACATTTGCTTTAAATAAAATGAAAAAAAAAAAAATTTGCTTTTATCCATACACATTTTGTCTAGTTATGCGAACATAATTATGGATTCACAGTTCGAAGAATGCCTGGAGAAAATAAATCTTAGTTTTAAATTTGCCTAGTCATTTAAAAATATTTTTTTCCCATAGAATATACATTCTAATAAAATAATAAAAAATACATTATAAAAAATATACAGTATTATAATACATTCAATAAAAAAAACAATGAATGTCTATGATCGGCGATCGTGTGGGCACGCGCTCGCAACTACAAGCGATTCCCTTTGATGTGTGTCCAAAAAACCGACAAGTCGCCGATCGCCGCGGCGACCGGCGACTTGTCGGTTTTTTATCGTCGTCGTGAACGATTACGGGCCATGATGGGCGACTACAGGCGAGTACCCCGTCCACACGATCGTGCTCGCGTGTAATCGCCCATCATGGCCGATTGTGAAGAGGCGCCATTAGGTTTTATTTCCGCAAAGGTCGGTAAAAGTCTAAAACAAAAAAGAGTCCTGTTGGGTTCCTGTTGGCAAAGAGTACAATATATACTACTCAAAACAAAATAAGGGCCACAAGGTATTTTGTCTGTACCATGAAAATAATAAAACCAATATATATTTTTTGTCTCCATAACGAAAACTAAAGTTGTTTTTACCATGTAGACCAATAAATTTATTCAAATAATAATGATTAAAAAGTTTATTTGCTTTTGAAAGAAAAAACACATTTTAACGTAAAGTTACTGAAAACAAAAGAAAATACTCCATGCTCATCTTTTAGTAACGGGTATGCCCCCCTCGTTTAGCTACGCACTCCTGAAGCCTGGAGTGCATGCTCTCAATGAAATGCCTGACATTTTCCATTGGAATCTCTTCCCAGGTCCTTTTCACAGCGTTGATGAGTTGCTGTTGGTTGTAGATTTCCTGATCACCGTCTCTAACTCTTCGTTTCAACTGATCCCACATGTGCTCTATTGGATTTAAGTCCGGACTGTTCGCCGGCCACGGCAAGACTTGAATTTGAGAGTCTTCCAGTACAAACCGAGTCGCTTGAGCCGTGTGTGCACGAGCATTGTCTTGCATCAAGATGAATCCAGGACCCGCTCGCTGTGCAAATGGGATCACATGTGGTCTGACAACTTCCTCAATATACCGCTGAGCAGTAACAGTACCCTCATTTAAAATAGCGAGCTCAGTTTTGCCGTGTAAGCTTATCCCGCCCCAAATCATTACATTTGGACCACCAAAACGATCGACTTCATGGATGCAGGCTTCTGAAAATCTCTCGCCGCGTCTTCTCCGTACTCTAATACGCCGATCGTCGTTAAAAAAATTAACTTTGCATTCGTCTGTGAAGAGCACAATAAAAAAATAAATTACACCAAAATGAAAAAATACCTCGTGGCCCTTATTTTGTTTTGAGTAGTAGGTATATTGTATATTATACGGAGCCTGTTGGTTTCCATTATTCATTTAAATATTTGGTTAGTGGGTCGTCTTAGGGGCTTTTGTCAGGCAAAAAAACATAGCCTTCTGCAATAAATCGTATTTATCCGAATTTGCTCTCGTAGGTACAGCATTTACCCGCGTCCCCGTCGTCGTCCACGTGAAATTGTAAGGTATATTTGAATTCCACACTATTGCCTAGTGTCATAGGATCTGTTTAATCTGATCTTAGGTATATAAAAATCTTCTGTACGTGTGTATGAAAGTGAACTCCTCATAAACGCCTGGACCGATTTTGATAAGATTATTCGTGTGTGTTCCTGTGGCTTCGAGAATGGTTTAGATTCACAATTGGACCCGGTAGGTGGCGTTGCAGTCGATTTGTAGGACTTCTTAGATGTATGTCACTCTGGTACTAGGAGCGCATAAGTTAGTAGATATCTATGTCACCCTGGTACCTCTCCACTGCGAAGAGCTAAATTGCTGTGTCGAGTGGACACAAGGTAGGTAGGTAAGTAGGTAGCTAGGTGGGGTAGGGTAGGCTGGATCTGGATTTTTGTAAGAATTATTGAAATGTTAAGTTGATAGGGTAGGTAGGTAGGTTGGTAGGATAGGTATGTACGAGTAGGATAAATAGGACAGGTAAATTAGGTAGATGGGGCAGGGTAGACTGGACCTGGATTTTTGTACCGATTTTCAGGGCAGGACAACGTCTGCCGGGCCCGCTAGTGACACTATATTATGCAATGGTGCAGCTTGGTGAGCTTTCTAAATAGTCAAAGATTTTTTGAAATTAGATGAATTTCGGAGATTGCCCCCTATATCCAAACCTTGCGAATTTAATTTTTTTAATATAGTCTCAGATTATGAAACAAAAGGCAAAAAAAAAGCAAATACAAATTCACTTCGTGCTGTAGGTAGTAGGTACTGACACAAGTCAGTATAGCCTTCGATCAATACACGAAACGCCGCATCGTTAAAAAATAAAACAAATACAAATTCAAAAGCGAATACAATCACGAGATTGTGGGCATTCGCTTTTGAATTTGTATTTGTTATTTTGGCTTCACTCTCAGTGTTCCGCACGGTCTATCCGCCTTCTGTTTCTAATCTGAGAGTGAAGTGATAGTTTGTCCTTAAGGCGACGATATACGACTTTTACAGATTTTAAACTGACAATCACGTCAAAATGTGCAGTGTAAATGATTTGAAAAAAATATAATTATGTTAAACTAGAACATTCTCTTAATTAATCATATAGAAAGTGAATATTTTTGATGAAGTTCATATTAAATAGTTTAATTAACTCGTGAAGTTGTGTCTGACGCGGACAAAATCTACCAGGTCCTTTTTTTTAATTTTGAAAAAATACTACTTATATTTAATTTTTTCGACTAAATTTTGAAAGTTTTGGACGCAGATTGCGTCCGTTCTGCATCAGTTTTGCGTCAAAACTCTCAAAGTTTAGTCGAAAAAATTAAAAAATAGTAGTATTCTTTCAAAATTCAAAAAAAGGCGTATACTAAAAGATAGATAATAAAATTGTCTGTAAGATGGTGTAAGTTTCGTTTAATTATACCTGGTAGATTTTGTGTGATTGTCAATGTTTTGTCCGCGTCAGACACAACTTCACGTATTAATTAAACTATATAATATGAATATAATTAAAAATATTCACTTACTAAGTGATTAAGAGAATGTTCTAGTTTAACATATATTTTTTAAATTATTTACACTGCACATTTTGACGTGATTGTCAGTTTAAAATCTGTAAAAGTCGGTTAATAGCCCCTTAAGGCGGCCGTGGGTGTCGTAAGAGACGACTAAGGGACTTACCAGTGAATGGGCAGCAGCGTTCTCTGTGCCTTTGTAACAACCATACTGCGATCGATATTCCTTAACCAGGACGTGTTGTACATTTTGATTGAACACTTAGATAATTCTATGGTACTGGACATAATTATTATTGGTCTTCGCAGATCTTCAGTCCATTAAGCATACTTTCGAGCTAGATGGCTGTAGAACAAAGATTTATCAGTTTTGCTTCGCCAGGCAAATTACCTATTTCCATCCAGTCGGTTGCCAACTTTCTAAACATTTCTGGAGGATTCAAGGATACCTAACTGGTTCAAGTAGTACATAGCAGTAGCAGGTGCCCCGAGAAAGTGAGACAGGGTCACGGCAGGCCACGAAGGAGATGGCGCACGGTGGGCAGAAAATCGGCTTTCTTCTTTACTATTTTGGTTCTATGCAACGTTTTATGCAATACAGATTTGAATTTGAATTTAAAATCCATTTTTTGTTGATCTAGCTAGATCTAGGTCAAACATAGTTATTTAAGTGTGGGTTGACTTGTCTATGAAATCCGATTTTCAGCCCACCGTGTGGCGGGACGAGCTGGACCTAGACGGATTCCTAAAAAACCGGAGGAAGTACGGAATCGAGAAAGATGGAAAGAGTTGAGGGTGAGGCTGAATAGGCTAATAATTGCATACCATTAAATTAATTATATTTTTAACTACAAAGATGAACAAAAATGAAAACTGAAATTCGTGTCAATAACAAGTTGAGGGGTTGAGGGCTTCAGTTCACCCATTGGCTTCACCGATAGCTCTATCTCTCTTTTTGTACTGCGCTCGAGCGAAACAAAATATCAATTCACTGCGTGGATAATCGAATGGCGTTTCGCTGAAATTGCAATGCGTAATGTACATCGGTGTATTAGTTTGCTACGCCTTGTCTCATTGCAAAGTTAAAGCAGCGATGAATGTCGCACGCTATTGGATTATTTATATAGAACAACACTACAGTACAGAGCCTGCGCCCCCCGCGTTGGTAACGTCACTGTTTTCTTTATCATTTCGGAGGCAAACTTAACGTAGTATGGCCGTCGTATGGAAGTATTCACAGTTTTACTTCCACAAAGAATACGCGATAAACATTGCGCAGAGCGAATTAAGAAAGACATTTTTAAATAAATTCTTTACGCGAGTGAGATAAACATTGTTGTACAAGTGATACCGCGGATAATATCGCTTAAAATAACAACCTCGACCTCTTTTTTCCGTTTAATTCTAAAATTTTGACAAAATGTGGTTAGTCAGCCAGCCAAATTCTGTGATTTTGGAAGTCAAAGTGGAAACCAATGCAATTGGACAGGACTGCCTTGAAAAGGTAAGAATGCACAACTATTTCAACGCAATAACGCATTTTTGTATAACTTTCAAAGCGTTTCTTTTACAAAGTAACAGTTGTCTACAAGTACAAAGTAAACAATAACTTTTCAATCAAGCTAATAAAATAACAATATTTCATAGTGTGAAAAAAGAAACAGCAAACAAACTAAAAAAAAGTCAAAAATGAATTTGGAACACCATATTTTGCGGACGTAATGTGATTGCCAAGCAATAATTTGCATTGTTTACAGCATGAATTTCCTATCTTTCATTATTCCAAACTAAATATGTAGTAACAGTAATATTGTTTTACTAATTCAACATTTGTACTAACAAAAGCATTGTTCGAGACACGGTCGCTATCGCTTGGCGACGGTAACGTCAGTTTACCTTGCGGACTTTGGACCCGGCAAATGGCATTCTACACGTTTTACCTTCGTGATAGCTACGAAATGCAATATTTTAAACGTATCATTGTACATTATCGCTATACAGATTTCAAAAGGTGTTAAGGTGGTCGTGGTTTATTAAAAAAAAAATAAGTAGATTTAGGTAGTTACCAACCAACGTGATTTAATTGTTTAAGTACTTTTGACTAGGTACGACTGAACAAGAAAGAAAGGATACTTAGGTACAGTCACGAGCATAAATATGTATACAGATTGCAAAATAATTTGAAAGCATTTTTCATGTGAAATAACTATTTCAACTTATAGATAAAACTTATTTTATATTAGTTTGGGATCAAAAATACCCTATTCGTAACCCCTTAACATTTGAATCAATAGGTTAGGAGAAAATCAGTTTAGAATGAGACCGATTGTTTACATGTTTTTGCAAGTGGCTATACACCTACATTGCTTTTTAGGCACTTGAGCTTGGATCTAGTATACGGTAGCATGAGTTGGGGGGTAAAAAGTATTGCAGTTAGAAGGGGTTGGCTCCCCAATTATGACGCTAGCATTCTCATTTCATGCAAGAGAGAGCGTAGCGAGCTCGGGACTGGGGGCACCCCGACTCGGATAGGTTAGGTTAAAAGGGGACAGCGGGGTCTAGTGAGCGAGCGAAGCGAGCGAACACCGACCCCGTCATCCCTTTTGTGGTTATTTTTTTTTACCTACGGTTTTTAGTCAACTTTAGTTTGAGGTTAGGTTACAAAAAATGCAATTTCTTTTCATAGGAGTGGTACACACGGCTACACATCAAGCTATACATTTCCAGTATAAGCTGAGCTCGCATTGTACGGAAAGCCTATACAATGCGAGATCAGCATTAACTGGAAATGTATGGCTTGATGTGTAGCCGTGTGTACCATGTGGTCGGTGGACCTCCCCCCCCCCACTCCACAACACCACCCATCCCTTAATTCGTGCTACCTACCGTATACAAAATTTTAACCGGCACTTGCCTTGTTGAGTTTTGCCGCCAGAAACTTGTAAATCTGGTAGGTACCGAAATCGTTTCTCAAGCTGGCTGGTTTCCAGGCAATAAATTCGATGTGCATTTTGTATTTAGGGCAATCCTCATGAATGTTTTGGTGATTCAACACAGGCAAAGGAAATCTTCGAAATTTTTATAGCATAGCAACAAAGACTATAAATATTCTCTTTGCATAGCAACTAGCTCGAACCAGACTTGTACCTATGTAATACTAAGTAACGATTGCGTATTACAGTCATAGCACAATCTAATTTCATGTAGGTAGAGATCCTACCTACCCCAAGCTCGGAACAGTTTTTCCGTTGATCTTGTCGTCAATAATATACCTATTAGGTATGAACAACAATACGGGCTACCTAGATAGAGTAAGTAAGTCTATCTAGGTACTGTGCTTTGTCAATCCCCACCATCGGGACAGATGACAGCTCACTTCACCGAGGGAGATTGTAACAGAATAGGCATATCTTACTGACAGGTCAACAGGTGCGAACAGCGCGCGTCGCGTCGTCACCTAGGGTTGCCAACCATACTGTTAAAAACAGTATTATACTGTTTTTCACTAAATTATACTTTTTACTGTCGGACAAAAAAACAGTATAAAAAATACTGTTTTTTAGTGCATGCAGTGCATGCCTCCCTCGTTTCAGAACGAAAACGCATTTTGAAAAAATTGTAGGTCATTTAAATTTACATAGACTCTAATGCAAATGTAAATGACCTACTATTGTATTGGCATGGATGATTTAATTCAGAATTAGAATAGTTCAAAGTAATTTATGAAAGAGTATCAGAAGAAGACAAAAAATGTATCCAAATGAGTACTGGCGAAAAGCTGAAACATTAATTGATAGTAAACACTTCAGAAGAATTTAAAATATTACAAAATTGTTACTATTTTCTGTTCCCGTCACAGAAAGAGTTTTTTCTGTCATGAATGCAAAGTAGCGGGCTAACAGAAATAGATCTTCCTTATATTTAACAAAAAATGAGCTCCTCATGAAGACTTCAGAAATGACACTAAATTCAGCGCGAAGCACCGAGAAGTGTTTTTAAAACATGGAAAAAATAAAATACCTACTTACTGTTTATTTTATTGAAATACTGTTGATTTTCTTTATCCAACCTGAATATACTGTTTTTCTTGCAAAAAAAGTTGGCAACCCTATCGTCACCCCCCTTTTTCGAAGGAATTTGAATATGTGAAAGGTAGGTAGGTAGGTAGTAGTAGGTACCCAGTTGATGTCGGTGAGTGTAGACACCAACACCACGCAAGCCACACAAAACTGTAAAAAATCCCATGTCAATACCTAAGAACCTTCTGCTTTTGTATTAAAGTTGAAAATCTGTTAAATAAATTTGGACAGTTTTGGAGGTTGATGTGGTGGCCTCTGTACCTACGTAGGTAGGTACCTACAAGTTTTGTCATCACAATAGTGGATTCTAAGAGCACTGACCCAGGTAGGTAGGTGCCTACAATAAAAAGAATGAAGATTGACGTCATCGATCCAGGTTCATTCGAAATCTAAATGTTCACCTAAAATCTGAAATTAGTCTGTTTTTTTTTTTTTTGGAAGGGTGGGTGGAGCATCAGGCCGATTCAGACCAATTGACGTCATCGATCCAGGTTCATTCAAAATCTAAATGTTCACATAAGATCTGAAATTAGTCCGTTATATTTTTTTTCTGAAGGGGTGGGTGGAGCATCAGACCAATTAAAAAGTGGAGCATTCTACTCTTCTACTTATTCATAAAAAAGAGTACCTACCTACAAGAAAATAATTTGCTTGTATTATCTCTTTTTTCATTAATATGACGACACAATAATGTATGAACGGTATCAATTAAAGATCGGAACACGAAAACTACCATATAGGAAACTAGTAGTAGGTAGGTACCTACAATACCTACCTTTAGATACAGGCAGATAAACCACAGATGAAGTAAAACGATGATTCAATTCAACGAGTACCTACCTACCTACCTACTTACCACTCTCCAAACAAAATGATCTACGAGTCGTGCGTTATTCACGCGGTTACACCGGTGCTTATAGGCTCGAGTCCAAAGTCCACTGTTTGAACAACAGCTGTGAACTCTCTACCGTGCGTCGCTACACGTGCGCTGAGCGTGATTGCGGCCTGAAAACTCAATATCAACCTTGTTCCTATGTTGTAAGAGTATTTTTTTCAGTGGACGGCCTTAACTTTTCACGAGACGAATTAGATTCTGTTTTTATAGTTGAATTCAATGTATGAACCTTTGGACTCTCAATGTAGAGGGTATTGTGTGTGTAAATTGTCCAGACTATAGGTCAATTGAGCAGATCAACTATAACTGAAAATATCCAACTGTTTTGTTGAAATCGTGCAAAGAATTAGATGCAGAGATAATTTATAGAAAGTGATACATCCAGCCCTACAATGCCTACATAATAAATCGCAGCAAACCACAATACCTATTCATTAGTAATTTCAAAACTTCAGTTGAATTCCATTTTCAAACAAAAAATAATGGTCGAACTGTACTGAACTTTAAGTCTTGTGCAATAAGGTTTGTAACGCCCTGAATCACGAGAAAGAACCGTAGAAGAAACATCGGGTACAAACTCCACAGTTTATATCAATGATAATATAATATCATTGGTTTATATTTAATGTTGTCTCACCACGTGGTAGCTTTATTACTCACTAAAGAGGTTAATTGGATCATCTGTTATTTTTAACCAACGAGGTTTTATGTAACAATTTAAGGATAAATTCAATAATGTAGGTAAGAAGGAGGGTTTTCGTCAGGTTCTTATAGATCAGGGTACAATTTATTAGCCTAGCAACATTTTACCACCAATTTTACAGTCATGATTGTAACAAGATCATGCTATTTGTAGAAAAAAAAACTTTATTTTGGGCATAGATTGTAATGAGGGCACTTCAAGGTAATGGCAAAAGACATCAATCTTAAGATTCGACATATAATTGTTTGTACGTAGCGACATAAAAAAAGATGCAACATGCTAGCAAGCCATAAAGATTACGATCCCAATGAGGTTCATCTTAGCTTGCAGTGTTGCCATTTAAAGAGTAGGATTTTCCAAATTTTTTTTTTTTTTTTTTTTATCGTTTGATAGGCATACGTTTGACCACTATCTCACCTGATGGGAAGCGATGATGCGGTCTAAGATGGAGCACGCTTGCCTAGAAGTAACCTATTCACTCTTGACTTAAAGACTCCCGGGTGGTAGCTATCAGGAAACACAGACTCAGGCAGGGAATTCCACTCCTTAGCAGTACGCACAATGAATGTGTTCCCAAAACGTTTTGTGCGTGTGGGTGGGATGTAATAATACACCTGAATCATCGCCAAAAGGATTGTGTTCCAGGTGATTTTGGGACCTACCTACCAACCTTATCTATTTCACGTTTTCGAATTCAAAAACAGAACGACGTTGAATATTGTTTGCATTGCAAAATAAAATGGTGGTTCTGCGCAATTCAATTAAACTGATGACTCGATAAAAACTACGTTCTAGTTTTCTATGCTGATCAAGAATTGGGGTAACAAATAAGAATTAATTCAGTTACTTGTGAAGATTCTAAAGATGGTTAAAACTTTTGACCTAGCAAAAATTGCAAAACTTACATCAAACCTCAAATTGGCCTACTTAGCTTTACTAACTAATTTCAACCAACAATAATTTAGACCAAATAGTTGGCGCAAACGTTTTGCTTACAATGTTGAACTTTCCAATTGGTACGGTGGACTTTGTTCCGTGACGTCATCAACGACCTCTGTTGTGTAAGAGTCTCATTGTTCATCACAAGTCACAATATCCTTCCAGTAGTTTATGTTTCCCTGGTCATGTTATTGCTTTTTCTGTTTAACAATAACCACTGTTCGTTGGTTATTTACGTACTATATTATTTTCGAGTTGTCTCTGGCTTTCACTTCAATCATACAAAAAACCGCTTTCGTAAGACACACCAATCTTGTTTTGTAGAGTAAATTATTCTCTCGAAAACGTATTCCAGAAGTTGTGGATTGTTACATTAATTGGATATCTCATTCTGTCATTACCAATTCTGTAAGTCTAAAAACTGATTCAAATACATCTTTCAAATCTGAATCCCACTTTGATCTTCATTGTTTAAAATGCAAACTATTTCAATACTTCAATGAGAGTGAAGTGTATTCTTTGTTCGAGTACAAAGGTATGATTAATTACTTACCTCAAGACGAATACAGAGCGTACAATAATATCCTATAACAAAGGTCCATAACCCGATGTGCCGTGACGTGACTATTTAATTAAATGGGATACACAATGTAATAAAGATACCTAATAAATACTAATAATAGTCATCATAAATACAGACATGCAAATATAGCAATCTACGCAAGTTTTGGCCTTGTTCAAAACACTCGCTACATCTGTTAGCAATTGTCAGTTTTTCCAGACTCATGTGGCTTTATAAGGATACATGAAACATTGTTCCATTCATGTGCATATATTAATATACTAAAAAACTACTTACTAGATGATCTATTCAGGACGCATAATTATTCATAAGGATCTGCACTACATCTTGAAATTTCGTTCTGTACTTACTAAATAAAACAAGGGCAATTCCCTGAATATGTGTCAGATTCACATTTACGGGATGAATCATTAGTGCAATATGCTCTCCTTCCAAGAAACCATTTCCAAGTATACGTCAGAATAAAGTCACTGATTAAAGAACATTAGCACCGGCAAAAATAAGGTCGTTTGAGTATGCGAAGATAATAGCAATGTGAGCCAAGGTTTGCAATCACGGCGGCTCAACGTGCAACAGTTTGCTACTACGATGTTAATTACCTGACCTTAGGAATTAATAAATGTAGCTGGAATCCAGGTTCTAAGGTATAAGAAAATTACTTGATGGTAATAAAATGATCGGAACTGCAAAGGTTTTTATTGAAACCATGTGTTTTAAAGCTAACAAAGTTGCTGCTGATTGACTTGACCCTAAACACAAGAGCCAAAGTTGTCCATCATAAGACATTAAATGTCAGGTAGCCTTTACGTAAGAAATATGTTGAAAGTCACGCTCGCTAATTCTCAAGTACAATATCCAATAATAATCACAATTTGTGCACATTCAATCTAGGTGAAATATCCACTATTGATACCGACGATGCAACGATTAATATCTAAATGGATCGATATTTTAATTGATAATTCAGTTGTTTTGGAAAACAACTTGACTGATTAATTAAAAAGCGGTGCTATCAGTGCGTATTAAGTTGCTTAGCACTTATGTTTTCAATAAACTTTTCAAAGTACTTATCGCTTTAGAGGATTAGAAAAACATCGTTCGATTTTAAGTCATGGCCATCTAAGTACGCACTAACTTTACCATGTGGGTGTGGAGCAGTACCTAATCAATCAAATATTCGACTATTACAATGATGTAATAGTCGAAGATTATCGGATAGCAATGATGCTATCCGACAATGTTAAGTTCAATACGTAGGTACCTATATAATAATTAAAAAGCTAGCATTTTAATTACCCATTTGTCTTAAATCGTACACGCGGAAAGGGAAATCCCTTCGACCAACAATTCTCAGTAAAGCAACAGTTCCTGGTCAAAGTTCCATATTTTCAATCTCTTCCTCATTATCTTCAAGTTATTGCCTATAATTCTCACAAACTTTGATGATAGTAAGACTTGAAAGTATGATTGAAAAACCCAACTGAATCATAACAATTTGCATCTTTGCAAGTACGTAACAATGTGTGGGAGTATTATTAAATCCAACTTGATTACGCTAATTATAGTAGTATTATACTCATCAGGCCACAAAATATCATTGAAAATAACAATGTCTTTTATAAAAGTAATAACATAGCCATATGTCATCAAAACATGTTTTATTGGTCACATAAATAGGTAATTCGTCCACCACAGCTTATCATTTCTAAACAAAACTTGACAATTAATATAAAATATGATCATATTAATACAGTTATTAATAATTACAAAGTAACCGAGATATAATAAACGTCACTAAACGTACAACAATTTACGTTGAACCCTGATAACCCTACTTCCGAAGATAATAGCGATCTTAGCGGGTAATCTATAACTACCTACTGCAGATAATGCTTGCACAGCTGATGTAAAGCAACTTTTTATATCGATTACATGCTTCAGATAACATTTGGTAGAGATAAGAGAGATCAAAAGGGTATCGCAGTTACCATGACTCTGAAAGATAATTACAAAATTTTATTAATTACGTCATTTATTTTTTGTCAATTGTTATACAAGACACAACGTACACTATAAGATACTGAGATACTAAAATGCTATTCCACTTTTTCTTGGTCAGAACCACAATCCTTACCCAGTTGCCACCTATTTGTAGGATTCTCAAACGGAATGCCCTATACCATGAATGACTCAACGATTTACCATATTTCTATCTATTCTACTATCAATACTACCTATGATAGATTTGACTGAATTATCAGTCCGATCTTACAATTTATTATTTTTCTACGATTGTACTATGTATTATGTCAGGGCGTTTCCACATTGTAATAAAAATATGCAGATTCTTGGATATGATATAAAACAGTGTTCACACTTGCTCAGGTTGTCTCAGCAGTAGTAGTAGTATGACGGGCGGAACTGAACAGTAATTTCTATTTGTTAGCATAAAGATATCCGTCTTTAACACTTTCCAATCCTATTCCTCCAAATGACTTCTAAATAAACTCCATGAAACAGGTTTTGGGTATCACGTTTGATAGGCGGATCTAACGGCGTAGTATGGATAACCTTTAAAAGTTATTACAATTTATAATGTGGTCACTTAATTATATGTATAAACATTCTAGCTAATGTCCAGTCTTACCAAGAGGTACCGTGTTTCCCAGTAACTGGGTTATAGAGGTCAGGCAGGTAGTCGCTCCATGCAAAACCTGGCATTCAGCTGAATCCGGTTATACTGGAAGCCGACCTCAACATAACTGGGAAAAGACTAGGCATCTGCGCTTCTCTTCTATCTATCTCAATATCTGACCCGATCGGTACGAAGTAGGCGATAATTTTTCAATAATACATTCGTTATACTTTGAGGGCATTTCAGTGCTAATATTTTAATTGGTTTCCGCAAATTTAAAAGTTGTTACAACGGAAGTAACAGCATTCATTCAAAAGATTTAATGTCAATCACATAAATCATCAAGCGCAGTGAAGATTGATACATTTATCACAATTTCCAAAGTGTCTAATTTATTCTCGGCTGGTCTGCGCCTGGATTCTGGATACAAGTACTAAATTAGTAATTTATTACACTCCGTATTAACAACTAATCCGATCCTAATCAATCGTTTGTACATAGTTTATCGTCGTATCAATATAAATAATTATCGTTCATTGCTTGTAGGTACTGATAAAAACCGGATCTTGTGACTATATGCATGTAATTACAAAGTCATGTTAATGTCATCACTTTAGAGTGCAAAGGTTCCATCAGAGACCCATATCAGTGTACCAAAAAAATACGTATTCACTGAACTCCTTAATCATCAAAAAAATTAGCCCAAAGAAATACTAAATCTAGATAATTATCGTTTTAAAAAGACTTCGCGCTTAAGTCGAAAGCTTATAATAATATTGTTTATATTAGTGTTGAGTTTGTGTATGAGCACGTGGTCATCGCGTGCAGTTTACACGTCGGTAACGGCCGTAGGCGAACCGGTAAGTTAGTGGGGAGTGCATACGTGATCGTCACTGCGTATAACTGAAGCTACTTAGCAGTGTTACGCTAGGCGCAACACTGGGACCGCTATTGTTCATATTGTAATGTTAATTGCTTGGCCTTTTCTGGAATGTCTCAATGATAGTGTCAAAAGATATAGACAGCGATGCACTGTAAAAACGTATGTGGGTTAACAATAATAAAAAAGTATGCATGTCAAGTATTTTAGTCCCAATATTGGCAAATGCCCGTGAATAAATTGGGGCGTCTATCACACGAAAACAGCGTGAACCGAATTGACCAGATGTAGTACACGAACGATTTCACAATAGGTACTATAAGCAGCACAATATAATATCTATAACCGTTTTATACATCAATTAAACAAAATGTAGTGTAGGCAAAGTTTAAAAGGCTCAACTTGGTTGCAGGCAAGTAGGTCGACCACTTGAACTGGGCTGTTTAAATGTTTGCCGAAGCAACTACGAGTATGTAGTTGTCTTTTTGTTTATCCTCCGGTGCTTAGGACAGAACAGATAATTTTGACAAGATATTGTTATAACATGATAAAGATTCTACGGTTATTGTTGCCAAATTAACCCCATTACAGGCGCTCACGCCTGTTTAACCGCAAAACTATAATATTTTTAACCGACTTCAAAAAGGAGGAGGTTCTCAATTCGGTTGTTTTTTTTTTTATGTATGTACATCGATTACTCTGAGATTAGTATCCGATTTACGTGATTCTTCTTTAGTTTGATGCGGAATAGTTGCCATTTGGTCCCATAAAAATTTAACATTGTTTAACCCAGTAGTTTTCATTTTATGATTTTTTTTTTATTTTTTATAGATTTATTTTTATGTTTGACCACGCATAACTTTTTTCAGTGTAGTCCGATTTCGATGATTCTTTTTTTTAATTGATAGTGTATACCTCAAATTTGGTCCCATATCATTTTCAAGAAAATATTCCACCCCTAGGGGTTGAAAATTAAGGGATGACAGTTTTTTTTTGTGTCGCCGTTTCGTTATTAATTTCTATTATGAGAAGCATGCACTAAAAAGCGAAAAAAATAAATTTTAACAAAAAAGACCACCGCCTTCAATAAGTAAAAAATAACTTTCAATCCGCAAGTCGGTGGCAATACAAAACAACAAGCAAAACCAAAGCCGCCGAATTGCGAATTGAAAGTTATTTTTTACTTTTTGAAAACGGTTGTCTTTTTTGTTATTTTTTTTTTATTTTAAATACTTCTACTTCCAGAAAATTGAAAACTATCTACATTATAATAACGTGACTTGGGAATAGTTACCACGTAGTAGTCAGACAGAATTGACGCAAATTTATTATAATTATAATATAGTATTGAAGCAGATTTTAATCACTGCCTCAAGCTGAACAAGATACAATTTGCCATACAAGTGGTCTTACACACGCAAGACCAGTAGAAGCAAATTATAAACAGTCACTTCTAGGTGCGATTTATTAATTCCTCGAACTTTGAAGGATCTTTAGAACATTTGCTAATTTACTTCAAAGACAAGCTAATGATGATAGCCATCAATTAGTTCTCAATTTTCAGCCACGCCTCATTTTTTTCTTTACATCTGTCAAGTGTTTAGAAATAGACACTTACTACGATAATGGCGTCTGCAGCGTTTAGTTTTCCACCTATTGCTTCCGGACTAGTAGCAATAAGTAATTAGCGTTTCAATGGACATTTCAGAAAATATCGGCCATTTTCTAAAATACATGGATTTGAGGAGCGCTCTATTGAAAATTTCTGCTTTGAAAATTGTCCCATTTCAATAACAATAGTTGCTAGTTTTAGCGGATTTACTTAGTGGAACGAATTCACTTTCGATGGGCACAATGTAAAGCTTAGTGACAACTGCAGACTTTCCCTAAAGTAGGATTGCTCAATATTTGCCATGTTATTGCATCACGTATTGGCAATGCAAGCAAACTACACGTAAATCAATGCATTTTGTATGCCAAAAGAAAAATTATATTCTTAGATTTTGAGGTTCCAGATTTGCCTAAATAAAATGAGTCCAAAGTTTAGATTTTGCTTCAACGTTTGATTGTCTAAGCGCCAGATTGTAATTGCATAGTGACTTGACATAAATGGACTGAAGTGTTGAGTCTATTTGCACGGGCCAGTCATTGGGAACCTTGTGCTGAATTTCAGGAACAACGAGAGACTAAAGTACAATTGTACAATGTTGTAGCGTTTCAGTTTCGGTTACGTGGGAGATCCCACGATGCGGCAGTTCACGTTCAGGCCGCGTGCTTCGTTGGAACTCGTCCAATTTTCAGGCAAACTCAGTGATTGAACTTGAGATCTGAGTTTATATACTTTTCGTACGCGGAAAAATATTTACACAATACTTCTTTATTGCTAGGAGGTGCTTGGAATAAATAAACTAAAATAGCACGATTGAGAAAATGTTTTACAGCGTTCAGTTATGAATTTTAATAATATTTAACTTATCAATAATGGAACACCTTTCCTTTCTATTTTTGTTTTACGATCGTTTCTCTCCTTATTCATTAGTGGAATATATTCTGCCATAGAAACCGCCGCGCCGTATGGGTTACAATTTCGTATAAACATCATTTTAAAATAAAGCTCCACTGACAGCGAATCGATGTGAAATATTTGAATGTTGGCAGAACTCCAAGATATTTTTCCCTATTCGGTGTTGCCCGCTTAGTCAGATTTTTTAACCTTCTATTTATGATACAAGGTTATGCACTGTCCGATAGGTCAAATAAGTTCTTTTTGTTATGAAACGAATCGCTTTTCAAGCTAGATCATATAACCGATACGGTTCAGAAAGTTGTCAATTACGTATACAGTGTTTTACGTGTTTTTATCAAAGCAACAGCACGAAATAACGTAAATAAGAGCCATTTTACTAGTTTATTTCAAAATCGTACCCTACATTCTATCCTAACACATCTCATATTTAAACTACTTTCATTATTTATAGAACGTTCGTTCTTTCATCTAAAGTAGGTAGAGTGCCTATCTTCTTTATGTATGTCAAATTATCTAACGCTGCTTATTCCGTCTTTTCATCATTTTTCAGAGAACTTCCAAGCACCCTTATCTCATATATCTACAGAAATATAATATTATTTGAACACTTAGCGAAGGAGACCCGATTTATAAAACCGTCTGTTTTTTTTGTGGTACCTATATATAATATCTACCTCATCTATCATGAATTCATGACATTCATGACGCACCTAGCAACCGGTTGTGGTCCGTTCAAAGATTGGACTTTAACCGCTAGAGGCTCCTCAAGAGGCAAGATGGACGCTTGTTGTTAATAAGGATATGTTAAAAAGTTTTTACGCGGGGTCACCGTGGGTTTCTAATAAGTACTGTAAGCCTGGCTTGTTTGACAAGATAATAGCTTCTAGAAAAAACCTGTCAATATATGAATATATGTACCTAAGTAAGTAGTTTTTCCAGAAGCCAAATTCGAAATTCGCAAATAGAACGCAGTTAGGTTTACGTAACAAATTAAGATGCGAAACCAAAGTTTATTTAGTTAGCAATAAATAAATTCAATGAGGCATCGAATCCTTAATCGCTAGTGCTTGCAAAATTTTCGCAAAATCACTTTTTATCGCTGGTTACTAGCCGGGTTACGATAACTTCTATCTTGTGACGTTACCGAATAGGGATTATCTTTCAGCGAAAATAAATAGAATGTAAGGATTTTGGTATCTTAGATTATATTGCTTGAGGTACGTTTTTTGTAATGCCTACTTGGTTAGTGCGCATTTACTATTATCAAATAAATACGTATGAATATGAAATAAATACGAATTGCGCGTTTGAATTTTTACTTTTACCTTGTCGGAAAAGCGATTGTCGTGCAATTGGCGAAGTAAGTATTTGTTTAGCTAGGCAACACATTTTGTTATCCACATGTCTTGTATAAGTTTCGATATTCGATTAATTCGCTATTCTTTTTCTGCGTTCTTAGCAATCCTTTGTTTCACAGTTACTGCTTTGTTATTGATAGTCTATTTTTACATTTTATTTTGATGTTTGTTTTAAACAAAGATAATAATATAAGTACTTTACATATTTGCACAGTCAAGATAAAAGTTATCTTGTGCCGATTCTTTTATTACTTACCTATGTTGTTTTTCATGATGGCAAGGTTCTTGTGTAAAACAGCGGAATTAAAATTTTGCACACAATGGCATCATAACAAAGCATACTTGCTTATAATTTTAATGTTAAATACTGTCCGAATTCAAAATAGGTGCTCATAAACTGGAGCGTGAACGAAACGTAATCGTTCTTTGTTATCTGTTACTCCTACTCCCAATTTTAAATGGCAGCAATTCTTAGTACCTACTTACAGAAATTAAACAGGTCTAAGAATAAAATAAACCAATTACTTACTTAAGTTATGTAGGAATAGGAAGGCAAACTGGTATCTGTGTAATAATTTGAATAGAATATAGAATAGGTGACTTCAAGATGGCCGACGTGTTTTGCGCGCGAAATACACGATCGCCGTTGCTGTACGGCAATAAAATGCGTAATCTATGCACGCCGGTGCTTATGTATGTATTTAGTCGGTAAAACGGTCTCGAACTTATTTTGTATTTATTTAAGTAGGTAAGTATACTTAAAAACCTATAGAATAAATAAAGCCAAGGATATTTTGTCCACGTAGAAGGTATGGTAATAACAAGCTGCAGGAATGACAAAAAACCACCGAATTGCAACAAAACGGAAAAGTATTGGAACTGGAAAGTGGGTCTTTTACCGTAGAGAGAAGATACATGATTGTGTATAACCGAGAATAGGAACGAAATGTAGATACTCATTATAAACGTTTTTTCCACCACATGGGTCATTAACTCATGGAATGATTCGCGTATTGAACTCAATGGCATTAATTTTCAACGTCCCCACACGGCACACCCACAACACTTGGAATGTTGAAAATAGTAGACGTACTTGCTGATTACAATTCAAAAGACTCCAGAATGACAATAAATAAATTATGGCAAAATAAAGCTTCATGTTTCTAGATAGATTTACAAAAGAACGTATTGGCGCCAAAGCAATATTTTTTCACGTTTAACATACGTTTCGAAATGCATGTTTGACATCATAGCTAAAAATATTACCCAACCCACGTATAAAAATGACCCTATAACATTGAAAATCAAGTAGTTTACGCAATTTGTGTTGCTAATATAACGTACTAACGTAAATCCAATTGATTATTAAAAAGGTAAACATAATTCTTTGCGCACACGATGATAACATCTAGCACGAAGCTTCTAATTCAAATAGATAAACTAAGCATATTATTGTAAGTGATACGGCAGTAGATACATGAAACTACAAATAAGCGATATAAAGTTTCTTAAAAGCTACTAGTTTGCATCCAATAGTAAGTGCCAGGCAATTAGAAGCTACCCGTTCCTGTAATATGATCTACTGTATTTCTTTTATTTGATCAACTTTTACAACTTGCTAAGGATGGCAATCGGCCAATATCCCTTCAGCTTACGTGTTAAAGCTGTGTAGGTATATACTGAAGTGAAAGTATCATTAAATTCCGTTCAGTACATTTTGAGTGATGGTACAGGGAGACTGATTTCACCTACTGTTACTGGAGCTTGGTATATTCTACAAACAACCTAGAACTTATAATTCTCCAGTGCTGGAAGACTTGTATTGTCATCTTCAACATCAACTTTAATGTCCATTGTTTAAGATGCGTCTATATCTATAGTCATAAGCAGTTCTGTAACTCAATTACCCATCTCAATGTATTCTATATTTAGGTAAGCTATGTCATCTGCTGCAAGGTTTCGAAAGTTACCTGTTTCGCGAAGGATATTCTTTCATTAAGATACTAGCTGACCCGACAGACGTTGTCCTGTCCCGATCTACCTACTTACCTGCCTATTTACCTACACCTACCCTACACCTACCACTACCTAAGTGCAAAATTGACTCTGACGTTAGGAACATACCTACATTGTTTAAACAACAGTGACTGCTTGTAATTCAATATGAACTTTATACAATAGCAATAAAGCTCGTTTTATTTAGAAAACGTTTGTATGGGAAAAAGAAAAGGGCTGTTTTTAGGGTTTTTCCGGCAATTATTCGAATTTTTCTCGCCGTAAAAACAATCTTTGAACTTCAACGAACATTTTAAAAAAAGTATTGGCCAAATTGGTCCAGGCGTTGTTGAGTTATGCGCTTACCAACACATTTTGCGATTCATTTTTATATTATAGAATAATAACAAAAGTATAAAACAACGTGAACATATGCAGAAAGCGATAACAATGTCAGGTTTATGTTGTTTTTTCATTCAGAACCGGTCCGTAACCGAAATAGCGCGCACTATTTGGCATTATTGTGTGTTGATCACGCCTTATGCTATCACAACAACGCAATACATAAATGGTTATGTTAAATCAGGTTCTATTGATCAAAACAAAATGTTGGATTTGCTATTATAAACAAGGATTTATGCTCTGTGGCAATCTATAGCATTTAGCGCTTAAGGCTGCTCTCTCGAAAAGCTTGAAAGAAGCATGTAGATGAAGCAACTTTTCGTCGACATTTACAGAGAAATTACATCTGAAAAAGATTGAGAAGAGAAAAAATTGTTAGTAATCTACATGATATGATACGTAATTTGGTTTAGTCACAATTTTGCTATCGGTATCACATAATAAGAAAAAAAAAATGTCAAATCACCTCCAAATTATTGAGATGAAACCATTTTACTCCTTAATTTCTTATCAAAAGATTTAAAAAAAAATATCTACTGCTTTGCAATACAAAGGAAAATGATTTGGTTTTGTTACTCTTTACAAATATGTATTATTTTTATTACAATAAATTAAAAATGCGTCCGTTAAAGACTGCGTCTACATCACCCCCGCACTCGTCCACAAATTCAGTACGGGCCAAATGCTCAAGGTTACTGGCATGTATACAAGCCTTAACTGCTGTTTACTCAGCACCCAGCTCATTTTCTACTTCTATGGCAGGACAATTACTATCTGATCACTATCTATCTTCGTTATATGTCAAGTTTATGATGGACGGTCTTAAATATGCAAATATTGACTTAAGAAAACTTCATATCATATCTAAGACACCTACGTTATATCCTTCCTTATATTCTCGTAACTACATATAAGTATTGCTGTCCATTTAAAAGCTGGTTATCAATATTTACTAACTCCATGTATGACCTAACATCACACAATGTGTAGTATTAATTCACTGGTACACAAAGACTGTTTGCATTAGCTGTGGATGATACTCAAATCAACTAGACTTATCTGCCAGGATGTCGCATAGTCATATGACTGTGTACATTGTTGTCTCAAAAGCCGTTGGAGTCGACAAAATAAAAATAAACGTTAGTTTACTGCTGATATTCTACTTTAAAAGGATCGTGAAAGGCATGACTCATGATTTAAAACTTTTTGACTAGAGGGACCACAGCCTTTTCAAACTTTTTGACCTCTTTTATCTGTTCTGTGAGAGGGACAGTCAGTAACAGGGGACACATAAAGCAGTTCATGCAGTAAAGCAATACAAGTCTTCTATAGACAATATTTCATTGAGTTAAGATACGACATTCACAAGTCTCTGCTTAGGCCGCTTACAAATTCAACTGATGACACATGACTCTAATCTTTACTCCATCGATTATTGCAAAGACCTAGAACACTAAACTTAATATCCGTTCATAAATCAGGTATTAAGGAATTAATATTTAATAACAGCTGATTACAGTGATTACTATCAGTATTGTTGTTATTCAATGTACGTCAGAATTTTTTATTGTTGAGAGAAAGATAAACTTAATACCTTCGTATCAATTGCAAGGATTAACTTGTTATTCGAAAAAAATGATTGGGTTCGCACCCATAATAAGTACTACGCATCAGAATATAAGCAAAACATCATTGCAGTACTACGCATCAGTAGCATTGTGCTGAGACAGGAGCCTTTTTGGTCTCGTACAGGTTATATAAGTCTTTTTTTTATGTGGTATCATTTGTTTATGTTTCGGTTTACCTGTACGAGGTTTCAAATAAACAATTTTTCTTTCTTTCTTTTCTTTATATCAATCACAATATTATTACTTTTGTCTAATTGTTATGTCATCTTTCATTTTACCAACGCCTCGATCCAAAGTCCACAGACATTTTGTTAGCAACACTACATAATTATATTATCAGGGAGAGAAGACCAACCAAGTAGCTACATGTGGTTAAAGATTCTTTATTATTAAATATAAATTTACTACAAATTTTGCAACCTTATCACCCACCTAAGCTTCTGAAGTGTTTACATCTGAGAAAATTTACATTTCCTCAGCAGCTTCAAATCCAAAACGAATTTGATATCTAGAAGAGCATTAAGATCTACACGTAGGTATCAAATTACCTGGATGAACCAAAGGTCCCATAGTGCTGTCCAAAAATTAAATTTTACATTTTGTGACCAGTATTATCAGGGCAAGACCTTGACAATTTCGTCCAGGCATTACAATCACTACGTGGAAGTATCCAAGGTTTCTATTGTAACCGGCGACCCTGTCTGTACTTATTAGTGTTTAGAGTCACACATTATTTTTATGGTACCTAACTTAGAATATTTTTAGAATTTTATTTTGTCTTAGTCAAAGATTTTTATAAAGTTGAAACTTGTTACTTCTTTACGTATACGCTTCATTACCAGGCTGAACAATCTTTTACCTTACTTATTTTGCCTTGTTAGGAAGATAATTACTCTTCGGAGGCAGCAGTCTTCAAAGCTATAAGTGTATGTTTAGAATTGTGAATCACAGCAGTACTAGTGACTATAAGGATTTTACCCGTCCCTAAACTATTCTCATTACCCACTAAATATAGCCTTTATGCGTTTGTTTATGTACTGCTGCGTTGTCTTCCTTATTGCCTTTAGTATTGCATAAACTACTACATGAGATAAGAGGCTTAGTAAGTTCTACTTGTAAGACTTCAACTACTTGCTTGTCCGTGCGTTTTATAATCTACATGGACTCATTTGCGTCATAATCTAATATGGCTCCCAGCTTACCGGTTAATCTACGATTTAGTTCTTAAATACTTTTCTTGTAAAGCCTAATTTACTGTGTTGGATTACATTATTCGCATTTCTAATATTATTTATGATCACGTGTTTGGTGTAGTTTTTATGCGTTATTTCTGAGAATGTTAAGAATTTTCATGGTTAACAAAAATAAATGATTTTTCTCATTTAAAATTATCTTGCATTTTGTATAATTCGTTTTGCTTGTAGGTCCTGCGTACACTGAATTTACTTTAACTGTTTACTTACTGAAAAACTATTAACATTACTTAATTGCAAATCCATTTAATAGAATTGATTTAGGATACCTTAAGTCTAAGTGCATACAGTATACGATAGTTTCAATTTCAACTATCCAAATGTGCAAGTAAGTAATGCTTTGAAACAGGAACTGTTACCAGACACACTTCCGTCACAGAAACTTAATTGACTACAAGCCTTGCTGTTACGTTGATACGAAATATGACAAACAAAACCGAGCTTTACAGTTAAACAAAGGTTGAGTCGAGATCCGTAAGCCAACGTTCGTTACGAAAAATAAAAATCCCTCTGGAACATCTGACATTTGAACTTTAAAAATTTTTCAACGACTTTCTTAATTTAAAATTTGACATGTGCGTTTAGTTTTCGCTCTCAAGACTACCAGATTCTGGATAGTAGTGTCACGTTTTGATATTATATATTATTTTTATAAACCATCACCTCATTTCCTAAGCTATTGTCAAGAAAGGCAAATTAAAATACATAGTATATCTAGGAGTGGTTCAAAAGCGAGGCACGTGCGTTGCATCCTTGCAGGCCGTCGACCTCACAATGGCAAGAACTGGTTGGGTTCAAGCCAGGTTTAAATCGAAAAAAAGTTGGCAGGACACGGCCCTATGTGGAAATGGATTTATATGAGGTTACAAATGTGTTAGTCAATTCTTTGTCTTCTTTTCATATACATACTTACGTAGAATTGTTATCAAAAGTAACATCAGTTATCCACCTATTAATAAACATCACTTTGTCGTTAGTATTTCCTCAATGTGTTGGACTTTGTACTCGCTCAAAGGTATATTGTTACATAGATTTTTCCTTTTAAAAAACAACATTGTAAGGAAATAAAACCAACCCTAGAATTGCTATTTGTTATGCAATTGATTATATTTTCTTTATCTTCCTAAAATCTGTACCTTATTTTGGAAAAGTTTTGGGTATTTCAGTCTAAAATGGATATCTTCAAAGTAAAATAAGTCTCTGAAGTGCCACGAAAGGGCATTCACTCCACTTAAAGTAGGCCCATTAGGGAAGCCGGCCATCCAAGCTGGCAACCTCGGGACAAAACCCAAAACAGAGTTGGTTGAAAGCCAAAACGTATAACTTACGCTGGACAACGATAATATTAACTATGTAATAGTTATCAGACTAATTGCTGGTGACATAATGACAACATCTATTTGGAAATTATGTGACCATTAACGGGGTTAATCACTTGAGCTCACTTGAGTTTTGGACCGCCATTCAAACAAGGGCATTGGCAGCAAAAATGGCGTTGGTAACAAAGGAATCTGGAAAGCCCAAGCAAGATGATACCTTAACAACACAGATTCGAATTACATGAGCAATGTAATATAGCACAACATGGTCCGTTAGAACATCTCAGGAAACAGACCAGATGTCTTTGAAATTCTAAGCTTCCTGGATTTTGTTGGAACATTACCGAAACTAACGGTTGTGGAGGCTCTCGGTTCTCTGTTTGATAACATTGATTGTTCGTTAATAACCTGCCTCCTATGTTTATGAAACTGCACGTGTTTTATAAATTGGAATAGGTATCGAAATTTTCTTTTACGACTATCTACGAAATAAACAAGATATTTCTGCCGAAATAGGTCAGGTTTGTTTGTAGTGCAAAATCAAAATCCTTTTTCTCTTGGCACTGTAGTCGAAACAAAAATAGAAGAGCAAAAACATTGAATCTGAAAACGACCAACCCAGATGTTTTCTTGCTGTCCCACTCTAACTTCAATGCTGTCTCAACAAAATCACGCACGGGTTGCGTGCACGCAACGGTCGTCGATCGATCGGCCAACTAATCGAGTTCGGTGGCCAAACTTTCGTATCTGAAACCGAACAGTCGAGCGACTAGTTGTGTACAGATTAGCGTTCGTGTCCTGCCAAATTTAATCTGTTTGTTTTCATGGAAGTCTGTTATGCCCAGATAAGTGAAGTGAGGTTGCTGGTATCTCGTCCTAGATAGATGAAAGACAGTGTGTTTATCGACTTTTGTATCAGCATCAGCTACCTGTCTTTCCGTTATCGGTACATAAACGATTGAAGAAAACAGGTTTTGTTGGCAACCCGAAAAGTATATGAAGTTTCAAGTGATACACACCCACTCACGTGCATTCCTTGTAACGATACCCTGTTCACAATAAGATTAGACATTTACTCAAACCTTTTTTACAGTCCGTTCAACCGATTTTGACTTCTATTGCGTTGGTAGCATGACAAATGGCAATTGCAGTAAACAGTTGTATTGTAACCACTTTTTTTGCCTCTAATTTTGACTTCTATTCCGTAGGCTTAAGGATGACTCCTTAAGCCTACGGAATAGAAGTCAAAATCGGTTGAAGGGACTGTAAAAAAGGTTTGTGTTTATGTCTAATCTTATTGTGAACAGGGTATATCTCCCACCCATGTACAGAAAACTAAATTAATGAAAATAATTGTAATGAATATAGAACCTTTCTATAGTAAATTGTTTTTCTTTAGAACTTGCGGATTACGAAATACCTACCCACAAAATACAAAGTCATTTTACCTAAAATACAATTTAACCTATAATCAATGTCATTATTGTTTTTAGATTTAAACAGAAACCGCAAGTTCTACAGCCACTCAGACTAATGTTTAGTTATCAGCAATAAATAAACAGTAAGATGCTACATATTGCACATGACTTTTGACATTGAGTGGGGCAGGGTTCTATAGAGTTTCTGGCATTGTCCTTTGAATAGCAACCCCGGTACTTTTTTTTCTGTGTTCGAGTAGCAACCAGATCTCTTGTGTTGAACACGCATATCGTCACCCATGACAGCTCATGGCACAGAAAGGCATAGTTTCTCCTACATTATAAGTATGAGCACATCAATCCGCCCACAGGTAGACGTTATGTGAGCTCTAAGATCGACTACTATCAAATGAATGATGGATAACTGAACCGCTGTCAGAAAAACTACGGAGAGCCCAAATTCAGACATTCATTTTAGAATTAGACTTTATGTCTAACATAGTAGAATTGGTTTTCGTTTGTCAATATGTGGAAGAAAGGGCAGTTGTTATCATCGCAACCGGGTTAATGCTCTTTTATTTTGATTCGACGAAAATATTTGTGTTTAATGATAACATAGCATGATGGTAATATCAACTAGGCTACTATCTTTTGTTTGTCGTTATTGTGGACAAATTATAAACTCCGCTGACACGACTTGTGAAAGTCAGATGGAGACTAGGAAAGCCCAAAAAATTTTGTCACGTTATCCAAAGAGAACTGCTGCCATTTAAATAATTCATGGAAGATTCAATACTTTAACTCTATTAACTTACTTGGGCTAAGTAAAAGCCATATAGATCGATCGGTCAAAGGTTAAGCTACGCTTGCCGCGGTCGGTCTGTGGATGGGATCCATTTCATACCGAGGTCAGGGCTCCTGAGAGAGGAATCTCCTGACTATACGCGCCGTGTCCAGGAGTACCGCTTTCTGTATCAAGCCCTTGATCCAGCTGCCCAACGAGAGCCTCCTTAGGTGTTGGTCGAGGCTCTTGGAAATGAGTCCATTATTATTATTATTAAGGGTGGTCAGAAGCCAGAAAGTCGCACTGCCAGTCTTACCAAGGGGTATAGTGTTACCCAGTAACTGGGTTGTGGAGGTCCGATAGGCAGTCGCGCCATGTAAAACACTGGTATTCATCTGCATCTGGTTAGACTGGAAGCCGACCCCTATATGGGTGGGAGACAAGGTTAGGCAGATGATGAACTTACTTGGACCTTTTAATGGGTAGCAAAAACTACGGAAGGCAATCCTATACTCGACACCATGTAATGCGTATGATTAGACACCTGATACAGGCATCACGTTCATGGTTGAAAGAGCTAACAGAATTGTCGGTAACTTGAATATTGAGAAAACAAGAACCATTGAATCGAGTGGACAAAACCTTCGGCTAATATTATTACCTACATATAAATAACTATACTTAACAAAGTTCGGTTCTGTTTCCTGCTTGATACGGAGATGATTTTTCTTACTCCTCTGTTATTTTCTGATCGGATCGGATCATCATCTGCATAGCCTTTTCCCAACTGTATTGGGGTCGGCTTCCAGTCTAACCGGATGCAGCTGAATATCAGTGTTTTACATGGAGCGACTGCCTATCGGTCCTCCACAACTCAGTTACTAAGTAACACGATACCCCTTGATAAGACTGGTTGTCAGACTTTCTGGCTTCTGACTGCCCATAACGACTGCCAAAGATCTATGAATAACAGTCGGGACCAACGGCTTTACTTGCTTTACGAGGCACGGAGGGAACTCGGTATGAAAGGGATGGTCACCCATCCACAGACCGACCGCGGCTAGCGTAGCTTAACCTTTGACCGATCAACCTGTACGGCTTTAACTTAGCCACGAGCTCCTCTCTGATCGGATCGGATCAAAGAAGAAAAATCGTTTCTCTAGGACTCGTCAAGCTTCATTGCTCTGGCGCTTTTCTGGTGGTCGCCACTGTTGATTCTGGTTTTCAGGAGTTGCAGTGATCTAGGAAGCAAGCATGGCCCATTTTTTTTTAAGTATTACGACGGTTTTTCCATGAATTGGAGCTGAATTGGTGAAAGCATTTTATTTATAGCACATAGACCACCTTATTCTTTTCCCTTAGTCGTGTTATCCTACTTTTGAAGCTACTTTTACAGGAACAGCTGCCACAGAATACCGCTAAGATTATTACAGTTTTCTCATACTGTTATAGTGTTATTTGTCCACATTGTGTATGTATATCAGCTGTCTGACACCCATGGTACAGTACAGGGTCTCACTAGTTTGGGGTCAGATGGCCGTGTGTGAAATGTCCCCCCATATTATATTATTATACTGTCAGTAAGCATACTTTATATAATAAGGTAGGTACCGGGTATTTGTGGATGTAGAATATTAAACTGTTTTTCATTAAAAGCAAAGTTAATAATAAAATAATGCATGATGAACAACGTGACTCATTTGTTATGCGAATACTTAACTTTCGTGGTATTTTAATATGTACAAATAAATGTTATTTTCATTGTAATAGCATACCTAGATTAGGTTCCAATTGGTTCCTGAATTGAATGTGTGCGTTGTGGGCGTGGCTAATTTAACCGTCTAATTACTTAGGCATTTCATTGGACTTTGGAATTCCCTTGACTCTTGACCGATCACAAAAATAAGCTTGAATTGATTACCACTAAGTGCCTACGAGTTAGCTAGACATTTTGTCGAGAACCGACGAATCATACAAAATAAAAATAATAAAAGTGCAACGCATGGTGGAAATGTAGGAAACAGTTGTTTATATAGGTATTTTAATACCTAACTGTCGAAATATGTACTCTAGAGGATCAAAGTCTGAATGAATTCACAAGTAGTAATAAAGTATTTGTAATAATTTATGGCATTATCATTACAAGAAAGCAATTTAAAATCTCCAATAACAACAATGTCCCTATATTTAACAGATAACTGTTCGATTATTCTAAACAAGATCATATAAGTAAGTCAAAGTATTTATTACAATTAAACCATTTACAGGCGCTTTTGAATTGTCAAGGAGTCGGTCAGACGTCAGACAGAAAGTTGACATGTTCAAACATGACATGACCTACGTAAGTAGGTTTTTAAGGAGAAGAACGAGCAAGAAATTCTACGGGCACTCTTTTAAATCAAGTTTTTACGAAATACTGGTTATTATTCTTGTCGCTTCTACATGTTAACGTTTGTGTGTGTCCTTCCCACCTATTATTTTGGTGCTCAATGATGATTTTTACAAGTCATCTAATTCACTATTTTAGCGTAATCGAATATTAACAAACAGGTACAAGATTTACCCTGTTCAGGCAAAGCTATTAACATCCAAGGTAATTTGTCCGTCGATTCCGCGAATCGCCCTGCACGTGTACTTTCCCAACGGTACTGAGTATTACGCAAATTGCTTTTTTACGACCCTTATAAGTAGCAATGTACTGTAGTTTAAATTACAGATAGGGAAGGGAACAAGTACTGGGTATTGAAATGGGAAATGGGTATAAATAGCTAGGAGAAGGCATGAGGACAAAGGAAAATGATAAACTAGCGGCCTGTCTCAGCTTCGGAAGGGTGCTTTTTAACCGACTTCAAAAAGGAGGAGGTTCTCAATTCAATTGTTTTTTTTTATGTATGTACACCGATTACGTTGAGATTTATGATCAGATTTACGTGATTCTTCTTTAGTTTGATGCGGAATAGTTGCCATTTGGTCCCATAAAAATTTAACATATGAACATTTCTTTTTTTTTATGTTTGACCACGCATTACTTTAGTGTAGTCCGATTTCGATGATTCTTTTTTAATTGATAGTGTTTATCTTTTTGGTCCCATATAAATTTCAAGAAAATATTCCAACCCTAAGGGTAGAAAATTAAGGGATGACTGTATTTTTTGGTGTTACTATTTCGTAATTAATTTGTATGTTAAGAAGGGATTGCACAAAAAGCGAAAAAAAGATTTTAACAAAAAAGACAACCGCCTTCAAAAAGTAATAAATAACTTTAAATTCGCAAGTCGGTGGCAATACAAAACACCAAGCAAAACCAAAGCCGCCGACTTGCGAATTGAAAGTTATTTTTTACTTTTTGAAGGCGGTTGTCTTTTTTGTTATTTTTGTTTAATACCAATGTGCAATACCAAACACAACAAAACATAGAATTATCCAATTTGGAGTCATTCAGAAGTTATGCGTACAGACATTTCGGCGACTTTGTTTTATACTAGTAAGGATGAGGATATGTAGTCATTAGTAAGTATTTGCTAAAGGTTAAAAGCAAGAACTTAACCACATACCCAAGCAAAAAAATATTGTTGTCCTCTTATCCTTCAAGTCCACACAAAACCTTTACCGTATCTATTATTGCAATACAAAATACAAATATTGTTTGCCCAAGATTTCCTTATTCAATATATCACCACGAGTTAGCAGCATGGCTAATAATTCCTATTTAAATAACTAAACAAGATGGAATGACGGTACGTTAGAGACACGAGATGCATGCGTGATATCGCGATGTTAGATAAAGATATCAGATAGTATTGTGTTAAAATATAAAATTTATAATGCACGAAGTAACATTTTCAATTGCAAGCAACGCTGATAGAAAAAACTATAAAGTACTGAGTGATATTATCAATATCTTGAAAAAAAAATTGGTTGCTTGTAAAGTCGGTTTACGGACGATAGTTTTACGTGATAACGTCATAAAGAAACATAATGGCTAACTTAAATAACATAAACAAATAATGGCTTCCGTCGAGGTGAACGGAGCCATATTACTTGGGCCGATCGTGCCTCTCTATCGTTTGTTCCGCGCTCTCGCTTGCATGCTCAGGCGGAACGTGACACTTTTTCGTGCGTGCATCCGGTGTTCATCGATTTATAAGACGTTATCACGTCAGTAACAATAGAATCTAGACGATGATGGATGCAGGGGCAAGCAAAACAAAACATTCTATATAAAACCAACGATTGAAAAAGATAAGGTGAGACAATAAGTACAACACATCGCATTGAGGACAAAAAACACAAGAGTTTCTTTATGTCCTTTTGACTTTGGGAGAAGCTAATTGCACAGCAGTTAACTGCTCCAAAACAAAAGAGAACCATTAAAACATAATGCCACTACCTCAACATGTTTTTATACATTCAACAAACATAATTATAAGGAACTAATTAACGATGTTATTCTCCTCACGTAAACACTAGATCGCATGACAAATATTTACTACAGGCTGCGCAGGAGTTTGCAACGTGATGCCACAGATAAGGTGTCAATGAGAATGGCGGGATACAATTACTTTAGTGTAGTTTACAATTGATTTAGCTGACAAGGATGCACGAGTTCGTAAAATGTTCGAAGTCTTAATTGAGAATCGGACTTTGACCACATAAATGTTGGGGCGAAGACTTGATAATAATTGTTGATTGGATCAGATAAAATCTACGCTTCAGGTTCACTTGGTACACTCCAGTAAAAATATCAAATTATTCTTAGAATCAAAAAATAGAACTACAAGCCAAAATGAGGGTAGAATTCTTCACAACTACCCTCAACTGGCAAAAACACATAATGTTGATTCTGTCTTTGATTTTAGAATCTTGTTTAAGACCGCGTATTCGATTCGTGACGAAAACTTCATGTTTTTGCGTTTTGCCCAGAGCAATATCGTAATTATGTGAGCAGATTATTCAAAGACAATTTACAGTTTTAGAACGATTAAGTCTTGATTTAGACAGCTACAGAGTAAAAGTATAGTTTTTAATTATGGTTTTTTAAAGCGAATACAATCCTTTCATACCGTTTTACGAAAATAGACGTCAGAGTTAACTTTCAGGATGAATACAACCATTACAGTATGCCAAAATATTATGTTTTATGCGTTTTTCCAACAGGATATACAGTCCTAAAGTCAGAGACAGAGCCAAAATTACGAAAATATTACTATTATGTATTAAAAAACAATGTTGAAAAAGTACAAAATCGGTTCACTTTGTCAATTTTTTTTCACCAGTATCTAAATAAAAACATAACTAATATATTTATTTTATGAAAATAACGGTTATGCTTAATTTACAGAATATTTTTCAGTGCGTTACACGAACTTATTTATTTTAGACAATTATTTTAAGAAGCACTGTAAAACATCGCGCGCTGTCGTTCGCCGATCAATTTCAATGATTCGTGCTTATTTCGTGCGTATTTTTTTTTCTGATAAACACAAACAGACCATTGTGTTGTACTAGTGTGTGTCAATGCTGCTACGCCGTTCTAGCAATCGTTTAGATTTTGAGTTGCACTAAATCGAATACGCGCCCTTAAGTCAAAAGATTTACTTAATATTAATAGCAAGAAAAATATGAATATAAAGATGCTGAAAGCCCTAATAAAACATTTATGGGTTTCTGCTCAAAGACTCCATGTGTTTGAGTATACATTACCAGATTAGATTAGGTACATTACAAACACTCAATAAAGAGTAGTTATCTGTTCAGTCTATTTAAAAACAACAGCAGGTGGACTAGATCGTATAATGTTTTCATTATTCGTTAGTCGAAAGGATCTTGTGCAAGCATTTTAAACCGATTAAAGAGAAATATGCATAAACTGCGTTTTTCAGTGTTGGAATGTTGGTACATACATGGCGTAGTAAATTTATTCGTGCTGCTTCGAGATAATGAATGAAGGGAATATTATAAGTAAACTTAGAATTCCTAGCACATGGGGCTTGCGCCTACCCGCATGCGTGTACGTTTATCTGATATTGGATGCTAGCGTGTGACCAACATTTAACTGATTGCAGTTACTATGCAACAGCTATCAGCCATTCGCTGTAAATAATTATAGACTTATTTTCACTGATTCATCTGCTTTGATATAAAATTGTGGCAAAAACATTCAGTAAATTGCAGTAACCATGCAATTGTTATCAGCATTTAGTACTTGTAAATGCACAGATATGCATTTTTGACAAGCGCAATCTCAGTTATTTCCACCCTGACACAAACACTTCGATATTGTGGACTCAACAGCGAAAACATTTACCTAATAGGTGTTATTGCAAAAACAATGAAATGTATAAATACTTACAATAACGCGCAATTACTTATAATAAGTAAACACTGCATACCTTAATTTAATATTCGCTGTTGTTGATCATATCGCGTGCGCAGTTAACTGCTGCTTACAATGATATATGTTAATGCACTTGGAATCTACTGGACGGGCCTAAACAGACATAAATTATATCAGTCGTACAAAGAAGTTGTAAAACTAATTGGTTCAGCCACAAATCCTGAAAATAGCGAAAATCCAGATTTTACGGCTGAGATGTCTTGATACTAGCCATAAGTAGACAATTTAGAACATGTTTGGACAACACCTTGTATGGTTTAGAGGCCCCTAAAGCCTCGAGCAAAGAGCCAGACGTGTTCAACATTGATAAATAGCTCCTAATAATAGGTTTTTTGGTTAGTGACTTTCACTTCATAACATTACCAAATTGGTCGGTAGACTATACATAGTCTATATTTGGCCGTACCGTGTAATTATTTGGCAAATACCAAATATTGTGTTGCAAAAGTTAGCAATCTAATTAACGGTGTAATTCCTGTTTTAGGTCATATGAATGTGGGTATCATTATGTAAACCTAACTTTCTTTTTGCAAAAGTTGTTGTAAGTACTTACTGAGTAATTGCGATTTTTCTGTCATGTTTGGCGAAACTAACAGACCTGTATGTCTATTCTGTTACTATCTCCCTCGGTAAACACCTAAGTGAAGTGAGCTGTCATGTCATGCGTACGTCTGTTTTGTCAATCCCTAGCATCGGGACGAATGACAGCTCACTTCACCTAGGTGTTCACCGAGGGAGATTGTAACAGAATAGCACCGCTGAAGCAAAAAAAACCAGAAGAATACCAAAGTTATAGATCTTTTGAACTACCGCAAACTTTTTTTGTTCCAGGTATGCGAGAAACTGGAGATCGGTGCCGAAGCGGACTACTTCGGCCTCCGCGTATCTCCAGTCTCCGGTCCCAGCAGGTGGCTGAACTTGCGCAACCCTCTGGACCCGCACCGCATCCCCAGCAGGCGCCTCGACCTCCGCGTCAAGTTCTGGGTGCCCCCACACCTCCTCATCAACGAACCCACCCGCCATCAGTTCTATCTCCACGCTATGCTCGACCTCACTGAAGGAAGACTAGTTGTAGCTGATTTGGAAGTAGCCCGAAGGATCATTGCTTACATTGCTCAAGCTGAGACGGGAGACTGCGAACCAGACCTCCCCCCAATACACATATATGAAGAATGCGACAAAATCGGTCCCCAAGGTGAACGTCCAGAAGATCATGTCGACAAAATCATTGAATACCACTGCCAAATTTCTGGTATGGGAGCTTCGCAGGCGGAGTACAGATTATTGAAAGAGATTTCTAAATTGGAGTCGTTTGGGGAGGAGCTATTCTTCTGCAAGCCTGTGACTTTTAACAATAATGCTCACAACTTGTACAGTCACTTGTTGTATCATAGGCAGCAGGTTGAAGAGCCTAGGGCGAGGGATGACCAGGAGATTGATGGTGGAGCGACGGTGGGGTGCCTTACATCTGGACAGAGTGGCGGGGGGTGTGGATGCAGACTGAGCACTTGTGTTGGGGTTGGACCACATGGCATCGTGGTGTACAGACCTGCGTGCTTCGGAGAACACGAGATCGGCGTCGAGAAACAAAGGTTGGTGTTTTCTGTTTTCTTTGAGTAGGGAAGAAAATGAGTAGGGTCCATATGGTGTCGGACGTAAAGAATAGCACCATCCCATATCTTCCCGTGGGTGTCGTAAGAGGCGACTAAGGGACATACCAGAGAATGGGCAGCAGCGTTCTCTGTGCATTTGTAACAACCATACTGCGATCGCCAACCCGCCTGCCAAGCCGCAAGCGTGGCGATTATGGCAAAACCCCCCCCTTGGGGGAGGCCTATCTCTAGCAGTGGAAGTCTTTCGGCTGAAATGATGAAGATGATGATGAGGGAAGAAAACTCACACGAAGGGTTCCGTACTATTGTCTATACAACATTAGACATCGAGCAAAAAATGGCATAAAAACACGTTTGTTGTATGGGAGCCCCCTAAAATATTTATTTTATTCTGTTTTTAGTATTTGTTGTTATAGTGGCAAATGAAATACCTACATGATCTGTGAAAATTTCAACTGTCTAGCTATCACGGTTCATGAGATACAGCCTGGTGACCGACACCCAGACAGACAGACGGACAGTGGAGTCTTAGTAATAGGGTCCCGTTTTTACCCTTTGGGCACGGAACCCTAAAAAAGATGGCAGTTTTCCTTTTGTTCAAATCGGGAAAATAATAAGCACTGAAAAGAGAAAGTGACATCAAAAGTATTTTGGACTTGAAGATGTCGTACATTTGAAATTTCGTGTATTTATACGATTTGTACTACGTTATTTCCCGTTACTTTTATAATTAAACTTAAAAACGACATTTTAAAAATAAAAACGTTGTAAAACACACGAGTTTCGACTGTAAACTCCACTTATTATTCGTGTAAGTTAGTCAGTAACCAACAGGTCAAGACAATGGGTACATTCGTTTCTGTTTTCGGCTACAGCTCTTGAATTCATTAAAATGACATCACGGTCCTAAATACGACCAAAAATATTCAAAAATATTTACTCAGCTTCTGTCTTACTTGAAGACACGCTGATATTACTTTATAATTTGCAAAATCATCTTTATTGACCATATTTTGAAATAGCAATGCGATCAAGAAAAAAATTGCAATACAGTTTTTCATATAAAACGTGCCTTTTGTCTAATATTCGTACCTAGACAGTTGACACAAAAATCTCTTTTTATATTTGCAAACATGCAAAAAATCTATTGTGCAATTTTGAAACGCGTGCATACTGACGTTAGCATCATCAGAACAGACAATTTGACAAAATGAAAATATTATTGCACAATGTGAGAAAAAAGGAGCGTAGGTACACACGGCTGCACATCAAGCTATACATTCCCAGTATAAGCAGCAGCAGCTGACCTCGCATTGTACGGAGATCCTTTATAATGCGAGATCCCGGCGACCTTACGCGACCAGAGAATCGTATGCGCTGCGTCCAAAACTCTCAAAGTTTAGTCGAACAAATCCAAGAGTATTTAATATAATAAAAGGTACTTTCATACCCTCAGTACATAAATTTCGAACAAATTAAATAAAAGATAGAGTATTCTTTAACTTAAGAAAAGGCATATACTAAAATATAGATAATAAAAATGTCGTTGAAAAAAATAAATAAAAGATAAGTAGAGTATTCTTTAACTTAAGAAAAGGCGTATACCTACTAAAAGATAGATAATAAAATTTTCTGTAAGATTGTGAAAGTTTCTTTTAAATAAACCTGGTAGATTTTTTGTGATTATCAATGTTTTGTCCGCGTCAGACACAACTTCACGAGTTCATTAAACTATTTAGCTTGAACTTAATCAAAAATATTCACATACTAAATGATTAAGAGAATGTTCTAGTTTAACATTTTTTTTTTTTAAATCATTTACACTACACATTTTGACGTGATTGTCAGTTTAAAATCTGTAGAAGTCGCTTGTTGGCGCCTTAACTGGAAATGTATCGCTTGATGTGTAGCCGCGTGTACGTGAGGTAGGTAGGTACATGAAACAAAAGTACTCTTTGACCCATTTCGTTTAATAACCACACCCCGATAACATCGTTTCCACTCAATTACTCAGTAATTTACAAGATAAATGTAATTAATAGATTTAACTGTAGGTACCGACTTCCATCCATTTATTATATTTACTTCTACATAATATATTATCATTGTTCTGAATTTCTGATAAAACAACATGTTTGAGTACTTAGGTTTGATAAGATAGAATTATTTACTTGTCTTTCCAAAGAAATTTCTCGCCCTATATGTCTGAACTTCTTTGTTTTGGCTTATTATTTTATCGCTGCGAGAATTTGGGAGTTAGGACTGAAATAAAAATAATTATTAACTTGATTACTGAGAGCTCGTAATTAGGGTTCTATCATCTACTCTTCTAATCAGAATGCTAGCATTTCTTAGCTTATATGGACATGTCACACACGGCCATCTTGATCTGACGCCTAACTATGCAGACCCTGTACTATAGGTGTCAGACAGCTGGTATACATACACAAATACATAAATATATACGGATATAGAAAAACGACCACCAGACACAAGCTCATCACACAAATGTTTAACCCGGGCGGGATGCGAACCCTCAACACGCTGCGCAGCACTCAATCGCTCAATCACTGCGCCAACTGTGTCGTCGTCTCTCCAAGCAATAGGTTATTTGATAGGTCACTTGGTACCTTAAATCACGAAAGCTGGTGACGAAACTGCTGATACAACGTCGTAATAGTCCCTTCAACCAAATCATAACCCTCAATTTCTCTTCTTCCAGCATCGCATACACAGCGATCCACCGCGCGCAGCCGTTCCGTCGCAACTTCCAGATGTCGTACGTCACTGATGAAGGCAATGAGGCTACTCTCCACGTCAAGATGGCCACATCTGGGCAGGCAGCCGCCGTGTACCGTGCCGTGACGGAGAAACATGCTTTCTACTGCTGCGAGACCGTTCGAACTGACGTTACTGAGCAGTTCATTAGGGATCTTAAGGTGAGATACAGTTTTTTACAAGTAACTGGGCTGATTCTTTAAATTCTTTCACTAATGGGAAGCTACTGTATCCCTGAGTGCTTGCTATAGGCTAAATATTAGGGATCCGAATCAAGCCTACAAAATCGTGGAATAAATCTAGCAAACGAATAAAGCAACCCAATAATTTAACGTTTCCATTAAATAAATAAAATAAAAAAATAAATAAATAAATATCTTGGGACAACTCACACACGGTCATCTGGTCCCAAGCTAAGCAGAGCTTGTGTTATGGTAACCAGACAACTGATATACATACTTATATAATTTATAAATACATACATATTATAGATAAACACCCAGACACAGAACAAACACTCATGCTCATCACACAAAGTTTGTCCTGGGTGGGAATCGAACCCACGACCTCCGGCTTAGCAGTCAGGGTCAGTGACCACTAGACTATCGTTCATGCTTCAAGTCACGTAATCAGTCTTTCTGCTCGCAACCTTGCCCAGAACAACCATTAAACCAATACTAGATCGAAACTTTGAAACAAACAACTAAATATTCACAAACTAATTATTTAAATATGTACAAAATTTTTGTTTAATTCAATTATATTTGCGGTAAAGATAACGTTATTATGTATTACTTATTACCTCAATATCATAAATATAGTCCTCATAATACCTATGGCCTACATACAAAGTAAGTACCTAATGGGTAAACAAATGAGTATTGTTCGGTAAATCCAATCTTTATTATTCCGACTCAAAGAAGAGCTCGTGGCTAATTAAAAACTGTACGGATTGATGGTGAGCTCCCTCCGTGCCTCAGAAAGCCTCGAATCTTTGGCAGTCGTTATGGGTAGTCAGAAGCCAGAAAGTCTGACAACCAGTCTTACCAAGGCTATCGTGTTTCCCAGTAGCTGGGTTGTGGAGGTCAGATAGGCCTTCGCTCCATGTTAAACACTGGTATTCAGCTGCATCCGGTTAGACTGGAAGCCGACCCCAATATAGTTTAGAAAAGGGTAGGAAGATGATTATTCAGATCTAAATTGGGTAGTATAAATGAAGTCTGAAATATCACCTTATTATTAATTTCTCCAAGAAACTGAAGCTTTATTACAGTCAATGTCAAATATACCTACCTATAATAGTTCTAACCAATTACCAAACCAATGTGTGGACTTTGTCCTGCCTAATATCCACGGACGCGTTACATGACCTCACACTATTCGTTGACACAACAATCGTTTATTGCTACACTGGACTTTGGACTAGTCAACGATTCACTGGCTCCAGGAAACGTAATTAAATAGGTATTCGTGATTGTAGTTTGACTGAAATTATTGTTTTTCGGCTGACTGCGTGAGATAAGAAGTTATTTCGATTCCAAAACATTTGTGTTTCTCATGTTAAAATATTCACTGAACTCCTTATTAGAAAACTTCGTGGGAAGATGAATCTTAATGACAGGTTAAATCGTAACGATAATCATCAAAGTCATGAATTGTAATTAATGGTTTTGGTCCATGAGAATCTTATGAAAAAGAACGAGAGTAACGTATTGTTTTATAAAAGAATAGGCATCCTTACTTACAGAAATAAAAAAAAAAATTGCAAAACAAAGATTCATTCTTTTCACGTGTAAGTGCACATGGCTACACGGCAAGCTTATACATTTCCAGTATTATCTGATCTGGCATTGTACAGGATTTCCATACAGTGAGAGGTCAGCTTACTGGAAATGTACAGCTTGATGTGTAACCGTGTGTACTACATACTAGCTTTTGCTCGCGATTTCGTTCTCGTGAATTTTCTTACAGAACCCCAACTTTTCTAAAAGCCTACAATTTTCCTGGACTCTTTCCATTTGTGAAAATCATATATGAAAATCCGTACAGTGGTTTCTAAAGTCCAAACGAACACAAATTCTGCGCGGCAGGAGATTTTAATTTATAATTACTAGCGACCAGCCCCGGCTTCGCAAAGGGTAGGTACAATGTAGATCAAACTTGGTATACGTATAAACCTTTCTATTGAATCACTCAATCTATTGCTACTTTATACTCCGTAGTGATTCATAACCGCGAGTACAAAATAACCCTATTTTTCACTAGCCTACCTACTGTTACCAACATGGAAAGAATCTCAACTCCTGACATTTTGTTCGATCGCTCGTTGACCGCCTAAACGCTTCTTCATTGTTCCCACTGCAATAGTAAAGGGTACCTTGCGCAATAGGACATCCTTATCACTATTACACTATAATCTGTTTGCGGTTGAATGGATGATGCCTTTAGTATGTCAGAGGTATTGTGAAGGACTTACGACGAAGACGTAGTATTAATGTGTATTCGGACTTTTATCATGTAGTTTCACGGAATAGAAAAAACAAGTGGAAGAATTTGTAAAATAATAACAACCTTCGCAAATTGTAATAAGACTTTATTTTGTTTGAACAACAAATGAGCTTTTCGTCAAAGTTGAATATGTTGTTTATACAAAATTAAGACTTATTACAACTGGCAAAGGTTGTTATTATTTTACAAATTCTTCCGCGTAATTGTGAGAACTGAGTGGGCATTTCTTGTTTTTCTATTCCGAGTGGAGTTCCCATATGGTCTTCGAGCATCACGTATCTTGCTCGTTCATTTACATCATCTGCCTAGTCTTTTTCCCAACTATGTTGGGGTCGGCTTCCAGTTTAACCGGATGCAGCTGAATACCAGTGTTTTACATGGAGCGACTGTCTATTTAACCTCCACAACCTAGTTACTGGGTAACACGATACCTCTTGGTAAGACTGGTTGTATCTTGCTCGTTCATTACCCCAATATTAAAAGTTCCCTTTCTTCTGTTCCAGGGCACGATAGCGTCGATCTTCAATGACTCCACGACGCTGGGCCGGCGCTACGTGTTCGACATCCGCCGCACGTGTCGCGAGGTGCACGACCGCGCAAGGCGGGCCGCGCACGCGCTCGCGTCCGCGCAACACGAGCCGCGGCAGAGGAGGCGGTCCAACTCGGGGGCTGAACACAAGGTAAACACCAGCTTTGAAAACATTTTAACACGGCAACTGCCATGTCAGTAACCGGTGACAGACACCGAAGCATCAAATTGAAATTAAAAAATATTTTTTGCTATTTTACTTAACATCAGATTATTTGAAATCCCTGACCCCTGAGCTAGTAATAAACTGAATTATAGAGGCCAGTGCATTCCCTTAGATATTGGGCGTAAGTATTCAAAAATTTGTGCACAGCATTTACATAAAAGAGAAAAAAAACTATATATATATAAAAGAAAGTCGTGTTTAGTGCTACACTAGAACCAGGAGACGGACATAGGATTTTTTTATTTTTGTAGGTGTAGGGTAAGTAAATAGGCAGGTAAGTAGGTAGATAGGGACAGGACAATGTCTGTCGGGTCAACTAGTAATAATTAAAACTAATACAGATAATACGTTGAAAAAAACAAATGACCGCAGTGTGTTTTCTGGCACATGTAGTGTTCTTTTCAATTAGACATGACTGACATGACCCCAAGCAAGACACATTCAACATGGCCTCTGACTTTTATATCTAGAACAAAAGCTATCACGTATTATTTATTTATTTATACTTCATGCACAGAGGTACCAAGGCGGACGTATTTTTTTAATGAAAATGAAATAAAACACATTGAAATAAAATATAGAAAAGGGGACACTTTTTAAGAAATTACATTTGGAGGATAATACCTCCATTTTTGCATGTCAATTTATACTTATGACGTTAGTTAGCCATTTGCCAACTTAATTTAAACTATTAATTAATAGGGTATTACACCCATTTTTGAAAAGTGTTTCAATGAAATTCTGTAGTGCTAATATGCCACAAAAAAAAACACAAAATTTTGATTCAATCGATAAGTGCCATAAAAATGCATCAAAATTTTAAATTTTCAAATTTCGCGCGTAGTTTGACGAAATCTCCTCTTACTGGACGCCATATTGCTCAGCGTAAATGACGTCAGTTCGTTTTGTATCAAATGCGGTCATATTAAGTATGATAATTGTATATAATTTAAAAATAATTAAAAGCATATTTTGTAATAGGTGTAATAATGAAAAAATTACGTTAGTTACGAAAATAATAAAAGTACAAAGCCTATATTACGCCAATCGGTTGACTGACAGTTGAAAATTTTTTGTTTACACAGCCGTACGGCGTAATAACATGGCCGCTACTATTTTATGGTGTTTTATAACAGATTAAAAATACTGAAAACTTTGAATTGAATTTAAAAATTGGTTTTGTTATTTTATGAACTAAAACTTACATTTTCCGACGGTTTTATGCCTAAACTGTCTCAATAATATATTTATAGTTTTTTTTTCGTAGAGAGTAAAATACTCTATTTCAAAGCAACTAAAAATCTAATCATGTATTGAAGTTCGTCTTAGAATTATTTGGTTCAGTCATCTACCTAATTGTAAAATATGATAACACCAATATCATATTATGATAATTGGCTATTAACGACTTTTACAGATTTTAAACTGACAATCATGTCAAAATGTGTAGTGCAAATGATTTGAAAAAAAAATATGTTAAACTAGAACATTCTCTTAATCATTTAGTATGTGAATATTTTTGATTATGTTCATATTAAATAGTTATATAACTCGTGAAGTTGTGTCTGAAAACATTGACAATCACACAAAATCTACCAGGTATAATTAAACTAAACTTACACCATCTTACAGACAATTTTATTATCTATCTTTTAGTATACGCTTTTTTCTACTTTCAAGAATGCTATCTTTTATTAAATGTTTTCGAGTAAACTTTGAGAGTTTTGGACGCGGCGCATGCGATTCTCTGGTCGCTCAAGGTGGCCGGCGTATGTCGTCGCCTTGATACCGTGTGCTGACGAGAGCCTGTTGTCCCTCAGGAGCCCCGCTCGCGCTCCCACAGCGGCGGCTGTCGCGCCGAGGCCCTGGCCTGCCGCGTGTGCATGGACGCGCCCATCGACACGCTGTTCCTGCCGTGCAGGCACGTGGTGTGCTGCCAGGAGTGCGCTCCCAGGTATGTACATCTAAACTGTAACACTACATGGACGCGCCCATCGACACGCTGCACGTGGTGTGCTGCCAGGAGTGCGCTCCCAGGTATGTACATCTAAACTGTAACACTACATGGACGCGCCCATCGACACGCTGCACGTGGTGTGCTGCCAGGAGTGCGCTCCCAGGTATGTACATCTAAACTGTAACACTACATGGACGCGCCCATCGACACGCTGTTCCTGCCGTGCAGGCACGTGGTGTGCTGCCAGGAGTGCGCTCCCAGGTATGTACATCTAAACTGTAACACTACATGGACGCGCCCATCGACACGCTGCACGTGGTGTGCTGCCAGGAGTGCGCTCCCAGGTATGTACATCTAAACTGTAACACTACATGGACGCGCCCATCGACACGCTGCACGTGGTGTGCTGCCAGGAGTGCGCTCCCAGGTATGTACATCTAAACTGTAACACTACATGGACGCGCCCATCGACACGCTGTTCCTGCCGTGCAGGCACGTGGTGTGCTGCCAGGAGTGCGCTCCCAGGTATGTACATCTAAACTGTAACACTACATGGACGCGCCCATCGACACGCTGCACGTGGTGTGCTGCCAGGAGTGCGCTCCCAGGTATGTACATCTAAACTGTAACACTACATGGACGCGCCCATCGACACGCTGCACGTGGTGTGCTGCCAGGAGTGCGCTCCCAGGTATGTACATCTAAACTGTAACACTACATGGACGCGCCCATCGACACGCTGTTCCTGCCGTGCAGGCACGTGGTGTGCTGCCAGGAGTGCGCTCCCAGGTATGTACATCTAAACTGTAACACTACATGGACGCGCCCATCGACACGCTGCACGTGGTGTGCTGCCAGGAGTGCGCTCCCAGGTATGTACATCTAAACTGTAACACTACATGGACGCGCCCATCGACACGCTGCACGTGGTGTGCTGCCAGGAGTGCGCTCCCAGGTATGTACATCTAAACTGTAACACTACATGGACGCGCCCATCGACACGCTGCACGTGGTGTGCTGCCAGGAGTGCGCTCCCAGGTATGTACATCTAAACTGTAACACTACATGGACGCGCCCATCGACACGCTGCACGTGGTGTGCTGCCAGGAGTGCGCTCCCAGGTATGTACATCTAAACTGTAACACTACATGGACGCGCCCATCGACACGCTGCACGTGGTGTGCTGCCAGGAGTGCGCTCCCAGGTATGTGCATCTAAACTGTAACACTACATGGACGCGCCCATCGACACGCTGTTCCTGCCGTGCAGGCACGTGGTGTGCTGCCAGGAGTGCGCTCCCAGGTATGTACATCTAAACTGTAACACTACATGGACGCGCCCATCGACACGCTGTTCCTGCCGTGCAGGCACGTGGTGTGCTGCCAGGAGTGCGCTCCCAGGTATGTACATCTAAACTGTAACACTACATGGACGCGCCCATCGACACGCTGTTCCTGCCGTGCAGGCACGTGGTGTGCTGCCAGGAGTGCGCTCCCAGGTATGTACATCTAAACTGTAACACTACATGGACGCGCCCATCGACACGCTGCACGTGGTGTGCTGCCAGGAGTGCGCTCCCAGGTATGTACATCTAAACTGTAACACTACATGGACGCGCCCATCGACACGCTGTTCCTGCCGTGCAGGCACGTGGTGTGCTGCCAGGAGTGCGCTCCCAGGTATGTACATCTAAACTGTAACACTACATGGACGCGCCCATCGACACGCTGCACGTGGTGTGCTGCCAGGAGTGCGCTCCCAGGTATGTACATCTAAACTGTAACACTACATGGACGCGCCCATCGACACGCTGTTCCTGCCGTGCAGGCACGTGGTGTGCTGCCAGGAGTGCGCTCCCAGGTATGTACATCTAAACTGTAACACTACATGGACGCGCCCATCGACACGCTGTTCCTGCCGTGCAGGCACGTGGTGTGCTGCCAGGAGTGCGCTCCCAGGTATGTACATCTAAACTGTAACACTACATGGACGCGCCCATCGACACGCTGCACGTGGTGTGCTGCCAGGAGTGCGCTCCCAGGTATGTACATCTAAACTGTAACACTACATGGACGCGCCCATCGACACGCTGCACGTGGTGTGCTGCCAGGAGTGCGCTCCCAGGTATGTACATCTAAACTGTAACACTACATGGACGCGCCCATCGACACGCTGCACGTGGTGTGCTGCCAGGAGTGCGCTCCCAGGTATGTACATCTAAACTGTAACACTACATGGACGCGCCCATCGACACGCTGTTCCTGCCGTGCAGGCACGTGGTGTGCTGCCAGGAGTGCGCTCCCAGGTATGTACATCTAAACTGTAACACTACATGGACGCGCCCATCGACACGCTGTTCCTGCCGTGCAGGCACGTGGTGTGCTGCCAGGAGTGCGCTCCCAGGTATGTACATCTAAACTGTAACACTACATGGACGCGCCCATCGACACGCTGCACGTGGTGTGCTGCCAGGAGTGCGCTCCCAGGTATGTACATCTAAACTGTAACACTACATGGACGCGCCCATCGACACGCTGCACGTGGTGTGCTGCCAGGAGTGCGCTCCCAGGTATGTACATCTAAACTGTAACACTACATGGACGCGCCCATCGACACGCTGCACGTGGTGTGCTGCCAGGAGTGCGCTCCCAGGTATGTACATCTAAACTGTAACACTACATGGACGCGCCCATCGACACGCTGCACGTGGTGTGCTGCCAGGAGTGCGCTCCCAGGTATGTACATCTAAACTGTAACACTACATGGACGCGCCCATCGACACGCTGCACGTGGTGTGCTGCCAGGAGTGCGCTCCCAGGTATGTACATCTAAACTGTAACACTACATGGACGCGCCCATCGACACGCTGTTCCTGCCGTGCAGGCACGTGGTGTGCTGCCAGGAGTGCGCTCCCAGGTATGTACATCTAAACTGTAACACTACATGGACGCGCCCATCGACACGCTGTTCCTGCCGTGCAGGCACGTGGTGTGCTGCCAGGAGTGCGCTCCCAGGTATGTACATCTAAACTGTAACACTACATGGACGCGCCCATCGACACGCTGCACGTGGTGTGCTGCCAGGAGTGCGCTCCCAGGTATGTACATCTAAACTGTAACACTACATGGACGCGCCCATCGACACGCTGCACGTGGTGTGCTGCCAGGAGTGCGCTCCCAGGTATGTACATCTAAACTGTAACACTACATGGACGCGCCCATCGACACGCTGCACGTGGTGTGCTGCCAGGAGTGCGCTCCCAGGTATGTACATCTAAACTGTAACACTACATGGACGCGCCCATCGACACGCTGTTCCTGCCGTGCAGGCACGTGGTGTGCTGCCAGGAGTGCGCTCCCAGGTATGTACATCTAAACTGTAACACTACATGGACGCGCCCATCGACACGCTGTTCCTGCCGTGCAGGCACGTGGTGTGCTGCCAGGAGTGCGCTCCCAGGTATGTACATCTAAACTGTAACACTACATGGACGCGCCCATCGACACGCTGCACGTGGTGTGCTGCCAGGAGTGCGCTCCCAGGTATGTACATCTAAACTGTAACACTACATGGACGCGCCCATCGACACGCTGCACGTGGTGTGCTGCCAGGAGTGCGCTCCCAGGTATGTACATCTAAACTGTAACACTACATGGACGCGCCCATCGACACGCTGCACGTGGTGTGCTGCCAGGAGTGCGCTCCCAGGTATGTACATCTAAACTGTAACACTACATGGACGCGCCCATCGACACGCTGCACGTGGTGTGCTGCCAGGAGTGCGCTCCCAGGTATGTACATCTAAACTGTAACACTACATGGACGCGCCCATCGACACGCTGTTCCTGCCGTGCAGGCACGTGGTGTGCTGCCAGGAGTGCGCTCCCAGGTATGTACATCTAAACTGTAACACTACATGGACGCGCCCATCGACACGCTGCACGTGGTGTGCTGCCAGGAGTGCGCTCCCAGGTATGTACATCTAAACTGTAACACTACATGGACGCGCCCATCGACACGCTGCACGTGGTGTGCTGCCAGGAGTGCGCTCCCAGGTATGTACATCTAAACTGTAACACTACATGGACGCGCCCATCGACACGCTGTTCCTGCCGTGCAGGCACGTGGTGTGCTGCCAGGAGTGCGCTCCCAGGTATGTACATCTAAACTGTAACACTACATGGACGCGCCCATCGACACGCTGTTCCTGCCGTGCAGGCACGTGGTGTGCTGCCAGGAGTGCGCTCCCAGGTATGTACATCTAAACTGTAACACTACATGGACGCGCCCATCGACACGCTGTTCCTGCCGTGCAGGCACGTGGTGTGCTGCCAGGAGTGCGCTCCCAGGTATGTACATCTAAACTGTAACACTACATGGACGCGCCCATCGACACGCTGTTCCTGCCGTGCAGGCACGTGGTGTGCTGCCAGGAGTGCGCTCCCAGGTATGTACATCTAAACTGTAACACTACATGGACGCGCCCATCGACACGCTGCACGTGGTGTGCTGCCAGGAGTGCGCTCCCAGGTATGTACATCTAAACTGTAACACTACATGGACGCGCCCATCGACACGCTGTTCCTGCCGTGCAGGCACGTGGTGTGCTGCCAGGAGTGCGCTCCCAGGTATGTACATCTAAACTGTAACACTACATGGACGCGCCCATCGACACGCTGTTCCTGCCGTGCAGGCACGTGGTGTGCTGCCAGGAGTGCGCTCCCAGGTATGTACATCTAAACTGTAACACTACATGGACGCGCCCATCGACACGCTGTTCCTGCCGTGCAGGCACGTGGTGTGCTGCCAGGAGTGCGCTCCCAGGTATGTACATCTAAACTGTAACACTACATGGACGCGCCCATCGACACGCTGTTCCTGCCGTGCAGGCACGTGGTGTGCTGCCAGGAGTGCGCTCCCAGGTATGTACATCTAAACTGTAACACTACATGGACGCGCCCATCGACACGCTGCACGTGGTGTGCTGCCAGGAGTGCGCTCCCAGGTATGTACATCTAAACTGTAACACTACATGGACGCGCCCATCGACACGCTGCACGTGGTGTGCTGCCAGGAGTGCGCTCCCAGGTATGTACATCTAAACTGTAACACTACATGGACGCGCCCATCGACACGCTGTTCCTGCCGTGCAGGCACGTGGTGTGCTGCCAGGAGTGCGCTCCCAGGTATGTACATCTAAACTGTAACACTACATGGACGCGCCCATCGACACGCTGCACGTGGTGTGCTGCCAGGAGTGCGCTCCCAGGTATGTACATCTAAACTGTAACACTACATGGACGCGCCCATCGACACGCTGCACGTGGTGTGCTGCCAGGAGTGCGCTCCCAGGTATGTACATCTAAACTGTAACACTACATGGACGCGCCCATCGACACGCTGTTCCTGCCGTGCAGGCACGTGGTGTGCTGCCAGGAGTGCGCTCCCAGGTATGTACATCTAAACTGTAACACTACATGGACGCGCCCATCGACACGCTGCACGTGGTGTGCTGCCAGGAGTGCGCTCCCAGGTATGTACATCTAAACTGTAACACTACATGGACGCGCCCATCGACACGCTGTTCCTGCCGTGCAGGCACGTGGTGTGCTGCCAGGAGTGCGCTCCCAGGTATGTACATCTAAACTGTAACACTACATGGACGCGCCCATCGACACGCTGCACGTGGTGTGCTGCCAGGAGTGCGCTCCCAGGTATGTACATCTAAACTGTAACACTACATGGACGCGCCCATCGACACGCTGCACGTGGTGTGCTGCCAGGAGTGCGCTCCCAGGTATGTACATCTAAACTGTAACACTACATGGACGCGCCCATCGACACGCTGCACGTGGTGTGCTGCCAGGAGTGCGCTCCCAGGTATGTACATCTAAACTGTAACACTACATGGACGCGCCCATCGACACGCTGCACGTGGTGTGCTGCCAGGAGTGCGCTCCCAGGTATGTACATCTAAACTGTAACACTACATGGACGCGCCCATCGACACGCTGCACGTGGTGTGCTGCCAGGAGTGCGCTCCCAGGTATGTACATCTAAACTGTAACACTACATGGACGCGCCCATCGACACGCTGTTCCTGCCGTGCAGGCACGTGGTGTGCTGCCAGGAGTGCGCTCCCAGGTATGTACATCTAAACTGTAACACTACATGGACGCGCCCATCGACACGCTGTTCCTGCCGTGCAGGCACGTGGTGTGCTGCCAGGAGTGCGCTCCCAGGTATGTACATCTAAACTGTAACACTACATGGACGCGCCCATCGACACGCTGTTCCTGCCGTGCAGGCACGTGGTGTGCTGCCAGGAGTGCGCTCCCAGGTATGTACATCTAAACTGTAACACTACATGGACGCGCCCATCGACACGCTGCACGTGGTGTGCTGCCAGGAGTGCGCTCCCAGGTATGTACATCTAAACTGTAACACTACATGGACGCGCCCATCGACACGCTGTTCCTGCCGTGCAGGCACGTGGTGTGCTGCCAGGAGTGCGCTCCCAGGTATGTACATCTAAACTGTAACACTACATGGACGCGCCCATCGACACGCTGCACGTGGTGTGCTGCCAGGAGTGCGCTCCCAGGTATGTACATCTAAACTGTAACACTACATGGACGCGCCCATCGACACGCTGCACGTGGTGTGCTGCCAGGAGTGCGCTCCCAGGTATGTACATCTAAACTGTAACACTACATGGACGCGCCCATCGACACGCTGCACGTGGTGTGCTGCCAGGAGTGCGCTCCCAGGTATGTACATCTAAACTGTAACACTACATGGACGCGCCCATCGACACGCTGCACGTGGTGTGCTGCCAGGAGTGCGCTCCCAGGTATGTACATCTAAACTGTAACACTACATGGACGCGCCCATCGACACGCTGCACGTGGTGTGCTGCCAGGAGTGCGCTCCCAGGTATGTACATCTAAACTGTAACACTACATGGACGCGCCCATCGACACGCTGTTCCTGCCGTGCAGGCACGTGGTGTGCTGCCAGGAGTGCGCTCCCAGGTATGTACATCTAAACTGTAACACTACATGGACGCGCCCATCGACACTCTGTTCCTGCCGTGCAGGCACGTGGTGTGCTGCCAGGAGTGCGCTCCCAGGTATGTACATCTAAACTGTAACACTACATGGACGCGCCCATCGACACGCTGTTCCTGCCGTGCAGGCACGTGGTGTGCTGCCAGGAGTGCGCTCCCAGGTATGTACATCTAAACTGTAACACTACATGGACGCGCCCATCGACACGCTGTTCCTGCCGTGCAGGCACGTGGTGTGCTGCCAGGAGTGCGCTCCCAGGTATGTACATCTAAACTGTAACACTACATGGACGCGCCCATCGACACGCTGTTCCTGCCGTGCAGGCACGTGGTGTGCTGCCAGGAGTGCGCTCCCAGGTATGTACATCTAAACTGTAACACTACATGGACGCGCCCATCGACACGCTGTTCCTGCCGTGCAGGCACGTGGTGTGCTGCCAGGAGTGCGCTCCCAGGTATGTACATCTAAACTGTAACACTACATGGACGCGCCCATCGACACGCTGTTCCTGCCGTGCAGGCACGTGGTGTGCTGCCAGGAGTGCGCTCCCAGGTATGTACATCTAAACTGTAACACTACATGGACGCGCCCATCGACACGCTGCACGTGGTGTGCTGCCAGGAGTGCGCTCCCAGGTATGTACATCTAAACTGTAACACTACATGGACGCGCCCATCGACACGCTGCACGTGGTGTGCTGCCAGGAGTGCGCTCCCAGGTATGTACATCTAAACTGTAACACTACATGGACGCGCCCATCGACACGCTGTTCCTGCCGTGCAGGCACGTGGTGTGCTGCCAGGAGTGCGCTCCCAGGTATGTACATCTAAACTGTAACACTACATGGACGCGCCCATCGACACGCTGTTCCTGCCGTGCAGGCACGTGGTGTGCTGCCAGGAGTGCGCTCCCAGGTATGTACATCTAAACTGTAACACTACATGGACGCGCCCATCGACACGCTGCACGTGGTGTGCTGCCAGGAGTGCGCTCCCAGGTATGTACATCTAAACTGTAACACTACATGGACGCGCCCATCGACACGCTGTTCCTGCCGTGCAGGCACGTGGTGTGCTGCCAGGAGTGCGCTCCCAGGTATGTACATCTAAACTGTAACACTACATGGACGCGCCCATCGACACGCTGTTCCTGCCGTGCAGGCACGTGGTGTGCTGCCAGGAGTGCGCTCCCAGGTATGTACATCTAAACTGTAACACTACATGGACGCGCCCATCGACACGCTGCACGTGGTGTGCTGCCAGGAGTGCGCTCCCAGGTATGTACATCTAAACTGTAACACTACATGGACGCGCCCATCGACACGCTGCACGTGGTGTGCTGCCAGGAGTGCGCTCCCAGGTATGTACATCTAAACTGTAACACTACATGGACGCGCCCATCGACACGCTGTTCCTGCCGTGCAGGCACGTGGTGTGCTGCCAGGAGTGCGCTCCCAGGTATGTACATCTAAACTGTAACACTACATGGACGCGCCCATCGACACGCTGCACGTGGTGTGCTGCCAGGAGTGCGCTCCCAGGTATGTACATCTAAACTGTAACACTACATGGACGCGCCCATCGACACGCTGCACGTGGTGTGCTGCCAGGAGTGCGCTCCCAGGTATGTACATCTAAACTGTAACACTACATGGACGCGCCCATCGACACGCTGTTCCTGCCGTGCAGGCACGTGGTGTGCTGCCAGGAGTGCGCTCCCAGGTATGTACATCTAAACTGTAACACTACATGGACGCGCCCATCGACACGCTGCACGTGGTGTGCTGCCAGGAGTGCGCTCCCAGGTATGTACATCTAAACTGTAACACTACATGGACGCGCCCATCGACACGCTGTTCCTGCCGTGCAGGCACGTGGTGTGCTGCCAGGAGTGCGCTCCCAGGTATGTACATCTAAACTGTAACACTACATGGACGCGCCCATCGACACGCTGCACGTGGTGTGCTGCCAGGAGTGCGCTCCCAGGTATGTACATCTAAACTGTAACACTACATGGACGCGCCCATCGACACGCTGTTCCTGCCGTGCAGGCACGTGGTGTGCTGCCAGGAGTGCGCTCCCAGGTATGTACATCTAAACTGTAACACTACATGGACGCGCCCATCGACACGCTGCACGTGGTGTGCTGCCAGGAGTGCGCTCCCAGGTATGTACATCTAAACTGTAACACTACATGGACGCGCCCATCGACACGCTGTTCCTGCCGTGCAGGCACGTGGTGTGCTGCCAGGAGTGCGCTCCCAGGTATGTACATCTAAACTGTAACACTACATGGACGCGCCCATCGACACGCTGTTCCTGCCGTGCAGGCACGTGGTGTGCTGCCAGGAGTGCGCTCCCAGGTATGTACATCTAAACTGTAACACTACATGGACGCGCCCATCGACACGCTGCACGTGGTGTGCTGCCAGGAGTGCGCTCCCAGGTATGTACATCTAAACTGTAACACTACATGGACGCGCCCATCGACACGCTGTTCCTGCCGTGCAGGCACGTGGTGTGCTGCCAGGAGTGCGCTCCCAGGTATGTACATCTAAACTGTAACACTACATGGACGCGCCCATCGACACGCTGTTCCTGCCGTGCAGGCACGTGGTGTGCTGCCAGGAGTGCGCTCCCAGGTATGTACATCTAAACTGTAACACTACATGGACGCGCCCATCGACACGCTGCACGTGGTGTGCTGCCAGGAGTGCGCTCCCAGGTATGTACATCTAAACTGTAACACTACATGGACGCGCCCATCGACACGCTGTTCCTGCCGTGCAGGCACGTGGTGTGCTGCCAGGAGTGCGCTCCCAGGTATGTACATCTAAACTGTAACACTACATGGACGCGCCCATCGACACGCTGTTCCTGCCGTGCAGGCACGTGGTGTGCTGCCAGGAGTGCGCTCCCAGGTATGTACATCTAAACTGTAACACTACATGGACGCGCCCATCGACACGCTGCACGTGGTGTGCTGCCAGGAGTGCGCTCCCAGGTATGTACATCTAAACTGTAACACTACATGGACGCGCCCATCGACACGCTGTTCCTGCCGTGCAGGCACGTGGTGTGCTGCCAGGAGTGCGCTCCCAGGTATGTACATCTAAACTGTAACACTACATGGACGCGCCCATCGACACGCTGCACGTGGTGTGCTGCCAGGAGTGCGCTCCCAGGTATGTACATCTAAACTGTAACACTACATGGACGCGCCCATCGACACGCTGTTCCTGCCGTGCAGGCACGTGGTGTGCTGCCAGGAGTGCGCTCCCAGGTATGTACATCTAAACTGTAACACTACATGGACGCACCCATCGACACGCTGTTCCTGCCGTGCAGGCACGTGGTGTGCTGCCAGGAGTGCGCTCCCAGGTATGTACATCTAAACTGTAACACTACATGGACGCGCCCATCGACACGCTGCACGTGGTGTGCTGCCAGGAGTGCGCTCCCAGGTATGTACATCTAAACTGTAACACTACATGGACGCGCCCATCGACACGCTGTTCCTGCCGTGCAGGCACGTGGTGTGCTGCCAGGAGTGCGCTCCCAGGTATGTACATCTAAACTGTAACACTACATGGACGCGCCCATCGACACGCTGTTCCTGCCGTGCAGGCACGTGGTGTGCTGCCAGGAGTGCGCTCCCAGGTATGTACATCTAAACTGTAACACTACATGGACGCGCCCATCGACACGCTGTTCCTGCCGTGCAGGCACGTGGTGTGCTGCCAGGAGTGCGCTCCCAGGTATGTACATCTAAACTGTAACACTACATGGACGCGCCCATCGACACGCTGCACGTGGTGTGCTGCCAGGAGTGCGCTCCCAGGTATGTACATCTAAACTGTAACACTACATGGACGCGCCCATCGACACGCTGTTCCTGCCGTGCAGGCACGTGGTGTGCTGCCAGGAGTGCGCTCCCAGGTATGTACATCTAAACTGTAACACTACATGGACGCGCCCATCGACACGCTGTTCCTGCCGTGCAGGCACGTGGTGTGCTGCCAGGAGTGCGCTCCCAGGTATGTACATCTAAACTGTAACACTACATGGACGCGCCCATCGACACGCTGCACGTGGTGTGCTGCCAGGAGTGCGCTCCCAGGTATGTACATCTAAACTGTAACACTACAAGAAACTAGCTACCCGCTCCTTTGCTCGCGTAGCTGAACCATAGCCAAAAAGCTTATAGATAAAAGTGGACTTCACTGTATGTTGAATGCACGTAGCAAATTGTCACTCAAGTGCAAATTGCGTACCTACACAGCGTGCATTCGTCCCATCATGACCTACGCCTGTGCTGTATTCGCACACGTAAAGGCATACCGTCTCCACAGAATGCAAACCTTACAAAACCGTTTCTTGCGAAAAATAACGGGCGCCCCGTTCTATGTTCGCAACGAGAACCTTCATCTCGATCTCAAACTCCCGACCATCCGTCAGTTCATGAAGCGCGCTTGCAAGCGCTTCTTCGATCAAGCGGAGAAACACCGCAACCCGCTCGTCGTAGCGGCCGCCCGATATACCCCTTCCCGTATTAGCAGGACCCGACGTCCACGTCATACCCTGTCCGATCCAGATGACGCTATTACCCTCCTTCAGGAAAGAAATAGGGCCACTAGCACATTAGTTAAATACAGACACAAATTACCGTCATTCCGACCTCGCCGCCGAGGTCCCTCGCGACGACCCCGTAACGCCCCCCCCCCGACCCTTGCTAGCGCCAGCCCGCGTCGCTGAGCCCTTAGCTTTAAAATAGCCCCTAATTAATGGAGACCCGATCCAGCCTGTCCCTTTGCTGCCCTCTCAGTGGCGACCTAAGCCGAGGCTCGTACCCCACAGGGGGTGCCCTTAGCGTAGTCACTTAGTTTATAAGTTTTTGCCCTGGCTGGAGGCCCTAAAAGTCACTTTTAAGGCACCACAGGATTGTCCGGTTAAGCAGTAACCAACCCTCAGGTTGAACTGCGAGATGCCATACAGAAAAAAAAAAAAAAAAAAAAAAAAAAAGATAAAAGTGGAATAAACACCTAAGTGAAACCATCTGTAGGCAGACGCTCTTTCTGAATGCTGTTCGCTCTGTTGACTCTGTTGGTTTCCCTTAGGTGTTTAAAGTGTTGCCTCCACTATTATCTAAGCTTCTTGATCATAGCCATCTACTAATGGCGGTATGTTCATACAAGCCGACAAGTATAAGTATAACTGAGCAACTTACTGGTTTTTTCTTAGTCGTAAAAATCTTGCCCTAATCTTAACCTCTGTAGGTACGCCACTACATCTACATACTATAGCTCCCAGTCGTTTTTTTTCCGCCACTTTCAACAATTGTCGTCATATTTTAATCAAATAAGACAGAGTGATTTATGAGAAAGGTTTAAGTGTATAATTTGTTAAGGTTTTGTGTGCTCAAAAACTACTGAATGAGTCTATCGCGAAAAAACGACAATAAGTAGACCCTCTACGAACAAATTTTACCGAAAAAACCAACACTGTTGACTGTATTGTATTAGTAGGAGATAATGCTGTACTGTAGCTCCCCCTCCGGATATAAATCCTTAAGAAATTCTTATTCAAGACTTACTGAATATGCAAGGGAGACTAATTCTTTCCTGTCTTTACTTTTTCTAGAGATAACCAATGTCAATAATGATGATTATTAATAAACTTCTTTCATCTTTCCAGATGCAACCGCTGTCCACTATGTCGCGGCGAAATAAACAAGCTGATGCACATATTCCTGCCGTGTGACTACCCCAAAAGTCCTGGTCTAGTGAAATGAGTATCGACAGCCGACCGACTCGGAATAAGATGACGATGATTTTCTATGCGAAATGATTCAACCGCGACGCGCGCCCGCGTCTGCGAGACATTGTGAAGAAGTGCCCTTCTGTGTGTGTGTGTGATTGTCTAGTCACTAATATTTGACTCCATCTGACAAATGCATTTCAGGAATGTACAGCCATTCCAACCGACGATAATCCGGTACTTATTTAGATTTTAAATCGTTAATTATTGGCTAAATCTAAGTTGATATTATGAGAAAAATACAAAAAAAAGTACCCATAAAAAATAACTTTTGATCACCTTCGTTTTAGAAGGTTACGTTTAATATTTTGTGATAATTATGATGTATGTTTTAAAGAAAATTGTTCAGAAAAAGTGCATTTTAATTAAAATTAAATTTAAACTTGCCTGTTCACCATTTGGTAAGTTATGTTCGCTGTAACGTTGATATAAGTTCGGTTTAAGTTAAATATTTGTAAGACCTGTGGTCTGTAAGTATTCTAATGGGATAAAATAAAATACATTTAAAGTAAACATACTAATACTGATAAACTGTTGTTTTATTTATTTTTATACCAAAAACACGAAAATTTAACGTCTTTTACCAACATTAAGTAGGAACACAAATACATACTTACACAGACTAAGTAAAGTTATCTGCCAACTACCTACAAAGGCTTAGGACTCAGTGCAAGACATGAGGATGAGAGGCTCTAGGTCTAAGTTGCAAGATGACAAAGTTTAAATTACAGACAAGAAAACACTTTAGTTTCGAAACTAAAAGTTATTTTTCACTTTGTAGTTTGTGAAGGCGTTTGTCTTAATGATAAAAAATATTTTTATTTGCCGCTTCTTATCCACATATTTTAAGAAATGGTTACACTAAAAAACCTAACAAGAAAATTTATTTCATCTTCCGCACGATATCCGTTCGTCTGAGGAGTTCCAAGAAGTATCTTCGAAATTCATGGTGAGCTGACGAGGTATCCAACGATTAGCAATATCAGCAATTATCTCAGATTTTTAGTACAATAACCAAATCACAATATGGTGAGGTCAAGAAGCTTATACATATAAGTGGAGGTGACACTCAAAATACCTAAGTGAAGACAACAGTGGGCAGACGCTCTCTTTCTGAATGCATACATAAGAACGAGACGGTGTTATGTGTTTTCTTTATCATATGTATGCATTCTGAAAGAGCGTCAGCCCACAGTTGTCTTCGCTTAGGTATTTAGAGTGTTTCCTCCACTGTTATCTCTAAGCTTCTTGGGTGAGGTACTATAAAGGCTGAAATGTGCGTGTGTTAGATTTATACCGATGTAATTAATATATAACAACGTAATTCGTGTTGTAATATAAAGTAATAATTAATTTCTGATTGAATGCAGTAGAAGTATAGTAAATAACATCATTTTAAATAGAATAAAGTGTGTTTAAACTTTGGATAGCAGATAAGTGTGAATCACATTTGCTTGTCATCGTTTATGTGAGTCATACTTGTTTGTCGCCGCTTATAAAAGCAAGTGTTCCAACTTCATTGGATGACTTAGTTTATAAGTTTTTGCCCTGGCTGGAGGCCCTAAAAGTCACTTTTAAGGCACCACAGGATTGTCCGGTTAAGCAGTAACCAACCCTCAGGTTGAACTGCGAGAGGCCATTCAGAAAAAAAAAAACAAAAAAAAAAAAAAAAATTCATTGGTTGACTTGATTGAAACGTTGATCGGTACGGAGCTCCCGAAGAAAATAATAGATAAGTATAATTATGATGATAACTATGAAAGTCTATGTATATGTATAATTTTAATTTAATATTAAATTATATGTACCTAGTTGTTATGACATGAATGATGTACCTAACCTAAATTTGTACTGTTAAAATATTACTGATTTTAAAAGAGTGTTCATGGAGTTTCTTGCTCGTTCTTCTCCATAGAAATCTACCGTTTGGAACGAGCAAGTAGATTCAACTTTCTGACTGACTCTGACAATTCAAAAGTACCTGTAAATGGTTGAATTGAAATAAATGATTTTGAGTCTGAAATATTACAATAAAATATATGTTTCCTAAACAAAGTATTTTCATTTCACTATTCTGTTCTAAAATAATAATATTCTTTGAGTATATAAGTACCTATGTGTATTTAATGTAGAGCTATTAATTGCTTTCTAATGTTGCTTTTATTCCCTTTTATTCTAACACGTGTCATATCAATCATAAATGGTTTTTGGAACGAAGTTCCTTATCGCGCGTTGTGAAAGGGGGCTAGACGGAAAAAATTCTTACGAAAAGTTGTCACGACACTTTTGTATATTTGATTTAAGAGCCATCTATTAACGTTATTGGCGCAACTGTGCTCTTCGAGATCGAATTACGAACGGCCAATAGATGGCGCAGAAATAATTTATTGGTCTTTCTATCTAAATAACTACGCATTGTACTAACATGTTAGAAAATATTAATCTTTAAAATTACTTACTTACAATGTAAGCAGCCATAATAACTTTTCATTCCTCGCTTTTTTTTTGCCCTGGCTTAAAGCCACTTAAATTCACTTTAACGCATCACATTAATTAGTGAAGGAATTGTAATAAAATTTTATTACAATTCCTTCACTAATTAATCGAAAGGAACTTCGTTCCATCCGGGTGTCCCTTGACACCTCTCAAGTTTTTTTCTTATAGTATTAAGGAGTTTCGTTGTCTATCTCCGAAGATCTACATCAGAAATTCACGAAATTACTTAACCTTTTTGAACACCAGAACATAAAATGCACGTGGAAATAGTTAAGTAATTTTGTTGTATTAACTACTGGCGGCCAGCCCCAGCCCCAGCTTCGCAAATTATTTATTCGAATTGCCTAAATTTTATTTCATACAAACCTTGTTCTGGCATTACCGAAAACAATAAAAAAAACAAAAGCAATTTGGTGGTCATTCGAAAATTATGCGAGTACAGACATTTCGGTGACTTTTTTTTTATTATGTAGGTAAGGATTCACAAACTTTATGTTGAATGACATTATATAATCAAAGATTGAATGTATAAGCTTATTTGCTTTATTAATTATTTTCGAGCAACAAGACTTAATAATCATAAATCATTGTACATGTACACAGCATCCCACTAATGATTGCACACAGGCCACTTTGTTCTAATAATTCAATTTTTGTGCCAATCATTTGTAAATGCAGAAATTATTACTTGTGTGCTGTCATGTTCATGTACATGTCTTGTATGGGGTATGTTATCCACTTTCAATCATCCTTTTAATAGTAATTACAATCACTGTATTCATTAGTTAAGTAAATCAATGCGGCTTAGGACGGAGATTATCAAGACATTCTCGTCATTTGCTCACAAAATTCTGTTTCTAGCGCCTGACAGAATTTTGTGAGCAAATGACGAGAATGTCTTGATAATCCGTCGTAGTCCTACCGGCCAAGCTGGGGAGACTCCAGATCGGCCACCTATAAACCCTTATATCTTTTGAACCAGTGACCGACAAATTCTGATATTTGGCGAAAAATTTCGTGTGACTAATTTTTTGTGTTATTAAAATTAAAATCTCTGATGGTTTCCAAGCCAGTGTCAGTCACACGAGTTCACTTTCATACAAACGCACAGAAGATTTTTATATACAATAGAACCTCGATTATCCGAACTAATTGGGACCGAGACTAGTTCGGATAATCGAAATCTGAGTGTTTTGGGCCAAGATCAAACAAAAACAACACCTTTTTTTACATATAAACACGTTTCTATATACGCGATATATGAAATAGATACATACATACATTAAAATAGGGTATTTTACCAAAAAAATCTAATAAGTCCGTCAGTTAGATTATCGAAAAACATTGAATACGTAGGTATTTTTTGTTTTACCAAATCAATAAAAACTGACGAAGATAAAACGCATCCAAGATCATGAGTGGGGGTTTGCGACGTCACTTCGCCAGTAAAAATGTACTGACATAGAGATGTCACACGAGTTTTCGACCCACTGTATCGTCTTCATTTTTTGTTTACGTGAAAAAAGAAAAAACACGTGTCCAATATTTTTTGCAAATCTATCTGACGGACTAATTACCTAGTTATTTTTTTTTTGTAAAATACTCTATTGCGCGCGGAATCTCCGTAATGGATTGGGCCGGATCTGCGTGTATCGTCCCGAAGTAATGTGCGCCGAAGCTTCGTACGTTTGACATAAAAAAATTGACAGCTTCGTAATAATGGAGGAATTCCAGTACCATTTCATCGCTCCACTCCATTTTAACGCAGTCACACGCACACGTCTGAACTGATCGAAAACAACGGCCGAAATGAAAAACGCTAGTCTGACCACGCAGCGCAATATGTTAGCGCGCTAAGATCCTTTGACGTACCGCCACCCGCGCGATAACACACACGCAGCTCGAATGTTCGCGACGGTAACCGATAATGGCCGGTCACGTCTGCGTGTATCGTGTCGTGTCATGGCACTCATGGCGCGAACTCGCGAAGCATTGTGATTTGTGACGATCACGCAGATGCGGCCTAAGCATAAGCGGACTAACAACGTTCGATAAAACAAAATTCGCGCCAACGTTCGAATAAAATTGAGCGGAGGGTTCGGATAATCAAGGTTCGGATAATACAGGATCTACTGTAAATAGATTTTGAGTACTTACTGAATACTTTTACTAGCTTGGCGCCATACTGATCACGTCTACATTGCGCCTTCAGGTCTCTAGAGGGTTTTGGTGTACGGTTTAAGGGGAATAGGCCTACCGGTACAGTACTCATAGATATTGGGGATTTGGGAATAACTGAACCTTGCGAGGCGCAAGTTGCGAATTAAATAATGCGCTATCAGGCTTCGATCTTTTGAGATTGCGTCAAGACTACAAATACTACTATTGATATTATAAGTTTGCTTGAATGTTAATAACTTATTACTATTAGCCAGTCAGTTATTGCCATTGGCAGCACAAAGGCCCTTGTGACAGACTTCACTAAACTGACATTGGCAATAATTGTCATCAACGACACCATCTTCAATGGAGGTTGCCCCGCTGTCATAAACAAATTTTAAATATTTTCTCATGGTTTACTTTATAATGATAAATAGCTGAAAAAAGGTACAGTTATCGTGCAAAATTGAACAATTTATATCCTACACACACTAAAATTTTGTTTTACCCGACCACGGCAAAGCAAAAAGGAAAAATAACAAAATTGTCGTTGGCTGTACATTACGATTCCTAAACCAGAAACAATAAAAAAAATATTGTCTGTGGATAAGTCAGTGTTACCATACGAACAAAATTGCCAAAAATACTAGGAAAGGAGTCTAACAATCTGGCACGCGAATTACCGATGAACAAAAATCTTATTTTCTAAATACTGTTATCTCAATCGGTAGGTACTGGATTATTATTAAACACAAATACAAGATGATAGAGACAAGTTGTCGCTGTCATGGTTTGACGTAATTAATGGCGTACAGTTGTATATCTCTATACAAACATTGCCTTATTATTACTATACTTTATACATAAAACCACTCCTTCATGCATTATTTACAGAATACAGTTAAAAATTTGCTATTTAAAAATAATTTTCATATAATATTAATTCCTTTTTGAATGTACTTAACCGTTTATTCATCATAAATACAAATCATAAAAATCAAAATAATGAAATTATTTACAATTCTAAGAAAAAGGCAGGGAGCTCAAAGGGCATCAAAAAACTCGTCCACATCACTGTCAATGGGACACGTGCCCAACAAGCTGGCAGCATTGCCACGTTGTATGGCAATGCTGATTCTTTGACCCAAGAATAGACCAGCCTTCGGGTCACGTGAAGAGTCGACCAGCCGCTTGGCGATGTCACGAAAAACAATATGGGCACTCGGACCCTGTGGCCCTAAATAATTTACATTTTGAATGTAAATTAAATATTTCGTTGGAAAACTTTTATTAATACCAATTTTTTATAATATTATAAAGCTTAGGGCAAACCGGGGTAATGTAGCTTTTTATTAACGAAAGATTTTACAGAATCAGGCCAGTAGTTTCAGAGATTAGCCCGAATGATTACAAACTCAGGCGACTCGAATTTATAATTTTATTGTGTTAGCCTTTTTAAAATGGGTGAGAGATGAAATTGGGAATCGTGCTGGTAACATTTCTCCCTGCTCGCTCATACGAACGCAAGATGGCTGCCAATTTATGTGAACGCAAGGACAAGTAGAAAAGTGATATCCGTTTGTGATATTTCGTTTATATTTGTGATAATAACGTTGAAAATATTATCATTGTTTTGTGTATGTGCCTGGAAGAAGTTTTGTGCAATATATTATGAGTTATTAATGTTTTTAAAGTAGTTTGTGTAATCTTACGTTGGATGGTACAAAATGTTCCTTGTTGAATTGTGATTATTTATGCAGTGATACAAGTTTTTGGATCGCTATGACGCTTGTTGTTGGATGATATCTGTGTTATCACGTAAGTCTGTCAACTTTTTATGTAAATATAGTTAAATCCTGGCGAGTATAGGCGGGTTGAAAAATTTCGTCAGTGTTGTAACCTATTTGCCTATATTGGGGTTTCAGTGGCGTGGCTGTTGAGCGAACCGCCGGCTCGCCGGTGCTTCGCCCGCCTCAGCTGTTTAATTCTCACGCCAGAAAACCCTTTTATTTCCTCCACAATTCAATTTTTTACCGTTAAAACCGATAAAATCATGCAAATAGCATGTTTTTTTACATTTGTTAGTCATGTACAGATGTTTTAGTAATGATTCGGCGAGGCAGACCCTCCGTGCGCATTTAAAATGTTTACTACATTACCAATCATCGCTATCTGCGATGTCAGTTTTCATTTACATGTAAAAACAATTATTTTTGTCGGCATACCAGTCGATAGAAACCAATGCGCGATGATTTCATGTTTTATGTATGTGTTATTTATTTTTACGATGTCTAAGATGATTAAAAACATGCTCATATTACTTTAAAATTTCATGATAAAACACCATTCTGTTTAGGATATAATTAGGGGCAGACAAACAAGCAACTAGGCCTCACAAATAACCATAAAAGTCCTTTGTTTCAAGTTTCACTGTAGGTACCCTTGTGTTTGCAATTTTAATTGTTCTCATTAAGGCCTACTTACTTTCTATTTATTGGCAGAGTTGTAAACTTCTCAGTTAAGACTTGCTTCAAAGGACAGGACACAATAATATATAAAACTCAGCGAGTATCCACCAGGGCTTTCTATTTTTAAATGCCCGAGTTGTTGATGTCCGTTTTCATTCCAATAATATCACCTAATTTAATTAAAACTTTGTATTACTTTTTCACCTCTTGCTAGTTTTAGTAGTAAAAATTAAGGAATAAGTTTTAAACAGACTGGTAGAAAATGCCTAAGGCATTAAGTCCTCCTTTGTACAGTGTTTTTTACATTTTGTGCATAAAGTTTTAATAAATAAATAAACACCTAAAAGGTAATTCTAATACCAGACATCCTATTTAAAATACTTTTGAGACTGGTTATGAAACGGAGAGACTATGAAAAACATTAATATTCCAGAATAAAATTGTTTTGAAGATTTATCATCAACCTATCCTTACCAACAATTGAGTCTGTGATACACAAACTTCTTTATAATACCATTAAAATACTTCTAGAAACAAACCATGTAATTTCTTTGTATTTCCACAAGTAAAGTCTCATTATTTACTTCAATTTGACCATTTAAAGGCACTTTTGAATGTCATATCAAACAAGAAAAAAATTAAATTAAAAATTTAAAAAACCCCCAACGCAAAACTTAAAAGCAATTATTTAAAAAGTAAAAAATAATATCTTTTGTTGAGCCATCAAATGTTTGTTCATTGAAATGGCGCTATAATGTCGCGGCGGGGTACCGCGTAAGTCAAATCTCATTGCAAATCCATGAGTTCGCTATTTTACCTATTTAGCTATTGCTGACTTAGCAGTACCCCGCCGCGACATTATAGCGCCATTTCAATGAACAAACATTTGATGGCTCAACAAAAGATATTATTTTTTACTTTTTAAATAATTGCTTTTAAGTTTTGCGTTGGGGGTTTTTTAAATTTTTAATTTAATTTTTATTTGAAAGTTTTAAATGTAATTTAGTCTGGTTTTGAGAAGTTGTAGATACGTCTAAAGTTGTATTTCGTCACATGGATCTTTTTTGATATAGATATCACCCTGAGAATGCGTTTGGTATATATAATTAGCCATTTTGTGGTGCCGGTCATCTTGGCTTTGAAATTTATCATAGTGTAAAGTATTCTACTAGTGAAGCCCTTTCATTTGATACCCATATTGATGGAGTTGTGAAAAAATATGTGATTAGCTATTTTGTAGCGGCGGCCATTTTGGACCGATTTTCATCAAACATAGCTAAGAACACTCCCGACTAATTCACCTTTCAATTAAAAAAAACAAAAACAAAATCGGTTCATCCGTTCGGGAGCTACGATGCCACAGACAGACACACACACACACACACACACAGACACGTCAAACTTATAACACCCCGTCGTTTTTACGTCGGGGGTTAAAAAGAATTGACTAGTTGTGCCTTCCAAAAGTTAGTTTCATATGGAGAAGAATGGGAAAGAAACTCCAGACATACTTTTCTACCTCTACGAATCCATGAAACATAACAAAATAGGTTGTATATAGGTAGCTTATTGTTAACAGAAACAATGTTTCCTTTCTGTAAATGCTGCTAGTCGTGCAAACATGTCATTTTGTTGTCTATGTAGGTATTATGTTGTAACTTGTAAGGCCTTCCTTATTGTTGCAAAATACCTGTGAAGCCTGAAATTATATGGCGTTACAGACGAGCGACTCGTGTCGTGGCGATTACGGATCGTAACACTCGTTTGTTAGTGTCCTTAGGTAAATCACGTAAATGCAACTTCGCGCTGGTAAAATTAAATAAAGTTAAAATAGCCAAGAACATTGGTATAAGTGTTCCCGCGCACCCCAAACGGTCATACCCACCACCATGACCATGACTGGCTGAATTTCTGTCGCGGCATGAACAATTTTCGTGTTGTATTTACATCCATGTCTAAGATCAAAATGATATCGGTATGCCCTCTAGTAAAGTCTAGTATGATATGTTCCCGATAGAACAACGGTCATCATCATCAGCCAGAAGACGTTCATTCTTGGACTAAGGTCTTCCCCGAGGGGGAGAGCCTGCCAAGCGTTGGATTTATGACAAAACCCCCGCCCGGTTTGTCATAATCCCGACGCTTGGCAGGCGGCTTGGGAATCGCAATGAGGTTCTTACGTACACGGAAGCCGCTGCTGCCGGTTTTTTCTTTAGTTACCTCCTACGACACCCTTGGGATAATATGAGTGAGTGCTATTCTGGCTCGGACATCTCGCGGGTCGAAAAACGGTCACGGCGGTCAATCTCAATAGAGGCTAGTCAAGTACGCAGGATATATTTAGGCGCAAACATACAAAGATGTACTTTCTCTCTTCCCTCACTCTCATAGTCCTATGGGACGGCAAGTCGACACGATCGGGGCGAGATCAGGCGCAAGACCGACGGCTCTACGTGCTTTCAGAGACGCGTGAGTGTCTCACCGCCAACTTTCAAAACCCGGGTTGCTACTGAAAAAATCCTAATGTTAAAACCCGATTTCACTTTCAAACCAATGACCTCACGATCAGCAGTCGCGCTTCATCATCATCATGTCAACCTTTAAACGCCCACAGCTGGGCTAGGTCTCCACCAAAGAGATTGGTCTCCACCAAGGAGGGGTCCAATCGTAACCGCCATACTTGACTGATGCAAATTGGCAGTCGCGCTTGCGACCACTAAACTAAATGGGCTGTAGTATAGGAGATACACCTTGACGCCAGGATTACCTTTTACAAGGCACAATACACGTTAAACCAGTTTAATAGCACATAAATAATGCAAAATCGTAAAAAATATACTTGATCGTAAGAATAATACTTGATGGGGGTTATCCCAGGCTCATATCGTTATCCCAATAAAGAATAAGACGTCTTCTAAAGGTATGTATCATATGATTTATGTGCAATGGCTCAACTGGATAATCTATCATTATGTCATGCGCGGATTGTGTATATAATATTTTATTGTTTTAAAAACGTGACGCTTGAATGTGAGCCATAAAGTATACAAAGATATCTATTGTATGTAATGAATGTTTAGGACTGTGCTTCCGACAAGTAAACTGGCGGTTCTTTCAATGTATTCGTTGACTGCTACAACACTGCACACGGTCGGTTGTCTTTTTCCGTACATTTGACATGCTGAGACCGCACTGTTGCAGCGGAGTCAAATCAAATCTTCGAGTTAAAACTGTGTTTATTTCTAACACTAAAACACTGATCTGTGGTATCTGTGGATCTCACGTAAATAAATTTGTTTAGTTGCAGTACATACTCCGATTCATCTTACATCGCAAACGATGTCACATACGCTCGCGTCAAGCGAACGCGATTTACGGTACAGTACAAGGATTTCAAGAATAATATTTATTACCTACCTAGTCGAGCTTAAACTAAACCTAATCGTCATCGTAATCTGATCGGCGGATTTCGGATTAACCCCTTTCGATTTCATGAGATTTATCGTGGCCAAAAATATAGTATTCATAGTAGGAAACATGACATTTGATAGTTTACTAGATGACCTAGATTGGTTACTGATCAAAAATCAGAGTTCTGGCTAGCAAGCTGCTTTACGAGTAGATTCATGCGATACCCCCAACGAACGCATCACGCGCTGCACGTACTCAACCAAGAACGTTTATACATACACGTATAATATTTACATATCGGAGTCGTGATTATAATGTTTTCAAACAATAAATTATTTAAATTACGATATGAAAAACAAACACCCTGTCACTACAATAAGCAGTGGTAAGCACTTTGATGATTCCACAGCGCTGGCACGTATTGATTTTAATTCGCTTAACGATACCACAAAAGAATGAAAAAATTGTGGATGTTGCTCAGCAAAAATTCGAATTTTTAGAACGTATTGAATTGATTGGGAATATCAAGTTGGCGATTGTCGCGTGTGCTTAATATGGAGGTCCATTTAGCGCCAACGCGGAGTAAGTACTTCGTAAATTGTAGCATTGGTTATAAATACATGAAAGTCCGTTCCTTTCAAGCAGTCCAGAAACTCCATGGTAGGGCCATTTGTTCTGATCGGCTCGTCTTTTGAAACGCACGAATTGTTACGAGAATAGTTTATTCCGTAGTCAAAATATTTGCCATTCAACGATATTATACCGGGGCTCACCGTCCAGCGTGCCGGACGTGGTAGTAGCTTAAATATTGATACGAAGTTTTGATAGCTACCGCACTTTGTATAAAACAGAAATTCTACCGTTTCTGACTTGACGGCCGGCTCCAAAATGATCGGGAAAAAATTTCGATGACATTACAGATAATTTGGTGAAAGGGTCATTGACACTCCACCCTACCGTTCGTCGAATCCAGCCAGGGTTCGCTCCTTTTAAAAGAACTGGTCGTTTGATCATTAGCACGCATAAGACCGGTTCTTCCATCCATCATGTTATGGCAAGCTACTGCTTTTATAAGTGGCCGATGTCTGCCCTCTGTAACCCTAGGGATACCAGGTTTTCGCTGTGATTTTATCTGTGTTCAAGGAGTTTTTCTACCTTGCTCGTACTTAAAAGTTCAACGACTTTAGCAACTGCGTATCTATCTTCTGGCACAGTAAAAGATTCGTTTCTGATTTTGTTTGTATTTCGTCCGCAACTCTTGAGTTTGTGGCACGAAAACGAAGCATATTTCATTCCGACATGATACATTTAGTAGTCTCTGGTTTACGCAGAGTCTTGGGTAAAAGCCAGTATTTCCATAACTTATCGTTCAGAATCCATTTACCTAGTTATCTTTAAGTGCTTAGAAAAGGTTGCCTATTTTTGCAAAATCTAGCGCGGCTCTCCTACTAACCAACCGTTTGAAACCGTATCTTGCCTCTGTCTGAAATTTAGGCCTTTTGTATCCAGTCCAGGGATCACGCATCACCATGTCATTGACACTACGGCTTCATTTCTGCCTTTCATTGTAGTATCCGCTGTGTCAACACATGGTGTTATGATTGAGTCATTAAAAATATTGTATTGTTGATTATTTTATGTTTAAATTAATATTGTTTGAATAGCATCAAGTTTCTTTTGCTTGGTCGGTTAAATAACGGCTAGGTACGCCAAATGCCATACACGTCAATTAAAACAACTAATCTTATAAAGTGCTAGGCGATTCATTCAGACAGTCTGTGCAATAAGACGTTTTTATCGCAGGCACAAAAGAACTAATCGTAATAATCTGTCACATCAAGCCCGGGTGGTGATATTGGACTGATTTCATAATATTACCGGCTCATAAGTAACTTCAGAACTAGAACTTCTAGCTGATTATACACAAGTCTTTCATGGCATTTGCTCTAAAACATAAAAATACCAATGAGGAATTTTCGCTATCTTTAATGCCCCTTTTTGCGTTCTCGAGAAATTCATACATTCTCCCGTCAAAGCGTCCTCAATCATCATTATAGGTTTTCAAGTACTTAGGCTGTCATTAAAGCATTAAAAATAATAAAGAATAAATATTCTTCAGCAATTTATTGAAGATAAATAATGGAAACTAGCGGGGTAAACGCACCTGCTTAATGCACCTGGCCTTAATATCGCCATTGATCCATAGGGGTTTAGTGGAACCGATCGAAGCTGCTCTAAACCGCTTTAAAGTTTTTTTTCTAAATGCCCTTTTAAGGCTGTGGTATTTTGTTCGCAGAAAATAAATACAATTTTATAATTGTTTTCGTCATATGTTTCCAAAAGGACGCAGCGCGTAGTGATTAAAGGTTACCAATCATTTACTATAGCCGTGACATCAGGTGTCCCTCAGGGATCGATTTTGGGTCCCCTTCTATTTATTTTATTCATAAACGACATACGCAAATGCTTCCAAAATTCAAAATTTCTTTTATATGCAGATGACTTAAAAATATTTAGGCCAATTAAAAACACTAGCGATTGTCTTGCTTTGCAAAGTGACTTAAATAGACTGTCTGAATACTGCGTGCGCAATAAACTAAAACTTAGCATACCTAAATGTTGCTTTTTGAGTATCACCAAAAACAAAAACATCTTAAGATACCAGTACTCCCTAAATGCTGTCACTCTAAATAGAGTTACCATGGTTCGTGATCTGGGTGTCATTTTTGATGATAAGCTTCATCTTGATGTACACATTAATACAATTGTTAACAAAGCGTGGCGTATGTACGGATTTGTTATGCGATCAGCCACTGAATTCGTGCGCCCGCAGACCTACCTTTATCTATACAAAACTTTAATTAGATCTCAATTAGAATATGCAGTTGCGGTGTGGAATCCTCTATACATTAAATATTCTAACTGCCTAGAAATGGTACAAAAGAAATTTTTAAAATCCATGACTTACAGGTGCTTTCACTCTTCTGGTTCTTATGTCGATTTACTACGGAAATATAATCTTCTAAGCCTTACTGGCCGGCGGACATTTCTAGAAACTGTGCTCCTGTACGACCTCTGCAGAAACACGTACGACTGTTCTGATATTTGCAACAGGATTTGTTATTTAGTTCCCCGAAGAACACATTTGCGTGCAGTGCGCAAGCAACCCTTGTTTGCAGTAAGAGCATGCCGAACAAATGCTGGTATTCGTGCGCCGTTGCGACGTCTTGTCGACAATTATAATAAGCACTTTCTTGGCATCGATTTATTCTGTGAGACACGTAGAAAACTCCGGGACTCGACTCACAAAGCAATTAAGGAATTAGACATGTCATTCTTTTCCTCTTAAACTATTATAGGTATGCATATAATTATACTTAGTTATAAATAATTTTAAAGTTTAGAATGCCTGTTTTCTTTTTGAATTGATATCTTTGTTACTTTTGACTTCTCTTTGAAGCGTGTATTATTATTTTCCCTGTATGCTGTGAATAACGTTGTTGATTACATAGTTGTTAATTTTAAGTTTTATGCCTGTATGCTTTATTATGTAATTGTTTGTTGTTCCAAATAAAATAAAATAAAATAAAATAAAATAAAATAATTTCTTTCGGAATTATTGCTTTTTTATCTTCATTTTAGCACTATCACGAGAATCTTAAGTGGTTGAAACTTTTACGTAGTTTTAATAGCATTTTAAGGCCAGAGAAATGCTTACAGATAGCGATACTGCGAAAATAATATTACCAACCAACCAAATCATTGCAAAATTCGTATTTAAGCTTGGAACGTAATCCTCGTTAATACTTGGTTAAACCGCCGAAAATGTCATTTACATTTCAGTTATTTTATTCCAGCGAAACTGTAATTAAACTTATTCGTACTTAAATTGTAATTATCAATTGAAATAATCAGATATACATTTAACATTAATGTTTGCGCCATCTCATTATTTACCAACCGAATACGTATCGAAATAAGGTTTTATTACCAAAATAGATTTTTGATCGCTTATTTGACGATTTCTTATGCATTATTTCTGTAACTTCCAGGCTACACTCTCGTGATAAATTGAACTAAAGGATCTCACTTGTATAGCCAGTTCGCCAGGTTGATTCTTCTCTGTCGTACCTTCACTACTGAGAATCATCACTACACACGATGTGGTGTTTCATAGTGTGGACCGCTCGATACATGCTGCCCGTATGTCTATTCTGTTACAATCTCCCTCGATGATACCTAGGTGAAGTGAGCTGTCATCTGTCCCAATGCTAGGGATTTACAAAGCACTGTAATCGGATGAAAGCTCACTTCACCTAGGTGTTCACCGAGGGAGATTGTAACAGAATAGCACTGCTGCTCTGTTGAGAGTGAGGGAAGAGGGAGTTCACCTGGCTTTGAGCACACACTTGTAGACTATTATATTTCCTACGATCCAGGCTAGTTTCTGAGTTTGGCGCCTGACCCATTATCCAAACAAGTGCTGCACCGCAATATAAAAAAAACTGGCCAAGTGCGAGTCGGACTCGCGGACGAAAGGTTCCGTACCTTTATCTATACAATATCGAGCAAAAAACGGCAAAAAATCACGTATGTTGTATGGGAGCCCCCTTTAAATATTTTTTCTGTTTTTAATATTTGTTGTTATAGCGGCAACTGAAATACATAATCTGTGAAAATTTCAACTGGCTAGCTAATACGGTTCATGAGATTCAGCCTGGTGACAGACAGCCAGACAAACGGACAGTGGATTCTTAGTAATAGGGTCCCGTTTTTACCCTTTGGGTACGGAACCCTAAATCAACGGTAGCGTTAGTTTTCAGATACTAACCACAAACTAGACTAAACACAAACAAGGCAAGTTAACGCCTAGTCAAGCCAGATTGCGTTAGCGCCTAGGACATGACGGATTGGGTCACCAATCGAGATAACTTGACGAGTAGTACAAGGCAATTCAATTTAGAAACTAGACCGAAAGCCCTATTCAGTTATTAGCTTTCATATAAGTCCTAAAGGCGAGAATAGATACATTATAAATTACTAACATATTGACGATTTATACACACGGTCTGTGCTTCTGGTTCTTCTACGAAAATACATAAAGAATAATCTGTAACATTTACACTGTACATTCCCGTTCGGAGCAAATATTTTTATGTCCTACAGATAGTTGTTCCGGGATAAAATTCCTAGTGTGGTGCAACGTTTTTTTTTTTAAAACCGGGTTCTAATTGGCCGTCCTGATTAAGTGTTTAGCAAATTTACCGAGTATATCATCATCTTCCTGCCCTTATTCCATGTCACTTGCAGTCGGCGCAACACGTTTTCTTCTTCCATTCTGTCCTGTCAACCTTATGATATCACTGACTGCCTTTTCTTTCATATAATTCTACACACAATCCATCCATTTTTTCTTTGGCCTTCCTCGCCCTCTCCAGCCATCCAAGTGAATATTCATAACTCTTTTGGTCACATGTATTTCATCCCTCCTCTTTACATGCCCATACCAAGATAAACGATTCCCTTTCAACTTTTCTGTCATTGACGCAACTTTCAGATACTCATTTATAATCTTATCCATTCTGGTTACTCCACACATCCATCGATCCTAATAAATACATTATAGCATTTTTTATTTTACAAAAGAGTCCCCTCCAATTCTACACTAAATTGAATCAAGCACTCATAATAACATTATTGCTAGTCAAAGCTTAATTTGATCGATATTTAATTCAAATATGATAGGATTTTGATCTCCTTCAACATTTTTATCGGAATTTTCCTGTATCGACCGCGGTTTGTGTCTCCTACATATTTTACATTGAACCCGTCTATTTCAATCGATCAAACTCGTTGGATGTGTCGCACTCGACTTGTCAAGCTACCGCCGTTTCATATATTATGTCATGTTTCACATATTTACTAGGTAGCTAGGTAAGCAGGTACTACGAATAATTTAGGTATCTACTTATTTAGCCGTTCAGCTACCTAAATTTAAACGTCTTATATATTATTTGGTTGTATCCCGTGTCAACGTGTCCCGGGTCAGTAGTAATGAACTACCAATACCGCACTTACTGCTACACAATTAAGGCGCTGTCAAAATCAAATTGTTACCATGGACGGGGCTAACTGTATGCGTTGATGTACACGCGGTTAGCCGCATCTGTCCTGTTTCCTATATAATCATTCTTCATTAAAGTTTCAGCGTTGGTTTGAAAACTTCTTTCTAACATTCTCATCACTCATCTACGAAGATGTGGTTAGAACATTCAATCTAAAAGATGTCTTGAAAGTAGAAATGTGAAGAAATAAATGTCTTGATGGAAATACTTAAGGCTTAATGCCGTCGAAAAGGTCACGAACCTCATGTAAAAGCCTCACTTTCCGTTTTTGTCTTGCTCCATTAACTTGAAATATTAACGTGTTAAGAATTTACTTACTGTATTTGCAAAAAATGTCAGTAGGTTGGGCTCATTCCTGACTCAAGTTAACTTTAAAAAATGTTTGTGACACACCTAAACCTTTTAAAAGGCTCGTATATTGTATAGCGTTTAGCCTTATAAAATCAAATCCAATCAGCTTATTGTGAGACGGTGACAAAATCTTACAAATCTATAAAGCTGAAGAGTTTGTTTGTTTGGTTGAACGCGCTTATCTCAGGATCTACTGGTTCGAATTGAAAAAATATTTTTGTGTTGTCCATTTACCGAGGAAGGCTATAGGCCCATGCAAAGCCGGGTCGGGTCGCTAGTATGGAGCATAAAGGTATGACGGCATTGCTCAGCATGATCACGTCTGGAACGATGGTACACGTTGCTTCCAGACAAGCAAGCACCATCATCAACTTCCATCTACAGCTGGGTCATCCACATGCCTTCAAAAAGTAAACCTATTCATTGTTACTCATCAGGAAATCGATCGACTACCGAAACGCATACTACCTAGATGTTAGCAGAATGCTTCTCTTGTAAATATCAATGTATCGAACATTATTTTGCGTATCACAGCATCAGCGATCTAATACACGTACCTTGTACTGATATCGGGTGTAATACAGAGAATGGGCCGATTCATCAACCGCCCGACACTGACAGATTAGCGGACGAAATCCTTCTTGTGGTGGGGCCGTTAGAAAAGCGGCCGGGATGATGGATGCCGAAAAATTAAAATATAGTTTGGATATTGTGATGTCTTTTTGAAAATTATAGCCTTGCTGAAATAGAAATTTATACATTTATTTTGTATTGTTTATGACATATGATCTTTAGACCTCTTTTAACGTGTACAACTTTTATCATTTTTCTCACATTGTGTCCCGTAAATTCAACATGAATGATGTAACCTAAATTTGTAATATTCTGTTGATTTTAAAAGAGTGTTTATGGAGTCTCATGCTCGTTCTTCTCCATAGAAATCTACTGTTGGAACGAGCAACTAGCCTCAACTTTCTGACTGACGCCTTGACAATTCAGAAATGCCTGTAAATGGTTTATCTATACTAATATTATAATGCTGAAGAGTTTGTTTGTTTGGTTGAGCGCTAATCTCGGGATCTACTGGTTCGAATTGAAAAATTATTTTTGTGTTGGATAGTCCATTTATCAAGGAAGGCTATAGGCCCATGCGAAGCCGGGTCGGGTTGCTACTTTGAAATAAATGGTTCGAAAATCACAAAGCAGAGTTAGAAAGCTAAATGTTTATATTTGCATTCATAGCTGTTGCGCTAGCGTTCAAAAGTGAACAAAGTATGGCCGTATATTCATACTCCCTTAGAAATTACGTTTTCCGTCTAACGAGCCAAAGCGCATGTAACAGCGAAAGTGCCGCATATTTTCATGTTCCAACCTTCATAGCCCAACAGGCACAGCAAAGTATCTAAGCAACCAGTTTTGAACGCAATTCATTGAGTGTGTTGACCGCCATTCATGTGCTTACTAGCATGATTTATGAATTAATTCTATTATGTACGATAGCGAGGGCCCGGCGGTTGCGAAATGTGAGGTTATGGGTCAAGTCATACGGAGATAAGGGGTTACATGTACTTGTTTAGGTTCATTCGCGCAATAATATTCTACGGAATGAATTTTCAGTTATGGCAGTCAATCGCAATGAACACTCACATCATCAACCAGCCTATTGCCGTCCACTGCTGAACGTAGGCCTCCCCCAGAGATCGCCAACCAACCCGGTCTTGAGCAGGCCGAATCTATCCGCTGCCAGCTACCTTCTTCAAATCGTCGGTCCATCGTACCGCAGGGCGTCCCACACTACGCTTGCCCAAACGCGGTCTCCTCTGTAGAGCGTGTCTGCTCCATCTACCGTCTGTCTGTCAAATAAACACGCAGGAGATAATAAAGTGACGTCTGAATGGCTTATCCTGTATAGCAGCAGAAACTTTTAGTTAACCCTAGGTCGGACCTGCGGGTATTCGCTTTTAGAGCTACCGCATACGTCAAACACAGTAGCACCGTTTGCCTATTGTAATAACGTGAATACTCGTTTAGTATGTGCCTTTCTTTCAGTGAAGTTTTAGCTTTAGAAAGTAGCTTCATCAGTCTTTCATTAATTTCTTCGATAGTTTCAAATACGATGATGATCTCCAAGCCGGGAACGGCGACCTTCTTCAGCAACCTGTTATTTATGCGGCCTCACATGACGACCTCGACAGTAGAAGCTCTTCAACATTTGTTCAAGGGCTAACACAGACATTTGCCTGTGATACAAGGCGGTTCCTTTTTCTGATGGTCCCTCCTTTTGTAGATCACCTTCGCTGATTTTCAAATGCACATAGTTTCCTGTGTACCATGTAGTTGCCTCCATTGGAACTGATTGGCATGGCTGCACTCTTTTATTGATAGCTCAATCGTGGGATTCGAAACGAAACGTTTTGGGAATACATTCATTGTGCGTACTGCTAAGGAGTGGAATTCCCTGCCTGAGTCTGTGTTTCCTGATAGCTACAACCTGGGAGTCTTTAAGGCAAGAGTGAATAGGTTACTTCTAGGCAAGCGTGCTCCATCTTAGACCGCATCATCGCTTCCCATCAGGTGAGATAGTGGTCAAACGTATGCCTATCAATAGATAAAAAAAAAAAAAAAAGGATTCTCGGAAAAAGTATCTTGGTACTTATTATATTCCATTTATTTTATTATTAAGCTAATATCGTTATCTGTTCGTTATTTCAATGTAATGGTGAATAAACAAAATGTTAATAAATACAAATCAATGTAAACCATGTACCAGTTATATTAAAAATATCACTAAATTCCAGTTATTTGTACATATATATAATAACATAATAACTATCATCAATTGGCCGTTTTTTGTCTAATGCTATTGTAATAAATGTAGTAAAGATTACATTAATCACACCTAATACCTAGTAGTGAGCATGATAATATTTTGTAACCTCTTGTTAAATATTATTTCTTCCTTTTGTTTTAGCAAAATGCCTTTCCTTCCAGTGTTTGAATGTTCACAGCAATCAGCATAATATCTAACTTTAATAATAATTTGAAGTGGATACCTATAAAGTATTGTTTAAGTAGGCAATTGTACATTCTATGTACAATTGTATTCATGTTTAGCATCTTAATATCTTGCCATTCGAACGAACTAGTAGGCAGAACCTAGTCATTACTATTTTTCTACTAAGTAAGTAGATAATTCTGATGTATTTTTCAGAATTTGATACATTCCGAGCCATTAAAACACTGATATATTTGATAAGTTTTGATTGCTGATCAAAATCACTTGATTCACTGATCACGACTAACTTAGTAAGAGCCAATATAGTCAGAATATCATCGACTACAGTAATGGGTAGCCCATTCACGGACCGACTTTTTACGACCTTTTACGTGGTTTCCGACTTCCGAGTCACGGCCCCTCCGTGCCTCCGAAGTGTGAAAGCAATGCTAAAAGCATGTAAAAGGCGTTGGTCCCGGCTGTCATTCGTAGATCTTTGACAGTCGGTATAGGTAGTCAGAAACTAGAAAATCAGACGACCAGTCTTACCAAGAGTTATCGTGTTACCCAGTAAAACACTTGTATTCAGCTGCATCCGGTTAGACTTTAAGCCGAACCCAACGTAGATGAGAAAAGGCTAGGCAGTAAGGGTGTTACCAGACCAATCGATCGAGGATAGAATAGATTAGTCGATGATGATCGATAGTTTCTACCAGACCAATCGATCGATTGTCGATCGACGATCGATCGATGGTAAAATGGATTAGTCGACGTCGACCGAGCTGCTTGATTATTATTAGTGATGGATTATAGCCGGAGTTATCGATCATGGTCGACCGATGCCATTGACCGGCAATCGATCGATTAGTTAGTGGAACGGTATCCGTTGATCAGCTAAAGCTACCACACCAATCGATCAACGTCGATCGATGGCATCGATCGATGATCGATCGATTGGTGTTGTAACACCTTAATGTATTTTTCTGCTAAGCATAGATTGTAAGTCTCCATAATCCATTGTATTTAAATAATTATCCATTTTAGTTTTATGATACAGATGCTGGTATGCATAGTTTTTTAAACTTTCCATGCACATATTCAAAGAATGTTTAGCTTATCGTGTGACGTCAGTAACATTGACAGTCAGTCGCACATAGTTCGCCTCGTTACGATGCGCGCGCGCACACTTCCACACTATCTATTTAGGACAATAGGTTTCCATTGACGTACTGCACTAATAAACGTATGTATATAAATATGTCTGATTTATGATAGTGTGTTCATAATAATATTAAAATATGTGACTTACCCGTAAGTAATCAAAAGAACAAATGCTCTTAAATCTAAATAATAAAAATGAATCGTTGTTCGTTAGTCTCGCTAAATCTTGAGAACGGCTGGACCGATTTGACAAATTTTGGTCTTAATATATTTGTGGAAGTCCAGGGAGGGTTTATACGGTAAGAAAATTGAAAGCTCAATTGACAGGACTACGTCTGTCGGGTCAGCTAGTCCTAATCCTAACTAGTCCTAACTAATATTATAAATGCGAAAGCAACTCTGTCTGTCTTTCTTTTCCTTACGCCTAAAATACTGAACCGATTTGTGTGAAATTTGGTACAGGGTAAGTGTGAACCCCAACAAAGGACATAGGCTACTTTTTATTCGACTTCGACTTCGTCTGCGTCCGCGATAACCGACATATACGCGGACGAAGTCGCGGGCAAAAGCTAGTAATAAATAAATGTGGGATTCTGAGAAATGTTGCGGACTGCGCACAGAAACTGGTAAATCTTTTCGTAAGGTCTGATTGTTTTTGTATGTAATAAAGTAAATTAAAACATGTTGAAATACCTCTGCTTGCCTTTGATGTACAAGAAAAAATCAATAGCATAATGTGACTGCAAGCAGGTCACTTGCAACAGAATGTTGTCTACATCTTTGGTAGTATTAAAATCATGGCTACTAAAGCTCAGTTACACAGATACCGAATACCTCCTCAACCAGCACTAATAAAATCCTAGGGACTCAACCGGTAACGCAACCTTAATATATATTGTTAAGTATAATCTATTAAAATAAAATAAAAGCGCGCCCTCTACCTTAAATAATAGCCTAATTGAAATAATCGTCACCTGTCACAACATAACACAAACACACACATACAGCACACCCTCACCTGCACTTACTCTCTCACACATAATACACCAACACACTTTTGCACGTAGTGAGTGTGGCACGTTCATTCTTTTTGTATTTTAGTACCTAATTTTATATGGGTTCCCTATATACAGGCATGCCTAAATTGGGAATCCAGTAAGTCAATACTTTAGTACTACAGACAGACGCTTGAAGTAGTGTTTCTAGTGAGATGATGGAGCGGCCCTAGTGTCCGTAACACAGGTTAATTCCTAGCATGGCACTGGGTTTGCTCCTCTATCCACTTTAATATATTATTATTCGTCGCTCATGATGTAGTATTTAAGTTAACCTGTACTCAAAGTTGTTTGAAAATAAAGATTATTATTATTATTATAGTAATTAAGACGTTAAACTCGAAAAAAAGCTTGAAAGAAGCATGCAGATGAAACAACTTTTCGTAGGTATTTACAGAGAAATTAAGTTTTGAATAAAATTTTCAGTAATCTACATGATATGATACGTAATTTGGTTTAGCCACAATTTTTCTATCGGAATCACATAAAAAGAAAAAATTGGTTGTCTGTAAAGTCGGTTTACTGACGATAGTTGAACGTGACAACGCGAAAGAATCATGCCGATTGTGCTTCTTTGTCGCTCATTCCGCGCTCTCGCTTGCACTTCAAGCCTTACATGGAACGCCTCAGAGCGGCGTTATGGTAACGTCGCATGAGTCATGTTTTTTCGTGCGTGCAGCCGGCTCTATCGAATTATAAGACGTTGTCACGTCAAAAAAATGTCAAATCACCTCCAAATCATTGAGATGAAACCATTTTACTCCTTATTTTTTTATCAAAAGAGTATAAAAAAAATATCTACTACTTTGCAATACAAAGGAAAATGATTTGGTTTTGTTACTTTTTACAAATATGTATTATTTTGATTACAATAAATTAAAAATGCGTCCGTTAAAGACTGCGTCTACATCACCCCCGCACTCGTCCACAATTTCAGTACGGGCCTAATGTTTAAGGTTATTGGCATGTATACAAGCCTTAAACATCAGCATTTTGTGTTGAACAGCTGCATACATTCTTTTAACAAACTTTACTTAAATTGCTAAAACGGGACGAAATCGTGGCTAAGTAAAAGCCGGAGAGATCAATCGGTCAAAGGTTAAGCTTCGCTTGCCGCGGTCGGCGCGCTGCGGATGGGTGACCATCCATTTCATATCGAGTTCCCTCCGTGCCTCGGAGAGCACGTAAAGCCGTTGGTCCTGGCTGTCATTTGTAGATCTTTGGCAGTGGTTATGGGTAGTCAGAAGCCAAAACGTCTGTCCGCGAGTCTTACCAAGGGGTATCGTGTAACTGGGTTGTGGAGGTCCGATAGGCAATCGCTCCATGTAAAACACTGGTATTCAGCTGCATCCGGTTAGACTGAAAGCCGACCCCAATATAGTTGGGAAAAAGCTAGGCAGATGATGACTTAAATTGCTAAAACGATGTCTGTCGTGAGTATCGTATTAATATTGCTTCAGTACACAGTAGAAATATTAGTTCTTCCTTGATTCTGATACCTTCGCATCGAAAAGCCTGTTGTGCCGGTACCACGCCTTCGATCGCCTATCCCATCCATTAATACTTTTTAAGCGAACATACCATTCCGTGGTTTTTGCTTTCTTTGCGATGTAAAATGTCAGATACCTATATCGAAAGATTTACTTGCAAACCAACTGTATCCTTTATCCTACTTTGTAGATGTTATAAGCTTTGTCGTTCGACAATCTGAGCTCAACGGTTTAATGCATTAACGTAATCGGATTCGGAGATTGTGCAAATACTTGCTTTACCTTGCATAAAAATATCAAGATAACCATGATGCTTTAGGGCAGGGCAACATGTTTATGTTGCAATACTTGCGAGAAACTCCATAACTTTCTTGTCTTGTTTCAAAGTTTAATTAAATATCCGGTCTTGCATGTAGCGATAGTGACTTATATTCTTATATTCATAAGTAATCCAGTCTTTCTAGAAAGAACTTGCGAACGTAATGGAGATGTAACTAACCTTGGCTTGTAGACAAAATCCCTTTTCTGGTAACGTTAACGCTAACGGAGAAATCAAATTGTATGCAGTTGACATATTTGCGTCACGTGACATCTGGTAAGCAAACATCAACTCAATACAACTAACAAAAAGGGATTTTGTCTACAGGCCCTTACCAGATCGTATCTTTTGACGGCAATTGACGCAATCCTGATGAGCACTGCCAACCAATTTTAACGGAACACGTTTCATGTGTAATTTTGATGGGTGCCTTATCAAGTTATCAAACTAATATTGTTACAAGTATCGCTGGTATCTTATCAGAAAGCGGGGCATCTGTCTAAATCGTGCTCGCTTGCCATCACACATCACGACTTGCGGTGTACACGGTACAAGACACGCATGCATTTTGAACATTGTGGCTAAAAGCACGCGTGGTTGTGTAAGATAGTCTAGCTAAAACAGAAAGGCTTTGATGGGCTTGGCATGATTCTGCAGATAGGCGGTAGCTTGTACGTTAAATCTTGATACCCTCTACTGATATTCTGCATTGCTGTTTCCTTTACAAAGATTGGTATCAGTCGAAAGCCTATCCTTAGTCTTTTAACGCCTCTGTCATGTTCTGCATTCAAAAGTCGCCTTCAGTCTTCGCAGTGTGTGTTCAATCCAATTTTTTGTTGTCATCGTCTCTTCTAGACCTATATTAGACCGTTGTATGTATCCACATGACGATTTGTCTGCTCCAAAAACCAAGGCTACGACAGATGAGTTTTGGTTCTGTTAGGGTGTTACTACACCAATCGATTGATTGGTGTGGTAGCTATGGCTGATCGACGGATACCGTTCCACTAACTAGTCGATAGATTGCCGGTCGATGGCATCGGTCGACGTTGATCGATTAACCTCAGCTATAATAATCCATCAGTAATAATAATCAAGCAGCTCGATTGACGTCGACTAATTAATTCTAACATCGAACGATGCCGTCGATCGACGATCGATCGATTGGTCTGGTAACACCCTTAGTATTCAAGGTGATTCAATGCGCTCAAAATTTGTTCAAGATCTAACAGCTAACCTATGTATGGTCGGTACATTATCTGTAAGGGAACCATCTGTCGCAGTACTTACAGTCGTGTGCGCTTGAGTCCATGCATCACGACTTGCGACATTGTTGTCATTAGACTTTGAACATGCATGCTCTGAATGAGATCAGAGGTTGAGTAAGGAGTGGCTGGAACTTAGGTGTCACAAATGTATTTCTGAATATGTTTTAAGTGGCAATTGGAGACGTACGTGGCATCAAAAGTGAGTTGATGCTGCTATTGAATCATAAATAATAAATAAATAATTTTGAGTAAGAAAACCTCGTGTTGGACTTTATTCGGTTTTAAAAAAGTTTGAACCATCAGATGATATAACCGAGTTCTTTGGCGTAGAGACTTACTACTGATAGTCGGCATACAGGCAGAAAACATAAGATGAAAGAAAAACTTTCCACAATAATCATATTTTATATTTATCAACAAAAATATCAATAACTTGTTTATTTGTGGTCGCGACCTTACCCACTACTTGCCCCCTCTCTATCTCTTAGGCTCTTTCACACTTTGAGATAACGTGCTATCATCGCTTATTGCTACTTAAAACGTGGTTCTAGGGACGCTGTTGTTCTATAAAAAAAGCTTTTTACAAAAAAGACAACCGCCTTCAAAAACTAAAAAGTGAAAAATCTTTTTTGTAAATAGCTTTTTATTTTCCGCTTTTTAGTACCTCCTTCTCATCCAAATCTATTAAGAACTAGCTGACCCGACAGACGTTGTCCTGTCCTTATCTACCTACTTACCAGCCTATTTACCTACCCTACACCTACCCTACACCTACCCTACACCTACCCTACACCTACCCTACACCTACCCTACACCTACCCTACACCTACCCTACACCTACCCTACACCTACCCTACACCTACCCTACACCTACCCTACACCTACCCTACACCTACCCTACACCTACCCTACACCTACCCTACTTACTTTTTTTTTTTTTTTTTTTTTCTCTCCGTAAGAACCATCTTCGTACTTCAAGGAATATTATAAAAAAAGAATTATCCAATTTGGTCAAGCGGTTCGCAAGTTATGCGCTTACCAACACATTTAGCGATTCATTTTTATATATAAGATAGATTGAAAGTTAACTACTCCAAAGATTGAGGAAACTGAAACGTCGTCTATGTATCTAAAATTTTTGGGTATTTGTTGATTTTTTCAAAAAGTGCTGAACCAATTTCGATAAAATTTATATGGGACCACCCCCTACCCTATTCATAAAAAGAATTTTCAAAATCGGGTTACGTTTGCCGGAGAAATCGCGTAACAAATCGCGCACATACTTAATGCAAATTTAAGACTTATACGGTTTTCTCATGGATGCCATTGTCAGAACTGGACCAAATTGAAATGGGACCACACGGGAAGCACCAGCTTTCAAATAAAAAAAGAATCATCAAAATCGGTACACCTAGTCCAAAGTTCTCAAGTAACAAACATTAAAAAAAAAAAATACATACGAATTGATAACCTTTTTTGAATTCGGTTGAAAACATCTCCTGATGAATTTGATGTGAGCTTGAGGTGAGTTTTAAATTCCTAGCTTACTACAACTAAATTCACCTAGGGAGTTTTTTATTTATTTATTTTACTAAGAAAGCTTACAGTCTAAGATCTAGTAAACATTTCATAACAGGCGCTAGGATTTGCCATTTTAAAGCTTCCGCATTATAAACTATTATGTTTAAACAATAGACCCGGCTGTTCAATTCGCAAAAGTTGGCAGTGTCCTAAACTACTGCCTAAAGACTGCATGTCGATTTATTATTTACAATCATTTACCAATCTCTGACAATGTTTTAAAAAAAACTTTTCAAACTACTACTATTTAAAAGTTATTAAACCATTATTATTATTTATTTATTTTTACTTTAATTACCACGGTTTACACCACTTACAATAATTAAGGACTATTTAGAAGACAAGTCAATAGAATCTGTTCTTTGTAAGTTAGATTAATTGACAGCTAATTGCAAAAACATTTGCACGCCATGTTATGGCAGGATATGCTGTAATAAAAAAATCGAATTCTAGCAACTAAATATTTTTGATTTGATAAAAATGGAAATGGTCTCCAATATATTGGCTTTCTTATAGATTTATCGATAAACGAAAACAGTATATAATCAAAGGAAAACAGATTAGGGACCCATGATGTAGAACTATTCGCATTCCCATAATCCCGCAATCCAGGGCAGTGTGTGGTATTTCCTACTCAAACCAATCAGTAAGTTCTAGATATCTGCACACTTAGTATGTAATGTAGGTATGTCGGTCATGACGACACGCCTACAATTGATACATTGTATCGTCAGAGAATAGGCGTTTGTTTAACTCATTATCTAAGCCGCGACCGCGTTGCAGTGCCAACTAGATATAACTTCTACGTCTTCACGGTGTTTGCACCAGTATTAGGGTCACTTCTGGTCCTGAATGATGATTGTTGCATAAGCCTGGGGACATATCTGGAAAAGAAATTGTAATTAAAAGATCGATATGTCGAGAATTATCACGAATATAATGTATAGCTTTTACCCGCGACTTCGTCGTGGATGTCGGTTCTCGCGGAAGCAGACGAAGTCGCAGAATAAAAAGTAGCGTGTGTAGTCCTTCTCCAGAGTTCGAGCTATATTCATACCAAATTTCATAAAGATCGGTTCAACCGTTTCGTCCTAAAAACGTAACAGACAGAGTTACTTTCGCATTTATAATATAAAAAAAACTTGAGAGGTGTCAAGGGACACCCGGATGGAACGAAGTTCCTTTCGATTAATTAGTGAAGGAATTGTAATAAAATTTTATATTTTTTAAGTTATATCATTTTTTTTTATTATTATCAAATATAATGTGATATAAACTTTACGAAAATAACTGGCTTGCTTTCTATGAGAGAGAGAGAGAGAGAGACAGACAGAGAAACACGCGCATGCCGCACGGCTTACAACTGTAGCAAAAAGTGTCGTACAACTTTTGGTTTTTTTTTCCGTCTTTTTTTTCAGCCCCCTTTCGCAACGCGCGATAAGGAACTTCGTTCCAAAAAGTATGGATTAAAACAAGAGTCCGGCACAAATTCGTAAACAAATGTAGAATCCATACGTGTATAATTACCGACACGTAAGTTGGCAAGATATTTTGTAGTGGGGGGTAATTCGCGCATGTTTAAATGTATGAAATTGTGCGTGCGCGATCTTGTTCCCGCAAATATTAAGTAGACAGGCAAACACATTTTGATCACACATATACTTACCTATTATGTGTGTGTCAGTTGGAAACCTTCCCATATTTCACAAGGGTTACCAACTGAACGGTAAACATATTGGCTAATAATAGAATACGTACTTATATCCTGTAATTAACTCGCCCTATGATTGCGGTGGTGGTCTGTCACCACAACCGCAATCATAGGGCGAGTTAATTTTAACCGCGAAGGTATAGCTCATATCGACTATACAAACATGTAGGTATAGAACTGGTCATACTTCTGTCATTGATCATCATCATCAGCCGGAAGACGTCCACTATTGGACAAAGGCCTCCCACGAGGAGGGTTGCACTAATCCCCACGCTTGGCAGGCGTTTTGGGAATTGCAGCAAGGTTGTCATTGATCACCGGCTTTCAATTCGTGTCTATATCTCAAAGTAGCTGTTCCGGGATAAAAGATAATCTTGTGTTACACCAGAAGGTTAATTCTCGTAGTAAAATGGTTGAGCTAAGTGTTGATGATTCACGCGTCATGTTAGTGAACGGGCACTGTCACTTAAGACCAACTGACTGACTGACTTTAACTAAACTTGACTAACTGAGAATAATGTAACCAGAATATTGTAAAAAAAATATTGAAAATAGTGTCCGTGGAGTTCAAAGAGTTTTATTAAGCACAAGTTTACAGACCGAATAAGCACAATGCAAAGGTGATAATAAAGAATTAAATGAAATGCTTTGACTTGATAAAAAAATACAATAATCAGTGTAAAAAAAAAACAAAAAGTTAAACGCAAACGCACTTCCTTCCGTAATTTCGGAGCTGGTCTTCTCAGAACACGGTCTATTTGTGTGGCAAATATCCAAAACCGTTCAGCCGTTTATTATAAACTAGCGACCCGACCCGGCTTCGCACGGGCCTATAGCCTTCCTCGATAAATGGACTATCCAACACAAAAATAATTTTTCAATTCGAACCAGTAGATCCTGAGATTAGCGCGTTCAACCAAACAAACAAAGTAACTCTTCAGCTTTATAATATTTTATTATAAATGCGTGATTGCATTACAAACATCTTCACAAACATGAAATGTAAGGATTAGTAGAGTAGAATTTAATTTCACGAAAACCTGGGTAAAATATGTTAGACATGTCTCGTTACGCTTCATAATTACAAGTGCGTTTATAGGTTTACGGTATTGTGTGATTGTATCATGATTAATCATATAATAGTACATTATGGTACAAGTGTGTAATGTTGGTGATTACCGCTGAGGCGCCATTGAGACCCGAGCCGTTAGGTGAGGGTCTTAAGAGAGCCGAGGACGGTAATCATCAATACACACGTGTATCATACGACGTTTTTCAACACACTTGTGAAGAAAATAATACTAAAAAATCATTTTCAACAGTGAAAACGAGTTGTGAAAAAAAATCGCAATAGAGGGATTAATCAGCTTTAGCTTTAGCTTCATAATTAATCAGCTTTCCTATGCGCGCGCATCAAACAATGGCGATCGGCCATAGACTAAAAGAATAAGGTTTCTTTTTTTTTTTTTTTTGTCTTTTCGTGGATAACGTTCTAGCCACATACAAAATGGGGAAATCAAAGTTTTCTTTATCACAGAGAAAACAAAAGTTACATTTGAGTGACAGTTTTATTTATTAAAAACGTACAAGTTGTATAAATACGAAGTTGCATGAAATGAGCAAGCAATAGGTACATTAATTTATTTGTACTCTTGAACACGATCTTTTTTGTATCTAACCTTTTTTAAGAACAAAAGCAACTCAACCAGTAAAATAAAAAAAAACCCCTATAACTCACTTGTGAAAAAGTCACAGTTTGATTACAGGTGTCATTATGTACCTAATTGCGGTGAAATTAGAGACATTTTATGAGCAAGTGTGTTGAAAAGGTATTTTATTATTTAACGCAACGTACTTGATGCTCATATTTGGCGGCATACAGCATTACCGGGTTCCTGTTTTAAGGCGTTATGTACGTCGATGGTAATAGGTAATTTTTTATATTATTTTGTAGCAAACAAACAGGCGGCCTCATCATTGTCATCATCATCTACAGCCTGACTTCATCGTTTGCTGTTCATAGACCCCTCTTTGGATGTGCCCATTTATGGAGTTTCTTGCTCGTTCTTGTCCATAGAAAACCTACTGTTTGGATCGAGCAACTAGCTTCAACTTTCTGAATGACTGTGACAATTCAGGAGTACCTGTGAATGGTTTATTTGAAATAAATGATTTTTAGTCCATATGCCGTACCAGCCTTATCCAGGTTCTAGCCGCGATGACAACTATGTCATTTACCCACACGTCTGCCCTCTGTCCTTGGACGCCATTCTGTAACACCTTTCTTCACCGGTCATCACTGCGCTTGGCGGCCGGTATACCTCATAGTAAATGAACGAAACGATTATTATTATAAAATGGCTACTGCCGCCGAACACCGGTATTGCGTGCTACCATTTCAGAGATAGAGCCAAAATGGAACATATTCTAGAAACACTTTTTGTCTTCGTTCGAATAACCGCTTCCTATCCGGTGGACCGTCAGCCTGTTTACATATGGCGTAATAAAAATATAATTTTGACGCCTACTTGAGGCGTTAATTGAACGGAACGTGTAGATCTAAGTAGGCGTTACGCGTCATGAAGGTGTGGTAAGAGTATATTGTAACTACTTGGTATTGGTGCCTCGTCGATTCCATTCCGATTGAATTCCATAGCTTTGGGTTATTAGCAAAAACAAGACGAGGATGTAAAATAAACTTGTACGAGGCCACCATCTATCTTGATGTATACCGTTATCCCGATGAGAGATCGGTTGCTTCTTTAAACCTTTGCACCGCCCGCGACGACTGAATTGCCAAAAGCGATGATTTACGCCTGGTCCATGAAACTGAAAGAATAATCACAAAGACATACTGTATGCCTGTCTATACTTATAGTTTTACTGACAAAATTTCAGTCATGGCGGCCAATCTCATCCGAGACTAACCATCGTCGCAGGAGATATTATAGTGCACAAGGGGCAAAAACCCAGGAGCACTCCCTCTTCTCTCACTCTTGTAGTCCAATAGGTCTGTGGGCGGAATGGGATGGATCCACAGTATAGTTTGCCTCATACATAGTAATTTTAATTTCAAAACTTATAGAATAATCCACGCTGAAGCAGCTGTGGTGGATTCTACGCGGATTAAAAGACTCAAGGAACTGGTATAAAATATGCAACTTTGTATAAAAACTATAAAATCTTGACACAGTAGTAAAAGCTGACGTCAGGCTATACGTCTCATAGAGCCAGTGTTGGAGGTTTATGTCTATAACTTCCTTGCTGTATCTAGAAGTTTTATTTAGGAAATTACATTGTTAAAGTAGTGCTGTGGAAAATGTTTAAGACGAGTTCATATAGGATCAGCTTTATAAGAAAGGTTCGTTAGTAGCGTAAACTTTGAAAAGGTTTTATTGATGACGAAATAGTGAATAATTATTTTTTAGCCCAATGCTTAGCCGTCTGGTAACGGCCACGAATAGCACCACCCCATTTCTACTCGTGGGTGTCGTGGAAAACGACAGAGGAATATTCACCAGAGGATGGGCAGCAGCGTCCTTCTGAGTACCATAACACCTACTGCGATGCCAACATGCATCGGCCAAGTATGGCGATTACGGCTAAACTCCCCTTGGGGGACACTTATGCCCAGTTGGCAGTCTAAAGGTTGACATGATGATGAGTCTAATGCTGCTAGGTCAATCTGGTGTTGCTTATTAGAAGAAGTCTAGACAAGTAGCTTGTCAACTAGCTAGTTAATAATAATAATAATAATAATATGTGGGGACATTTTCACACACGGCCATCTGACCCCAAACTAGGGAGACCCTGTACTATGGGTGTCAGACAGCTGATATACATACACAAATACTTTTTTATTTTTGTAAATACATACATATATAGATAAACAACACCCAGACACAAGGCAAACACAAGTGCTGATCACACAAATGTTTACCCTGGGCGGGAATCGAACCCGCAACACGCTGACTGACTGTAGACTTCTAGTATTTCTAGCTAGAGATACGATAAAAGTCCTTTATATCTCTATGAATCGTTCTACCGAGGAGATCGCCGACAGAATGTACGATATCATAAGAATAAACCACACGTACTTTTATTAAGTAGGTAGGTACTTAAACATTCCGGTATTCCTTGTTTTCTGAGTAAAACTTGACGTTTTACTAATTAACATCATTCGTTAAGGTCTCGTACGTCATAAAACACGAAGTGCCTAGATAATGTGGAATTAACCACCGCGGTTCATGTTTAGATATTTAATCCTTATTATGAATAAAATATTAGTGCTTACAACAAACATAATTCACAAGAGTCACAAAATTCTTCCACTACTGTGATAAGGAAAATAAATCATGTATTCTGATTTTTGGTCTTTCTGTAGAAGCTGTGAAGGTCGATAAAAGAAAGGTGAAATCCTAAACAGCGGCGAAGGATCAATTGTCGCAAGATCCCAGCCGATGCAAAAAGTGAATAGTTCTAGCGAAATTAAAATTTTATGCGTTTTAGTTGATGATGTATTTAAAATACCCGTATTGTGACTTACATTGTCTTTTTTGGACATAATAGACACTGCGGGTTGTGCCGTGGTGGGAGAGTAGCTATTCTTTCGACTTTTTGATGGGACCGGTAGGAAACGAGTTGCATACCTCGCCACTAGTCAGTATATGCCTAAACAAGCAGGGAATTGCTGCTGTCACTCATAAAAGTCCATAACTTTTAAAAGACAGTATAGCTCCAACTGAAATATATTAAAACATTCAAAACGAGTCACCGCCGTGTCGGTAGTCGATAGAACTCAATACCCATTAACGAAATCGTCATGAATTTTTATCTCCGTTTATTAAAAATTCAAATATTCACTTTGCCGCGACGATTTTGAACTGTGACCCGACCATTTATCTGTCGAACCTATCGAATGTCGTTAGTGCGCCACGCCCACGGCTCGTGTCCGTCGTTGCCGTCGCCGGTTCTTATGTAACCCGTCATAATTACTAGTATAGACTGGCACGAGACTGACTTTACCATCTCTATGTGCTCTTGGTTTATATTCCTCTTCATTATTGTTTCAAGACATTCTCTTCTCAAACCATTCCTTAGTCTCACTTACAGCCTTTTGAATGGTCCTCCAAGACTGACGAAGACCACTAGTATAGTCTGGCACGAGACTGACTTTACCATCTCTATGTGCTCTTGGTTTATATTGCTCTTCATTATTATTTCAAGACATTCTCTGCTCAAACCATTCCTTAGTCTCACTTACAGCCTTTTGAATGGTCCTCCAAGACTGACGAAGACCACTAGTATAGTCTGGCACAAGACTGACTTTACCATCTCTATGTGCTCTTGGTTTATATTGCTCTTCATTATTATTTCAAGACATTCTCTGCTCAAACCATTCCTTAGTCTCACTTACAGCCTTTTGAATGGTCCTCCAAGACTGACGAAGACCACTAGTATAGTCTGGCACAAGACTGACTTTACCATCTCTATGTGCTCTTGGTTTATATTGCTCTTCATTATTATTTCAAGACATTCTCTGCTCAAACCATTCCTTAGTCTCACTTACAGCCTTTTGAATGGTCCTCCAAGACTGACGAAGACCTACTTACCTAGTTATTCCAAATAATCTTGTTCTAAGCCATCTAATGATCTGAATTTATAACAGCAGTCATATCGCACACACACGGATGGCATTTCTGTGTTATAGGTATTAATGATTTACAAAATATGACCCACACTCTAATTTGTTTAGCAATAAAGTTTTTATTCTAGTTTCTGAGAATATCATCATGTTACCGTTTTAACGTCTCATGTGTGAAATGTTTGTGACACCTGTTAAGTGAATCAGAATACGCTTATATTATTTAGAATCTTTCCCGTATTTCTGTGTATTATTTATGAACTATATGATAATTAGTTCAGCACTTAGCAGCAATTCGATTCGATGTCGAAATTGAAAGTTAAATAGGTGAATTAGAACAATTTGTAAGAAATTGATTGGAGTGATCCATTTCGGGGTCATGAGTGTGTACTCGTATCTTGACAGCTGTTTGTTTGTACAAAACATGTTTTGTGTTTAGTAAGTCTCAGATATATTCAGTTTGGGTTTCCCCAAGTTAGGCCGAAACTGCTTTAGCAAGTTAGCAACAGATTTATTTGCATACTAATCAATTCCACACATATCAAAGTAAATTATTTGCAAGACTAATCCCGTATTACAAGAATCTTAATATACCAACAAAATGTAAGCTGTAATCACCAAAAACTCGTCAATTCTCGTGTTTTCCATAAACACGAGAGTTTTCGCCATGACCTTCCACCGTAACCCAGCAATATTCCGAGAGCAGTGAAACACTCGGATGTACAAACAGTGTTTACTCCGAATCAGCTTGATTCGCATGCCCCGTGTTGTTTCGATGCAAATACAGGGCTGCTGCGTTATTACTGTATTCGATTATTATCGATCGATTATAGTCTGTTAAAGGCTTGTTATTTCTGCAATTAATATTGCTGTTATAGTCATGTTTTGGATTTAAGGAATGCGAAAGTTTCACAGTGGAAGTGAGAAGCAAGATGCTACGGTCTATATGCGCTTCGCATTCCATTTTATTTTCTAAATCTTTAGGGTTAAAGTTGCTCGATTTGCAGCGGTTGATTTGAAGTTATGTCTTTAACCCAAGACGGTAACTGCTGATGCTACCAAAAAGATATTAGATCGTGCCAAGTCGTTCGACTAACGCTATTGAAAAAGCACCAATTCGATACACCAAGTTTGATAGGTCGAAAGTCGTGCCCATGGTATTGCGGCCCAGATTGGCACACAATGGAACAGATTTGGTTTGACAATGTTCCAAGTTTGGCGTATGCTCTGATTAGAGTACAAAGCTTTGCTGTTCCTCCGACCTGATTGCGATGCGCGACACAGCGTAATTTATTCTAATGTACATATTTTTTATTATCTTAAACCAATTCATACAATTCAAAGCTGTTGGAAAGACATTATTGTCTTTCCAACAGCTTTGAATTGTATGATTTTCGTTCTGCAATTTTGGTTTAAACTTCTTTTTTCAGATATGGTAAAAACTGTAACGAAAGTTTGGCAAATACAGATTTTAACACTTTACGGCTTTTACGATGTCTTTATCGCGAACGCAAAAAACAACGGGCGGAAAATGCCTCAGATAAAAAGCACACTAGAGACATTTTGTGCGCGTATATTTTCTTTATAGCTCTCCAATGCATTTGCCACAGACGAGTAGCCACGAAATGTTGTTCAGATACGAACAGGGAGGGCGCAGCCCTAAGCAAACAAATAGCACAATGATGCTGTATACACAACGTTAAAACAATGTCTAAAATAAATCAATATCCAATCACAACGGACCTGCGTAGTTTTCGTTTGCGGTTGTTGAAATTTGGGTCAGCGAATAAAATTGTAATACGATATATTTCAATCGATACAACCCAATGCGGGCTTTAAAATCCGATTGTTTCTATCCATCGGTTGGCTTTTAATTTTAAAAGGAATTATATAACTGTTTGCGAATTTACGATTTCACATTTATACGAAAGTTCGGCATTTCCCAATCAAAATACATTTGTGTCGTTTTTCACTTCCGCGTTAATTACGGCCCATTGAGCGCTGATTTCTTTTTGATTTTAATGTAATTAAGAGAGATTTATTGAAGAGTTCGCAGAATTGATAATGATTTTTTCATTCTCCTTTCCTTCAGACCATATTGAATTGAGCTTTCGGCAAAGCTTTCGTGGACTTTGGGACTTGAGTTTGCTCACAGTTTGTATTTCACTTAAAAGTTGTCCAATTCGCTTCTGCTCGGAAGAATAATTGCAAATATTTTTTACTGAATGTTGTAAGTACACGAATCAATGGACACAAGACCTTGAACTACGTAGCGATAAAGAAAATGAGTTTATCACGACAATAGAGGGCCTCCCAGGAGGAACGGCGATATATCGCGCACATTCGCAGGAAATGAACACGGAACACATTCTAGATTCCTGATAAAATCTAGATTGCGTTTATCGAGAATTTATGTCGCTCGGAAATCGGAGTTTAGGCCTCATATAAAGCAAACTAAAGATTGCCTAGGATTGTAGCGAGTGTCAGGCTATAGTTGCGCACCGGGTGGTCCGTGTTTTCATGTGTCGGTCGGTTTTCTACGAAACGTTAAATAAATTCTTAGAAAAAATCAAGTAAGGAAAGTTCGTAACTTTTTGATCTTAGTTACCATTCTTGTCAAGTCGAATCGCGTTAAGTCCGGCCAAAACTGATTGTGTTCAAGTAAAACTTTTATAACTTCTAAGTCAGGCGGCGACCACACCCACGCTTGTTATAACATTCCCCATAATGTATGTTAAGGTGTGGTGTACCCGCAGGAAGCATGGCAACATGGCATACACCAATTTGTTCCACCTATTTAATGCTGAACTGAGTTTCGTGTTACAATGACTAGGCGAATATTTTTTTACAATAATCTCTAGTTGCAAAAACAATGTTTTTGCAGTGTTCACCCATTGTTGGTCGTTTTCGTCATGTTAACCTCGATCTCAAGGTCCGCTTGCCAAACCGCTGCCGAGCCTCCGTGGCACTTCGTTTGCGCAAAGAGTGTGCCAATTTTTATACGTTTCGCGTGGAAATGGGAATGCATGATATATCTGTTTCGGGTGCAGTAAAATGTTTGTTACAGAACGGTTTCGGCGATTTATGGTACTGTTCTTGATAAATAGTTTTTTGTAGATATATACGTTTCTGGTTGGTTTTGTTTTGCGGACCGTGTCGCGTGCGATCGGAATGTGAAATAATATATTATGATACGTTTTTGCGACCGATGTCCGTGGTAGGTGCGTTGGTGGTTGTATGTACTATAGCATTACCTTACAGATATTGTACGATTTTGTGGTCTATGAGGAAGGCTTCAACCGCAACACGTTACAAGTACATTATAATATTTCCTTGCGGTTCTAATACATTGTTACTTCGCACTTAGATTCTCCTTGAATGTCTAAATTCTTAAGCCTTCAAAACCTGTATTAAAATGGCCCATAACTATGCCAGCCGACAAAGAACGATAAAAGAAGAGTTCAATGAATTGTCCCAAATAAGTTTGCTCATCATTTACGCGCCGATCTTTTGACAGCAGTTAATTACAGGAAGGTACTTACTCGCATAATAAAACTGTATAGGTAAAAGAGGCCAGAAAATCCACTCTGTACTAATATTATGGGAAACCTAGCTCGATTCAAATAGCGCGCAGAACATGATAAGAGCTCAACTGTCTAATTAGGAGACACAATTGTTAAACAATGACAAACAACCAATGTTTGCCTTCTGAACAAGGGATAAAGATGATAATTGTAGTCAAAACAATACGGACTAGCAAGGAGTCTCCACGATTCCGTGATTGGCAACGAAAAACATGTAACTATGCTTATGACAGCGGTGTACGAACAGTGTTAGAAGTGGCTTTTCTGTATCATCCTTTTATGCGCTGCTGTCCCGAACCGGTTCAGTAAACAATAAAAGTCAAAACATTTTTACGACGCCTTTTTATTACGAGACTAATTTTATGGTTTCGATCTAGTTCGCGAGTTCTTATGATCCTCCTGTCATAAATTGTTAACAATTCTTCTATTGCTGTAGCACGGTCTATTGTTATCAGTAATTATTAGTTTCCATACACCGTTCGCTTTTTGTAAACACGTTTGAGTTGTTTTTGTATATATCCCTAGATATTTAGGTCATAACCTCTCTTCAAGAATTGAAATGACTTGAATGATTTCAAGGCTACATTAAGCGTGTCACGGTACCTCAAATATTTAAATTTTAGGCGCCAGAAATTTTATATGTAGGTAACTTTTGCGGAATCTCAGCTACTACTTGCTCTATTTTTTAGGGTTCCGTATCCAAAGGGTAAAAACGGGACCCGGGCTGTCTGTCACCAGGCTGTATCTCATGAACCGTGATACTTGAAATTTTCACAGATGATGTATTTCTGTTGCCGCTATAACAACAAATAGAATAAAATAAATATTTAAGGGGGGCTCCCATACAACAAACGTGATTTTCTGCCGTTTTTTTTTGCTCGATCTGTAATGTTGTTTAGATAATGGTAAGGAACCCTGCGTGCGCGAGTCCGACTCGCAGTTAGCCAGTTTTTATCTCTGCAAAAAATCAATGTAAAAATATCTACCTAACTCATTTTGTAATGGCTTCACAGCACTGGGCCACATTTTTATTCCAGAATTTACATTGTCGTAAAATACGCCCCACGTAAACCAACGTGTAATAAAAATGACTAATATTCCAATAATTCTTACTAAAATGACAGCTTGGAGTGGTTTTGCTCCGAGTTCAAAGGTCGGATTTTAAAGTAAGAAGTAGCTCCTTTAGGATACAATCCCGTTCGGCGCACGAAAGCTTTTATTACTTCATGCTTCACACTTTTATTAGGAGTAAGACTTGCCTTTGGGTAAAACAGTAAAGACTTCTCAGATGATGGCTTTTGGCATTACGGTTATGAAACAAACTCTGGTCGAACTATCAAGATCTATCTGGTTGTCGTTGTCATCTCAGGCAAAACTTTGGAACATTTCCCAAACTTGGCGAAAATCTATCAAAAAGTGTTCTAACTTCACGCACAGTTTTGGGGCTTTGCTCTGTAATCGTGTCACTTGGGACCGAATTTCCTCACAGCCAATCTGATCACTTTTAATCTCCATTAAATTTGTGAACCAATCAGGCGTAAGTAATTTGGTTCAGGAAGTACTTAACAATAAAAACATTTAAAGGCAACACTTGATATATTCAGTGACTCATTGCTAGATTTCCTTCTGTTCAGCCAAATTTTAAAAGTTCAAGTCTTGGCGATATTGCCTTCGTTAGCTTGCCTTTTGGTGACATTTTAAGTAGAAATACGCTTGAATGAAACGGTTGACATATATGCCTTCGCGAATCCTGCGTTGGAAAAGTGAATCATTACTTTGAAAGGGACTTTTGAATTCTAGCAACACTTGGCAATTGACATAATTCCTTCGTTTACGGTCATTGAATCCTTTGTTTTACCTATGCTAAACTGCCTTACGAAAGGCTTTTCATCCATATCCGGGAAAAGACAATGAGCAGAGGCTGTTTACCTGATATCTCTCTCACTTCCTAACCTAGAAACTTCAGGGAAGAGATAACGTGACGTCTTTTGTCTGAAAACCCAATGCGCGTGCATTTGGTAATTTGAATACACGCAAAATTATATACTACTAGCTTTTGCCCGCGACTTCGTCCGCGTGAATGTCGGTTATCGATGAATTAGCTGATTAAAAAGTAACCTATGTCCTTTCCCAGAGTTCAAGCTATTTTCTTACCAAATTTCTTTCAAATCGGTTCAGCCGTTTCATCGTCAAAGCGTAACAGACAGAGTTACTTTTGCATTTTTATAATATTAGTAAGTAAGTAAGTATGGATTGCGTTACTAGTCCACCCCACACGTACACACTATTTCCAAAACAACCAATATCGTGTTTCTTGCTTAGAAAAGAGCAATGTCTTAAAGTATGACGAATTGCCTCCCAAGTATTTTCGAAAACGTTTAAAATATAAAGTTGAATGGTACCGAGAACCACAGTTCTGTGCCGGATGGTGAAAATAAAAGTATTGTGTGGCTTGAGTAAATATTTGAAAACTATTAGCTGTTTGAAAGCTGACTTTGCCTTGCTAAACTAAGGGAGAGCTGGGATTGTTAAGAAATTTGTAAAGCATTGTGTGTAGAATGCATTCTTATGGGTTTTACCTGAACGAAGGCAGTCAACCGTGCGAGCGAATTTTCCGTTTTTAACCGACTTAAAAAAAAAGTATGTTTGTCCGCGATTATCTCCCGTTTGGCTGAACCGATTTTGATGCGGTTGTCAGAAAAGTGTTTGTTACATTCTGGAGAAGGTTTTACTTTACAACAAACAGAAATTTATTCAGCGCTTTTTGAAAAAAAAAAAACAACAAAAACCGAGAAGTCGTTTTCGTTTCTTCCATCTTTCAATCTCTGTTTTAACTGTGTTGCCGTGTGATAAGGAGGCACTAAAAAGTGGAAAATATTTTTTTTTTTTTGAAAAAAGGTAACCGCCTAAAGTATGTTTTTTTGAATTTCTCATTGATCGTGCTCTACTTATTGTATGGGACTTGGGTCTTTCGAATTAAGAATTAACGTGATAAATTGTCAAGTTCTACTTTGATGGTGGACATAATTATCAATAACTTTGTATAATCGCAGGAGCTTTAGAATTTGATGTTAGTACTTAATTTATAATTGGCTAGGCTTTCCTTCATTTCAACATATTATAGCCTAAATTACTCCTTATGACATCAGCTATCTGCTTGTGAAAGTCCCGTCAAACTAGGTTCAGCCGTTTCAGAGATTAGTCGGAACGAACAATTGAAAAATGTTTTTTTTTATTTAAGTGCTATACTTTCGTATACATTTAATAAAATTAATTATATTTATGATTATCAGGTTCAGGATTATGATCACCCTGGAACCACACCTTATTTAATTTAACTAGCAACCCGACCCGGCTTCGCATGGGCCTATAGCCTTCCTCGATATATGGACTATGCAACACAAAAATAATTTTTCAATTCGAACCAGTAGATCCTGAGATTAACGCGTTCAACCAAATAAACAAACAAACTCTTCAGCTTTATAATATTAGTATAGATTTACCATTTCGCATTCGCGTCGTGAAGCTTTTTAACCCCCGACGAAAAAGAGGGGTGTTATAAGTTTGACGTGTCTGTGTGTCTGTGTGTCTGTGTGTCTGTCTGTGGCACTGTAGCTCTTTAACGGGTGAACCGATTTGAATGCGGTTTTTTTTATTTGAAAGTAGATTATCTAGCGATGGTTCTTAGACATGTTTCATCAAAATCGGTTCAGCAGTTTTAAAGTTATCAGCTCTTTTGTTTGCTGCGGTAGGGATCTTAGACGCATACCGGATGGTTACTTTGCTTTCAAACATATTATTATAGGTGACCACACTGAAAACACAAAACCAAACTAAATTACATTTAAAAAATTTAAAATAAAAATTAAATTAAAAATTTAAAAAAACCCCCAACGCAAAACATAAAAGCGATTATGTAAAAAGTAAAAAATAATCCTTTTGTTGAGCCATCAAATGTTTGTTCGTTGAAATGGCGCTATAATGTCGCGGCGGGGTACCGCTAAGTTTAAAGCAATAACTAAATATCTAAAATAGCGAACTGATGGTAACTAGATTTGCAACAAGATTAACCACTAGATTAGCAACAAAAATTTGATAATATCGAAGCAAATTGGTCGGAAATGCTGGTAAATTAATAGACAGTGAATGAAATTGAGGGACTGACTTACTTAAGCGGTACCCCGCCGCGACATTATAGCGCCATTTCAACGAACAAACATTTGATGGCTCAACAAAAGGATTATTTTTTACTTTTTACATAATCGCTTTTATGTTTTGCGTTGGGGGTTTTTTTAAATTTTTAATTCCATCAGCATACAATTTTGACATCGATGTAAATTAAGATAATTATTATATACATTTGTCCTGATTTAAATCATTATAAGAATTCAATTATGATAGGTAAATTGAACACTGTTGAATCGTATTACTGCAGTGCAGTGACGCATTAACTTCCAGCTGATTGACAAATACTGGTAATTGTAACCGCAATCGAGTAATAATATTTTACATGGCTTTTGTTGATAATTTTACGTTTATTTTGACGGGTATTCGTATAATTGAATAATGAATTAATCATGTTTAAAATTAATTTAAATCATTTTAAATTGGTGATATTCTGAAAGTATAATAATATGTAATAATAATAATAATAATACGTGGGGACATTTTCACACACGGTCATCTGACCCCAAACTAGGGAGACCCTGTACTATGGGTGTTAGACAGCTGATATACATACACAAATACATTTTTTTTTTTTGTAAATACATACATATATAGATAAACAACACCCAGACACAAGGCAAACACAAGTGCTCATCACACCAAAGTTTACCCTGGGCGGGAATCGAACTCGCAACACGCTGCGCAGCAGTCGATCGCTCAGCCACTGCGCCAACCGTGTCGTCAATAATAAACCTACATACTTTTTTAATTACGAATAAGCTTGCAATTGGCCGTAACTCACCTGATTTTAAGTGATAATGCGACCTTAGGTGCTGTAATCCATACTTATTAATATTAGAAATGCGAAAGTAGTCTAAAAAAAATAAATAATAAAAAATAAAAAATAGATCGAACCCTGGGGTAGGACATAGGCTACTTTTTAATCCGCGACTTCGTCTGCATCCGCGATAACCGACTCGCACACACTAGGCATAGCCTGTATCTTTGTGGACCCAATTACAAAATATCTCCGCAAACATTTGAGGCATCATTTCTACAAATTTTCTCATTACATTATTACTTACTGTTACCACACCTTTGACACTATACAAACGAAACGATATAATTGCCTACACTACTACCAAAATAACAGACTACAAATACGTGCGTGTGTGTGTCTACGCGCCGCTCGAACTAAAAGCAGTTCCCAGAGCAGTCGGTCGACGCGGGAAGAGGTGAGAAACAGTTTCGGAGGGAGGCGGAGCAAGTCACTGCTGTATGGTAGTACTAATATTTATACTGTAATGTTACTAACTAATCATTTATTCCGACTTATCCTATCCCTCATCAATGTTTCGGCCTAGATTTTGACATGACAAAATAAAGCCTAGTTAGCACGCCTCTAGAATGTACCATTGTAATATTTGTATTGTAACAGACATTGGCTCATATCTCATGAAGACAGCTGATGTGGAACTCTTCGTCTTCGAACTTCGTGTTAACATGGATAATTGATTATGACATGCTGTTCATTGTCTTAACGAGTGTTTCAATCAATCAATCAAAAGTCTTTATTGTTATGTGAGCTTGTACCAATTGGTGTTTTGTTGGTCACTAATTTTCTCCTTCATCATGTCAGCCTTTAGACGCCCACTGCTGGGCATAGGTCTCCCCTCAATGTGGGGTTTAGCCGTAATCGCCATGATTGGCCGATGTATGTTAGCGATCGCAGTAGGTGTTATAGTACTCAGAAAGACGCTGCTGCCCATCCTCTAGTCAATACCCCTCTGTCGCCTTCTACGACACCCACGCGTAGAAATGGGGTGGTGGTATTCGCGGCCGGCACCACCTTACTCCTTACTCAGGTCCAAGTAGACTTTTGGTACCTCACATGGTCCTTCAATTACTGCAACTTCTCTAGAAAAACCACTTAGTGTTTAGTATTAGGCTAAATAAAGCCTCTTTTTGTTCGATTATGGCATCACTTCAGACTACGCTGTGGTGGAATTAATGGTTACCTATTGTTATCAGCCTGCATTTTCCCACTGCAGATCAAAAGCGTCTCCACTCTCTCTATTAAAGGCTTTAAAACAGTCTTTGACGAAGGAGTCTACATCAGCCTGCCATCTCCGTCGGTCGCTTGCCATGTAGAGGGACCCTTTAGGTCGTGCGTTTGGCCCAATTATCGTCTGACATGCGGCAAATGTGTCCAGCCCAATTCCATTTCAGCGTGACAGCTTTGACCGATGACCTGAAGAAGGTAGCCGGTGGTGGCTGGATGCGGAAGGCAGAGGACCGGAAAAAATGGCGCGCCATGGAGGAGGCTTATGTCCAACAGTGGACCAAACTAAGCTGAAGTGATGATGATGATATGACAGCTTTCCGAGTGACGTCAACTATTTTTGTCATGGAACGGTTGGTGGTATCCCAAACCCAGTCTTACAGTTTTATATTCAGAATACTCCAACCCATAGCTAATCAAAGATACAACTGTATTAACATAAAGCCTTGTTGAACTCCCATTATTTGTATTGACGTCACACCTAGCATTGAAGGCGCGCCTCTCAATCGGTGCGTTCCTGCTAATAATGCTAATTGTAAAATTTGCTCTCCAGTTACTATTTTAGCTCTACCGTGACTTAAATGTGACCTTCTTGGTTTAGCGGAAAGCTGTTGGGTTTTCTCTATTGATTAACAGTTTAAGGCTGCGTTTCTACCAAAGATGTGGATGCGTAGCGACCGCGACGCTGTGAAACGGTGCGCAGATGAGCGGTGCGAGGATGTTTACGGGGCTCTTTTCAGATGTGTCCGAGTACACTGATCCCTATATTAAGTCAGGGCTCGGAAACGTTATTTAAAATAACGTTTTTAAAACGTTTCTAACCGTTTTTGACGACACGGTTGGCGCAGTGGCTGAGCGATCGACTGCTGCGCAGTGTGTTGCGGGTTCGATTCCCGCCCAGGGTAAATATTTGTGTGATGAGCACTTGTATTTGCCTTGTGTCTGGGTGTTGTTTATCTATATATGTATGTATTTAAAATGTATTTGTGTATGTATATCAGCCTAGTTTGGGGTCAGATGGCCGTGTGTGAAATGTCCCCACATATTATTATTATTATTAACATTTTGTTCGGAACGAAAACGAAATGAGAAATAATGAGAATGTTTTCAAAAACCGGTTTATTCCGCAGGACGCAGCCGCACATAGTGTGCTTCGACAAGCATGAACTTGTCAAGTTAGGTAGGGTATGTTTTCATTTCAAAATATCATTTAATCCGATGCGATCGCGCATTGATTCCGGTTAAAAACGTTTTATTAATCGAGAACAATTTAAATTTTCTTCTTTTTCAAAAACGTTTTAAATAACGTTCCGTTCGAACGTAACCGAAACAAACTGTTTCTTAGGTATTTAACACGAAACCGTTTCGAAAAATATACCGGTATTCAAGCCCTGTATTAAGTACAAGACACATCTACCTCTAACAAGCTCCGTCTAGTGACTGCTGCCCTGCTGGTACTACCAGCCTGGTAGTTTCTCTCGCGTCCATCCTTTGCACACATCCCTTGCGCACATCTCTCGCACACATCCCTCGCTTGGTTTATACTTATAAAAACCTCGCTCTGCTAAGCCGTTTCCATTAGAGCTGCGCTGAGCGAGGCTAGGTAAATGAAGTGATTCTATTGGTTCTTAACAAACACATTCCTCGCTACGCATCCTCGCTCATATCTGGTGGAAACGCAGCCTTATGGTCATCACACATTATAACAGCACCGCGCCGCCTGCCAACCGTCACCTTTCGTATCTTGTCGTTATTTTAACGCACACTATTTATAAGCGCTAAGTTGAAAAGCAAATTAATTGCTGAGTCGGAGCTGAGCTGTTGTGCAATGAGCGTTATTCGTTTTTGTATAAAAAAAAAAATTAAATCCTTTTTGGGCTACCAGAGATCTATTGGCTAGGGATATATCTAAGGGAAGGCCGTTCAGCAGTACAGCAGTGGACGGCAAGTACTAATATGATGCTGTTGAATCTTTTTTTAGAATATTTTGGATACGTTCTGCCGCTACTGATTTGCTAATCTCTGCCAATTGTTTCATGTCATCACAGGGATGTTACGCATATTACATTTCGAATCTGGATGTATTGATACGGGTTATATGAATTATATTATTATGTACCGTTTTCAGATACAGACCTGAAAGTATTTCGGATTGTCCCATATTTTCGGATAGTTTCAGTTACGTTACGGATATTAGATTTTTATGGAAGAGTAATAGGGAGATACAAATAGGTTATGATTTGACTATACTTTCGGGGCTGGAATTATTAAAAACTTTCAGATTAGCTGGTTTCTGTATTTATTTTGGGTTCCCATAGTTACGATTAAAAAACTGCATAATATCACTGTTTTATAGATAATACTTTTCTAAATAGACAAGACATACTATGTATTAACTAAAATATAATATCTTGTATGCATCATATCCAGATTAAATTACGTAGATACATAAAATTTTTACTCTACCCCGCAGGAAATTTTCTGTGTCAATCATTTTTTATCTCCTACAAAACCTTAACATATGCTATACCTATATATATACACGTATGTATCCACATTTTATAACATTTTGTTTATAGCGGGTTGGTTCACTTGTCTACAAAGGGAGCGCCGCATGTGTACTAAACATAAAATATAAAGAAATAAAAGCTTTTTTGTTGAAGTTTGCGCGGTCTGCCAGAATTGTATGTTTTATGCGTGTTATTTATGTTTAGTTCTATTAATAGCACTAGGTTTGGACACGTGAAACTATGTTAGATATTTCAAACGAGACTGCCTTTAATATTCCGTTTTAAAGGAATTTAGAAATCCTTTTATAATCTCCGGGTAAATTACAAAAAAAAAATCATCTAAAAGATTTTTTTAAATTAGTATTGTTTTACTTTTGTTTTGCTTGCCTACATGGTAAAGTATGGGTGAACTTGTGATAATTTTTGTCATCCTTTAACCCATATTAGCAAAATAAATTATCTTTTTCAGTCCATTATGTATATCAGCTTATTTCGGCTGCAATGAGCCAACCAGCAATCTCTTAATAATCAAATTAATTACTTCAAACTACTTTCTATAGGCCAAATCTGTGACATTACCACACCTCGGTCACTTCATACAAAACTTGCAAAATAATTACCTATTACTACTACACAACCAAATGACGTCTGTACACGTGCAAATGTGTGCGTGAATTTTAGTAGGGTTGAATCAGTTGGATGTCGTGGCGTACAAAATGGCGCGAAAAGTGCAGCGCTTTGCGTCGGGTGAACCGAACGACGACGGAACTACCCGAACGTTTCGAGCATTATTATGAAGTGATCTTGTCCGAGCGTTCAATTATTTATTTCTTAAAGAAATAAAATAAATGATATTTAATTTTTGAATACTCGGAATTGTAATGACATAAAAGTAATATTATAATATTTATTATGTAAAGAGGTTTATTTATTCATCAATAATGGTAAATTAAGGTACCTACCTACCTAATTACAAAATATGGAATTCACGATCGCCCCGTACCATTACGCGGCAACGCAATTTTTTTTTTTTCATTTATTTCGGAACCAGTCCATGTCCATACATATGTTAAGTTCAAAAGTATTAAAAATAAAAATTAAGAATTAATTAAAATATTACAATAATAATAATTACAATGGGGCGACGCGACAAGGTTAGTGCGTAGGGTACTACTTTTCAATTCCAAGAATGAATAGAACGTGAAAGAAAGGGACATAAGTACATAACTAAGACAATAAAGAGAGAGAGAGCAATATTAATACCTGGTAATGTTGGTATGTTATTATTACGGAAGTTTTAATTGTATTATTATAAAACGACGAAAACTTGGAAAATAAATGAATCATCGAGATTAAAACTAATAAATAAAACTTAAAACAAAATAAATCGCAAAATTGTGTGTTTGTGTCAGCAGTACCTACAGCGCTGCAGTTCTTACGATTTTGAGCGCCCTGTCTAAAGAGTCGGCGGTTAGCCCCTCTCCAGCGGGGTGAGGGTGCGGTATCTGATATAGCGCGGGGAAGGGAGTGTCCCTTCTGTACGTAGTACTATTAAGTATTCTGTGACATTACTATCCTGAAATAAGACTTCAAAGAAAAAAAAAACAACGTAAAAATCTAAAATCATTTAATATTTTCCTAAAAATGGGATAAAATTTAATACGAGTTGGTTTGTTTTGGCAAAACAAACGCATTTTATTAAGATAAAATATTCAAATCACAAAAAAAATTCTACTACGTTATGCCCACGACTTCTTCCGCGTTTATATCGGTTATAGCAGAAGAAGTCGCGAATTAAAAAAAGCGGCCAAGTGCGATTCGGACTCGCCCATGAAGGGTTCCGTAGCAGCAAGTAACATAATAAAAAAGTTATGATTAAATTAAAGGTAAATAGCGATTTATGATTTATGACGTATTAAAAAAAAACTACTTACTAGATCTCGTTCAAACCATTTTTCGGTGGAAGTTTACATGGTAATGTACATCACGTATTTTTTTTAGTTTTATCATTATCTTATTTTAGAAGTTACATGGGGGGGGTGGGGGGGGTGTGGACACATTTTACCACTTTGGAAGTGTTTCTCGCGCAAACTATTCAGTTAAGACAAAAATGATAATAGAGACCTCAATATCATTTTTGAAGACCTATCCATAAATAACCCACACGTATGGGTATGATGAAAAAAAAAATTGAGTTTCAGTTCTAAGTATGGGAAACCCCCAAAATTTATTGTTTTTTTTCTATTTTTGTGTGAAAATCTTAATGCGGTTGACAGAATACATCTACTTACCAAGTTTCAACAGTATAGTTCTTACAGTTTCGGAAAAAAGTGGCTGTGACATACGGACGAACAGACAGACAGACATGACGAATCTATAAGGGTTCCGTTTTTAGCCATTTCGCTACGGAACCCTAAAAATAACCTACTATCCTTTCTCGGGGTTCAAAATTTAGTCTGACATACCAAATTTTATCAAAATCGGTTCAGTAATTTAGCAATGAAATCGTAACAAATTAACACTTAACTCACTTTCTTATTCTATTATACCCTGTTCGCAATAAGATTAGACATAAACACAAACCTATTTTACAGTCCCTTCAACCGATTTTGAGTTCTATTCCGTAGGCTTAAGGATGACATTAGAGGCAAAAAAGTGGTTACAATACAACTGTTTACTGCAGTTGCCATTTGTTATGCTACCAACGCAATAGGAGTCAAAATCGGTTGAACGGACTGTAAAGGTTTGAGTAAATGTCTAATCTTATTGTGAACAGGGTATAGTATGGATTATTTAATAGAATGTTGAATATTGTTATTGTTCATTGAAAAAAATTTAATGTTTTTAACATTATTTTATTTGTGAACTGTAAGAGATCCTATTGGAGGATTCTTACAGGTACCGGGTTGTGGCGTAATTGTATTAGGTTTAATCTAGAAATACTTGGAACCAGAAGCCAGTATGTATACTTAATAATAAATTATAGTACAGGTATCATAAATGCAAAAGTGGGTTTGTTTGTATCTTACGATTTCACGACTACTGAACTAATTTCAGTGAAATTTGGCATAGGCGAAGCTTAAACTTCAAGAAAGGACATTGACTGCTTTTTGATCCGCAGCATCGTCTACTTCCGTGATAAGTGACATTTACTGAAGCTAGTATTTCTATAATTATGGAATGAAAAGCACTGAGACGGAACCGGTTTATATTTAAAGATGCCTTTTAACGTGTGCCCGTGACAAGATCAGACTAAGTCGTCCTAATGTCAAATGTCAAACAATACAAGTCTACTATTTGAACTTATTCTAGAAGCTTGCTGAGTGTTCCGTCATTGAGTATAATATCTAATGGCTATTATCTCAGAAACACATCAAATCTCCACATGTGCTACACGTGTAATTGAAATAATGAATAAGTAAGTAAATCAATTCATAACAACCGAATGATACTTTAATAAATCGTAGCTATCTTTTGGCATAGTGAAGCAAAACTAAACAAAACTTCACAGTTGCTCTAAGTATCAGACGCCTCCGTATATTATTACAGCGAAGTCTGTTTCTACTCGACCTTTAACCTACATTTCAATGGCAAGCCCCAACTTTCCTCGAAGGTCCTTGAACAAATAAGTTTGTAAACTTTCCCTCCCTACCGACCGAGCAACACCTTTTCATGGAGAGCCGTACCTACCAGTGTTGCTTACCTGTATGTTTCAATCAAAACTTTTAACCAGTCAAAACTGCTTTTGGCTGGGTTTCAGTCAAAACCCTTATTAAGATAAAACGCTTTTGCGTTACATAATCAAGAATACGGAACGCCATAGGGTGTTACTACACCAATCGATCGACCGTCGATCGATGCCATCTATCGACATCGATCGACGTTGATCGATTGGTGTGGGGTAGCTTTGGCTGATAGACGGATGCCGTTCCACTAACTAATCGATCGATTGCTGGTCGATAGCATCGGTCGACGTTGATCGATTAACCCCAACTATAGTCGATTGACGATCGATCGGTTGGTCTGGTAGAAACTATCGATCGACGTCGACTAATCCATTCTACCATAGATCGATGCCGTCGATCGATGATCGATCGATGCCGTCTATCGACGATCGATCGATTGGTCTGGTAACACCCTTAGGTATAAGAATCGCTTTAAAAGGGTCACAAAAAAAACCTACTAACCTAATGAGTTTCTAAATAATAAGGATAAATTTAAATCGTTTTGACTGATTTGTAAGTTTTTTTTCTTTTTTTTTTTTTGTTAAGACTTTTGTCTGTGACATATATAGGTGTTTCACAGAGAAGTGTTAATTAGGTACCTATTGTTAACCTATTTCAAGAAAAGGTGGAGGTTCTCAATTTTACACGTAAATACGTATTAGCACTACGCCCGCGACTTCGTTCGCGTGAATTTTCTCAAGGATCCTTAATTTTTTGATAATGCAATATAGCCCATAGCACTCAGGCATAACGTAGCTTCATATTAGGGAAAGAATTTTTGAAATCAGATGAGTAGTTTCGGAGATTACCCCCTACATACAAACGTACAAACTAGCAACACACAAACTAACAAACAAATGTTATCTCTTTATAATATTAAGTATAGATATTAGAATAGATTTATATATTTTTATGTTTGACCACGCATAACTTTTTACAGTGTACTTCGATTGCGATGATTCTTTTTAACCCCCGACGAAAAAGAGGGGTGTTATAAGTTTGACCTGTCTGTGTGTCTGTCTGTGGCACTGTAGCTCTTTAACGGGTGAACCGATTTGAATGCGGTTTTTTTTATTTGAAAGCAGATTCTCTAGCGATGGTTCTTAGACATGTTTCATCAAAATCGGTTCAGCAATTTTAAAGTTATCAGCTCTTTTGTTAGCTGCGGTAGGGATCTTAGACGCATACTGGATGTTTACTTTGCTTTCAAACATATTATTATAGGTGACCACACTGAACTAAATTACGTTTAAAAAATTTAAAATAAAAATAAAAATAAAAATTTAAAAAAACCCCCAACGCAAAACATAAAAGCGATTATGTAAAAAGTCAAAAATAATACCTTTTGTTGAGGCATCAAATGTTTGTTCGTTGAAATGGCGCTATAATGTCGCGGCGGGGTACCGCTAAGTTTAAAGCAATAACTAAATAGCTAAAATAGCGAACTGATGGTAACTAGATTTGCAACAAGATTAACAACTAGATTAGCAACAAAAATTTTATAATATCAAAGCAAATTGGTCGGAAATGCTGGTAAATTAATAGACAGTGAATGAAATTAAGGGACTGACCTACTTAAGCGGTACCCCGCCGCGACATTATAGCGCCATTTCAACGAACAAAAATTTGATGGCTCAACAAAAGGTATTATTTTTGACTTTTTACATAATCGCTTTTATGTTTTGCGTTGGGGGTTTTTTTTAATTTTTAATTAAATTTTTTGTCCCATATAATCTTACTAGCTTTTGCCCGCGACTTCGTCCGCGTGACTGTCGGTTATCGCGGATGCAGACGAAGTCATGGATTATAAAGTAGCCTATGTCCTTCCCCGGGTCTTTAGCTGTATTCATACCAAATTTCATCAAAATTGGTTCAGCCGTTTAATCGTGAAAGCGTTACAGACAGAGTTACTTTCACATTTATAATATTAGTATATCTTATAATTTATAAAAATCTTCTGTGCGTGTGTATGAAAGTGAACTCCTCCTAAACGGCTAGATCGATTTTGACGAATTTGTTAGTGTGTGTTCCAGTGGATTCGAGAATGGTTTAGATTCACAATTGGGTAGATGGCGCTGTAGTCGGGTTCTAGGACTTTTTTTATTTTCAGGGCAAGACGTCTGCCCGCCCACTAGTTTCATGTAAATATTCCACCTCTAAGGGTGGAAAATTAATTAAAGGATGACTCAATTTGCTTGGTGTTACTGTTTCATAATTAATTAGGATGATAAGAAGCAGGCAGGCCTTTTTGTTTTGTATGTTTGTCAGTTTACCTTCGAAACATGTAAGCTACCCAACCTACCCACGTTAAATAATCGTTGATAGATTTTTTGTTAGTGAGAATGCAACATGATGTCCGATATATCAACGCAGATGTGCCAGAAAAAGTTGGTCCCACGAAACTACTGAAACGGTTCCATAAATCGACCCTAAAAAGTCTCACGTTGATGGACGTCTCACGTCCATTACCCGTGTACAAAATTCCAAGTTTCTACTTTCTAGACCTAGCGTTAAGTCTGTGTCGGCCAGTGAATTTAAGATTTTTAGTAAGTAGGGTTTAGGATGTATACGTTCGAGGTGGCACAGGAAAAAAGTTTCTGAAAGTACTTGTGCGGAGTCCTTTGCCCAACAGTCGGGCAGCATAGGCTAGAAAAGAAAGGTAGATATTCTGTTACGTTATTTCTCTTGAACAGCGACAATAATGGAAAATTTTCCACGAAACTCACGCGGTGGAGTTCGTAAACTTTTCCTTGCCTACCAAACTTGACATTTTGTCAACGACACCCCATTCATAAACGGGCTTCCAATTTTGTTCACGGGTTACAGGAATTGGGAAACTCCTTTACAATTTTTGTCCCCTAGTTATTGTTGCTTACCCTCGGGAGTATATAGTCGTGAACTGTTATAGAAGGTACCTAGCACGTGGAAATTTTTCACGTTTGTAAACATTCTTCGGAACTGCCAGTCGTGGAAAATTTTTCGTTTACACCACGCCTATGTTGTAAACCAACTGCAGCTGTAACTTGTAGTACCAAACCATGTAAAGCAAAAATATCGAGACAATTACATAGGCTTATTTAAACATTGCAAGGTATTACCAGTTCAAGCGCGTGCTGAGTATCTGTTCCTCATTGAACAGTTTGATAACAGAGACATTCAGATTCCTGTTAATTATGACGTGAATACGCGACAAGCCAAATTAAAGTTATTTCAAGTGCCACGTAAAAATAACTTTTATGGTAGGCGTACCGCTTCGTTCACTATACCCAATCTACTTAATCAAATACCTGTTGACATTAGAGATTCACTAAACATTAAAAACATAAAGTATAAGCTAAAAAATCATTACATTAACTTGATTAAAACTTAATTGATAATTAGCGCGTTGATCTAATCTCAGGCCATGGCATGCTAAGACAGACCCCAGAGGTCTAATTGTGTGCCTTGTTTTAATGTATGGAAAAACTTTGTACTTAATATTAAATAAAATTAAATAATATTAATAAAATTAAATAATTAATGTACAGACAGCGGCAGCGTCATCAGCTGCTAGCCCCCTTTCCGAAGAAAATTCAATGCGTGGGGGGTAAGCAGTTGATGACGCTGTCTGTAATAAAATAATAATAATAATAATAAAAGCTTTATTTGATTCCATACAAAGAAACAAAAAAAAAATAATATCAATTTTTTGACAGATACTTGATCTCACAATACATCTAGATTACAATTAATTAGCTTTTAGGTAATCATTGTAAAATAATAAATAAATAAATTCATTTCTTAGAGCTACCAATTTATAAAAAAAAAAACGCTGTTGTACCTCTAATTAAAGGATTAGTCAAAGGTGTTTAGTGCGCAAGTTTTTACTTTTTTTATGGGACATGCTCGCCACAGTGTTCCTAAACCACTGCAACTCCTGAAAGCCAGAATCGAGGATTATAGGCAGCCAGTACAAAATTAAAACATCACGAGGCAGCAGGCCGAGGCAACTTGCCTCGGGTCGAACCACGAAGGCGCGACATTCTCAAACTCAAACTCAAACTCAAATCATTTATTTCAAATAAACCATTTACAGGCACTTTTGAATTGTCAAGGAGTCAGTCAGTCAAAAAGTTGCAGCTAGTTGCTCGTTCCAAACAGTAGGTTTCTATGGAGAAGAACGAGCAAGAAACTCCATGAACACTCTTTTAAAATCAATAGAATATAACAAATTTAGGTTACATCATTCATGTTGAATCTAGGGGTACAATGTGAGAACAATGTAACAAGTTGTGCACGTTAAAAGAGGTCTAGTGGCAATGAAATTAGACAATTCAAAATAAATTTAAAATAACCGAGGCAGCTAAGAGATGACCAGTCTCAACTGACGGCGCCCGTTCACGAACATGACGCACGGATCGACACCGTTTAGTTCAACCATTTTAAAGGGAACCAAATGATCCAACACATGCGCCACCATCAGCGAGATATTCAAGTGAGCATGACAAACTCTCAACCGCCAGAGCATATTCAAGTCAACGAAAGACATCTCATCACATCTCATCATTCAAAATGGCGCCGGATCGTCTTTACAGCTGATTTACTTCTGCGTCTCTCCTGTCCTACAACTGATGGCTCGCGCCGCCGCAGCCTCGCGCGAGTCACACCTCGGGCTGAGGCGCGTACTCACTTGAGGCAACAGGGCGAGCCGTGCGTGCCTCGGGCGAGGCTGCCTCTAATCCGTACGCACCTTTAGAAAGGCGTCGAGGCAATGAAGCTCAACGAGTCCTGGAGAAACATTACAACCTTCTTGAACGAAAGTAGTGCGCAAGTTATGTTCAAGTTTCGTGCATCCTCACCCCCCTCATCATCATCATGTCAACCTTTAGACGCCCACTGCTGGGTATAGGTCTCCCCCAAGGGGGGTTCAGCCGTAATCGCCATGCGTGGCCGATGCATGTTGGCGATCGCAGTAGGTGTTATGGTACTCAGAAGGATGCTGCTGCCCATCCTCTGGTCAATATCCCTCTGTCGCCTTCTACAACACCCACGGGTAGAAATGGGGTGGTGCTATTCGCGATCAGCACCACACGCTCTAAGCTCTTGACTAAGAAATTCCTGCAAGATCTTTTTGGTTTTTAGTTTTTTTGCACACAAAGCTGCCAAACGGGATCCAATTACTAAGACTCCGCTGTCTGTCTGTGTCTCTGTCTGTCTGTCTGTTTGTCGCAGGGCTGTATCTTTTGAACCTAAATAGGAGCTCAACTGTTGAATTAGCAGACACGATAGTTCAACAATGACATTATGACTCCAAAAGTCATGTCAACACGTATAAATAGATACTTTTTTTAATTCTCACATTGTACCCTTAGATTCAACATGAATGATGTAACCTAAATTTGTAAAATTTAACTGATTTTAAAAGAGTGTTCATGGAGTTTCTTGCTCGTTCTTCTCGATAGAAACCTACTGTTTGGAACGAGCAACTAGCTTCAACTTTCTGACTGACTGACTCTGACAATTCAAAAGTACCTGTAAATGGTTTAATTGAAATAAATGATTTTGAGTTTGAGTTTGAGTTTGAGTTTGAATCGTCATTTTATTAGTAGATTCTGTAATTTTCCATTCCTAATTAATGTATTTATCGAATGCCACATTTTTTACCCAAAAAGATGAAAAACCCGGAGTTTACCTACTTGTAGCGGTAGCCAAATTCAGTCCTAGCCTACCTTAATTAAAATGGAGATTATTAAATCAAAGTCAGATTAAATTAAGTGCTGTTATGAATAATCATGTCTGTTTTCTTATATTTTAGTTTCCTGCTAACGGTAATAGCTTTGATAATTTAGTTGATAGCTTTAATTTGAAGACAGATTAGAAATCAATAGTCTGTCTCTGTTGTGTTTAATCTGTGGCTTTCATTAGTTTTGTGTGTCGAATGATGTAATGATGTGAGAACGTTTGTTGTTAGTTTGTTATTGTTGATTTGGTGAAAGATGCATCACAATTATTTTTTACCGATGGTATTAGAACGCGACAGTTTTGTTGAAGTAAGGATACCCTACACTTTAGTTGTAGTAACGATACCCTTCACTTTTGTTGCAGTAACGATACCCTACACTTTTTTGCAGTAACGAGACCCTATACTTTTGTTGCTGACCGTACGATACGGATACATACATAGATATATAATAAACATACATATATACATTACGATACATTGTAGGATTTCGTTGAAATAAAAATAATATTTAGCGAAATTACTTAGACGACTTACTTTTACGACGACAATACTTAGTACAACAGTAGAACAATATGAAAGCAGACAAAAGACAATAACGACGCATGCGTACTACATATTGTGAATGCGTTCCATTTCTTCTTTTTTTTGAAAAACTTTTTATTTTTCGCTTTTTAGTTTTGCTTTAACATCCAAATCCATTAAGAAACGGCGACACACTTAAGAGAGATTGTAAGTCCTCCAAACTAAGTCCTTAAAACGTCGTCTAAGTAATTTTTTTGCGAATTTGATGATTTTCTCCAAAATGGGGCTGTATCAATTTTGGTAAAAATGTTATGGGACCATTTCGGAATAAACCCCTTTCGAACATAAAAAGAATTTTGCAAATCCGTCTATATATGACAGAGTTATGCCCGAACATACATAACAAAAAAAAATGTAAACATTAATTCTAATTGATAACCTCCTCCTTTTTGAAGTCGGTTAAGAAACCGTTGAACTAATACTAACTAACAAACAATTAATTTGTAACAATGAATATTAGTTTACAGTAGAAAGGGATGTTTTTCAGCCGTTCTAAAATAATCTTGCGTCTCCTGAAATCGGAAAATCATTTATACGACTAATTCAGAAATTTTGAAAAACCTATTTTTTTATGATTCGATATTTCTTTAGCTCGCTGATAGGAAGTGCTTATTTTTACAAAGCAAATAAATCAAAGCAGTCTGTCATGTCGTATCCTGTGTCATATTTGCTTGGTAAGCCATAAAACTATGGGAAGAGAGGATGACGTCACCGGAAGTGACAGTGGCTGGTCGCAGTTCGTAAAGCTGCCAAATATGAGATGACGTGGAGCCTCGTTTGATGTGAAAGTGATAACACTGTCACCTCGATTGAGGAGGATGGGCCAATAATAATAATAAATAATAATATGTGGGGACATTTTCACACACGGCCATCTGACCCCAAACTAGGGAGACCCTGTACTATGGGTGTCAGACAGCTGATATACTTACACAAATACATTTTTTTTTTTGTAATTACATACATATATAGATAAACAACACCCAGACACAAGGCAAACACAAGTGCTCATCACACAAATGTTTACCCTGGGCGGGAATCGAACCCGCAACACTCTGCGCAGCAGTCGATCGCTCAGCCACTGCGCCAACCGTGTCGTCAATGCGTTGGGATAGAGCTGTTACAGTTTAATTAAAAAATAATGGCTGCAGTGAAGCTACTGCAGTGCGTCAGCAATGTTTGCTGAGGCCACAGATATAGATAGACCCTAGATAACGCAAGTATCACGATCTGTATGAAAACCAAGCGTGCCATTTTTTGACTACCTATTATGACGTCACAAAGTTTTGTTTTATTAAATTTGGTATTAAGTACCAGTTATTACTGAGGGTATTGGATTAAAAATAATTGTTTTTTAAATTAATTACGCATAATAATAATCATAAAATAACTTACCGATGGAAGGAAACGTTTACTTTATTTTTTTACTTACGATTTTTGTACGTAAGCTAGACACGAAACTAGGCACGCGAAGTAGTTGCTCTTGCGTTATCTAAGTCTATCTAAATCTGTGGCTGAGGCTCACGTGGACGGCTTTCACGCCATTATACGGAAGAGAGCAACATTGCTGATGCGAAGGGTGAGGGGCAGTCCCAACGGCTACCTGAGTGTAGTTGCAGAGTACATCCATAGTCCTATTTGAAGGCATTGGATAAGGATATTGTAGGCTTGCGTGGAAATTACTAACATGTTTTTAAGCCATTTCGATGTATTACTAACGATTTCCGCCCAGGGTAAACATTCGTGTGATGAGCACTTGTTTTTGCCTTGTGTCTATGTGTTGTTTATCTATATATGTATGTAATTAAAAAAAAATGTATTTGTGTATGTATATCAGCTGTCTGACACCCATAGTACAGGGTTTCCCTAGTTTGGGGTCAGATGGCCGTGTGTGAAAATGTCCCTACATATTATTATTACCATATGGACCAAAAGTCAGAAATAAATGTTTTGAATTTGAAAGTGAAGTGCGCTACCGGCTGCTCAGTACCCCGCCCCGCGCTGTCCTGTGAAACTGTTACTGCGCAGCCACTCGACTCGTGTGTTCATCAGCTTCTGTCGTTAACGTGAACTACAAAATTCTGATTATTTTTTAGCCATCCCTAACTTTTTGATTATTTAATAAAATATAGCCTATAATAATATTACTAAAAGCCTTTACATACTTCAAAAAGCCACTATACTCAACACATGCTGCATAACTCGAAAGTTCCTGACTTCCTCTACTCTCTCATCCACATATTCAATTTAAATTTTCCCTTACGCACTTGGCTCCGACCCGTGTGTAAGGTCGTCTACTCTCTTAGAGAAGAAAAAAAAAAAAAAAAACGGAAATAATAATAACAATAATAAGTTTATTCACAAATAGTGTTTTACAAAAGTGAATCACTATTCACTATATCACTCAGCGATTAAGTGGTTTCCTATCTTCAGTCATTTTCAGTCAGAAACGGTCTAGTAGTTAGAATAGCGCATTCAAACCAAAAATAAACTTACTCTTTAGCATTACGATATTAGTATAGATTAATAATTCAATAATCCTTCAAAATTATAAAAGACAACGTGTTCTCATCATCATGTCAACCTTTAGACGCCCACTGCTGGGCATAGATCACCCCCCAAGGGGGGTTCAGCCGTAATTGCCATGCTTGGCCGATGCATGTTGGCGATCGCAGTAGGTGTTATGGTACTCAGAATGACGCTGCTGCCCATCCTCACCCCTTGTTCTCAAGTATGCGTAACTCTGCCATACGATTTTATTATTTCTTAAAAAATATGTTCTTTATTTTTTAACCGACTTCAAAAAAAGATTTGCCCACGCATAACTTTTTACATAACTTTTTATAAGTGTAGTCCGATTTCGATGATTAGGGTAGAAAATTAAGGGATGACTGAATTTTTTTTGGTTTCACCGTTTTGTAATTAATAGGGTATTACACCCATTTTTGAAAAGTGTCTCAATGAAATTCTGTAGTGCTAATATGCCACCAAAAAAAACACAAAATTTTTATTCAATCGATAAGTGCCATAAAAAGGCATCAAAATTTTAAATTTTCAAATTTCGCGCGGTGTTTGACGAAAACGCCTCTTACTGGACGCCATATTGCTCAGCGTAAATGACGTCAGTTCGTTTTGTATCAAATGCGCTCCTATTAAATATGATAATTGATTATAATTTAAAAATAATTAAAAACATATTTTGTAATAGGTGTAATAATGAAAAAATTACGTTAGTTACGAAAATAATAAAAGTACAAAGCCTATATTACGCCAATCGGTTGACTGACAGTTGAATATTTTTTGTTTATACAGCCGTACGGCGTAATAACATGGCCGCTACTATTTCATGGTGTTTTATAACAGATTAAAAATACTGTAAACTTTGAATTGAATTTAAAAATTGGTTTTGTTATTTTATGAACTAAAACTTACATTTTCCGACTGCTTTATACCTAAACTGTCTCAATAACATATTTATAGATGTTTTCTCGTATAGAGTAAAATACCCTATTTTTATGATAAGAAGTACGCCCTAAAAAGCGAAAAGAAAAAATTACAAAAATGACAACCGCCTTCAAAAAGTTAGTTAAAGTTAAAAAGTTAGTACTTAGTTTTTGATGGCGGTTATCGTTTTTGTTAAAAAGTTTTATTTTACCTCCGATAGATATAAGGCATAAGGGACAAGCAACTACTAAAGCCGCAGGCATAGCTAGTTCAAGTATAGAAAATAACAATGGTGCTATTATCCGAGGAACTCAATGAACGTACGTCATCTAAATAAATATATGATAGTACAGATTTATATGCCCACTAACGTCATACAATTATCACTAGCCTTAGGCCGATTACGCACCGCAAAGGTGTTCACGTGACTGAAATACTAAACAAAATATACTGGTTCGTGCTATGCAAATATTGCATTATTCGGTTGATATAAAATCGACTTCTTACATCTTAGACCACATCATCGCTTCCCATCAGGTGAGATAGTGGTCAAACGTATGCCTATTAATTGATAAAAAACAGACTTCATTCTCAAGTACTTAGGTATAGGGTTTTTATTTTGAACTAGCTACCCGCCCTGGCTTCGCACAGGTAGTATAACTATATAATACGTATAAACCTTCCTTTTGAATCACTCTATCTATTGATGATAACCGCATCAAAATACGTTGCGTAATTTAAAAGGCTCAGAAGTCTTATAAGATTAAGACGGCGCGTAGATACGCACACATGCACGTATTTGTATGTTCTGTTATTTTGATAGTAGTGTAGGTAATTAAATCGTATCGTTGGTATAGAGTGTCGTAGGTGTGCTTATTCTATGTAAAAAAACTAGGGCGGCTCGCCCCAGCTTCGAATGGGTGCATTTTTTTTCTTGAATTTTCGAAGATTTCCTTCATACGAACCTTGTCTTGGCAATACCTAAGGCTCTAGACAGACGGACCGCATTTCAACTGCAATCCAACCGCAAATTGCAGTTCAGATGCAGTTTGAATGCAGTTGACACGACTGCAATAGAACTGCAAACCAAACGCCACACCAACACACAACTGGACGGCAATTGGACTGCAATCGGACTGCACGTTTGGTTTGCAGTTCTATAGCAGTCGTGTCAACTGCATTCAAACTGCATCCGAACTGCAATTTGCGGTTGGATTGCAGTTGAAATGCGGTCCGTCTGTCTACAGCCTTACACAACAAAAAAAGAATTATCCAATTTGGTGCAGTCATTTGGAAGTTATGCGCGTACTGGACATTTCGGCGACTTTGTTTTATACTATGTAAGGAGTATTGTTTTGGATATTTAATTTCCCCGTCGTCTTTTAACCCTTTATTATTTGAATTTGCATTGAATGCGCTAAATCCATCGACTGGTAATTGAACGGGTTAATTAACCCTTGACCAATTGCATTGTGCAATTTAAAACCGGCATCAAAGAAGTACAAAATATTTCAGTTTTAGCTGCCAGTGTACACAATTCTAGCGATATATTTAGTAGGAAAGCCAACTGAAGCTTAACGTCCATCCAGAAATAAAATATTCATCAAACAACGTGTAACTGTCAAATGTTTTACTAATGCGTATCGATGGTATCTACATCTATTGCAGCGTTTACACGAACTAACATCACTGTGAATTAAATATATGTACATTTGTAACTATGTACCGGTGCCACAGATCTGTTGGGTAGTCGGGGGTGTCCACCCACCCTACGATAACAATATCGAGTCCCGATTCCGTGCCTATCGCCATTTTATCGGACACAGTTCCAATCACTGGATATAAGTTTGTTTCGTACAATGGCTTTGTGTTTTTGTAGTCCTGTTTTTTTGTATCTATAGATGTGTATATGATTTGTAAAATTTATCTGATTTTATAAGAGTGTTCATGGAGTTTCTTGCTCGTTCTTCTCCATAGAAACCTACTGTTTGGAACGAGCGACTAGCTTCAACTTTCTGACTGACTGACTCTGACAATTCAAAAGTACCTGTAAATGGTTTAATTGAAATAAATGATTTTGAGTTTGATGCAGGGATTTTCCAAGCTGTATTCTCGTGTGAAGAGTTGTGTCAGTGTGTGCTTTAATTTTTAACCGACGTCAAAAAAAAGGAGGTTCTCAGTTCGACCCGCATGTTTGTATGTTTGTCCGCGATTATCTCCCAATTGGCTGAACCGATTTTGATGCGGTTTCAGAAAAGTGTTTGTTACATTCTGGAGGTTTGAGTATACAACAAACAGAAATTTATTTAGCGCTTTTTGAAAAAAAAAAACAACAAGAGAAGACATTTTCGTTTCTTCCATCTTTCCATCTTTGGAGGACTTTCAATCTCTGTTTTAACTGTGTTGCCGTTCCTTAATGGATTTGGGTAATAAGGAGGCACTAAAAAGTGGGAAATAAAAACTTTTTTGAAAAAAGAGAACTACTGCCTTAAAAAATTTATAAAGTGATAAATAACTTTAGCACAGAACACACATGACTTTAGTTTCGAAAGTCGGCGGCAATACAAAACAACAGAAAAAAGCCATCGACTTCCGAAACTAAAGTCATGTGTGTTCTGTGCTAAAGTTATTTATCACTTTTTATTTTTTTATTTTTTCAAAAATGATTTTATTTACTCAATTTTCTATGTATTTTTATACTTACTACACTTTCAAGAATAATAACACTTCAAAGAATCTTATTTCGTTTGGCTCTAAGCGAACAGGTATTAGTACAAGAATAATCTTAAATGGCTCATTGTGATTCTAAGAGGCATCTCTACCAACGTAATTTTAATGACATTTTGAATAGAATCAGTCATAATACGTCTCGGTTGGAATTGGTTTTTCCAAGAATATTAGAGTCTGCTTTCAGTCTTCTAAATATTACAAATCTTTTAATCATTATTTTTACTCCCCAATATTAGTCCTCTTAGTTTAGCACTGCTTCGACGGATTACCTACGTTTCTACTCCTTGATAATCATTTAATACACAGCCCGACAGGCTTTGTATCAGCCAATCTCCACTCTTCTGCATAAGGGCCGGCGCTCACTGCCGGCACGGCACGGCGTGTCATGGCAAAGGATTCTATTACTACTCAAGTTATTTTGAATCTTATTTCATCGAGTTTAGAACTGATATTGCTTTATTTCGATACAACCATACCGCGGCACGTCGTGGCATACCGCGGCGCCCTGCGGCACGCCACGACGTGCTGTGGCATGCCGCAACGTGCCGTGGCAGGCCGCCGCGTCTTACAAGTCACTTAGGTCGTAGGATTATGACAGCTAAACTAATTGAAATAAGGTTTGAAATAGGTGCGGCGGTGTCTTTGGCAAATGCGCGCAGTCTGAGTGGGGTGCGGGGGGCAAGGGAGAAGTGGCTGAGCTTGCTGCGGGACGCCACGACGTGACGCGGCATGCCAAAGCGTCATTCGAGCTGCCGAAGCACGCCGTGCCATTCCGTGCCGTGCCATGCCGGCAGTGAGCGCCGGCCCTTACTTATTACTTTTTCAATTTCGTTGATCTAGTGTAACATTAACATGTCTGCTTTAATACAACTACAACAACCTTTGATTGAAAATCTCACTCATTATTGAAAGGTTTCCTTTACTACTAGATAATTGGTATTTAAATTATTAGCGTCTTTTTAACGAGTATATCGGTGTTATCATAGTTGTTAAAATGTTTCTACTCATTCAGCAAATAAATAAGTATAGTATAAGGAAAATATGTGTTTTAAAAAAAAATCATTTCTTAGTATACCAGCAAAAAAATATCATATTTTATCCGTTCCCCGAAAACAGAACTCGTCATTTAGATATAGACGCACAAATATACCTTGAGTCCTTTACTTACATCAAAACACGAGGAACCAATGGAGCCTATAGAAAAGGCTTCTAACTGAATTTATATTTTATTTACCTTGCCGCCTACTCGATTCGATAGTTCGGTTAATATAAGTATTTGGATAACAGTGAAGTGGTCAGGGTTGGCAATGAATAAAATCGACCACGAAATATCGCCCACGATTTTATCTTTAGGATTGATCAAAATGGCTTTGAGATTTAAGTGGTATTGAGCGGAGGGAAATATTTGTATGTCATTCTACGCTTCTAGTTCCTCAAAACCTGTATTATGTCTTGGTACAGAGTTTATAACTTAAGTGGCAGTGGGCATATTGCTCGCAGAACAGATGGCTGATGGGGCCGAAAAGTTCTGGAGTGGCGACCGCGAACCGGAACACGTTGCGTTGGAAGGCCTCCCACTAGGTGGACCGATGACCTGGTAAAGGTTGCGGGGATCCGCTGGATGCGAGTCGCACGGGACCGGTCAATGTGGCGACACTTTTGGGAGGCCTATGTCTAGCAGTGGGCGTCTTTCGGCTGAAATGATGATGATGATGATGATGATGACGATGACAGGGTTTACAGGATATCGCGACTTATCATTGTTCTGACGACTATTGTTAAATTAATGGAAAGCTTGTAATTCTCTCAGCTCATCTGATAATGAAAACGATGTGGATCTTCGATAAGCTCAGTTGTCTAGATTTTCTCTTTTCACTACCGATGCCCTTTAATTCTTCGAATCGAACATTAATGTTACTTAAGATACGGCTCTTTAAATGTCGACACTCCTAATGTCGGCACCTCTTGAACTTTGCCATAAAAAGCGCTAAAATAATTGCCTAGAAAGGTGCGAACTTCTCTAGACATCTAAAGATTTCCCCGAAGCTGAAAATAATAAAACATCGCTTTAGCGAGGGAATTTTGTCAGTGAATTTGCTAACCCTACATGAATTAAAGGGACGTTTTTATAGAAAATAATATTCAAACGAAAGCCCGTTTCGGCGAAGTGGGCGGGGGTGGTAGGGGTTTGTGCGTCCCCCTACCCGCCGTACCGTGTACGCCCGGGGAGAGGTTGATACAAATCGTAGTCATTAATGTTTAATAAATATTTATTTTGTACGAAATTGTTGATGTTCGGGCTATCGTGGGTTCCGTCAATAATTTGGATTTTCAATTTTGCTTTAAGTACTTATTGGTTTTTTTACTGTTAACGTTGATTTTAGGCAGGAGCTCGTCTTGCCCTTCTGGCTACCGTAAAGCAGGTTACTTTAGTATTTAATAGCTTTCAATTGTTCTGTAGTAAATGTTTACATGACAATAACTGAAACATACGCCGTGTGGTGCCGGCCGCGAATAGCGCCACCCCATTTCTACCTGTGGGTGTCGTAGAAAGCGACAGGGATATTAAACATGAGGATGGGCAGCAGCGTCCTTCTGAGTACCGTAACACCTACTGCGATAGCCAACATGCATTGGCCAAGCATGGCGATTACGGCTAAACCCCCCGTTTGGGGAGACTATGATGATGCTGATGATGAACTGAAACAAATTTTATATATTTATATATATTTTTTTTATAAAAATATAACATTTTAAATATATGAACGTTATTCAGCGCAGGGTCTTCTGTTAGCACAGCTAAAAGCTTTGTTCATTTTGTTGAATTTCTAAATGGAAATTCTAGAAGGACCTGAATACGTTACTCATATTTTCGCTTCACATGTAGGAACTGAAAATATTTTTGAGAGATGGTCACCATCGTATGAATATTGGATGCTGTTAGGTTTAAAAGGTAATTCAGTGTAAAATACACACATATTCAGAACCCATATAGGTCTGATATCAAGTTTTCTTACTATGATTGATTTAATGAAGAATGTGTGAATGTATCTTAATTACTCAAAACCAAAATTCAATTTCGAATAGCAACATTAATTCTGATATTGACATAACGTTCGACTAGTCTTTAGAAATCTAAATTGAATACTTACCCAAGTAATTTACTTGAATATTTAGCCACAAAACCAATCGAAATCGGTTGTTATGAAGCCATATCTCGTTCGAATCTACCTCGAAATGTTGATTTTATTGATTGCTCTTATCCATTCTTAACCATTGAAGCGTTCTTCTGACTTATTGCTACGGTCCGCATTGCCTGAAAATTGTGGTTGATAGATTCCATGCTCATTAAACATCGGTTGATTATATTTTCTGGTACGTGAATGAACTGCTCTCTGGTTGTGAATATCGAGTTTCTGTAACCTGAATTGAGTTTAGTTGAACAAACCAATACACGTAATATTTTCTCCCATCTTTCGACTTCACTGTATGTATCTAAACACACTATGCCGAAGTTACGCGACCTAAGTTCGGCGGCTGATTTTACGTATTCGGCTGATATGACACACCATAAGTGCCTAACTCACGCGGCAGAAATTCAGTTCCGCAACTTTGTGTGTGTATTCAGTGTCTCGAGCGCTGTCGTGGCGTCGTGTCGTGTTATCTACACAGTTGGACAGACAGACCCAAAACAAATAGATCTTGTTATTAATGTGTGCTCACAGAATAAGTAGCCGCTGAACTTACACCCCACCGAAGTTAGGCTGTATGCTATGACGCGACGTAATTTCGGCATAGTGTGTCGTCAGTAATTCAAGTAGCATTGCAGGCGTAATTGTGCTGAACTTCGGTCGCGTAACTTCGGCATGGTGTGTTTAGACACTATGATTTTGGAAAGTTGACTGCTGTATTTTAAATGTACTTGCGGCTGACCGCAATGTGGCTGGCCGCAGTATATGAGGTCTACCGTAACAGCACGCCGTATTCTGGCTAACCGTATAGTCTCGGTTCTATTGCGGTTCGCAGCATGTCGTCGTCAATCACAAGCATTTACTTTCCATTAAAAAAAAAAATTATTTGTGTAAGTATGTATATCAGCTGTCTGACACCCATAGTACAGGGTCTCCCTAGTTTGGGGTCAGATGGCCGTGTGTGAAAATGTCCCCACATACTATATTATATATTATATTGATGGGTATATGCGACAGCAATTACCAATTCGTAACAATAGATGTGCGGCCCGCCACAGCTCCAAGACAATCGGAGCGGCTGGCGCCTGGCCGCAAGTCAGTGCGTTGATATCATGCGGTTTCATATAAAAATGCGTTGTAGGTCTAAGGATAAGTTTCGGATGTACAGACAGCATCATCAACTGCTAACCCCCTTTCCGAAGAAATTTCAATGTGTAGGGGGTTAGCAGTTTATGACGCTGTCTGTACATGCATCTGTTTTTTCTGATAGTAATGTAACACATCTGTATGTCAATTCTGTTACAATCTCCCTCGGTGAACAACTAGCAGAAGTGAGCTGTCATCTGTCCCGATGCTAGGGATTAACAAAGCACTACAATCGGATGACAACTCACTTCACCTAGGTGTTCACCGAGGGAGATTGTAACAGAATAGCTGCGCAATGCTGACATATTGAATTAGTTTCACGTAGTTTATTTAATTATTGAATGACTAGCTGACCCGACAGACGTTGTCCTGTCAATTGATTTTTCATTTTTCGTACCGTATAAGCCTTCCCTGGCCCACAAATATTTCAAGACCAAAATTAGCCGAATCGGTCCAGCCTTCTCGAGTTTTAGCGAGACTAACGAACAACGATTCATATTTCTTATATAGTGGTTGATAGTTCATATTTCTTATGTAGAGAGAGATTGTTGGTCGGTTTGGTATGGTAGAGCTAAGCTCCATTATTTTTATTTCATATTCATATTGGCAGTAGTAATTTCAAATTTATACAAACAAACAAGGGTTGGTCCCTTATGTTTCCACCGTCGCGTCGATATGATCTTTGACTCTGATAGGAGTGGGTCCGTTTTTGGGTAATTTTATAATTTTAGTATCTAGCTTTTGCCCGTGACTACGCGTGAATTTTATAACGTATCCCTAATCTGTTGATACTAAAATATAGTATAAAGAATTATTGAAATCGTATGTGTAGTTTCAGACATTACCAAACAACAAACAAAACACAAACATCCACACTTACAAACTTTGCTTTTTTAAATATTAGTGTAGAAAATGATGTGAAGAGCTCGTGGCTAAGTTAAAGCCGTACAGATCGATTGCTCAAAGGTTAAGCTACGCTAGTCGCGGTCGGTCTGTGGATGGGTGACCATCTCTTTCATACCCAGTTCCCTACGTGCATCGGAAAGCACGTAAAGCCGTTGACCCCGGCTGTCATTTGTAGATCATTCGCAGTCGTCATGGGTATAGTCAGAAGCCAGAAAGTGTGACAACCAGTCTTACCAAGGTGTATCGTGTTACTCAGTAACTGGGTTGTTGAGGTCCGATAGGCAGTCGCTCCATGTAAGACACTGGTATTCAGCTGCATTTCGGAGAGTGTGCTTTGGAATTGCACAACTTAATTCCCCCATCCCCATTCCATCACCGGACGAGCAGGGATACGGCGAAGCGTCACCGCTATACGGTTGAAGTTCCACGGTCTCGAACCAAGCGCTTTGCTTCCACATTTATTGTGCGAACTGCCAGACTGTGGAATTTACAGCCCGCCTCTCTATTCCCCGATACATATAATGTGGGTATCTTCAAGGCACGAGCGAACCGGTTTATTCTAGGCAAGCGTGCTCCACCTTAGGCCGCATCATCACTTGAGATCAGATGAGTTGCGGTCAAACAAAAAAAAAAGAAATAAAAAAGCATTCGGTTAGACTGGAAGCCGACCCCAATGTAGTTGGGAAAAGGAAAAAGAAAGAAAAAGAAAAAAGGAAAAAGAAGACAGATGATGAGTGTAGAAAATGATGTTGATATAAATATGGGTAGGACTAATGAACAGTATTATCTGCAGGTCGACATAATGATTCCGTTTAAGATAAATTCATATAAACTTGCTAATGACATGATGTTTATCTCTAACCCATTTAACGTGCTCGGATTTTACGATAATATAAATAAAATAACCATTAGTGATTCATATATTATTTACCGTCCATATTGAATAGCTAAATCATAGAATATTCAAGATGGCGTTTTGAATAATATTAATAGTTGCTATGTATTCTCAGCTCTACGTTCCAAATATTGAAATGATTACCGTTTTACGAGTTGATTCTTTTGATAATGTCAGGTTATAAATACTTAATTACTTAAACAGACAAGAGTCATTAAAATATTAAATGATGGTAATAAAATAAGTAAAACCAGTAATGTGATGTTGAGAAACTATGAATTTGGTATAGATTTTTCAATATTGACACATACCATTGTTTATTTAATACTCAAATTGAATACCACGAAATCTTTATTCGCTTGCTGATTCAACCACAGCAAATATTGGCTGCCAATTGTCCTTGAAGTCGATTGCCTATTTACTACACGCCAATTGGTAGATGCTATTAAAAAGACATAAACATCTACCTCAAACCGGTTCGGACCGGTTGTGGCATCAGCTGATAAGTAATGTCATCACAATTATCTGTGAAACAACATTTATAAAGCAATCGGTAGAATAAGATGGAAAATGATTGTAGATCTTTTCACACAATGGTTTGATGGTTGGCTCGAAAAGTATGAGCCAGTACTTAAAGTCATCATCATCATCAGCCGGAAGACGTCCACTGTTGGACAAAGACTCCCGAGGCGATTGCCATAATCCCCACGCTTGACAGGCGCCTTGGGGATCGCTGTGAGGTTGTTAAGTACACGGAAGTCGCTGCTGCTCGACTTCCGAATTTTCCCATTAGTCACCTTCGACGACACCCTCGGAATGATATTGGTGGGTGCTATTCTGGCCTGGACACCCCACGGCTAACCTAAGTAGCTAGGAGAAATCGCTCTTCTACCCAAACAGGACTACTCTAGAATTGTTTGCATGAATTTAATCTTTTTGCGTCATATAGGTTGTTCATGTTTTGCCTCCAAACATCCTGAGTCTAAAATGGCTTTGACAAAATATTGATTTAGGCAACAGAGCCATCCGAAAATATGACGCTACGGCTTTCATTTCGATTATGTTATCAAAATGTGCGTGTACGTGTTCGCACAACATCCTTCCTATATCTACCAGACCCCTCCTGAGGGAGGCAGCCAAAATTCGCACACACGCACAGACATATACATAGGACCAACCCAGACGACCCGACATAACCACACCGACCATCACAAAGGGCCGGCAATTAGAACCGGCACGTCACTCGCACGAGGGTATCGATCGAATGGGCCGTCCGTCATTGTGATCCGACGTGTTTGCATATCTGCGAGCCTGGTACACCTATATGAAATACAGGTAGATGTTATGTCATGTATGTATGGTGCTTTTGGGATGGGGGGGTGTCTGGCGCTGTCAGTTTTGTATGTAATTTTCTGTGTTAAATTTTAATCCCTGTCGGGCGCCATTTCTCGCATATATCAATTTGTAGGCGGAAACACGGTCTTGCAATTTTTATTACAGTAATTAATTAAAACGAATGGCGTTCATTACTAGAGATAGTAAGTATACCTACGCCTTAATACTTATGGATATGATACGTCATTTTGACTAAACTAGAAACTTTATATGTTGGATCTATTCTAGAAATTTTGACTAATACTACCTATTATAAAGCTTATCTGTAGAAATATCTGATAAACATGATATTCATGTTTACCACAGGAAGTTGATATGTGTCAAGTATTGATCACCGGTTGTCGACACACATTTAGTTACTTTGTTGTAACTTGTCTAGTTAAGTCTTTAGAACAACATATTATTAAAGAATATTGTCATTTTTTAATAAACAGGAAACGATGAAAGGCTACGGAAATCTTTGCCCTCCTTTCAGCAGGAAATAATATTACAGGTGAAAAACAACACCGTAATGAACCAAGGCAATATTTTTAAAGCAATACCTCCAAATTGAATTTCAAGCCGAAATTGTTCTACAAAATTGTACAATAATATTTATTGTGTACACGAAGGATAGCGGGGAAATCGAGTTAATTTACTCGGGAATTTACGATACAAATTGAGTTAGCGCTCTGCTCCACCCACTACTTGCGACCTACGAAACTAATTTATCTTAGACAAACATAATACAATTATTATGATGAAATTTAACATCTCAAATATTTGTTCAGTAGATAAAATTGGTTGATATTTAAGCACTCGTTGTTTGTTCAAAGAAATTAAGTTGAATTTTAATTATGCCAATTTATCCTTAAGTGTTTATTTCTCTGTTGTAATTATAGCGAAGTTACTTGATAGAAGTTAATTCCTTTTGCCGGTAAGTAATACAAAATCTCGTTATTAGTTTATGTCGATATTTACCAACATTATCTTGTACTTGTACATGCGAAGATGGCGTAATGAGCTTGATGCTTACACGAGGGATTGGTACACATCCCACTAGGTCTATACAGAGTGGGTTGGATAGGCGAAATGGAGGCATTTGCCCTGAGTGGGACAATGCATGCTGAAAATAATAATGATAATCTTGTACATCAGTCCCTACCTCTGGACACATGTCTCCCCGAAGGTGTCATTCAAATTGTAACACCGACCCTAATCCTGAGAGCTTTGTACTAATCAGTATTCCGGGTTTAGGTTGTATGTAGACTAATTTGGACTGCTATAGGTATGTGTACGGTATACTTCCGAAGTGGAAGTTTGGGTGGATTGGTTGAAAGCCCCGAGTATATCGTAATCCACGTGAGTTGCAATTAGCAGTTGTTGATTAGTTTGTTTCGCTTCATTGACACTTTATGCATAACCTCCTTTAGTAACAAATACAATACCATGTTTTTCTTGTTAATATGTCTTGTCAGCAGTTCACTGTTGAACGTTTAAATAAGCTGTCTCCATACTTGCCACACTGTTCGTGGTTTCGTGTCCATAAAATGCTGCTACCCTTCACATATGTGCTTTGTGGTGTTTGGTATACTTCTTGCCATGTACTCTGCAGTAAGGTAATTAGAATTACTATTTCTTTGACATTGAAGTCGATAGATTCTGTTAGTTATTCTTCTAAAGTCGAATCTGCTCTTCTGGTAAAATAGGGTATTTTACCAAAAAAATCTAATTAATCCTTCAGTTAAATTATCGAAAAATATTGGATATTGATACGTATTTTTTGTTTTATCAAATCAATAAAAACTGACGAAGATAAAACGCATCGAAGATCATGAGTGGGGATTTGGGAGGTCACTTCGCCAGTAAAAGTGTACTGACATAGTGATGTCACACGAGTTTTCGACGCACTGTGTCGTCTTCATTTTTTTGTTTACGTGAAAAAAGAAAAAACACGTCCATTATTTTTTGGAAATCTATCTGACGGACTAATTTGTATTTTTTTGGTGAAATACCCATTTGGTAAAGACCTATAGGTACCCGTTGCGTTTCTGGTTTGTGTTAATGAATTATTAACTAAAAGCAGTTAAATTTACCAACAAAAAATACCATTTCAGTTCTATAACAAAAATAACTAGGCCAACACCACCAGTTCATTGTACGTGCTATACAATGAACTGAACACGTCATCATGTTTTCGCACTTTCCTGATGTGCTGACGTCAGGCGATCGATCGATGCGTTGGACGAAAATGGATGTTTATTATGACGTATGGATGTTGCAAACATGGCGGTGTACGTCATGGTTATAATCCTGTAAGGCTTAGGGGCGATGCGATGAATATTTCAAAGGTAATGACGTGTTTGGGTGACGTGTGGAATACAACCTACTCAAAAATGTTAATCAAATTTTTGCATGACTTGTATAACTGAATTTTACCACACCTTGTCCGTGGGCCTGGTCGAGGTAAGATACTCACTGCCTGGATATCTTATCCTAAAACCTCAAGTCATTTTGAATTGTGTTTCTTAGGAACGTTAGTAGATAGTTGAGACAGCTTAGTCTCAAAATGTCTCTTTCGCAAAATGTTTACAAGTCGTAGAATGTCTCTTTCTCATAATATGACTTTTGCAAAATGTCGCGTTAGTAACTTATATATATGTCGGATCGTCAGGATTTAGTCCATTAGATTCAGTCATCATGTGGGCAGAATATGGGTTTCGTGCAATGCAAACACACTGGGTATAGGGTACAATACACTGCGTTTATTAAAACCACTATTTCTCAACTCCATTTAAATAAACACCGACTCCTATTTATAATTAACATAGCAACACTAAATAGACATAGCAACACTTAAACAACGAATCGAGTACAGTTCCGGGATGTCTTAGCTCCGATGCGATCAGAGACTGAACTCTGAATGTCCTGTTCGCTGTGGGCTGTAAACATCACGACTCTGTAGAAGCGCGCCAAAATGGTGGTGGTAAATCACGTGTTGTCGCTAATGGCACACTTGCGATTCGTTTCAAGTCTGTACTATTGACCGGATGCGACATATAAGTTAACCACGTTTAAAAAAAGGTTGCTTATCCAATTTCTTATCAGTAGTAGGTAGTATAGTATTAGTAGTAGTATTAATGAATAAATTAAAAAACTTGTAAACAATTAATAAGAAATTGCCCGATTGCTCTATTCCCCGATACATATAATCTGGGTCAAGGTACGAATGAACCGGTTTATCCTAGGCAAGCGTGCTCCACCTTAGGCCGCATCATCACTTAAGATCAGGTGAGTTGCGGCCAAACGCAAGCCTCTAAAACCAAACCGAAAAAGAAGCTTTTTAAATTTGGTCCTTCGAGAATTTAGTTAATAAACACAAACGTCGCATCTCATCAGCCGACTAGTCGCCATATAATAATCAAACACCTAAAACCTGCGTGACTCATTAGCACTATCGCACGACACGATCGCTTAGTCGTAATGTGTAATAAAATATTCATTAATGTACAGTGATTATCGCGGTTGGGCGCCGATTTCTATAGGAGAGGGTCGCGGCCTATAATTTGGTAGAAAGTCCCGCGGAAGGGTGGATTTCTGTATTCACGCATATATGCCATTAGGGAAGCGATGATGTTTATTTTTACTGTTGCTAGTAAAATTCAGCTAAAATTCTTATACCAAGTATAAGAATCGGGTTTTTAACCCCCGACGAAAAAGAGGGGTGTTATAAGTTTGACGTGTCTGTGTGTCTGTGTGTCTGTCTGTGGCACTGTAGCTCTTTAACGGGTGAACCGATTTGAATGCGGTTTCTTTTATTTGAAAGTAGATTCTCTAGCGATGGTTCTTAGACATGTTTCATCAAAATCGGTTCAGCAGTTTTAAAGTTATCAGCTCTTTTGTTTGCTGCGGTAGGGATCTTAGACGCATACCGGATGTTTACTTTGCTTTCAAACATATTATTATAGGTGACCACACTGACCACACAAAACCAAACTAAATTACATTTAAAAAATTTAAAATAAAAATTAAATTAAAAATTTAAAAAAACCCCCAACGTAAAACATACGAGCGATTATGTAAAAAGTAAAAAATAATACTTTTGTTGAGCCATCAAATGTTTGTTCGTTGAAATGGCGCTATAATGTCGCGGCGGGGTACCGCTAAGTTTAAAGCAATAACTAAATATCTAAAATAGCGAAATGATGGTAACTAGATTTGCAACAAGATTAACAACTAGATTAGCAACATAAATTTGATAATATCGAAGCAAATTGGTCGGAAATGCTGGTAAATTAATAGACAGTGAATGAAATTGAGGGACTGACTTACTTAAGCGGTACCCCGCCGCGACATTATAGCGCCATTTCAACGAACAAACATTTGATGGCTCAACAAAAGTATTATTTTTTACTTTTTACATAATCGCTTTTATGTTTTACGTTGGGGGTTTTTTTAAATTTTTAATTTAATTTTTTGCATAATGAATTTGTAGCATATATGGGTCTACATTAGTAATTCTAAAATAATTGTTATAATGAAGAAAATAATGAATAATAAATAATAATAATATGTGGGGACATTTTCACACACGGCCATCTGACCCCAAACTAGGGAGACCCTGTACTATGGGTGTCAGACAGCTGATATACATACACAAATACTTTTTTTTTTTGTAAATACATGCATATATAGATAAACAACACCCAGACACAAGGCAAACACAAGTGCTTATCACACAAATGTTTACCCTGGGCGGGAATCGAAACCGCAACACGCTGCGCAGCAGTCGATCGCTCAGCCACTGCGCCAACCGTGTCGTCTTGAGGTATTGGTGTATTAAGAAATAAATAAAAAAGTATATTTTACACCGGAATAACGATGAAAAAGTTAAACATAAGATGCAAAAAGGTTGTAAATAATAAAAGTTAAATGAGTCCACCACAGTTTCGTTTATAGTTTATTTTGGAAAAGAGATTAGGGTTTGAGAACGTGCCAAGGACTAAAGGACTTGGTCCTTTAGTTCAATGCATAATTGCTCAACAAAATTATTCAGCTAATAATGCGCACATTTTCTTGAATAAATGATTGATTTATTCATTACAGCAATTTACTAAGTATTTAAAATAGGCAATACAAACAATTTCCATACACATTTCTGTATGCAAAATATGCGCTGAGACGTGGAGTTGCAGGCACCAGCCCATTATATCATACCATACAAAGTCCAAGCAATTTTGTTAAGAGTGCCCAAGTCAATATAACATTTTAGAACTTTTATTTGTCGTCTCAGGTTTCCAGACGGTAACCAAGTCGCGTTCACATTTTAATCACGATTCTTTTGTGTCATAAATTTAATTAATTTCACTATTATTATTCGCTGCTCGTAGTTTTACAGCCTTCCCTTTTTCTGAGTTATTTGTAGGTCATCCTTCATTAATGGGCAGAATTCCAAGCGGAATTACCTGAAGTCACGTACTATGTCGACGTGAGCAGTTTAAAAATTGCAAATGGCGCATTAGAATTGATGGGTTACTTGATTTAATTTTTGATCCTGTTATACACATGGGCTTCGTAGATCGTTGCATCAAGTCATCATCATCATATCAGCCTATTTATTGCCCTCCACTGCTGAACGTAGGCCTCCCCCAAAAATCGTTATCCATCTGCTGTCGCTACCTTCTTCAAATCGTCGGTCCATCGTGGCGCAGGGCGTCCCACACAACGCTTGCCCATACCTGGTCTTCACTGTAAAGCGTATCTGCTCCATCTACCGTTTGTCCGACGGCAGACGTGGTCGGCCCACTTCCCCTTCAGCGTGCTGATTCGACGCGCTATCTCGGTGACTAGTTCTCTGGCGAATGACTTCATTACGATTTATATCTACCAGAGAAACCCCGAGCATTACTCTCGCCATAGTGCGCTGAGCAACTTTGAATTTGTGGACCTGACCCAAGGTGAGTGTTCACGTTTCGACTCCGTGAATCATTAGTCATTACAGGTAGGACGCACTGTTAAAGGCCCTGGTTTTAAAGGATTGTTGTATCAAATGTGTCTTCACAATTATCATGGAAGCTCGTTTTTTGACTACTAAAGGTGTAATCGTTGTTTGCGCTCCCGTATCGGGTAACAGTTATTAAGGAAGCTGGTCTTTTCCGGGAAACAACAGTAGCATTGATTACTCCACTGACGTCACCAGGGAGGGATCATTAGCCTCATGTTAAGAGTATCTCTCCAAGCATTATAACGGGCGTCGATACCCGAGATTGCTTATCATATTTACAATTACGTCAGAACCCATCGAGATACGTCCGCTTGGTTGATATCTCTAATAATAATGTGATATCGTCGATATTGTTGGAAACGATAGGACGGATTCTGTTGGGCACCGACTAAAGATAAAAGTAGGATCGTTTTAGGGAAATACCTCCTTACACCATGCCCAGTTTTCCCTAGCAACATGGCTGGGAGCCGTGTGGAAAAATAAAAATAAACATGAAACAAATAGCAGGTACCTACTTAACATTTTTTTAAACGGATAATATGAGCACTGTCTATATACGAAAAGGTTACCAACTTGTTGATTTCATATCCTGCTAGTCATCTTCTGTAAAGTCTGACGAGACCAGGCCCTTATTCACAATCATTCGATTCGATTCCGTCCCGAATCGAAAGTCAAAAGATATCGAAGATGTCCTTCAAACGCAATTCACAAATCCGAAACCGAATAATTTTGACTGTTCAAATTCGATACGAAGACTGAAGTCGGAAATGAGATTGTCGAATACGGTTCCTTACCGACACGGAAACGTATCGAATGGTTGTGAATAAGGGGCCAGGTCTGGACTTGTTCTCGGTTCTTAGCCCTATAATATACTGTTCCAAACAAATTTCGGTCACTGGCCAATCTTTATGGAAACTAGTTAAGTATCTGCGCAAACAAAGGTGCGCTACTTCTTCCCTAGCCCTCAAAGTCCGATGGGACAGTAATCTGACATGAACGGGGAAACATCAGGAGCAATACCAAAGACTTTACGTGCTTTTCGAGCCACGGGAGCTGGTACAACACCAACTAATCTAATAATGCTTCGACCGATATGGGAATCTAACCTAGGCCACGAGACCCACAGGGCAGTTAGCTCATTATGCAAATGGCAAAGGTCGTTGCTCAAATTAAATAAGACATATTTTTATTCAAGGCTCAAATCCAACTTAATTTCAATTCTAATAGTTCTAAGTAATTCACAAATAAAAACACGTTCAATGTTTTCATTCAATTTCCATATCATTTGCCAACTAAGCATAGAGTTTTATTTACAAAAGTGTCCTGTTTGATATTCATGAGTGTTACCTTAATTCGGTTCGTAAACGTTGGCACACGGCCACGGTTCACTTTCCTATTAGATTTTCGCGACCAATATATGTCTTGAATAGCTGATCGCGAAGTGAAAAGCTGTTTATGGTTTTCTTTAAATTTTCAACGAGAACAGGGCTTTAATTTCAGTGCTACCACTAAAAATAACTGTTCGTTCACGATTAATTATATGTCGTGAAGAGGTATGGACTTCTGTAATTGCTCCAATAGGTGGATGTTGATGGTATAGACTCATTACTTTTCTCAAATTTTTTTTTACAAAAAAGACAATCTCCTTCAATAACTAAAAAATAACTATTAATTCGCAAGCGGCTTTGGTTTTGTTTGTTGTTTTGTATATAAAGTAAAAAAAAATTCTTTAAATTCGCAAGTTGGTGAACTTGCGAATTTAAAGTATTTTTTTTTACTTTTTGAAGGCGATTGTCTTTTTTGTAATTTTTCTTTCGCTTTTAATTTAATGTCATACACTATCAATTAAAAAAAGAATCATCGAAAGTTATGCGTGGTCAAATATAAAAAAAAATTATAGGTAGGTACGTGTTACATTGAAAACCTCCTTCTTTTTTTGAAGTCGGTTGATGAAAAGAGGATACTGGCTGATATCAAAATGTTAGTTGAACCAAGAAAAGCCATTTGTGTCTATCGATAAAAATATTCTTTTACATTCTTAAACATTTATCTCCGGGTATATGAGCCGTATTAAAACCAACCATCAACCTTCCAAAAAATACTTAAATCCTAACCGCTATAGGGTTGATATTTCATCAGCACTCTTAAAACCGATAAGCCATTACTCTTTCACAGATGAATGCTTGTCGTGAAGAGAGAGTGAAAATTTCAGGGTTTTCGCACAGTGGGTCGATTGTATTCCGAGAAGGTCTTAATGATACTTTCGCTACGGTGCGACCCACATTATAAAGGGCGTCAAAATATTTAAGCCTTAGTCCTGGAATCTTGATTACTTGGATACCATGTGAAATGGTTTAATATGACATCGAAATGTGAATAATTTTAAATCGAATGTTTGGATTTAATAAGCACTTACATAGCTTTTATTATGTTTGAATACCGTCTTTTTAAGGTTTTGAAATTCGCAAGGAAATAATAATAATATGTTGGGACATTTCACACACGGGCATCTGACCCCAAACTAGGGAGACCCTGTACTATGGGAGTCAGACAGCTGATATACATACGCAAATACATTTAAATACATCTACCAGACACAAGCCAAACAAAATTGCTCATCACACAAATGTTTACCATGGGCGGGATTCGAACCCGCAACACGATGCGCGGCAGTCAATTGTTCAACCACTGCGCCAACCGTGACGTCAAATGGGAGACGCTGTAAATTAAAGGCCATTGCACACGTTATCGAACAGAAACTTGAAGATGACACTCTGGTGTTAGAGTAGTAATGTCGAGTTTGATGTAGTGTACGATGGCCTCAATGCTAGCTTCATACTTTCATGAAGTAATCCATGTATCCGTTTAACTCACTGTGTTGCCGGATTCGTCCGACCAGTTTCGATGGCATACGGCCACCTTTCTCAAGGAGTTCCACAGGATGACACACCGCCTTTCGCGTGATAAAATAATCCATGTATCTAACCGTTTTCTTTTGTCCACCAGCTGGCGGGTATGGAGAAGGCCAAGGCCTACATAAAAAGTTCGCTGGCGTCAAAGCCGGCGTCGCCGTGTGCGTCGCGCGACAAAACGGCGCCCGCGCAGGACGACGTGCGTGTGTGCTTCGTATGCGGCGGCGCCGGGTTCAGCGACCACTACACCGTCAGAGTCAAGCCTGATACCCAGGTAATATGATACCGACTTATATGGGACGAAAGGGCTAGGGTCCATTGTCGCCTCGCGCGTCGATCTGGCGCTTCAGACAATAATCTGATCGGACGGCACGGCACGGCAAGGGATGCTTATGTGACGAAACATAATATGCCCTATTCGTCATGACGTGTGGTGCTGGCCGCGAATAGCACCACTCCATTTTCACCCGTGGGTGTCGTAGAAGGCGACAGAGGGATATTGACCAGATGGGCAGCAGCGTCTTTCTGAGTACCATAACACCTACTGCAATCGTTAACATGCATCGGCCAAGCACGGTGATTATTTACTGACCCCCTCCCCTGGGGGAGACCTATGCCCAGCAGTGGGCGTCTAAAGGTTGACGTGATGATCATCGTCAACCTTTTAAAATTTTAAACTCTTACACGACATCGTATAGCAATCGATTTTGTAGCTACAACAATTATTGTTGAAATTTCAACTATAAACTCATGAGTTTAAGATGTATTATGGTCTGTTACATAAAAAACCCTTGGCGTGTCGTGCTGCCAGTGAGTGCTGGCCCGTAGAGCAACAACGCACTTTCACGTGCCGCATGCGGCAGGCAGTAATTTATGCGGTCTGCCGCAACGGTTTGCGGTTTCATATAAAAATTGATATGCGGGCAACCGCAAGCGTGTTGTTGCTCTTAGGCACTATCATAATGCCCAAGATTCAGACTAGTATTCAGGCTTGCCAATAAACAATCATACATGCAGCTGTCAATGCGAGATTAACATCGAAGTGAACACCCAACCTTCCAGCTTGATTTAGGCCAATGACTCGTCAAAACACTTCTGCTTATTTCTAAGACCTGTAAACCCAAACGGCAAACTCTGCAGCTTAAACTCTTTTCTACGTGTCCTAAGAAAGCAGCACGCGGCCATAAGTAATCACTGACCTACTTATAGAAATAACACAAGATATATTCGATATTTTCCCCGCGACACACAAACTCGCGTATCCTCAACAACAAATCATAACACATCCATCATTTCGCAACCATGTCTTGACGTTCGGAACGACATTGTCACCCGATTCGCGTCTTATTACGCCTAGTCATGTGTTTGGTTTCTGTGCCGGTTCCAACCGGATAGCAATTGATGGAACGCCTAAAGCGATTGACATTTGACACGTAATTATGTCCAGTGCACGGGCGCTTATTGGTCATGCGTTCCTGGTATCTCGTGATTGTTTTGGAGAGAAAATGTGAGCAGAATTGGTTTAAAAATACTGCCATAGAAGGGGTTTATCTAAACGGTGGGTGGATGTGAATGATTATGATGTATGGGGTTTTGAATTATTCATGATTCGATGTGTCTACGTGAGATCTATTATTGGATAGGCTGGATCATATTAAAGGAAGGGGATTGAAGAAAAGGCTTTGCACGTGTTTTTCTTTGAACTTTTTTTAAGGCTAAGTATAAACCGTGAATCCTCACAATTTTTACTCGGTTATGATTAATTTTTTCCCTTATCTAATATATAAAATTCTCGTGTCACAGTTTTCGTTCCCGTACTCCTCCGAAACGGCTTGACCGATTCTGATGAAATTTTTTGTGCATATTGGGTACGTCTGAGAATCGTCCAACATCTATTTTTCATCCCCATTTTTCACCCCCTTTTCATCCCCCATAGATCGGGACAGGACAACGTCTGTCGGGTCAGCTAGTTTAATATAATTTTATGTGTATCCTATCATAGTATTTTTAGTTGCTTAATTTTTATTTAATCTACTTGATTGAACCCCAGAATGGGTGATGGGCTCCTCCAGTGATGCCCATTTGTCTTTGTCTTCAGCTACTTGTCTCCAGTTTAGACCAGGTATTGCTTTAATATCATCTTCCCATTGTAACAGGTCTACCTCTTGTTCTTTTGCCTAGTGAGCCGTTCCAGAATGTTACTTTTTTGGTCCATTTATGGTCTGTTACCCGCGCAACATGTCCTGCCCACTTCCATTTCAATTTTTGTGCGTAACTCAGAGCGTTTGTTGCTTTAGTTATTTTTCTTATTTTAGTGCGCCGTATTTTATCCAGTTTCTTTATCTTTAGCATACTTCGTTCGAGTCCTCTCTGACAGACGCTTATCTTTTTCTTCAGCAGTGAATTTCCACGTTTGGCAACCATATGTCAAACATGGCAAGAGGCTCGTCGACTTCATGACTTTTGTTTTAATGGTATCTAGTTGTGGACATATTTATTTCACGCCGTATCATCCCTGTCGTATCCTCAAGAAATAGTATCGGCAAACCGTGGCGTATCCGTATCTTACTCAATACTCAATACTTTATTACATTCCACAATGTGAGCTTAGGTGGTAACTTAGATATATAGATCATTATGGACCTTGTCCATCATCTTCTTTGATGATCGAACAAAAACCGACTCGAAGTGGAACCGGCCGTATCGCGCTGTGTATCAGGAATGCGTATCATGATCGCGTATCATCACCTGTCCAGATAGGCGATCATGCTACGCGTCGGCGATACCGATACGGTCATCAGATCGGGCAAATGATCATGGATTCGCGTTAAGATGCTCTTGCCGCGGTAAGCCCATAGATAGGTGACCATCCCTTTTATACCCCACCGTGCCTCGCACCGTGAAACGTAAAACCGTTATTCTCAGCCATAATTCGTAGATTTAACAGTCGCTATGGGTAGTTAGAATTCAAAAAAAATGACAAACCGTCTCACCGAGGGGTGTGGAGGTAGGTACTAGGTTGTGGAGGTCAGACAGGCAGTCGCTCTATGTAAAACAGTGGTATTCAGCTGCATCGGTTGGACTGGAAGCCGAAAACAACATAGTTAGGAAAAAGCTAGGCAGATGACTGGACTTGGTTTTCCGCTACTCAGCAAAAAAGCATAATTGGGTTGTTGACACCATTAACCAATAATTCCAAAATACAACTTATCTAAAAATACACTTTAATTTAGCCCCGAAAACCCGAATAATTTTTAATTAACTGTAAAATTAGATTTTAAGTTACTTTGAAATCAATTAATAGTTAGTCAATTGAGTTGGTAAATAAGTGACGTCACAGGCCGCTATTGTCGTATAAAATCTCTGGAGGAATCTCGGTTTGACAGCTCATAAAAAGTATGTCAATTGAATGGTGCCATGGTGTCAAGTACCCTATTGCATCGAACGCAAGTATACACATTCGCTCGTCCACCAAAATGTGAGTCAGTTTGCGTTAGATCTCACCAAAGACACCTCGTTTCCAAACCATTACCATTTTACCAATAATTTAGTTGTTATAGTTTACCATTTTTTACCGTTTCATATTACTGTGTTATAGTGATTTAATATAGCTATTTCCCTTATAATTTGAGACTTTCAATTTACCGTACAATACCATAATCTTATCAATACGTGAAAGGAGTGTTAGGCTACCATAACGCCGAGCACTAATTTCTACATGGTCCTTCGAGCCGGATTTGGACCTGCGACCTATGGATCTACAGTGCACGCAGTGTGACGCAGATGTAGAGGAATATGCCCCTAAAGTCCTTGTTGCCCTCTGTTGCTTTTAAACAATAAATCTTTCATAGACATTTATGTTAATAATTCGACAATCCATACGAAAGACGATAAAATCAAATTACAATATTAAAATAAATCAGAATATATACATTTTAACGAGAACTATATTTATGTAAATGTTTCTTGTCGTATAATATGACCTAATTCTTATACAATAATAGATCAGTTTATTGATCAGTAGTCTTCTCTGGTCCATTTTATGGGCCATTCATATGTATGAGTGTTTATGACTTTACTTACGTGCGTATTCGTCTCACGCTGTGGAACTGTAACTGTAGTAAGAAATTCTGGAATCTTTATTATTGGCTCAAGTAGAGAAGATAAAAAAAAGGAATAAGAATTTATTATTTATTTCTGCCCGTGGGTGTCGTAAAAGGCGACAGAGATATATTGACCAGAGGATGGGCAGCAGTATCCTTCTGAGTACCATAACACCTACTGTGATCGCCAACATGCATCGGCCAAGCATGGCTATTGCGCTTTGGGGGAGACCTATGCCCAGTAGTAGGCGTCTAATGGTTGACATTATGATGATGATGAGAGAAGATGAAAAACAATGTTTAGAAAATATTTTCTAAGACAATAGCCTTCAAAAACTTCAATGTAAAAAATTAATAAAATTTTGCAAAATTAATCGTCGGCGGCCTTGTTTCTGTTTACTTCCGAAAGTTATTTTTTACCTCGTAGTTCTTGAAGGCGGTTGCCTTTTTTGAATGCAGTTTTGTTTTTATTTTTCGCTTTTAGTGCCGTTACTTGGTTCTTTCTGACCTAGATTGACCACCGCACATCATTCTTCACAAACCTATGCTGCACTAAAAGTATCGGGAATGAAATATTTCCACTGTTCCTGTCATATTAAAATCTTTTTAATTGAAAACTCCTTGGTTGTAAAAATCTAATACAATTTATTTATTTAAAAAAAGATTCTTTGAAGAAAGTCTTGTCACAAGGTTTTGTCAAACTTGTTTAGTCGTTGAGAAAATTCAAGAGCGATGATTTATTATGACTTTCGAAGTGGTTTATCACAAAAACAGTGTGTTGACCGGATGATTTCTGCATTTGGTGATGAAGCCCCATCCAAAACCACAATTTATCGCTGGTTTGCTGAATTTTAACGTGGACGTGTCAAGCTCAGTGATGATCCCCGTCAAGGTCGTCCAAAAACTGCAGTCGCCCAAGAAAACGTTGATGCTGTGCGTAAGCTGATTGAGGAAGGTCGACATGTGACATACCGCGAAATTCAGGCAACTTTAGACATTGGCATGAGTCAAATACAAATAATCTTGCATGAACAATTAGGTGTAAAGAGGTTGTTTTCCCGATGGATACCGCATTCGCTCTGTGAAAAGCAAAAAGCGGCTCGCGTTACTTGGTGCGTCAGAACTCTCGAAAGATTCCACGCAGGATCCTCAAATGCTGTATACAACATCGTATCAGGTGACGAATCCTGGATATACGCGTACGAACCCGAAACAAAAAACCAGTCACGAGTTTGGGTGTACGAAAATGAGTTAAAGCCAACAAAAATTGTTCGTTCACGGAGTGTTGCAAAAAAAATGGTGGCCACGTTTGTCTCCATAACCGGCCATGTTGCGACTATTCCTCTTGAGGGACAAAGAACGGTTAATGCAGAATGGTATGCTAGCATTTGTTTGCCACAGGTCGTTTCTGAACTCCGTAAAGAGAACTGCAACCGCCGCATCATCCTCCATCACGACAATGTGAGTTCTCACACCGCGCACAGAACAAAAGAGTTTTTAGAGCAAGAAAACATAGAATTATTAGACCATCCGCCGTACAGCCCCGACCTAAGCCCTAATGATTTCTATACTTCTAAAATAAAGAATAAATTGCGTGGTCAGAGATTTTCATCACCTGAAGAAGCTGTGGACGCGGACGCCTACAAAACGGCCATTTTGGAAACCCCAACTTCCGAGTGGAATGGTTGCTTCATGATTGGTTCCATCGTATGGAAAAATGTGTCAAATTTCGCGGAGAATACTTCGAAAAGCAATAAATACATTTTTAAATAGTAATGTTGTGTCACTTCCTTGATTCCCGAAATTTTCAGTGCCGCCCTCGTACATACTACTTCATCTGTAGACCTGCTTTCTGCATTCAGTGCTATCAGAGCAAAATTCATTTCTCTTCCTGAAATAGGCGATTCCGATCTTTGCTAATTTATGTTATTCATAATATTTATTTTTAAAAAATAAGGCCTTTAATGTTCTTGTCATACTAACCGCGTCAGTATTAATATTTTAAGCCATGCCTTTCTTGTATCACATACGTTTTTATACCGAGACTTGACTTGTTAATTAATATTTTCAAGTAAAATCATGTTGTTCTTTATGGCATAATATCCCACAATCGCCAAAACTTACGCCATTCTAGCATGACTGAAATATTGATGGTAGATTGAGGCATATTTCGTTAAGTAGGTACGTAAAAAACAAACTTCTTTTAGAATCGATGGTAATCAAAATAAATAAGTACAACTTCGTAATTTTCTAACATGCATAAATACTTAATTCATTAATATTATAAACTGCGAAAATGCTGATGTATATCTACGTTGACAGTTAGATTAATACATTTTCAGTCCTGTCCTTTCCCTCAAAATCCTGAAGGTCAGAATAGAAGAATCCCTTGCTCATGAAGCTCGAGCGATTGACACAAATATCGACATCCCAGGATTACGATAAATCAAGGCAAGCCAACTCGTGTAATTCCTTACATCAATCGTACACTTTGTTCAACATACTTAAATATGTTGGATTTAAGATAGGCATTGACCTGTATGTACACAAAGTACTGTAGACTGTACACGTAACAAATATTTATATAGCCTACCAGTAGTTGCTCCGGTTGTTTGTAGAGAGGCGGATCTATATAAGGGCTTGTTGAGCTCCAGCCCTGGGCCCCTTGAATATACCCTGACCCCAATGAAGACAATGGACAATGTTATGAATATAAAAAAGAAAACTATCGTAAACATCATAATCGAAAACGGTTTTTTTGGCAAAATTACAATTGATTCATTAGACAGCCCCAAGTAGTATTAGCCCAGGGCCCCACAAACTCACGGTCCGCCCCTGGTTGTTTGTGTATGTGAGTTGATATGTGGGTTTGAAAACGCACCCACCCAGATATTCTGTGGGTGAAGAAAGAAATTCTGTGAGTGTGGAGCAAAGATTTTGATTTTTCTTTATGTAGGGAGCAATACTGCCGTAACCCCCCCTTTGGGGAGGCCTATGTCTAGCAGTGGACGTCTTTCGGCTGAAATGATGATGATGATGAATACTGCCGTAAAAATTAAAAACGCAGTAATTAAGGATTTTTTGGGAAATTCTGATTTTTCACGTTAAACGAGGACCTCTAATAGATAATAACCCATCTGTAGACACTAAACGCGACGTTCCCATGAGATAATCGACGCATCACTGGCGTAAGGCGTAGCAATAACTCACGGTGTTTTCCCATAAAGCGTTCCCACATAACGATTGGTAGGTAAAGAGGTGTGTTCACTGGGTGACAACATGTTGGGCAATTTTTTATCCGACTTAAAAAAAAAAGGAGGTTCTCAGTTTAAACCGCATGTTTGTATGTATGTATGTTTGTCCGCGATTATCTCTCGTTTGACTGAACCGATTTTGATGCGGTTTTCAGAAAAGGGTTTGCAAACTCTTTTCTGAAAACCGCATCAAAATCGGTTCAGCCAAACGAGACTTGTATACTAAAACTTTCTCCAGAATACATTCTGGAGAAGGTTTTAGTAAAAGGCAATACAGGTGGCAATACAAAACAACAAACAGAACAAAGCCACCGACTTCCGAAACTAAAGTCATGTGTGTTCTGTGCTAAAGTTATTTATCACTTTTTAGTTTTTTTTTGAAGGCGGTTCTCTTTTTTCAAAAAAGTTTTTTGTGCCATGGCGTTCATGCGGGTATTGTAAGAATTTTCAAGTTGGCAAGTAATATGTTTGCTGTTGATAACGATCTGTTTGTATGCTAAGATAAGCGGAACTCTAGTTGGTCGCTTACATGTACAGTCACGAGCAAAAACATGTAAATAGTTGGTCTCATTCTAAACTGATTTTCTCCTAAACTATTGATTGAAATGTTATGGGGTTACGAATAGGGTATTTTTGATCCCAAACTACTATAAAATGGGTCTTATCTAAAAGTCGAAACAGTTATTTCACGAAAAAATTGCATTTGAATTTTACAATCTGTATACATATTTATGCTCGTGACTGTACGATAGTGATACAGCAAAGATTCGATCGCAAAAATGTGTTAGATGGTGCTACTGAATTATTTGATTGATACGATAAGCTGAAAAAATATTAATAACTTTTTTATACGCAAAAAACAGAGGATTCACCTTTATCCATATTATTCGTGCCTTTATTCCAGTACTTAATTTATACGGAACTTATATTCCGATAAACCCAGCTGGCCTGTTCCGGTCTATTGTTGCTTGTAATCTTGTTAAACCGCGTTCCTTCTCTGTGCCAAATAAACTTTTTCTTTCTTTCGATAATGGGCATTAATTTGCCAAAAATACCCGTCTCTTGGTCTCGTAATTTTATTACGATGTTGGCCAATATTATTGATATTGGCCAACAATTAGCAATGTTATTCAACATATTTTGTGCAACACATCCCGCCAGTGTGTACGTATCTTAACGCGCGTATGCAATCGGTAAGTGAATAGATAATAGTGTTATAATTTAGCGGAACGTTGTGCATTGTTTTCTTGAAGGTTTAATGTATGTATTGTACTCGATAATCGGTCGATACTTGTACTGTTTTTTTTAAAAGATTTCTCTATTTTAAGCTGTTTTTATTTAGGTATTTTTTTTTTAGATATTTGAGCAGTATGTTACGTATGTGCTTCTTTTAACCTGTTTCGTTTCACTACTGGGCAAACGTGTTTCCCATCTGTTATAAATAATTACAGATACCCATAATTGTTTTACTGATGGATTTCAGACTCAGATTACTTATAAGTACTCAGTTTCTAAGTTTGGTTCTTTACGACATCGGTGAAGGAAAACATCTTAAATATTGAGTACTGCTATGTACAGAGGCCAGCAAACAAGCGACAACAGTCTGTCAAATGTCTTTGATAGATTTTCAACTTTATAACAACAGTATAAGATTCATATTCCATTGGGTAAATTTGACAGTTGGGTATGGCTTGATATGCTGGCGTCTGTAGATGAAAAAAAAACCGGACAAGTGCGAGTCGGACTCGCCCACCGAGGATTCCGTACATATTTGTAGGTACATATCCATACTTCTATACTAATCCATACCTACTATCCATACTTTAATCTACTTAATATTATAAATGCATTTTTTGCGACATAAACGGCCGTATCTTTTTTTCACGTTAACATAGAGGGTTGATTTTTTTACAGCATCAAGGGACCGTAAACTTAAGTACTTATATGGTTTTAATTTCGATACCTCCACGCGTTCCCGAGATAAAGGGTCTTGACAGACAGACAGACGGACAACAAAGTGATCCTATAAGGGTTCCGTTTTTTCCTTTTGAGGTACGGAACCCTAAAAATGTAAGAAATCACCAAAAACTTCAAACATTCCTTGGATTTTACCACATCTTCGTGTCTGTTCTCTTCTGTTTCTCGCTGCAGGCCGTTAAAGATTAATATTTCTAAGAACTACCAGATCTACTATTGTTTCATATCTAACAGTCAATTTCCCTCATCCAGTGCACGGAACCATACTTCCCGTTCCTCGGCGCGCACGCACCCCCCACCGGCTACCGTGCCGAGGGGGACGAGGAAGGCACTGTTCGCTGCTGCTGCGTCTGCTACACCTTCCTGAGGCAGCAATGGGAGCAGTACGACCGCGAGAACAAGCCGCACAGCCAGCGGTTCTATTGGATGAAGAGGCTCGATGGGAAACCGTTCATAGGTTAGTACGAAACGAGCGAAATATTTAGGTAATACTATCGTGCACTGCAAGGCTTTGGACAGACTCCTTTAGTCTTTCCAGGGATGTGCCCTAAGGGTCAATTCACACCGGGATGATAGCGGGACACCTACGACACTCCATACAAACAAAACGATTTAATAGGGTATTTTACTCTATACGAGAAAAAATCTATAAATATATTATTGAGATAGTTTAGGCATAAAGCAGTCGGAAAATGTAAATTTTAGTTCATAAAATAACAAAACAAATTTTTAAATTCAATTCAAAGTTTTCAGTATTTTTTATCTGTTATAAAACACCGTGAAATAGTAGCGGCCACGTTATTAGGCCATACGGCTGTGTAAACAAAAAATTGTCAACTGTCAGTCAACCTATTGGCGTAATATAGGCTTTGTACTTTTATTATTTTCGTAACCAACGTATTTTTTTCATTATTACACCTATTACAAAATATGCTTTTAATTAATTTTAAATGATATACAATTATCATATTTAATATGAGCTCATTTGATACAAAACGAACTGACGTCATTTACGCTGAGCAATATGGCGTCCAGTAAGAGGCGTTTTCGTCAAATAACGCGCGAAATTTGAAAATTTAAAATTTAGATGCATATTTATGGCACTTATCGATTGAATAAAAATTTTGTGTTTTTTTTGGTGGCATATTAGCACTACAGAATTTTATTGAGACACTTTTCAAAAATGGGTGTAATACCCTATTACAGTAAGATTCAAACTTAATGGCGGCTCTGAACATGAGGCGAGTAGCTGCGCAGTAACAAGTTCACGTGTCAGCGGGAGTAAGGGGCGGGGTACTGCGCAGTTAGTAGCGCACTTTACAGCCGCCATTAAGTTTGAATTGCACTGTGCTTACACTACTTCCAAAATAACAGACTGTACAAATACGTGCGTGTGTGTGCGTGTTTACGCGCCACTTGAATTAAAAGCAGTTTCGAGAGCACGTTCGACGCGGGAAGAGGTGAGGAAGTGTTTCGGAGGGAGGCGGGGCGTGTCGCTACTGTACGGTAGAACTATTTTTTATACTGTGACAGCGGTCGGCAGTTTTGCTGACAAACTATTTTCGACTTTATCTCTAGAGCCTAGACTTAAGTATCGCTTAAAGATTTGCTGGCGCGCGACTGTTCGCCTGGCCGCCAACGACCGCTGCCATCCCGGTGTGAATAGACCCTAACTGGCGTCAAAATCAAAGCATTTATTTCAATTAAACCATTTACAGGCACTTTTTAATAATCAATAAGTCGGTCAATTAGTCAGAAAGTTGAAGCTAGTTGCTCGTTCCAAAACGTAAGGTAGGTCACTATGGAGGAACGAGCAAGAAACTCGACGGACATTCTTCCTTCAATCCTGGTCACATTATTCTTGTTGCTTCTTTAAGTGAAAACAATATAGGTGAATAGTAATCCAAAATATTAATTTAAGCCATGGTGTTTCACAGGGAGGGTTCTGGTGTGGTCTTTTAAAAAGAAATGGTTTCTTTATCCTTAAAGACCGCCTAAGGGTGTTACCAGACCAATCGATCGATCGTCGATCGATGGTAGAATTTATTAGTCGACGTCGATCGAGCTGCTTGATTATTATTACTGATGGATTATAGCTGGGGTTAATCGATCAATGTCGACCGATGCCATCGATCGATTAGTAGATTAGTGGAACGGTATCCGGCGATCAGCCAAAGCTACCACACCAATCGATCAAGGTCGATCGATGTCGATTGATGGCATCGATGACGATCGATCGATTTGTGTAGTAACACCCTTAGGTTCTCCCCGAAAAAAAAAGGCCGCGCCAGTGTACTAACGTCAAATACAACTTACACCTATAGCATTTTGGTTTAATTTTAAACGACAAGCACAGTTACTGTTGGCTATTGATATTAAAAAGTATTCAAACTAAATAAATGTTTTGTGTAAAACGGGTAATCCGTATTTCTTATTTAAAATAATTTTTTTTTTGTTAAGTTTTCCCTGCACGCCCGTGCTGAACCCTCAGACCTAGTCATGTTCCACCTTGTCAAACAGACAAAATCATACGTTACATGTTGTGTCCAAACTATGTAAACGCGTTAGGGTTTTAAAAGATACACCAAAATACATGAGAGTCAAACAAAACGAGGTGAAGAATCAGATAGAACCACATGTTAGAGAGGCTATGTAAAGAGCATACGTGTATCTTTCATTTCTTTTTATTTTACGTTTTCTGTTTTATTGCACAGCATAAATGCTAAATGTACCACAATTGGGCGAAGACACTGGCTCCTGTAACACAGGATGCTACCTAGCTCAGGACCCAGGGCTTCAAATAAGTTGTCATACCTGTACTTTATGTCAATAAAAATATTATTATTATTATTATTTATGGGTAATTTACAGTCCGATACCAGTCGGGAAATCTTGGAACATCCAATCATAAACTTTAAGGTTTCCCACGACAGTTAAAACGTTCCAAATGCCATTGTCGTATTTAGCATACTCCGTAGACACTTTATAAGCACGACATGGAAACGTCTTTAAATCTTCACTACAATAAATAAATCGAAACAATGTCTTCACAACGTATGTATGTACTCTCCTTCGGACTATTAAACGCATCGGATCAGTCGGCGTCACTACGGTCGTACAACAACGTTGCATTCCGATTTACTCCGAATGGCCGTCGTAAATCCAACGCCTTTCCGCCTCGACTCGCCTCGCCAGATAAATAATATTAAAACAAAGGAGACGAGACTCGTGTTGTGGACATGGAAGACGTATTTTGTATTATTTTTTTGTGCTGGAAGTTTTCAAAAGTGGGTTAGTTTCCGTGTCCCGGAGTGTACGTTATAGCCATGACGCAATGGCTTTGACATTTCTTAAGGGCAGTCAAAATACCGAATATTTGATATTGTAATCTAAAAGAAGTTGTTTTCGGAAAAATACGTCGCTGTAATCATAATCATAGATTTTTTTATCAAAGATAAAAACAAACCTTTTATTCTGCTCTTTTCCTTTTGAAACCAAAGAAGAAAAATAAACAAAATACTTGTCTGAAAATTATCAAAAGAAAATTCATAAAAGGTTGATTAATTTAAATAGATGCGGCTTCTTTTACAAAGCTGATCCACGAACCGAGATAAAAATGTAACATCCAACATTTTATCAAGTAAAAAAAATAAAACATTCTGCGAAAAATGTCCTTAAAAATTGTTATCAAACATTATTTCAACTGTCAAAACGGGTCGTGTCGTACAAAGCGCCCCCTGGCGGATTATCCGGGAGGCTGGGCCCTCCCACGGCACTCTTTTGTCTCGGCTGAGCCAAGCCGTGATAGACGCACGGAAAGTGTCCTATTTTTTTTGTCCTTTTTTAGGACATGCTGTATATACGAAGAACGGAGGTTGTAGTTTTGCGTGGCTTTTTTGGTTATGAATTTTATTTAAATCATGTTTTTAAAATGAACTGAGATTTATGTTTTATTTTTTCATTCGAGGGAAAGATGTACGAGAAAATATTTTAACTGAACGAAGGCAAGTTAAAACAGTTACATATGTGGAACTCGTAAAATTTATTTCGTGATGCCAAGCAACCTCACAGCCGTCTTTGAGCATGCCAATTGCCACTACAGGGCCTCTTCCATAGTTAATAAGTAAAAAAAGTTATTGTAAAAAAAAGAAAACCGCCTACAAAAACTAAAAGGTGATAAATAACTTTAGCACAGAACACACTTACTTTACTTTCGAAAGTCGGTGGCGGTGGCTTAGTTGTTTTGTATTGCCACCGACTTCCGAAAGTAAAGTAAGTGTGCACTGTGCTAAAGTTATTTATCACTTTTTAGTTTTTGAAGGCGGTTTTCTTGTTTTTGTAAAAACTTATTATTTTTTCGCTTTTTAGTATTGCCTTAACATTCAAATCCATTAAGAAACGGCGACACACTTAAAAGAGATTGTAAGTCGTCCAAAGATTGTCGACGACACGGTTGGCGAAGTGGCTGAGCGATCGACTGCTGCGCTGCGTGTTGCGGGTTCGATTCCCGCCCAGGGTAAACATTTGTGTGATGAGCACTTGTGTTTGCCTTGTGTCTGGGTGTTGTTTATCTATATGTGTATGTATTTACAAAAAAAAATGTATTTGTGTATGTGTATCAGCTGTCTGACACCCATAGTACAGGGTCTCCCTAGTTTGGGGTCAGATGGCCGTGTGTGAAAATGTCCCCACATATTTTTTTTTGGGATTTTGTTGATTTTCTCAAAAGGGCTGGATCAATTTTGGTAAAATTCGTATAGGACCATTTCGAAAAAGAAAAAAAATATATAAACATCCGAATTGATAACCTCCTCCTTTTTTAAGTCTGTTTAAAAATAGTGAAAACGATATAGTTTTACAAATACAAAAGACTAATCACTACTCAAGCACGAAAAATTAAAAAAAAATACGAAAAAAAATATATGAAAAAATGGAGAGGGAGACCAAGAAAAAGAGAGATGGATTGCGTGACGAATGATATGAAAGACGAGGGAGGCAGCTATAACAAATCTATTGTATTAATTAGGGTGTTGTACACACGGCTACACATCAAGCTTTACATTTCCAGTTAATGCTGATCTCGCATTGTTTAGGATTTCCGTACAATGCAAGGTCAGCTTATACTTGAAATGTATAGCTTGATGTGTAGCCGTGTGTACCACTAAAAATCTCAATCAAATCCTGATATGGGAGCCACATAACATGTTTACTTAACATTTCGTGGTACTCCATTGTGGTGGAGCGACCATCGCCATTGAAACAATGCCTTGTTTTGTTACTTGGCACCTGCGCGAAGAACTTACTATACTTACGACCTGTAAGTACACGTGATTTTTAACCGACTTCAGAAAAGGAGAAGGTTCTCAGTAAGGTATTTAACCAAAAAAATCTAATTAGTCCGTCACTTCGATTATCAAAAAATATTGGACACGTATTTTTTGTTTTATCAAATCAATAAAAACTGCATCGCGCATCAAAGATCATGAGTGGGGGTTTGTGACGTCACTTCGCCAGTAAAAGTATACTGACATAGTGATGTCACACGAGTTTTCGATGCACTGTATCTTCATTTTTTGTTTACGTTCTATGTTCTATGTTAGGGGGGTTTGGTGTCCGCACTTAGTCCTTAAAATGGACCATTGTACGTGAGCCATAGCGGCCGATTACTCCAACCAGCCCACCTCCCTCCAGAAGCAGATCAATCTTCCCAGTCTTCTCAGTGCGTCCGCAAGGGAGTTTGGCGTTCCAAGGGTCTCCCTGCGGATCTGAGTGACGCCAGTGCACTCAAGGAGTACATGCGCCACCGTTTCCTCCGCCTCCATGCAGGCCCTGCACAGAGGACTATCAGTGATACCTAGTGTGTGAAAGTGCTTATTCAATGAGCAGTGTCCGGTGATGGTCCCCGCCACCAGTCGCAGGCTTTCTCTGTCCAGGTGCAGTTTTGTTTACGTAAAAAAAGAAAAAAAAAACACGTGTCCAATATTTTTTGGAAATCCATCTGACCGGCTAATTAGATATTTTTTTGTAAAATACCCTATTTGTTGGAATCTTTTTTTTATGTATGTTCACCGTTTACTTGAAAATGCCTGGACCGATTAGGATTGTTTTTTCGTTTAAAAGAGTAGACTTCACAGATGGTCCCATATGAATTTTATCGAAATTGATTCAGCACTTTTGGAAAAACCTACAGAAAGCAAAAAATTATACATAGATCATGTTTTAAGTTTTTCCAATCTTGTAATTTCAATCTCAGTTTTGACTGTTGTTTTGACAACCGCCTTCAAAAACTAAAAAGTGATAAACAACTTTAGCACAGCACACACATGACTTTCGTTTCGGAAGTCGGTGGCAATACAAAACAACAAATAGAACAAACACAACGTTTGTATGTTTGTATTTTGTAGACGGTTGTCTTGTCTTTTTTGTCCTTATGTCTATTAAAAAACGGCAACACAGTCAAAACAGAGATTCAAAGTATACGGTTGGAGAAACTTAAAACACCTCTATGTACCACCTCTTTTCAAAAAGTGCTAAATCAATTCTGATAAAATTTATATGGGCAGACCCCTATCTATTAAAAATAATTTTCAAAATTGCCGGAGAAATCGCGTAACAAATATACAAAAAAAAAACAAACAGTCGAATTGAGAACCTTCTTCTCTTTGAAGTCGGTTGAAAAGGAAGAGCGTAAAGTAGTCAGCGCTATTAGGTCCAATTCAGCCTGTCCCTTGCTCTATTCCCCCAGCGACAACAACGTCTTATGGCTTGTATACATGCCAATAACCTTGAGCATTTGGCCCGTACTGAATTTGTGGACGAGTGCGAGGGTGATGTAGACGCAGTCTTTAATCGGACGTATTTTTAGTTTATAGTAATAAAAATAATACATATTTGTAAAAAGTAACAAAACCAAATCATTTTTCTTTGTATTGCAAAGCAGTAGATATTTTTTTAATAATCTTTTGATAAGAAATTAAGGAGTAAAATGGTTTCATCTCAATGATTTGGAGGTGATTTCACATTTTTTTGTCTTATTATGTGATACCGATAGAAAAATTGTGGCTAAACTAAATTACGTATCATATCATGTAGATTACTAACAATTTTTTTCAGATGTAATTTCTCTGTAAATGCCGACGAGAAGTTGCTTCATCTGCATGCTTTTTACAAGCTTTTTTCGAGAGAGCAGCCTTAAGCTGATAGCAGTTCCCCACATAGGGTGCCTTTAGTCCCTTAGTTTAGTTGAATGCCCTGCCTGGTTAAGCAGCCTATAACCTCCTACTAGGTTGACCTACGAGATGCCGATGCCGTACCGGAAGAAAAAATATTCGGGGCCATTCTGTACACCATTTGGCATGCGATATTACGGCAGACCCAGACGTAGATGGCTGTGTATGAACTGGTCTTCTAACGGTAAAGGTCAAACCTCCGCTACTTAGGAACCAATGCGATATTATCGACACTCAAGAGAGTTAAATGTCGAAATAGATCAGACCCCTCTGTTCTGCAGTAGAATTTATTATCATGTAGATTTATATAAATGTATAAAATTTATATAAATGCCATGCATGGTAAATACCATCATGCAGGTTTATAATATGTTACCTAAGCCAATTTCGAGAGAATTATGGCATTCAATCACAATTCCCCTATTCCCCTATTTCAACAATTTCGAAAATATTTCTACGAATTGGCTATAACCGCTATAAAATGATGATCATTTTCCCAGTACCAAGTCGCGTCGTTTTATTTTATGAATCGTAGCAATCATACTGTAGATACATATAGGTAAATCAATGGCAAATATTCAGTCGAATCGTTTTTCATAAACCGTGATATATCAATGTTGATATTGTGCAAATATGTATTAAAATTATATATAACATCGGGGACACAGGGACAGTCAAACGGTTTGCGAATGGTAATCGCTGTGCCCCGGACATACCTAAGCCCCGATAGTAAAGGTCTTTGATGTTGAGAGTAAACACGGCGGCCGCGGGCTGTCGTCTGCAATGCAACGATACGGGAATTATGTGTATGGCACTGACATATTATAGATTTGTAGCATAGATAACATACATTATGGAGTTAACACAAAACTGTACTAACGAAGGAATTCGGGAGTCGCTAGAGTTTTCCATGACCGGTCACCATTTCATACGCGCGGTATTATATAAATAATAATAATACCATATATTTGACCCACTGCAGGGCAAAGGCCTATTTTATATGTTGTCCCGTAGATTTGTGCGATGTACAGACCTAGTTAAAGTTTTCAAGGGTTATTGCCAAAGTCTGTACACAAGCAATCTGTGGGTCAATTATACTAAGAGATCGCTGGATGCCCTGCGCGTCTAATATAACAATACTTTCAGGATGTTCTTGAGACTGCCTCGTTACTGTAGCGCATCGGACATGTTTGCACAAACCCGTACCGACGGTTTCTATGCGATTATACGCAAAAAAACCGCGTCGCTACTGTGGAGAGTGAGGAACAGTCAAAACAGCATCCTGAAAACTGTTGCTGAGAGCTTTGGCTTACCGATTATACAGCAGTTTGTGCGGAGGACACTAGGTGATCATTTTTTCTATGTTACTAACACTCTATGAATCTTTGTTGTCCGAATTAAAGGTTTATTATTATATTAAAGGCCTCTTCTCATACGGAGAAGGCATGAGCAATTGATCACCATGCTTGCTCAAGCCGGATAGGCGATTTCCTCCCACGCCCTGTGTGACGTAGGGGTTACGTGGAGCATAATAATAAAAGCCTAACGTAACCGGTCAACATAAAATTTAATAGGGGAATAAATATAACGACCACCAAAAAATACTTTAAGACCTTAAGCTCCCTTACCAAAAAAATATACTAAATACCAAATGTAGTAAATGATCACCAAATCTTAGTGTGCAAAATAAACAAAATCTTTTTAACCCTTAAGTCCCCCCTGGGGCGGATCCGACATGGTTAGGTTAGGTTAGAACTGTTACCCCCTACGCACGAGGCGAGTGAGCGAAGCGAGCATGCCGCGGCAGCGGCCGCCGAGTGCCAGAACCAAATCGCTTTTTACAGTCAAACTCATACATTTCTACAATACTTTAGGAAACACAATTTTGGTGATTATTTACTATTTTTGGTGATCATTTTCTATATCTAGAGGTTCGTTAAACATAAGCCATTGAATAGAATATAGATCATAGTAGGTAAGTTTATGGCCACTAGATTTTTCCAACCTCCCTTGGGAGTCGCACAGTACTGCACACAACGTTGGTATGTCTGCGATGTCCGCGAATTAAAAATCCGGGTGGTGTTTAGCCGGAACTTTGGACCCTGGAAATCCTGGAATGCAACGTCCAGCGTGTCACAAAATGGCCGTAGCTCAACGTTACACCTGTATAAATCCTGTTTTTGTCAGAGTGGGGTAAGGTCATATGACTGGGGTAATTCATTTAGTTGTCACCCAAAATACCAGAAACGAATCATACAATTCGACAGCGAGTCCAACCTTTCCAAATATAACCTACTTCAGAAATGGCAAGGATATTTACCGTAGATGTGAAAGTGAACCAAGTTTCACCAATAATTTCAATTTTCACAAGGGGAATTTCCACCGACCAGCAATGGGGGACTGGCCATTGGTAGCGAACATGTCATATGTCAAACGTTGATGAAATATGATTCACTGGCCCGGCCAGACGACAGGGTATACCAACTCTTTGATGTTATATAAATACGACTGGCCGCCGCTCGACACCTAAGGATGACACGCGTCTATAAGCACAACGAATTGGCGGGTATTTTATGGTTTTGTAGGTAAAGCATTCCTGTTTGAGGTACCGTGAGAGGTAAATTTTACGTATTCTGTCCCTTTCCTGCATAATAAGGGGTGGTTTAGAGAAGAAGCTTTTTACAAAAAAGACAACCGCCTTCAAAACCTAAAAATTAAAAATCACTTTAGCACAGAACACACATTGACTTTAGTTTCGAAAGTCGCTTTGTTCTGTTTTTGTTGTTTTGTATTGCCACCGACTTTCGAAACTAAAGTCAATGCGTGTTCTGTGCTAAAGTGATTTTCACTTTTTAGTTTTTGAAGGCGGTTGTCTTTTTTGTAAAAAGCTTTTTCTCTAAAGCACCCCTTATTATACAGGAAAGGGACAGAATACGTGAAATTACTAATAAACAGAAGCAACATTCGTGTGGGCACAGCCCTGATTGCATCGAATTAGTCTCTGTAAATAAAAGTGAAGTTCCACTAAGCGGTTCAAACCGGTTCTAGTCGTTGCGTACTGAACTTTGTATTGTTCACACGACATGACTAATGCGATACTACGAAGCGCTTTACTTCACTACTGCCAAATTTGTTCATTTTGGGTGGCTGTTTGGTGAAGTAGGTCGATGTTTTTTTGGTCATACAGTCAGATTTTTCGTGCGATTTGACAGATCAAACTGTCCTTGTTACGTTCGTCAGTCCAAAGATGAACGATCATTTTCTACCCATCGTTCTTTTGTTAGCTTGTGGGTAATAGTAATTGGTAGGCGGGTAGGTGTCGTGTCGAGTCAATAGACAAGTAGACCTTCTCATTTCACTAATTAAAACTGTTAATCTTCCTGTCTCCTGTCAATGTTTCTTTGCTAGTCAGAATTTTAGGAACGTTACGTCTCAGACCAATAAAAAACTATAGACGGAGCGGTCGTAAACAATCGCGACGAAAGAAGTGAAACTTAAAGTCGGCTATGTGTGCGTGACTCGGTGTACGATATCGTAGATTTGCGCATGTGTGCTAGAGAATAATGTTGCAAGCGCTGCGCTGCGTCTCCCAAGTGCGAGAGATATACTTTGGTAAAAGTTTTATTATTAGGTAGTATTGTTTAATTTGTCATGGTTGTATGAAATGAAAGATAATTTAGTTTAAATAGAGTAATTTATTTTCTTATCGTGTAGATTATTAATTTACCAAAAAACAAAGCTTAGGTATTTATATTAATGCCCCATAAGTTACATCAGTTTTTTGTATGTTTGACGTTATGAGTCACAATTTTTTAATAACGTTTCTTGTTGGACGGACAGACAGACAGACAGACGGACAACAAAGTGATCCTATAAGGGTTCGGTTTTTTCCCTTTGAGGTACAGAACTAAAAATATCATATCAAAAATAATAATTATTAAAATTTATTTTATAAATACTTACGATCCCATACATTATTATGACATGTCATGTCATAATAACATACCTAATGTACTCGAAAACTAAATGTACAATAAGCTGATTAAAAACACTTAGTTGAACCGTGTCTGAACTAAACTCTCAACTGCCCTTACTTCTGGGAAAAGATAATGTTCTTAACTTGCAACACTGAGACAATAACGTCTAGAATTGGTATTCCAAGAAATTATTTCAAACATTTCGCGATTTTGTTTAAATTATGCAGAAAATTGGTTACTTACTTGTGAAAAGTTATAGAAGACTTATTACGACAACATGAACTGTTTTTGCAGCAGTTTATAGAACAGGACGGCATAATTTCGTAATTATTATTTCACCAAATGTACGTCATGCGCTCTCACTCGCGGCTGACTACCGAGCGGCCGTCTTCATATGACCGAATCGTCTTCATATTACGTGTCTCAGTTTTTTATTGGTCTGTGCGTTTCGTATCGTTCAATTTAACATTTCAAACTGCCCTTGTCACGGTCAGTCCAAAGATGGATGACCATTTTCTGCTCATCTTTCTTTTGAAAGCTTGAAATTGGTGTTGTGACCAGTCAGTAGACAAGAGTCTGACTGATAAAGGACCAGTTGCGCACACACTGTGGTCGGGACAAGTTTAGGATGAATGTTTCAGAAGGATCGAGTGTTCCCGCGACCGCCGACGTAGCTGTGAGATTAAACACAGTGGTGTTCTTTAGAGTAATAGCTAAAATGTCTGTGTGCCAACTTATTGCATATTTATAATAAGCATTAGAAAAAAGAGGCTCATAGAAGTAAGAATGCAAAACATTTTATTTCAAAGATAAGTTAAAACAATTTTTGTATTAGACTGATTTTAACATAATTTTGATAAATAGATCTAAGATAGTATTCATTATGGACGTATAATAATTTATATAACAGCCTATTGCCGTCCTCTGCTGAACGTAGGCCTCCCCCAGAGATCGCCAACCAACTCGGTTTTGGGCAGCCCGCATCCATCCGCTGCCAGCCACCTTTTTTAACCGACTTCAAAAAGGAGGTTATCAATTCGAATGTTTATATATATATATATATATATATATATTTTTTTTTTTTGTGTATGTTCGGGCATAACTCTGTCATATATGGACGGACTTGCAAAATATTTTTTTCGAAAGGGGTTTATTCCGAAATGGTCCCATATAAATTTTATCAAAATTGATCCAGCCCTTTTGGAGAAAATCAACAAATCCCAAAAAAAATACTTAAACGACGTTTTAGTTTCTTCAATCTTTGGAGGACTTACAATCTCTTTTAAGTGTGTCGCCGTTTCTTAATGGATTTGAATGTTAAGGCAACACTAAAAAGCGAAAAATAAAAAGCTTTTTCTAAAAAAATAAAACCGCCTTCAAAAACTAAAAAGTGATAAATAACTTTAGCACAGAATACACATTACTTTACTTTCGGAAGTCGGTGGCAATACAAAACAACAAACACAAAGCCACCTCCACCGACTTCCGAAAGTAAAGTAGGTAATGTGTATTCCGTGCTAAAGTTATTTTTAAATCGTCGGTCCATCGTGCCGCAGGGCGTCCCACACTACGCTTGCCCAAACGCGGTCTCCTCTGTAGAGCGTGTCTGCTCCATCTACCGTCTGAATACCGTATATAATAATTTAAACAGAATAAAAGTATTTTAAAGATTAGGTAACATTCAAAATTTGCTAGAATTACAGTGAAACGAATAACGTTCCGGGTATTGTTCATCTCTGCTTCTGTTAGGTTTTTAGCATTGACACTGTAATTTTAAATTGGAATTAAATATACAACTTAATGAAAGCCACATAATTTTAGAAGATAAATTATTAAAATTGTTACAAATACGCGCGACAGCTACTGTCAAAATAGATTATAATAAATTCGGTGTCTATCGTAACTTTCAGGTAGTGTACTTTTGTTACAAAGTGTGCATTAAAAATAACTTTTTTTCACTTCTGTCTAATGCTATTGTACCTAAATGAAGTATAGTTAGTTTTGTTCCTAGATTAGGTGTTGTGATTTAAGCGTGTTACTTGGTTGTGCATGTTTTGTTTAACACGATACCCCTTGGTAAGACTGGTTGTCAGACTTTATGACTTCTGACTACCCATAACGATTTATGACAAATGCGTAATAAATTGTGCTTGTCGTATGAAATGAAACCAAAACGTTTAGTCGTATTTTCAATACTTTAACGTAAGCTTGCTCGTGTGATATAGTCCATCTTGTCTTGTGTCACGTCCCCCTAGGCTGTGGCCTACGTGTCATATTGCACATCAGTCACGAGACTGATAGAATCCATGTCATACTCCAGTTACTTGAGTGCTAGTTCACTGAATACATCTAAAACATAAACACGCTGAGCAATACGATCATTTCCTCATAAAAATAATATGTCACTACATTTAATTGTTGTATTTGACTTCGGCCCCTAGTATGCTTCCCAATGATCCGAGACCTCATAGTCCCCAGTTATGGCAAAGATATCAGTAACAATTGTACCAATCTATTAGTGTCACACTGTAGGGCAAAGAACTATTGTTATTATACAGAAAACACGATCATTGATACCACTTTTGCTCTAAAGATCCAGGGTTTTTATACCATGTTTTCTTTCACCGATCTCAGTGGTGTTCAATTCAAACCTAAAAAGTATATTGGTTCTTGCTCAGTATCAAACCGGCAACTTTATGCAGGAGAGCTGGGCATGCATGAGAGGCCGTATCATCATGACACACTTAACTTGACTCTTCAGTATGACTTTTCTTTAGCTGACAATATTGTCGTATGCATACTCCATACTTATTTTATTTTTAATATTATAAATGCGAAAGTAAATCTGACTGTTAGCTTTCATGTTGAAACGGCTGAACCGATTTTTAAGAAATTTGGAATGAATACAGCTTAAACCCTGGGGATGGACATAGGATACTTTTAGATCTGCGACGTCTGCATCCGCGATAACCGACATTCACGCGGACGATTTCGCAGGCAAAAGCTAGTATAAAATATACTTAAAATTAGTAAATTAGAGTCTACAAAAGCTATACCTAAGTATTAAAAGACTACGTTTAACAATACGAAATTACGTCCTATTTAGTACAACCGAACTATTGTACAGTTATAAATAAACCATTGTTCCATGGTATTCGCATGACTATTGCGAATGGCGAAACTTATTTCACTGCTATTGTTTTAAGTTATGGGGCTATTAAACGACTTTTACAGATTTTAAACTGACAATCACGTCAAAATGTGCTGTGTAAATGATTTGAAAAAAATAAATGTTAAACTAGAACATTCTCTTAATCATATAGATAGTGAATATTTTTGATTAAGTTCATATTAAATAGTTTAATTAACTCGTGAAGTTGTGTCTGACGCGGACAAAACATTGACAATCACACAAAATCTACCAGGTATAATTATCCGAAACTTACACTATCTTACAGACAATTTTATTATATATCTTTTAGTATACGCCTTTTTTTTAATTTTGAAAGAATACTACTTTTATTTAATTTTTTCGACTAAATTTTGAAAGTTTTGGACGCAGACTGCGTCCGTTCTGCATCAGTTTTGCGTTCAAAACTCTCAAAGTTTAGTCGAAAAAATTAAATAAAAGTAGTATTCTTTCAAAATTAAAAAAAAAGGCGTATACTAAAAGATAGATAATAAAATTATCTGTAAGATAGTAAAAGCTCCGTTTAAATATTCCTGGTAGATTTTGTGTGATTATCAATGTTTTGTCCGCGTCAGACACAACTTATTTAAAATGAACTTAGTCAAAAATATTCACATACTAAATAATTAAGAGAATGCTCTAGTTTAACATAATTATATTTTTTTTACTCATTTTGACGTGATTGTCAGTTTAAAATCTGTAAAAGTCGCTTGTTAGCGCCTTAAAAATACACGCGAATGTGCAGTGCAGACATATTTAATTTGGCAACTCAAACAGACTGGTTATGTGGTTATGTAGATTTTAATTAAGTATCTGGTAACGGGTTATATGAATTTTATCCGTTTTTGCGTTTTCGAAATGTTCACTACTGTATTGACCGTTGGCTCATTAATACTTCTGTGATGTTCTACAGCGGAGTGGCATGACTTCGGCTCTTCCCTAAAGTCAATGCGTTTATTCCGCTGGCGTTGGCGTTTAATACATTTTTTACCGACTTCAAAAAATAAAGGAGGTTATCAGTTCGACCCGTATGTTTGTATGTATGTATGTATGTTTGGCCGCGATTATCCCCCGTTTGGCTGAATCGATTTTGATGCGGTTTTCAGAAAAGTGTTTGTTACATTCTTGGTTTAAGTATACAACAAACCGAAATTTATTCAGCGCTTATTAAGAGCTCCTTCTCCACCTGTGACAAACAATAAATGAATTTGAATTTGAAAAATAAAACAACAAAAACCGAGAAGACGTTTTCATTTCTTCCATCTTTCCATCTTTGGAGAACTTTCAATCTCTGTTTTAACTGTGTTGCCGTTCTTTAATGGATTTGGGTGATAATGAGGCACTGAAAAGTGGAAAATAAAAACTTTTTTTTATTTAAATTTTTTACGTCTTCACGGCAAAGCATAGCGCCATTTATGTCAACCTAACAGCTTTGTGTACATACTTATGTTGTACAAATAAATAGTCTGATTTAAATTAAATCATTTACAGGCAGTTTTGAATTGTCAAGGCGTCTGTTGATGCTAGTTACTCATTCCAAAACGTAGGTAGGTCTCTATGGAGAAGAACGAGCAAGATACTCCATGGACACTCTTGTAGATCAAGTTTTTCAAAATATTGGTTACATTATTCTTGTCGCTTCTATAATTTTCCTATTCTAAAATTAATAAAAAAAAAATAAGAAAAAGTAATTAATTCTAATTTGCTAAATTGATTATTTTAGTTAAAGCTGTTTTTAACTCCATAACGAAAACAGAGATGACAGAGGACAACAGGAAGGAAACATGAGGAACAGAGGGTTGTTGTTATAAGTGTGGCTGATCCGTTTTTTTTGTTTGGAAAGTGACTTGATCGAGGGTTGTCTTTGGCTTAGATTATCTTACATTTTCTAGTTGATTAAGGGCGGGTTGTTTCAAACAGTCGGTTAACGTTACATACGGACGGTTAAAAAGTTACTATGAATGATGATGTTTAACGTACGTTAAATGTAACGTGTTGTTTCATGACATCAAAATCCGTCAGTTAAAGTTATCCAAAAAGAGATTCCATAATATTTTGATGTTTGAAGTAGCTGTTTGACAACACAAAATTACGATGACTGGTCGGTTATGGTAATATGTAGTAACTTTTTGACGTATGATTTTGTGAAACAACCCATTTTTTTTATTTGACGATAGTTAGCGCTATTTTTGACTATTACCGGTCAGTAATGGTTAGTTGAAGCACCCCGCCCTTATAGGTGTAAACATCTTCCACAGAACTGCTCGAGATTTGTTAATGTCGGGAGGTTTTTTAAAATTTTAAATTCATTGCCATTATTGAATAAAAGAAAACATAAATTTCTCCAAATATTTTTAGCATTTTTAAGGGTGTTACTACTCCAATCGATCGATCGTCGATCGATGCCATCAATCGACTTCGATCGACGTTGATCGATTGGTGTGGTAGCTTTGGCTGATCGACGGATACCGTTCCACTAACCAATCGATCGATTGCCCGTCGATGGCATCGGTCGACGTTGATCGATTAACTCCAGCTATAATCCATCTGTAATAGAAAGAGAAAAGAAAGAAAAATGGTTTATTTGTAACCTCGTACAGGTAAACACAACATAAAAAAGGGTTATATAAAACAATAAAACATAAAAAGAAAAGCCTTATGAAACCTGTACGAGACCAAAAAGGCTCCTGTCTCAGCACAATGCTACGACATGAAATGTCGCAGCGCTGGTATTCTGACAGGGCCTTGCAGAGATGCCACGGGCGGCCACAGTCATGACTTAAGGTAAAAAATAAATAAAAAAATAAATAAAAAAGTTGTAATAATAAATATCTACAAAAATATGCAAGCTAACATTATGTAAAAAATATGTAATATGTAAACCCGACATAACTATTAATTATATAAAGTTATTAAAACAATAAATAAATAAAAGTGAATACATAATATAGCATTTTTCCTTTTTTATTTTTTTTATTTTTTTTTTAATGTTGCAAACTTGCAACTATCGGGCAATGTGTTTCCACATTGTTTGTCTATGCCGCTGGCGTTGTGAGAGGTTTATTATATTACTCTGTGGTTGTGAGTTTGTGACAAACAAAGGGACACCGACGACTCAAATTGACAACAAATAAAACTAAAAAAGTGTAATATGTGTATGTAGTATTATGATAAGTTCATGTATAATAATTATGTACTGTAATCTCTTATGTGTGGTGTGGATCACGACAGGGAATTTGGTCAGTGGGTCGTCTTAGTTCTTAAAGCGAAAAAGAGTTATTCCTTATGTTAAAGCGAACAACAAGTATTATTAATAACATAAAGCGGTATACGGTGATCTGTATGATTAAAAGGTAATAATAATCAAGCAGCTCGATCGACGTCGACTAATACATTCTACCATCGATCGATGCCTTCGATCGCTGAGCGATCCATTGGTCTGGTAGAAACTATCGATCGACGATCGATCGATTGGTCTGGTAACACCCTAACATTTTTAAGGCTGCTACATTCGTCTAGTATATACAATAACGTTTTCTCTTTCAAAGTTATGTCGCCATTTCCATACCCAAGAGCCGAGTGATTAATATTCGGCCTATTTACCTGTAATACGTCATCTTATCCGTTTCGCCCTTACCTCCGACATTCTTTCGCCAGAATTGTGGACCATTAAAATAATTGCAGTAATTATCATAATTGCTTGCCCTTAGAGCGTTTCGCCCTCGCGGTGGTCCAGTGACCCGTGTGGCCTTATTTTGAGGCCGTGTTCTAGTACCAGCTACCGGGTTTGTAGAGTTTAATTTGGCAAAGAATCTACAGGATACAGGCAGAAATGCAAATGTCTTTCAAGTGACAAATGTTGATAAATATCTCCCTTCTTTTACTAAGGTTCGAAACTTGATTCAACCAATCAAATGACTTAAAGCCAATCTTTTTATTCATATTTAGCTGCATAGTTTCGCTAGTTGATTCGAAGTCGCATCGGCGCGCCGTGACAGGGCTTCAATGTTTAGTAACATGAGTCTAGGGCTTACACGGGGAATGTGGTAGTCGTAGACCAATTCCATTTCAGCTTTCAGTGGCTTTACAAGCATTTGAAAGCCGAGCACCCGAGGAACGTGTTCTTTAGGGTGTTATTACACCAATCGATCGATGCCATCGGTCGACATCAATCGTCGTTGATCGATTGGTATGGTATATTGCCGGTCGATGGCATCAGTCGACGTTGATAATAAACTCCGGCTATAATCCATTACTAATAATAATCAAGCAGCTCGATCAATGTCGACTAATCCATTCTACCGACAATTCGATTGGTCTGGTCTGGTAGAAACCATCGATCAATGTCGACTAATCCATTCTACCGACAATTCGATTGGTCTGGTCTGGTAGAAACCATCGATCAATGTCGACTAATCCATTCTACCGACAATTCGATTGGTCTGGTCTGGTAGAAACCATCGATCAATGTCGACTAATTCATTCTACCATCGATCGACGATCGATCGATTGGTCTGGTAACAGCCTTAGACTCTGAGTCTAAGGACATAGTTGAAGCCACCCGTTTCCGAGCTAATATAATGCGAAAGTAACTCCGTTTCTCTCTTATGTTTTTACGACGAAAATGCGACGAAAAATCGATTCAGGATTTTGATGAGATTTCATAATGAAGATAGTTTGAACCTTTCGGCCTTCCCAAGGGTTTAAGCTACCTAAGACTAAGCCTACTATACACCAATACTAGGTCTTGCTCAAGACGAAGTCGAAAAAGTAGCTTAAGTTCTTAGGCTACTTTTCAACAGACTTCAAAAAACTTTCAATTCGACTGTATGTTGTTTGTTTTTTTTGTATATTTGTTATAAAATCTGAATCGATTTTGAAAAATCATATAAATTTTATCGAAATGAATTCAGCACTTTTTGAAAAATCAACAAAATTCCAAAAAATCTGCATAGACGACGTTTTAGTTTCTTCACTCTTTAAAGTTCCCCTGTTTTAACTGTTATGCCGGTTCCGAATGTATTTGGATGATAAGATGGTACCTACTACAAAGTGATAAATAAAAAGATTTTTTACAAACAGTACACACATGACTTTAGTTTGGAAGTCGGTGGCAATTAAAGACTGTTTGTTGTCTTTAATTGCCACCGACTTCCAAATCTAAAGTTATGTGTGTGCTGTGCTGAAGTTATTTATCACTTTTTAGATTTTGAAGGCGATTGTCTTTTTTGTAAAAAAGCTGTTTTATTTAATTAGCATAGTGTATCTACATATGTTTAAGAATACAGGGCCTGATTTTAAAGTACATAATTGTAATAAATGAATGTATTGCATCAGTATTTTATCGTAATCTTGGTGACATTATTGATCTCGTGTGTTACTCGAAAAGGGAATGTCAGAAGACCTGTCGTAATTTTTATTTGTCGTAGACTTGGTTTTGTCAAAACATTATTTATTTATTTATACTTCATGCACAAAGGTACAAAGGCGGACTTAATGCCTTAGGCATTCTCTACCAGTCAACCAAGGGTGATGAAGAGATAATATGGCGGGTGCATAACAAAAAGTAATAATTAAAAAGTTAAAAAGATGTAAACTCATATACATAATTATATATCTGGATACCATATGCCTATATAAATATATACATACATACATACCTACATATATATAATATGTAAAAGAAAAGGGGGTTTTGAGATGACTCTGCTTACTTGTTCTGAAAATAAATTCTCAATTTCCGCTTAAATGCATACCGACTTTAAGAAACTTTTTTTTTTACAAAGACTACAACTGCCTTCAAAAAACTAACTAATGGCTCTGAAAAAAAATCATAATATGTGTTCTATGCTAAAGTCATGTATCACTTTTTACTTTTTGAAGGCGGTTGTATTTTTTGTAAAAAAAAAGGTTTTGCTGCATAGCAATGTTTTGGCAAAACCAAGTCTACGACAAATAAAAATTACGACAGAGCCTCTGGCGGTGGCTTTGTGTTTGTTGTTTTCTATTGCCACCGACTTCCGAAAGTAAAGTAACGTGTGTTCTGTGCTAAAGTTATTTATCACTTTTTAGTTTTTGAAGGCGGTTTTCTTTTTTTTTGAATAAAACTTTTTATTTTTCGCTTTTTATTGTTGCCTTAACATCCAAATTCATTAAGAAACGGCAACACACTTAAAAGAGATTGTAAGTCCTCCGGTGATTGAAGAAACTAAAACGTCGTCTAAGTAAGTTTTTCTGGGAATTTGTTGATTTTCTCAAAAAGGGCTGTACCAATTTTGATAAAATTATATGGGACCTTTTCGGAATAAACCCCTTTCGAACAAAAAAAGAATTTTGCAAATCCGTCTATATATGACTTTGTATAAACATTCGAATTGATAACCTCCTCCTTTTTGAAGTCGGTTAAAAAGCACTACTTCAATTTCGCTAAAATTTATATGGGTCCAAGCCCGTGGCATACCTTGTACATTAAACAAATATTTTCAAAATCCATCTACACAAGATACACAAGTATAATATGTTATATATTGTGGCTGGTATACAATATAAGAATTTTACGTTGTAAGTAAATAAAGAAACCACAACACATTTTAAACCGTACTAATACAAAACTAAGACCTGTATTGCTCACTACACTCGTAAATTCTAACTTTGTAACTAAAACGAAATTCCCACAACAAAAGTAAAAGTACATCTTAATTGAACTACTGCACACATCCCGCATAGGTCAGTTCGATTCAGTCGGTCAGCTGATTACGGTGGCACTTTCACTGCCACTGCGCCGAGGTCGCAAGCGCACGCTTTACCGCACCCGATCCATGAATGACTGTAGGTAAGTACCTATAGGAAGGTACAGTCGACTAAACAGTTAGGTGTAGTACTGTAGGTTGGTAGTGTTCATAAATGTTGGTGATAGTCGATATGATTCTGTTGTGCGTTGGACCATTCGGTTCCCTTCAAAATGGTTGAGCTAAATTTGTTACGCGATTTTTTTTTTTGTATGTTTGTTACGCGATTTCTCCAGGCAAATGTAAAACGATTTTGAAAATTCTTTAGGGTATGCCTCAGGGGTGGTCCCACATAAATTTTATCGAAATTGATACAGCACTTTTTGAAAAAATCGACATTATGCAAAAAAAATATACATGGATGATGTTTTAAGTTTCTCCAACCTTGTACTTGCAATATTTGTTTTGACTGTGTTGCCGTTTCTTAATGGATTTGGATGATAAGGTAAGGAGGTACTAAAAAGCGAAAAATAAAAAGCTTTTTAACAAAAAGACAACCGCCTTCAAAATCAAAAAAGTGATAAATAACTTTAGCACAGAACACACATGACTTTAGTTTCGGAAGTCGGTGGCAATACAAAACATCAAACATAACAAAGACACCAACTTCCGAAACTAAAGTCATGTGTTCTGTGCTAAAGTTATTTATCACTTTTTAGATTTTGAATGCAGTTGTCTTTTTTGTTAAAAAGCTTTTTTTGTAGTCGCGGACCACTTTCACAATTTAAACAATTCCACGGACCCCTGTTGAAGAATATTTTAAGAAAAGAAAACAAGCCTTATTTCGAGTTTGTGGCTTGGCCAAGAAATGCAGAGTTTACTACACAATTTTCTAATAAATATGCAGTGAGTTAACTGACCTATTGTGGTCCCCTGATACATTACGGACCTCTGAGAGGGGGGGGGGGGGTTGGACACTTTAAGAAACCCTGATCTAAATTGTGCTGATCCACGCGCCATATTTGTGAATGCCAGGCTATTTATAATACGTCATTGTTGTAAATAGTTTCATTGAAATAAATGCTTTGACCTAGTCTTTTTTTATGTTTGTAAGGATATTTCCTTAGTTAAGTGTCAACTAATTACACAAATCACAAGTTCAATATCGACCAGTACATGAGAAAAAGGCCTCACTGACGCATTAGCATCTTTAATAAAGTGGCGGCAGCAGATGACGTGGGATTTACTAGGACTGATATAAATGTACTAACATCCATCATAATTATTTAGTTTTAATTCACGCACCAGTAATTCCCTGTCTCTCGCATATTTTTTACAATCTAAAAGTGTTGTACATCATCCAACACCCCACATATCTCTCAGTTGGGTTGGTAGATATGCTACTTTAGGTTTGTGATTATAAAGCTACATTTCCACTGTCACCAACTCGTCAAGTTTTCTTGAGTAATGTTAAAAGTTTTGACTTTTACAAATTGCCTGTACACTTGTCTCTTAGATTGACTGTACATGTAATAGGTAGGTACTTACATGTAATCGTAGCATAATTGACATGTAGTTGTTAAATTGTAATCGGTTGGTTTTGACTGTAAATACTGATATTTTGTTGATTGGTATGTGGTTAAAAGGAGAGTGTAATTTGAGATCATTTAAAGTATGTTTTGCAAGAAGTTTATAAATTCTCTCCGCGTTTATTTTTGACAGAATTTCCATCAGCCAGATTGACGTGAAACTGAGAAACATTTAACGCTTCTCATTTAAATAAAGCATTAGTATTTTTTTTTTAATTTTTGACTGTTGATAGGCATACGTTTGACCACTATCTCACTTGGGCCTGTAGACAAAATCTCTTTTCTGTTAGCGTTAACGCCAACGGAAAAATCAAATTGTATGCAGTTGACATATTTGCGTCACGTGACATCGCGTAAGCAAACGTCAACTCCATACAATTTCATTTTCTGTTGGCGTTAACGCTAACAGAAAAGGAATTTTGTCTACAGGCCCTGATGGGAAGCGATGATGCGGTCTAACATGGTGCACGCTTGCCTAGAAGTAACCTATTCACTCTTGACTTAAAGACTCCCGGGTTGTAGCTATCAGGAAACACAGACTCAGGCAGGGAATTCCACTCCTTAGCAGTACGCACAATTTATGTATTCCCAACTTCCCATGTCCACCATGTACCGGTGGCGCATCGCAAATATTATACCTGGAAGAAGGTGGCTGGCAGCGGATGGATGCGGGCTGCCCAAGACCGGGTTGGTTAATGATCTCTGGAGGAGGTCTACGTTCAGCAGTGAACGGCAATAGGCTGATATGATTAGTAAAATGAATTCTGTACATACTTCGTAACATCGACGACAAAATAAAACTAATTACTACGTAAAGAAGCGACACTCATTACCCCTGAGAATTTATTCTCTCTTCAACATAGCTGTACTCCTAGCAGCATTGTCGTGCCGTTATTGACTACGTTTTGGGTCAGGCACTGCTTCAGTAGTCATAGTAGTATTAAGTCAGTTAAAAGTGTCGAGAATGCGCCTAAATAAGCCAGACAGCAGTCAAATGTCATTGATTCCGTATTTCTTAGGGTGTCACTACACCAATCGATCGATCGTCGATAGATGCCATCGGACGACGTCGATCGACGTTGATCGATTGGTGTGGCTTTGGCTGATCGACGGATACCGTTCGTTTAACTAATCGATCGATTGCTGGTCGATGGCATCGGTCGACGTTGATCGATTAACTCCGGTTATAATCCATCACTAATATTAATCAAGCATCGTCATCGTCAACAATCGTCCATTCTACCATCGATCTATCGTTGATCGACAATCGATCGATTGGTCTGGTAGAAACTATCGATCGTCGTCGACTAATCCATTCCACTATCGATCGATGCCGTCGATCGACGATCGATCGATTGGTCTGGTAACACCCTTACGTCTTGAATTTTCCGTCAGTACAATTTCGTTTCAAGCCATCGTTCGTTTCGTTTCTGAACCATTTTTGTCCACATTCCAGGTGCCGACATGTCGTTCCAAGGCGAGTACGCAGCGCAAGTCCTCGGCCTGTCGGGGGAGGGCGCCCGCGAGGAGACGGCGCCCTCCCCCCGCCCCACCTCCCGCCCGCTCTACCCGCTCGACGCACCGTCGCACCCCGCGCAAGACAACTTCCAAAAAGATGAGAAGGAACAGAACCATGTGCATAAGTTTAATAATGTGAGTTTTGTTTTGGAATCTTTTGTTCTATAGATGTCTAGGTTCAGGATCAGGTTAAGCAAGAAAGGAGCAATTTAAATTAAAGTGTGATGGGAGGTTTCTGCGAGAGCACGTGCTTGTGATGCTCGTAGATAAATACACAAGAATTGGCTGGCCAGATAGGCAGAAACCCTTCAGGTGCTTCAGGCTTACTGATAAACTTTGTGCACAATCTCGTCCTTTGGTCCGAACGCAAAAATCATTTTAAATGTATGTTGATTACCCTTACTTACGATAGGTTAGGATAATTGACATAGATTTGATATGTAGGTTAGGGTAATTGACATACATTTGAAACGATTTTTGCGTTCGGACCAAAGGACCAGTATTTGGTTTGAAATGTATGTAAGATGGCGAGAGGTTATTTTATTGGTAGCGGTTACTACTTTAAATCAAATGGATTGTATAATACAATTACATTATTTGTAAGAAGAAAAAGCTTTATTTTGTTTATTAATATTTGGTCTTGAAATATCTGGTCATGTTGCATAATACGCGATATATAAAGTCTCGCACGCTCAATAATAAATTGATCGATTACTTTTTTGAGGTCTAAAATGAGTTAGACAAGCAAAGAGATACGTTTTAACGTCATCCATCTTTCTATCTCGGGTTTTTTTTTTTGATATTTTGGTCCTAAACGGAGACATTATAAACTTTAAACCATTATGAAAAGTTAGTTTGACGACACGGTTGGCGCAGTGGCTGAGCGATCGACTGCTGCGCAGCGTGTTGCGGGTTCGATTCCCGCCCAGGGTAAACATTTGTGTGATGAGCACTTGTGTTTGCCTTGTGTCTGGGTGTTGTTTATCTATATATGTATGTATTTACAAAAAAAAAAAATGTATTTGTGTATGTATATCAGCTGTCTGACACCCATAGTACAGGGTCTCCCTAGTTTGGGGTCAGATGGCCGTGTGTGAAAATGTCCCCACATATTATTATTATTATTATTATTATTAGTCCTGATTGCCAAAACGTTTCTTGCGATTTCCAACAAAACTTTTTTTGTGTTAAGTTAGTCTATTAAGGATGCGACTTGTCTATTTGCTACAGTAAGAAACTAACATAAATATTTTGATGTATTCCAGCAGCGGTATGGCGGCGGCGGGGGAGGGGAGGAGGAGGGCGCGGTGCTGGATCTGCGCGCGCGGGAGCCGTCCGTGATCTCGGTGGGCTCGCAGCACTCCGGCGCCTCCGAGCCCGCCGGGTACCTCGACGCCGTCAGGTGAGGCCTCAGTCTCCATATGACGAGCGTATAGTCAACCACGAGTGTATTGTACCTGCGCCACGGGAGCCGTCCGTGATCTCGGTGGGCTCGCAGCACTCCGGCGCCTCCGAGCCCGCCGGGTACCTCGACGCCGTCAGGTGAGGCCTCAGTCTCCATATGACGAGCGTATAGTCAACCACGAGTGTATTGTACCTGCGCCACGGGAGCCGTCCGTGATCTCGGTGGGCTCGCAGCACTCCGGCGCCTCCGAGCCCGCCGGGTACCTCGACGCCGTCAGGTGAGGCCTCAGTCTCCATATGACGAGCGTATAGTCAACCACGAGTGTATTGTACCTGCGCCACGGGAGCCGTCCGTGATCTCGGTGGGCTCGCAGCACTCCGGCGCCTCCGAGCCCGCCGGGTACCTCGACGCCGTCAGGTGAGGCCTCAGTCTCCATATGACGAGCGTATAGTCAACCACGAGTGTATTGTACCTGCGCCACGGGAGCCGTCCGTGATCTCGGTGGGCTCGCAGCACTCCGGCGCCTCCGAGCCCGCCGGGTACCTCGACGCCGTCAGGTGAGGCCTCAGTCTCCATATGACGAGCGTATAGTCAACCACGAGTGTATTGTACCTGCGCCACGGGAGCCGTCCGTGATCTCGGTGGGCTCGCAGCACTCCGGCGCCTCCGAGCCCGCCGGGTACCTCGACGCCGTCAGGTGAGGCCTCAGTCTCCATATGACGAGCGTATAGTCAACCACGAGTGTATTGTACCTGCGCCACGGGAGCCGTCCGTGATCTCGGTGGGCTCGCAGCACTCCGGCGCCTCCGAGCCCGCCGGGTACCTCGACGCCGTCAGGTGAGGCCTCAGTCTCCATATGACGAGCGTATAGTCAACCACGAGTGTATTGTACCTGCGCCACGGGAGCCGTCCGTGATCTCGGTGGGCTCGCAGCACTCCGGCGCCTCCGAGCCCGCCGGGTACCTCGACGCCGTCAGGTGAGGCCTCAGTCTCCATATGACGAGCGTATAGTCAACCACGAGTGTATTGTACCTGCGCCACGGGAGCCGTCCGTGATCTCGGTGGGCTCGCAGCACTCCGGCGCCTCCGAGCCCGCCGGGTACCTCGACGCCGTCAGGTGAGGCCTCAGTCTCCATATGACGAGCGTATAGTCAACCACGAGTGTATTGTACCTGCGCCACGGGAGCCGTCCGTGATCTCGGTGGGCTCGCAGCACTCCGGCGCCTCCGAGCCCGCCGGGTACCTCGACGCCGTCAGGTGAGGCCTCAGTCTCCATATGACGAGCGTATAGTCAACCACGAGTGTATTGTACCTGCGCCACGGGAGCCGTCCGTGATCTCGGTGGGCTCGCAGCACTCCGGCGCCTCCGAGCCCGCCGGGTACCTCGACGCCGTCAGGTGAGGCCTCAGTCTCCATATGACGAGCGTATAGTCAACCACGAGTGTATTGTACCTGCGCCACGGGAGCCGTCCGTGATCTCGGTGGGCTCGTAATTATAACATATTAATTGGATTATCTGGTTTATGTGAATGATTATGATCAATAATTCATTGAAATGTCATAATTATGTAACTTTGTTTTATATTTGCACGCCGAAATTAAAGGCCAGAATAAGAGAACAAGTTTTTGCATTTTACCAACCTTCTGTACCTCATTTATGCAAATAAATGATTTTATTTATTTTTTACTAGCGACCCGACCCGGCTTCGCATGGGCCTATAGCCTTCCTCGGTAAATGGACTATCCAACACAAAAATATTTTTTCAATGCGAACCAGTAGAACCTGAGATTAGCGCGTTCCACCAAACATACAAACAAACTCTTCAGCTTTATAATATTAGTAAAGATTTTGATTGATGTCTATAAAACAGTACAGTAATAAAATCCCCTCCCTGTATTCCAGATCAACAGTGTCGGTGTACTCCGGCAACTCCAACTCGAGCTCGGACCGCGACATCCTGGACCTGTCCATGCCGGACAAGAACTCCATGACCGAGGTGTGCTACGTGTGCGGCGACGAGTACAAGCGCGGCACGCTCTACAACCTGCACACCAAGGAGCCGAAGGATAAATCGGTAATGGTTGTAGTGTGATGGTGTATATATAGTGTAGATATGGTAAACAGGATAAAACTTTGGATTTTGTCATAATATTATTAACTAACTTTGCTCGCGACTTCGTCTGCGTGATTTATTACATTTATTATTTTGAAACCTTACAGCTAGGATACAGATAGATGACAATTGGTGACAGAAGGCCATTTAAAAGTGTTCACTGTGTTTAGGCTCTCCTGTTGAGAACCTAATAGCCAGGTGTAAATAATTGCATTGCCCTACGTTTTCTGCAAGGCGCAAATATCGTGGCGGTGTGTGTGAAAACTATAAGTGTCAAAGTGACGTCCAATTTAAAATTCCTAAAATAAATGTAATTATCTAAAATTCATAATATAATCATTCGAAGAAACTAAATACCCAGTAATTAGTCTCGTAGTCGGAGAGAATTAACAAATTATCTCTAAAGAAGTTTGTGCACAGTATTTTTTTTAAGTTTAGAAACATTCGTCGAGGATAAGTCAAGTTCAGCGACACTGGCACATCAAGTTGTATACCCTGCTAGCCTTTATTATATAAGAGGTTTGTTGATATACATGATAAGCACCGCACAGAGGGGGAACACACAGAGGTTGATGATTGCTTAAGAGCGCCCATCCCGTCATATTTCCCATACAAACGCTCGTACGCGATTACGGCGTTATAACAAATTATTTCCTAAATATTTTTAACACCCAGGAATCTTGTGGTTAAAATCTAGCTTTGTATGAAGTCAAAAATAAACGTTTTTGAGAAACGAATTCAGTAAACACGTCCGAAAATCAGCTTTTTTGCACAATTTTATTTGAACTTTGGCCGTTCATAATGCACTCATACATTGAAAAAGTAAAAAAACAGCTTCATACAAACCTTGCATATGTAATGGTGATTCTAAATTACAAACATTATTACCAAAAACCTGTAAGGCTTTTTCAAAAACACGTATGTCCTGGAACAAGTAATGTGAAATATCCGCGCGCCAATTTTCCTGTGATGTTATCGCGTTCTCACTCACTCGTTTGTTTTCGAGATTTGCGTTGGTTGAAACAAAAAAAAAAATTCCATCGCGCTCGCGTTGAAGTTCGTTCGATGAGGCAGGGCGCTCTTAATGTGAAGGATGGAACACTCAGTCCAATTTTGCTCATCAGTTCAGAACAGTTTGTTGAACCGTTCAGCTAGAGGAAGAATGTAAAACGTCCTGCAGCGGCTGCTTCATATATGACGTTCAAAAGTGCCTTTTAATGGTCCTATAGAAATAAATGATTTGACGTTGAATGTCGATTTTCGGGGCCAAAGTAAAAGTAGCCAATTTAGTCTGTACATTCATCTAAATGGGTTCAACAGTTTAGTCGTTAAATCTTACTAAACTAGCAAACATACATTCACATGTATAATATTAGTATAGAATATAGATAGCACCCAGCAATAACGTGGTTTCTAGTTAGCGAAATAATTATCAAAATCGTACCAGTAGTTCCAAAGACTACCTATAACAAACAAACAGAAACAAACACTTCAGACTTTGTAATATTACTATAGATTTGTGAATGGGGACCTCTATAGTGGACCTGTATGCAACTAGAAACAATTTTTTCTCATTTGACGTTCAAAAGTGCCATATAATGGTCTAATGTCAATAATGTCCGTGCTCCATCTTAGACCGTATCGTCGCTTCCCATCAGGTGAGTTAGTGGTCAAACTTATGCCTATCAATAGTAAAAAAATAAAAAAAATGTAATAAATGATTTGACTTTGACTTTAACTTTTGACTTTGTATAAATTTATAGTAATACGGTCCTTGAACCGGCGCGTCATATCCTTGTCTGCGATAGCACCTGCGAAAACTGTCTGTGCAAATATTAGTCATACCCCCAATATCTACTGTATATTCAATATTTTGTCGATACAATTACAGTCAATTGCATGTCACAGGCGCTTGATAAAAATGCTGCGAGCCAATAAAACTTATTTTACCATTTAATTTTAATAAAAATGAATACCTAGACAGAATAAGGTAACTTGAGACTGGTCGGAGTCTAGTATTGAACTGTTATACTCAGTCAAATATGGTGAAGCGTCAGCGCTATATGGTAGAAGTTCCACGGTCTCGAACCAAGTGCTTCGCTACATTTATTGTGCAAACCGCCAGACTGTGGAATTCACTGCACTTTCCTACACGAGTGAACCGGTTCATCCTAGACAAGCGTGCTCCACCTTAGGCAGCATCATCACTGCTTCTTTCTGGCAGAGACAGATAGAAAGATATGAATAGTTAATATAAGAGTTTTTAGAATACGCCAGTTGCAACTTACAAATCCATGTTAGATGGAAAATGCGGCCAGACGCAAGCCTATTGGTATAAAAAAAGAGAGTTGGTGTGTCAGAATTGATTCTGTATTTCTTACCGTCAAGTAGTTGAAGCGTTCAACACTAGATGGCGCTTGTAGTCACTGTTGAAAGCTTTTGCATTGAAAATATTCGATTGAATATGCTTTCTTCTCTGTATCGGCATGAATTCTGCGAAGATAGTTCGTGTGAGGTAAATAGAAAAAATAAACTAATTACTGAGGCGGTTGCAGGGTTTTCCAACATTTTGTGTATAACCAGTAGAGCTATACACAAAAATCCCCCTCGGTGAACACCTAAGTGAAGTGAGCTGTCATCCGTCCCGATGCTAGGGATTGACAAAGCAGAAGGACGGATGACAGCTCACTTCACCTAGGTGTTCACCGAGGGAGATTGTAACAGAATAGACATACAGATGAACTCATGAGAAACCAAAATATTATAAAATAATCTCCTCATTATGTTTTCTCGTGACCCACAGGCAGTATTTCAGATTAGAAATAAACTATAAGTTTGTTAGTATGGCGTTCTATCGAAGTGCACTTAAAGTTCGGATTGACCATTTTTCACCCTTATGTTCAAATAAAATAAGTTTGAAAAGTGGTCAACCGCGAACATAGCCTCCAAATTCTTCATGATATATTTATATTCATTTTCTCCTATACTTTTAAAACTTAGACGCGTATCCCGGTTCACGATCCAACAGAACCGGGCCACTGTCTGACGTCACCAATCAACGCTCACTCAGCAGTCACTATAGCCAATAAATTGAAATATCTCCGTAAGTAAAGGCTATCTATGTCAGCGGGGCGGGCCACAGGCCACAGGCTATCGCGCAGTGGAAAATATCGCAGTGTTGTCTTGTCGCTGACCTTGCGATCCTGGTTCATAGGTTATCTGTGACGTGGACGATCGGGAAATGGACAGCCAAGTTCTGTTAGTGTGTGATTATTTATTACTAGCATTTTGCCCGCGTTTATTTTCTCAAGGATCCCTATATTTTTTTTCAAAATGTAGCCTATGTTACTCAGGGATAATGTAGCATTATAAAGGTGAAAGATTTTTTTAAATCGGACTGTAGCCACCATGCATCACAGCACATAACGTTTGAGTGACATTTCTGCATAAAGAAACATTGAAGCAACCAGCTCTGAGAAGAACTACAACGTTTGACATTTCTCGTAAAAGAAACAGAGAATAGTTCTGAAAAGAACTGTTGTTGTGTTTTTTGACAAACTGCGAAGAAACGAGAAGAAAGCTTCGAGTCGCGGCGTCTTCCTATCGCCGCGCCCAAACAATCACACGCAGATATTCACGCAACGGCGGCTGCGTCGAAATGGAAGCGCGCGACGCCCACGCACTTATATTTATGCATTCGGCAGCGCGGCGCGCGAGCGCGGGAAACACACACGCGCCCCCTCGCGGAATTCACGTGACAACCGTGCAGTGTGATGTGATTGGTTGTAATTACTTTGTTTCTATTGGTTATACTTTTGTAAATCTGTTGTTAAAATTAATGTACAGTTTTTGATTGGTTAAGCAAACATAATGTAAATACTACATAAGACGCACTATTTTGTAAATAAACATATTACTTTATTATTACTTCTACACTATCAACGAGTATTTTCTTCAACCTTCTGATATCTCCAAGAGTCAATCAAGATCCTCCTAACTACCGCCAAGAATCTCCAAAGTGGTCAGCTTCGCCAAAGTGGTTACCCCGTGCAGAACACAGTGAAGAAATTGAAGATCGCCTCAAAAAAAAAAAAAAAAAAATCCATCAAGATGTCGAATCCCTGCTCAACAGAACAATCAAGCTCAACATCGCACTCAAGCCCGAAGGTAGAAGCGGCCGGCATATCACTCACCATTCGCATCCCACCTTTCTGGCGCGATCGACCACGACTCTGGTTCATCAGCTTCGAAGCAGCAACTCACGACCTCAAGAAAGGAGAAGGCCAGCTTGCTCAGATGGTCATTGCACAGCTCGAGCGACAAGACATCGAGCAGATCATGGACCTACTTTACAACCCACCAGAGACGGATCAATACAAGGCCATCAAGGAAAGACTCATATCAGCCTACGAAGAGTCCGACAGCCGCCAGTTTCAGAAACTGCTGTCCGAGATGGAACTCGGAGACCAGAGGCCGACACAACTACTCCGGCGCATGCGAAACCTTGCTACAGACAAGATACCGGAATCCACTCTGCGACTCATGTGGACCAACCATCTTCCATCACACGTCCGTTCAGTCCTCGCCGTCAGCGAAACATTCAGCACCAAGACAGCACTCGATGAACTCGCTCTACTCGCTGACAAGATAATGGAGCAGACAGCAGCAACAGAAGTCGCAGTCGTGCAGACAACACCACCACCACCATCCGCACCACACGCTGATACGCAGTACCTTATTAGCGAAATAAGAAAATTATCACTAGAAATAGCTGAGTTAAAATCAAGTCGATATAACAACAACTATCGCCACAGACGTCACTCATCTCGTCACCGCAGCACGTCACGACCGAGAGCATCCAGCAGTCGAGAAGCATCGCCATCACCATTCTGTTACTATCACCGACGTTTCAAAGAAGAAGCTAGGCGCTGTACATCGCCTTGCTCATTCAAGAAACAGAACTCGGAAAACTAGACGGAACGTTGGCAATGGCGGACACCGGCGTTCAAGAAAAGTCCCACCGCCTATACGTCACTGACAGGAACTCGAAGTTATCATTCCTAGTCGACACTGGAGCAAACATATCCGTGCTACCGAGAACAAAGGGACAAATACCTAAACCGCTACCTTTCCAGCTATACGCAGCGAACAACACAACTATAGCTACGTATGGCGAGAAAACATTAACACTCGATTTAAATCTTCGTCGACCGTACTTGTGGAAATTCATCGTAGCTGACGTCACCAAACCCATACTGGGAGCCGATTTTCTCAATCATCACCAACTTATCGTCGATCTGAAAAACCGAAGATTAATCGACGGTGTGACTAGCCTAAAGGTCAACGCCCCGCTACGACTATCGGACGTACCTACCGTACGCAGCATAGACATCACGCAGTCATACCACGACATATTAGCACAATATCCCGGCATAACAAGACTAACATCGATGCAATTAAGCTCCGATATCAACGTGCAACATTATATCGAAACAACAGGACCACCGATACACAGCCGAGCTCGACCGATCCCACCACACCGTTTCGAAATAGTGAAGAAAGAATTCGAAAATATGATCGAACAAGGATTATGCAGACCTAGCAAGAGCCCATGGTCATCACCTCTACACATCGTTCCCAAGAAGAATGGCGATATTAGAGTTTGTGGTGACTATCGCCGACTCAATTCCATCACTATACCAGATCGCTATCCTGTTCCACGCATCAAAGATTTCACTCATCACCTATCAGGAAAAACTATCTTCTCAACAATTGATCTCAACCGCGCCTACCAACAACTGAGCGTAAGAGAAGAAGACATCCAGAAGACAGCCATTATAACTCCAATGGGATTATTTGAATTCCCACGTATGTGCCCGGGTTTGAAAAACGCGGGACAAACGTTTCAACGTTATATCCATGAAGTTCTACGAGGATTAGATTTCGTTTTCCCTTTCATCGACGATTTGTTATTGGCATCAGAAAACGAAGACCAACACAGAAAACATCTCCATATAGTACTGAAGCGATTAGAAGAAAACGGTATCACCATCAACCCCACCAAATGTAACCTAGGCAAACCAGAAGTCCAGTTCCTTGGTTACACCGTATCGGAAGAAGGAATAAAACCACCGCAACATAAAATCCAAGCAATCAGCGATTTCCCTCAGCCCACTACAATCGAAGAACTACGAAGATTTCTCGGAATGATCAATTTCTACCGTGATCATATACCTAACGCCGCAGTACTACAAGCCCCACTTAATTCATACCTACACAACGTAAAGAAGCGAGACAAAACTCCGATCACCTGGACCGATGAGGCAACGCAAGCATTCCAGCATTGTAAAGCCAGCATCATAAAAGCAGCTTTACTCGCTCACCCATCACATCATGCAACACTTGCCTTATTCTGTGACGCATCCGACAACTCAGCTGGTGCCGTTCTACAACAATACCTAAACGACACATGGCAACCGCTCGGATATTATTCCAAGAAATTCACCGACGCGCAAAAGAAGTATTCTACATACGATCGAGAATTACTCGCTATCTACATGGCAGTGAAACACTTTCGTAAAACATTTGAAGGACGCCACCTTATTATATTTACGGATCACAAACCATTAACGTTCGTAATGTCAAAAGCCCAATCAAACACAGAAATACCAAGACGAACGAGACAACTTTTGTTTATTAGCGAATTTACCACGGACATACGTCACGTCAGCGGTAAACAAAACATCGTCGCCGACACACTCAGCCGCATCGAAACAATATCTTGCCCATCTTCAATAAACTTCAAGGACATAGCTACCGCGCAAGCAAAGGATAGCAACATTGAAAAATTATTACAAGAAAACAACATCGATCTCAAGAAAATAATAATATCTAACACTGACATCGAGTTATTCTGCGAAACATCTACACCTTATATACGCCCGTATATACCAGAAGAACATAGACAAGAAGTTTTCAACAGCGTGCACAATATCAGTCACCCTGGTACGCGCACGACTCGTAAACTCGTCACACAAAAATTCTTTTGGCCATCAATGATCGCAGACATCAGCCGTTGGACTCGAACCTGTATACAATGTCAGAAAAGCAAGATACAACGTCACACATTCTCAAACATCTCATCTTTCCCACCATGTGATCGTTTTCAAAATCTCCATGTCGATGTGGTGGGGCCATTATCTACAACAGCTCAAGGTTATCGCTACCTAGTAACAATGATCGACCGACTAACGAAGTGGCCCGAAGCAATACCTACAGATGAAATAACAGCTGATCGAATCGCCGATATCGTCTATCAACACTGGATATCAAGATTTGGTTGCCCGACTACACTAACAAGCGACCAAGGTCGTCAGTTTGAGAGTCAGCTGTTCCAAAACCTAATGAAACAAATGGGTATCAAGAAAAATCGCACCACACCTTATCATCCTCAGAGCAACGGAATGGTCGAACGATGGCATCGTTCGCTCAAAACATCATTACGCGCGAAACTCTCCGACACAAGTTCATGGGTCAACGAACTCCCTACAGTGCTACTCGGATTACGAGCCGCTCTGCGCACCGACACCGGTGTGAGCGCCGCCGAACTTACGTACGGATATAACCTACGTTTACCTGGTGATTTCTTTACGAGTACACACACACCTACAATGGACTATACTTACGTCGATAAACTGCGTAGCATCATTCAAGCAAACAAACCGCAATCAGTCACCGAGCATCATAGCAACAATAAACGCGTATTCGTGCATCAAGAGTTACTCAAGTGCAGTCACGTGTTTATCAGAACTGATGCAGTCAAGAAACCATTCCAAGCTCCGTATGAAGGCCCATATCGTGTTATTAACCGAACAGAAAAGGTATATACCATACAGTTACCTAATCGGCAAGCCAACAGATCAATCGATCGACTGAAGCCTGCATACGTCATAGCTGAGCATACCGATACCTTACCTCCAACCAAGATTACCATCACCAAAACCTTACCTCAAAACCAGATTACCATCACCAATACCTTACCTCAAAACCATATTACCAATACCAAGCAAACCCAAGCCAGTACCACACCAGTCAAGCAACAAGTACCTACGGACAACGTGACGTCACAGCCCGCTGTCAAGAACACAACACGTTCAGGCCGCGTCGTCAAGCTTCCGGTACGCTTCGCTTGAAGGGGAGTACTGTAGCCACCATGCATCACAGCACATAACGTTTGAGTGACATTTCTGCATAAAGAAACATTGAAGCAACCAGCTCTGAGAAGAACTACAACGTTTGACATTTCTCGTAAAAGAAACAGAGAATAGTTCTGAAAAGAACTGTTGTTGTGTTTTTTGACAAACTGCGAAGAAACGAGAAGAAAGCTTCGAGTCGCGGCGTCTTCCTATCGCCGCGCCCAAACAATCACACGCAGATATTCACGCAACGGCGGCTGCGTCGAAATGGAAGCGCGCGACGCCCACGCACTTATATTTATGCATTCGGCAGCGCGGCGCGCGAGCGCGGGAAACACACACGCGCCCCCTCGCGGAATTCACGTGACAACCGTGCAGTGTGATGTGATTGGTTGTAATTACTTTGTTTCTATTGGTTATACTTTTGTAAATCTGTTGTTAAAATTAATGTACAGTTTTTGATTGGTTAAGCAAACATAATGTAAATACTATATAAGACGCACTATTTTGTAAATAAACATATTACTTTATTATTACTTCTACACTATCAACGAGTATTTTCTTCAACCTTCTGATATCTCCAAGAGTCAATCAAGATCCTCCTAACTACCGCCAAGAATCTCCAAAGTGGTCAGCTTCGCCAAAGGACCAATCGAAACTTGCATACACGCACAGACACATTAGAAAGAGAAAGCGCATGCGAGAAAGAGACAGCATGAGAAAAAGAGAAAGGCGTATGTATAATGCAAAAATCTTACGTGACGTCTCCCGAATCACGCCTACCGCAAGCCGCGTTGAGGAATTTCTTTCCATACAAACGTGCTATACCTACAAAGTAAAAATGAATGTAGCAGTAGAACCATGTACGAAATGCATGGTCCCTTCCATGATTTATACGTATTCCCCATATTTTTAGGGAAAGGTGTTTAATACATCCACATTGTGCCAAGTACGTCAAGTCTCATATTAAAAGCGGGCATAAATCCTTACTGCACAATATTATTGAAGAAACGCTGACGGAAAAACCGAATAATATACTAGTTCTAAGTTTTACAACCAACAACAAAGTTGCAAAGCAATTAACTATGACTTGAACCTATTATATAATTATTTTTATAACATAATTCTTTCCGACTGACAATTATTGTATTACTCACTGAACTTGACCCGTGCACTGCCGCGCTCCCACGTAATTACTGAGAACAGTCGTTACCCTTATGATGTGTATAATTTAATCTTGTTTTTATTATTAAGGTTCTGTATCGATATCTGTATGTTGTACCCTGTTATGAATTTTATTATTGGCGTCGGCAGTATTCATAGGTATGATAAAACCTATTATACAGAAAATTTTTTGGTTAACTTTAGGCCCCTGCGCGCCTCGGAAAGCGCATAAAGCCGTCGGTTCTGGCTGTGATTGTTGTTATGGGTACTAAGATGCAAGGAAGTCTGACAAACAAGCAAGCTAACCAACTGGTGGCCAAGTCTGCTATTTTTATAATTTCGTAATTCCAACACGATCCCATTGTCATTTTGCTAAAAGTTCGTAATCTGCTAAATTCATAATGGTCCATTATTGGTCGGTCGAATTAAAAGCAATGACTGCACAATGACGTTCTAATGGTAGGTCACTGATCAAAGGAACTGTCAAAATTTTAGCAGATTACCGCCTAAGTCAGTCATTCAGTTGTCATTTCGTACGAGATTACCATTCTATATCATTTCTTTCAATGGCGTGTCAGTGGTTGACCATTGGAAAGTCATAATGACGCCATTATACTAGTAGATTACCAAACTTGTCAAAATCAACAATTATGAAATCAATGATAGACCATTCTGACACTATTGAAATAGCAGACTTGAGGCCCTGGTATCGTATTGCCTGGTAACCGTCTTGTTTAGATTTGGTACCTGGGTAATGTAATTGAAAGAAAAGAAAATAAATTTATTTGTGCCAATATGACGCATTGAGTTTTGGAACGGTGTTTGGAAAATGGTTTACAGTAGCTAGTAAAGTAATGGTTGACTACACTTTTGTGATGAGGTACCTCTACCTACTGTGTATGTTGTATAAAGTGTAATAACCCTTGCAGGTCACATTCGTCTTGCGTTGAAATCTGGTCTCAATAAAATTGACCTGAAAAAAGGTTTACAAATCTAAGTGTTCGTTAATACCTACATTAGTTAAAAACTGTGTTGCAATCATAAGCGCCCATCTTCAGTAATAACAATTAATAATCAAATTATCCTTACAGACCGATTGTCCAACGAGACAACACGTCTTTATCAATTTTTCAACATAATCTGTTGCGTGCCGTCACGAGAAACCTAATTTTATCAATATTCCTGGAATCCGCACAATACTAGTTTGAACGCATTTAAATCTGACAACGTCCAATACGTAATAAATGAACAAAAATATCCTACAATAGTGACCCCTGCATATCGGGAGCAATATTGTAAATAACAATAGTACATTGATAATAAACTTGCCTCGTTATCTACCAGATGCACTACCGACCCCTATTATTGTAGGCAGCGTTACGATACGACACGGTTTTACGTGGTATCCTTACATTGTAGTTTAATTACGGATGATTGTGTTGTACGCAGTCAAGTGTTCTGAGGTTCAGGTTAGATCATTGGTGAAGGTTAAGTTAGTGTTTTAATAATAGAATATGTCTACAGTTTGGTTTGGCTCAAAGGACCACTTTTGATATTTGGTCTGGTCCTTCGAGTCACAAATAGGTTTCGAGAATTTGAAGATCTTGAGATCATTGTGGTGGGTTTAATTACTTAAATAAGATACCTACTCACTACAAAGGTAAAGGGAATCCATGTAATCCATGTTCAATAAAAAAAAACATCCAAAATTCGTGTATAATGGACAGGCGTGAAATTGTGAAGTATATATGGCTAGAAAAGGAAATGACTCCTGGAATAACGGCTAACAGAGATGTATGAAAGAAGAAGTTATGCACAGACGGTAAATACAATTGTATAATGTCAGATAACTCATATATAGATGATAATTTGCGGAAAATAACGGACACACAAACATTTATATAATTAAAAATAGTTCTTTCATTGATAATTAGTAGGTATACGTGTGTTAGTCAATAAGTCAATTGGGTCACAATAATAAGACTATTTTTGGCTTCAATCATGCTAATACTACGTCTTATAATGACATCATGTAACTGAGTGTTATAATCGCTGTGGTCTTGTAAGGTTGTCTTTAAGAAATCGCTTATAGCGATCTACTTTTGTATGAATTCTATTTATTAATGGCGAAACGTATCTTAAGTTTTTAAACGTTTTTTGATGGAGATGGAATACCACCAAGTGTAATTGTCTAAAAGCGCCATTGTCTAAGAGACAGTAAAAGTACTTTCCTACACAGGGTGGTAGCATGGTTGAGTATCCTGGGTTGGACAGTCACCAAAACATCCACCATGCTTGATGACAAATATACCTACCATACCAAACTGACAAATTTTCCCAATTGAATATAACAATAATAATATGTAGAGACATTTCACTCACGGCCATCTGACCCCAAACTAGGGAGACCCTGTACTATGGGTGTCAGACAGCTGATATATATACACAAATATATTTAAATACATACATATATAGATAAACAACACCCAGACACAAAGCAAACTCAAGTGCAGGTGTGTTTATGAAAGTTAAAGTTGAAAATCTATCAAATAAATTTTTCAGATTTTTATAGCTTGATGTGGTGGTCTCTGTACTTTGATTTAGATCGAGATAGGAAGCCACTAGCGGCTAGTTTTTAAAAAATACCCACCGAGCGGCAATTTCCAAAGCTTGTATAATAACAATTTCTGATGAAAGGGTCTGCGTGTAAGCTCACATGTTATCAGCATGTTTTCTTTGACCTGTGCACTTTGTCTAGATGTTTACCTTACAGATGGCGTGTTAATGTTGTTATATTATTAGCTATAATTAAGGATGGCTGAATGATTTTCAAATATTTTAGACATCATAATTGAGCGAATTTTACTGTCATATCTTTGGTCAGTATGATTGTCTTATAGACAAATCAAAATCACAGAGACATTACGTTTAGGGAAAAAGAAACCGAGAATTATGACGTGTTTCCTCATTCCATAGCAAAAAGGGATGCTGCCATCGGTCATGTATATTGCTATTTCTTTCTCCCTCTTTCTTTTTGAATATTCTAATAGTCCCTACCTATTGGTTAATCTGTGTCGCTACCAACTCTTCTGATCTTAAGTGATGACGAGACCTCTATCTTTCATGTCCTCTGTCTCTTCGCCCCTATCTTCTCCCTTTCATGTCCTCTCTCTCTCTCTCTCTCTCTCTCTCTCATCCTTCCATCCTAGAAGGAATGGAAGGGAGAAAGAGAGAGAGGGACTCTTTCTCCCTTCCATTCCTTCTAGATAGAAGGTTATTTCTCCTCTTGTTATCTCCTTATCTGTTTTCTCCCTCTCCCTCTCGTTTTCTTCCTCTCTTCCTCTCGCTTTTTCCTTCCCTAATTCTCTCTCTCTCTCTCTCTCGCCCCCTGGTATGGTAACGAACATAAAAAAACACTTCTAATTTGCGGCAAATATCTCCTGGCGGTAGAATTTCCCATGTCATTAAAACAAAATATAATTACATAGATCTCAATTTGGCAGTCATCACGCCAAGGTCGATATTATTGTAAAATATAAATAGATGACCATTTAACGATGTGTCACTGAAAAAAGAACATGTTTACATAACAACGATAACCTAAAGAGCACATAGCAACGGTAGATATACATGTGACCCGTGAATTATATGCATTTATATGTTGTAATAAAGCTTTAATATATTTGATCAATATGATTAAGTTGTGGTAGAATTTGGCTCGAATTTAAAGAGTTCAGTGGGTTTCATGTGTAAAAATCTCCTCTGGTGATTTTTTTTGAGGTGATCTGTTAATTACTGGTTTATTAGGTGGGATGACACTCACCTAAACCTCACTTCACCTGAAGTGACTGAGGGAAATATTTACAGAACAAGCTATAGATAATAATTAATGTAAAACATAAATGAGCATTTTAAATCTATAAAGCAATTTATTGGTTTTGAATTGATCTCGCGCATGAAGAAATGTCAAATTAAAAAGATATGCCAAAGTTATTCTAATTTGTATGACATTTCAATTCTGATAGCTTGACTTTGAACGATTTGCGGTTGTGCAGACAAGAATCAGAATTGCGTCAACCGAATAGACCAAATAGGGGTGGGTTTTTTTCCGCTTCGTTTCGGTAGACTGACTGCCAAGATAGTTTTGTATGAATCTCAAATGTCTCGCTGATTAGAGAGTAGAGTGTGATTTAGATCATTCGGTTCCCTTCAGAATGGTTAAGCTAAATGGTACTGATCCACGTGTCACGTTCGTGAACTGGCGCTGTCAGTTGAGATTGGTCATGTCCACGAAGTATATAACAGAGGAGATGGCGTCATCGAATTTTCCCATAGAATGCGTGACACTTTTTCAAGCTAAACCCTGCCTACATTTAGTCAAGCCCCGCCTTTTTTCCTAACGGTGAATAGCAAAAGCTAAATGCTGTCATTTTCTACGTGGTTTAGCTATATCATGCTAGATGTCTCTATGACAATATGTATTCGCAACACAGGGGCGAACTTAGTGCCTTTTTATTTTTTGCAAGGATTTTTCTTATAAACATGGGTTGTGAAAATAAAACGGATGGTGTGTCCCGAGTGTTACGCAATTATGGTGCTGTATCATACGCAGCGAATCTAGTTAATCGTTGCCTCGACTTACTGGCTACTTAAGTACATATCAATATTAAAATGAATTTAGGTATGCAAAGAAGAAAGAATAAAATACAAGACGTTTATTATACTAATAATTATATATTTTTTGATGTAATCAAACTATATTACTTATATACTTGCATGTATATGTACATCGTTAATAATCGCCGCCGCCGTTATTAAATTATTTAATTCTAAGTACGGCCCTGACATTATTTTGCTTGTCAATGCAGCAATGATGCAATTTTAGGGATTTTCCCATTTTCGGGGGAATATAATAAATAAATAATAATAAAACGTTTAATTCGACCTCAAAGGATCATAGCCACACACATTTATAACAATACCAGAAACACAAAACAATTAAATAAAACAAAAAATATAATTAAAATACACACATTATGTTACCTACTGATTTCGATTGCTCAGTAAGTGAACCATACAGCAATGGTTCAGGTACTGGCAGCATACACTAGATAAGATAATTATGGTTTACGACGATTCTTATTTTTATTCGGGGATTTAGAATCAAAGGGGATAAGTATTAACATCTCATTTTGAAATTACGATGGTATGTAATGAAACCTGGAATTATGCTAGTGTTGTCCCGAAAAAAAAAATTATCTTGATAATTAATTATGTAACATGGCGAACTAAATTATAGGTAAGTAGGTAGTGCTATCGGCGGCGCTTCGGCGTTTAATTTTGATTTAATGTTAGAGGCTAGATATTCACCATGTTTTCACGTTTTAAGGGGCTATTAAACGACTTTTACAGATTTTAAACTGACATTCACGTCTAAATGTGCAGTGTAAATGATTTGAAAAAAATATATGTTACTAGCTAACTACTAGAACATTCTCTTAATCATATAGAAAGTGAATATTTTTGATTAAGTTTATATTAAATAGTTTAATTAACTCGTGAAGTTGTGTCTGACGCGGACAAAACATTGACAATCACACAAAATCTACCAGGTATAATTAAACGAAACTTACACTATCTTACAGACAATTTTATTATCTATCTTTTAGTATACGCCTTTTTTTAATTTTAAAAGAATACTACTTTTATTAAATTTTTTCGACTAAACTTTGAGAGTTTTGGACGCAAAACTGATGCCTCACACTAGATGGCATACGGAACAAAAAATGGAAAATTTTAATTTAAAACAACAATACAATACATTTCGTCGACATAAAGGATCAAGATAATCGAAAATGTATTTACAAACATACATAATAGTTTTAAACCTATTAATAATTATATTTTCATCCCACCATCTCGGAAAGAGTATTTTTAATCTTCAATATCTGAGTGGAAAAGCCGTTTTTATTCTCTAGAGGATAAAGTAAATTTATCTTCAATATCTGAGTGGAAAAGCCGTTTTTATTCTCTAGAGGATAAAGTAAATTGAATTTAGAACATCGTGTGCACTAAGTTTGTGAATTAAAAAAAAACATTAAACCTATTTACTGCTACCTCTATGGTGCCGAATATATCATACAACTTTTTTTTAATTTGTTAAAAACTCAGACTTTGTAAACGTTTTTTTTTTGCATTTAGTCATTTCCTCGCTGAGGTGGAATGAAAAGTTACGTGTTGCACTCGAGTGCAAAGATTTTTCACCTCGTGCTCTTTTGATTCCCTCGCTAACGCTCAGGATTCTAATTTTGAATCACTCGCTGCGCTCGTGATTCAATTTTAGAATCCTTCGCTTGCTCGGTCATCAAAATTGAACACGCGGTTAAAAAGCAACTTTGCACTCTTGTATAACAAATAACTATTTCACATTTTTTGCCGAAAAGGTGGCGCCCTCTTGTTTCGAGTAGTAGAATATCTATGACATAGACGGTTTTTTCTAGAACTTTGCTGATAAATTACGCAAAAAAATTCGTACCGGTGAGATAAGAGGCCTTATGTGGCATTAGAACGTTTATTGGTGTAGGTTTAGCAATTAAGCACATAACATTTCATGTTTTAATTTTTATAAATAGAGTAATTATTAAAAAAATGATAAAAACTGGAATGTCCGGAATGTCTGGTGCAAAAGACGGCTATAGATCGAATGACCGAAGCCACGCCCACTTTGATGACGTCATTGCACCAGTGCGTGTCACAATGCACCGGTGCTATGGGCATCTCTAATATACTTACTTCGTGGTCATGTCTTGAACTGCCATATGGGATTTTTATCTTTTTTTTAATATGTATATTATTAAATGTTTTGCATTGTGTTGTCACCTACATTGTTTTCGCATATACAAGCAACAATAATAATGTAATCAGGATTAAATGGTAATTTGAAATAAATGCTTTGAATTGGACTATGCTGTACCCAGATAATACCGTTATTGCGAAGTGATAATTGTTTGATGCACGAACCGGTGAAGGCGCGTCTGAATGTCGAATCGTTTAGTCTACAGCGACACCAAAAGATGTAATACCTATACTACTGTTGCTAACTTAGATGTTGGTCTGTAGATTGTTCACTCGCTAAAACGATTTGTATTATCGTGCTTGGCAAATGGGAGTGCTTAAATGTTTCTTTTGTTATATCTTATTGGAGAAGATGGGAAAAGAAGTAATATAAGGGTGAATTTCTATGGAGTTTCAATTAGGAGCGATTAGATTTCTGAATTTGAAAACATTAAGTAAAATAATTGATTCAAATCTAAATGAGTTATAAATTCAATCTCATTTCGACAATGACTTCTGTAAATACCAGATGATGTTCCTAACAACACAAGTTTATGTACATTTATAAAGTCCATAGAGAAGCATTAGTAAGAAAAAAAAACATAATTTTAAATAAAAGGTGATCATAAATAGAATATCACTTACTCAATTTTCTTTTTGAAACGTAGTTTCATAACGCGTCTTGCGGTAGATGTGATTCTGAAAAAAATCTTTCAGTGGATCCTTTATATTAGCAGGTATATACGCACACCGCATGGCTCCCTCTTTCTAGTGAGTCTGTATGTGTTAAAGTGCGTGAGAAGCTCTGTTCCTGACGCGGTCCCATGACACGTTTTTTTTTACTTTTCAGAAGGGAACTCTAACGTTATTTTTTTAGGACAAATATCTATAAACTGTAATGATTATTAAAATCACATTGATATCTATTTCACATTCTTAAGAAGTTATTACAATAAGCTCACATCCAAGCCCTACTCATCAGTAATCGGCTGGAGGTCTTTATAGCTCTAGAGGTCAACGAGACCTCTTATCAGGTCAAGAGTCGCCGGGTCAGTTCCGAGACCGTCTGTCAATATTATATTATTGATAGTACACCACTCATTAGACGAGCGGTCTTTAGGAGAACTTCGAGTTATGACTACTGGGATTCGACAACCAATCATAGGGTATTTTACAAAAAAATCTAATTAGTCCGTCAGTAAGATTATCGAAAAATATTGGATAATTATGTATTTTTATTTTATCAAATCAACAAACACTGACTAAGATAAAACGCATTAAAGATCCTGAGTGGGGGTTTGTGACGTCACTTCGCCAGTAAAAGTGTACTGACATATGTGATGTCACACGAGTTTTCGATGCACTGTATCGTCTTCATTTTTTGTTTACGTGAAAAAAGAAAAAACACGTGTCCAATATTTTTTGGAAATCTATCTGACGGACTAATTAGATTCTTTTGGTAAAATACCCTATTGGGTAATGACACCTTTCATCTCCATTACGAAACTACCTTTTGGAAGGGGGGACACGACTAGTTTTTTTTTGTTAAGTTCAAAAGTGCCTTTTCATGGTCTGATTGAAATAACAATAATATTTGACTTTGACTTTAAAAAAACCCCTAATTTCAGCTCTGAAAACCTGATAAATTTTCAATTAAATTTCATTTTTAGTTGCTTTGATAGCAACAATTGAGTTAGGAAATGACTATCTAGAAATGGCGTCATGATGAGTACAAATTTCCATACAAAATCAAGAGGGAAATCAAAAAAATACGATTTCCGTGTGCGATTGCTGCGTGGAGTCATCTATCCTATTGTAATATGTACTTATATTATAAAAAGGTAATGCTGGCACTTCACTTGGCGTATTTGTACAAATATTGGTCTTCATTTTGTATTATCCAATTATGACCAATATTTGTACAAATACGCCATGTGGTGTGCCACCATAAAGTTTCTTTAGTTTGTTATTAGTTAGTTCTTTCATTGATAGAAAATTGACGTTATGGCCGAGTGTCTTAGATGGGTATATTTGATGGTATATTTTATTTTCCCGCGGACGAAGACGCGGACTGAAGGTTGTTTATAAAGTTCTTGAAGAAATTCTATTCAATTCAATCTGTTCTCTCATGTTAAGTGACACGTGTATGCTCGTTGGCCCCGTCGGCCATGTACCCGTTAAGGGGACAAAGGGAATTGAATAAAATAATTACCCGTTGTCCCCGTTGCGTTAAAATGGTTATTCCTACAAATATCTACATATAAAATTGAAAACTACATAACCTAAAATTTTAAAATCTATTATATACCGTCCTGATATTTTTCATTTTAGTTTTGGGCATGCCGAGCGATAACGTGAAATTTTAAATATACCCGTTGTCGGAATGTACGTAAGGGTGTCCTCCTTACGTACAGTCAGCAAAAGAGATAAGTATGCAGGTCATGGGAAATGGTTGAAGTTTACTTAGAATCCGATGGATGTTTTTGAATGAAATTTAATTAAATCATTGACATGTTTATTCTCTATTAAATTTCTATTATACAATTATTATATTTATTATATTTCGCTTATACAATGCTACTGTGTGTAAAATGTATGTACAAAATAAAATAACTATTAACTACCGGATGGATTGTAAAACATGTTTCTGCATATAAAAAATAAACCAAAACATAGATTAAATAATTTTTATTTAATTCAAAAACATTCATCGGTTTCTAAGTAAACTTTAACTATATCTGACGACCTTGCAAAGCTATCTCTTTTGCTGACTGTACATTCCGGCAACGGGTATAGTTAAAAGTCATTTAATATGTAATGGAATTTCATGACGTGTCGTTGTCCCCATGACGGGCACAAAATAACGGGGACAACGGGAATACACGAATACATAAGACGTCTGATCAAACGTGTTTCCCCGTGCTAACCGTGTGCTCCCGTTGCAGAGCAAGCAGGCGTACTTCCCCATCTTCGGCGAGCAGCACCCGCGCCCGGCGCGCTCGCGGCCCAAGGACGCGCTCGGCACCGTGCGCGCCTGCGCCGCCTGCCACCACCATCTGCTGCAGCAGTGGAACGCCTACCAGGTCAGTGCTACACTACGAACTGTGTTGTCAACCAAGGACGCCTGCGCCGCCTGCCACCACCATCTGCTGCAGCAGTGGAACGCCTACCAGGTCAGTGCTACACTACGAACTGTGTTGTCAACCAAGGACGCCTGCGCCGCCTGCCACCACCATCTGCTGCAGCAGTGGAACGCCTACCAGGTCAGTGCTACACTACGAACTGTGTTGTCAACCAAGGACGCCTGCGCCGCCTGCCACCACCATCTGCTGCAGCAGTGGAACGCCTACCAGGTCAGTGCTACACTACGAACTGTGTTGTCAACCAAGGACGCCTGCGCCGCCTGCCACCACCATCTGCTGCAGCAGTGGAACGCCTACCAGGTCAGTGCTACACTACGAACTGTGTTGTCAACCAAGGACGCCTGCGCCGCCTGCCACCACCATCTGCTGCAGCAGTGGAACGCCTACCAGGTCAGTGCTACACTACGAACTGTGTTGTCAACCAAGGACGCCTGCGCCGCCTGCCACCACCATCTGCTGCAGCAGTGGAACGCCTACCAGGTCAGTGCTACACTACGAACTGTGTTGTCAACCAAGGACGCCTGCGCCGCCTGCCACCACCATCTGCTGCAGCAGTGGAACGCCTACCAGGTCAGTGCTACACTACGAACTGTGTTGTCAACCAAGGACGCCTGCGCCGCCTGCCACCACCATCTGCTGCAGCAGTGGAACGCCTACCAGGTCAGTGCTACACTACGAACTGTGTTGTCAACCAAGGACGCCTGCGCCGCCTGCCACCACCATCTGCTGCAGCAGTGGAACGCCTACCAGGTCAGTGCTACACTACGAACTGTGTTGTCAACCAAGGACGCCTGCGCCGCCTGCCACCACCATCTGCTGCAGCAGTGGAACGCCTACCAGGTCAGTGCTTCCCACCAACACAGTGAGTTGCACCTTGAGCGACCAGAGAATCGTATACGCTGCGTCCAAAACTCTCAAAGTTTAGAAGAAAAAATTTATAAAACATAGTATTCTTTAACTTAAAAAAAAAGGCGTGTACTAAAGGATAGATCATAAAATTGTCTGTAAGATGGTGTAAGTTTCGTTTAATTATACCTGGTAGATTTTGTGTGATTGTCTTCACGAGTTAATTAAACTATTTAATATGAATATAATCAAAAATATTCACATAGGTACTAAATGATTAAGAGAATGTTCTAGTTGAACATATATTTTTTTCAAATCATTTACACTGCACATTTTGACGTGATTGTCAGTTAAATCAAAGAAAAGAAAAAATCAAAGAGAAGAAAAGTCGTTAAATAGCCCCTTAAGGGGCTAATTAACGACTTTTACAGATTTTAAACTGACAATCACGTCAAAATGTGCAGTGTTAATGATTTGAAAAAAATATATGTTAAACTAGAACATTCTCTTAATCATATAGAAAGTGAATATTTTTGATTAAGTTCATATTAAATAGTTTAATTAACTCGTGAAGTTGTGTCTGACGCGGACAAAACACTGACAATCACACAAAATCTACCAGGTATAATTAAACGAAACTTACACTATCTTACAGACAATTTTATTATCTATCTTTTAGTATACGCCTTTTTTTAATTTTGAAAGAACTACTTTTATTTAATTTTTTCGACTCAATTTTGAAAGTTTTGGACGCAGACTGCGTCCGTTCTGCATCAGTTTTGCGTCCAAAACTCTCAAAGTTTAGTCGAAAAAATTAAATAAAAGTAGTATTCTTTACGCATCCTAAAATACTTCGGACATGTCTTAAGACGAAATAATGAGTCCATTGAGCGTCTAGTCGTACAAGGTAGAGTGGAAGGCAACAGATCACGAGGAAGATACCCCATGCGATGGACCGACCAAATTAAATCCGCAGTGGGCGATTCATTGCATGAGTGCTCCAGAAACACCAAATGTCGCGACAAATGGCGAGAAATCGTGCGGCACATAACATCAGCCTCTAGAAGTAGCTCATGATGACCACGACCGCTCTGACAAGAGTGTCACGAAGAAGGAGCTTTTTATTTAATTGAAATATTTCTTCTAATGGAATTTGCTCTTAGAAGGTTTATCATCATATCTGACACATTTGTTTGCTGTGTTTTAAGGGACAGTTACCCCATTTATTAGAATGTTTGCATTCAAATTTACATACATTTTTGACTAGTTTTTGACGTAGTTGTTTATCTATAAACGTATCTATTTATCCGCTGTCTGACACCTATAGTACAGGGTAGAGTCTGCCTAGTTTAGGGTCAGTTGGCCGTGTGTGAAATGACCCCACTTATATGACTAAGGATGGATGAATTGCGACAAGATTTTGATGATCTTCAGGTATAAATGATATACTTGCCGTTGAAAATTATTAATCTTTTAAATTATATGTGTGTTTGACATAAATGAACATGGCGGTTGAGAGCATTGTCGTGCTCACTCAAATATCTCGCGCGTGTGTTGGATCATTCGGCTACCTTCAAAATGGTTGAGCTGAATGCTGCTGATCCACGCGTCAGGATCATGAACGGGCGCTGTCGATAGATATTGGTCAATTCTTAACTGCCAGTGCTTTTAAAGGTTTTGTATTGCTCTTTACCTGCATTGTTTTCACATATAGAGGCAACATGAATAATGTAACTCGTATATTGTAAAAACTGGATTTAAAAGAATGCCCGTGGAGTTTCTTGCTCATTCTTCTATAGAGACCTACCCTACGTTTAAAAACGAGCAACTAGCTTTAACTTTCTTGCTAACTAACTCTCTCTCTCTTTGACAATTCAAAAGTGCCTGTAAATGGTTTAATTGAAATAAATTCTTTGACTTTGAGACTATTTAGTTTTTGGCAACTCATTTGGGTAGGCGCAGGTTACTGACTGGCCGTAGGCGGATACAAACACTTAACAGGATTCCGTGACAACTAGGGCCATCGCCATGTTTGCTTACCAAATAATAAACACCATAATCATGCTAGAAAAGCGAATTTACGACTTAAATATTTCAGATACACAGTACACACCCCCTGCAGTCCCTCCACACATAATTATGTTCTAACAACCTCTAATTGTAACCTACGTCACAAACTTCTGTCCTTTTCTAACGCTGTACGGCAGAGCGAGAGAGCACCACTAACTACCAACGCTACGAGATTATCTCAGCTGCTTTGTAAATATTATTGAATGGACTGCAAATATTTTATATTGGTATATTACTATAATTATTTACACTGTAAATTTGTCGAGTTAAGTGCATTAGCTCGCGTTATGTAAGTGAAGTGTAAATTATACATAATTGTATTAATAAACTGGGAGTATCTGGGCGTGGATTGGTATTTGGTAATATATAAAGTTTGGAGTGTGAGACGTGTTTATTTGTAGATGTCGAAAACCGGATTTTATGCAGACGTTTTTTATGTGATTAACTTGCAGCTGTGTCTAATATATATTTTTTTAACCTTTGCCCCTCACTAGGTATTTCTCTAAAATCGTGGGTGAGTTTACAAACATATAAACTTATGTACACAAATATTAGGCGGCTTTTGGAGGCAGTTATCACAGGTCCAAAACTGAATACCAACTTAATCCTTTATTGTTTGAGTTTCTTGCGATAGAATGCTAACGTCACTTAATCTCTATTCACTGTCAAGTCTAATGCTGTCTCTCTCACTTGAAGGTGTTATATAGCGACAGAAATACTTTAAAAACCTCTTAGTATTAAGTATCGTTTGAGTTTTCTTTGCACTCAATATAAAATGTAAGACTCATTCATTACTAGATTGCCTCGAATACAAGAACAGATGGAACGGTAGGTATTCAAAAGTATATAATTACTTGAATAGGTCATCACATCTAAAACTAAAGTGTATCATAGAGTTTTGAATGTGTCACTCGTACAGCTGCTGAAGTACTTTTATCATTTAGGCCCGTACGACATGTCTCGTGACGTCATAGTATATGTTATTCACTGACACTTGTACTAATTAGTTATCGCTTTTGAGGCAATGGTGAAGGTTTTTATTCAATGATATTCTAATAAACAGATATGTTATACACTCACAAAACAAACGAAAATAGTGTCCCGCGCAGCAGCGGCTGCACGCATACACACTTTTCATTCATTTTACAATTCACTACAAGTCAAAATGTTGAAAAGGGATGGCTTGAAAAAACCAATAAGAAAAAAAGAGACAGTTAGTGTTGTCAAATTGCGCGTGAATGTTAACAAACATTATCCTGGCCACCAATCATCGCGTCTTGGCATCATAGAATAACAAATTTAACGAGACAGACGGTACACACCGCGAGTACATTTATACACGCGGTTTGTACCTACAACAACTAATAAACAGGACTGAAGGTATATTTGAATATATATAATAATGTATAGAGTAGAAAATATTTATTTTGTAATAAAATTCATTTCTTGTTTACGAACAAATGCGATCCATTCTTGAAGCCAGATTTCATTGGATAACCTTAACGAAGAAAGGATAATAAATATCTGTTGTCACATTGTTTAATTTCTAATCTTCTTATACACTCGGCGTCACAAAAATCGCACCTCTATAAGAATTCCCTTCAAAGTCATTTTAACCCTATTAATCAATGGTATACATATGACTATAAGGTATAATTGGAAAGGCAATTTATTTAAATTTCAGAATAAATCAATGGATTTGGTTTTTTGTTTACCAGGGAATAAAAAAAAGCAAGCTAATGCAAATGATTAAAAAGTTAAATTTTATTTTATCAGCAAAAATTACAACAGTCCTTAAAACTAACTTAAAACCTAGTGTTACCCCCCCTTGCCCTGATGACTGCTTCCATGCGTTCTCTCATGGACCTTATTAATGTGACAACAGTCTCTTGTGGAATGTTGTCCCATTCTGCAACGACGGCATCTTGAAGGTCTTGGAGAGTGGTAGGGGCAGGATTTCGTGCCCGTACTCGCCGTTTCAGTTCATCCCAAAGGTGCTCAATAGGGTTCAGGTCTGGACTTCGCGCCGGCCAGCGCATAACAGGGATGCCAACTTCTTGCAGGTAGTCTCTTACAATTAAAGCGGTGTGACAACGGGCGTTATCGTGCATTAACGTGAACCCACTGCCAACAAAACCCGCATAAGGGACAACCTGCTCCTCTAAGATCTCTGTTATGTACCGAGCAGCAGTCAGCGACCCTTGCCCGCGAGCACTTCCAGTCCGAGAAACACACACAAGGTTCGTTTTACCGTCGATTGACATGCCGCCCCAGAACATGCACGAGCCACCCCCGTATTCCACTGTCTCTTGAATACAGGCTTGTGCGAATCGTTCCCCTTGCCTCCTATACACTCTTCGACGCCTGTCGTTGCAGAAAAGACACACCCTCGTCTCATCCGAGAAGAGCACAGCCCTCCATTGGTCTATTGTCCAATCCACATGGTCACGGGCAAATTGCAACCGGTCTCTCCTATGCTGTGCAGTCAATTTGGGCCCTGTAGCAGCCCTATGAGCTGCAATTTTCTTCTCCCGCATTCTTCTTCTAATCGTGGAGATGCTTACAGAAGTTCTGCGAGCTGATCGCAGTTGTTGTTGCAGCTCAACAGCATTGGAGAACCGATTACGTAAAGACGTCGAAACAATGAAGCGATCGTCTCTTTCGGATGTGCACCGTTGTCTTCCAGATCCACGTCTTCGGATATAGCCACCAGTCTCTTGGAAACGTTGGAACACTCGTCGAACGGCAAAACGACTCAAGTTCAGTTGCCGAGCAACATCACATTGCCGCATCCCTGATTGCAGTAGTGCAATGACTTGAGCGGCTTCATCTGCAGTGGTATCCATCTTCTGGGGTATTTTTCTTGCTGTAGCTGTTCACGTGTGTTCACTTCAAAGGTTGAATAGCGAATGACCCACATTTAACCCGGGTCGCCCGTTTTATACCCTTGTAGGGAGGTGCAATTAGTGGCCGTTGTAATGCGTATTTTGACAACATTTTTTTTAACGTTACGTGCTAATGAGATCTGTTGTGTTTAGGAATTCTAACTGTTGTTAATTTAAAGGTCGTGAAACATACTTTTAATTGATACCAATATTAATTGGGTTTAATGTATTCGTTACTGGCGGGACATGTTTTAAACTTATTTTCGAAAAGGTGCGATTTTTGTGACGCCGAGTGTATATAAAAATGAATCGCTAAATGTGTTGGTAAGCGCATAACTTGCGAACCGCTTGACCAAATTGGATAATTCTTTTTTTATAATATGCCTTGAAGTACGAAGATGGTTCTTACGGAGAGAAAAAATAAAAAAATAAATAAAGAATAACTTTTGTAGGGTAGGTGTAGGGTAGGTGTAGGGTAGGTGTAGGGTAGGTGTAGGGTAAAAAAAAAAAAAAAAAAAAAAAAAAAAAAAAGGTGTAGGGTAGGTGTAGGGTAGGTGTAGGGTAGGTGTAGGGTAGGTGTAGGGTAGGTGTAGGGTAGGTGTAGGGTAGGTGTAGGGTAGGTGTAGGGTAGGTGTAGGGTAGGTAAATAGGCAGGTAAGTAGGTAGATAAGGACAGGACAACGTCTGTCGGGTCAGCTAGTTAAGTATAAAAATGATGAAATAAAACAAAATGATTAAATATTACAAGGTTATAAAAAAGAAAAACAGAACTGTGGGTAAACAATGACTTTACTGCCTACGATATCGCATCTGTACTTTTATTCTATGTCCGGAGTGAACGCGTCCTTGTCTTACTCACGTGAAAAAATGTATTTCCATTTCTTTCTTTTTTATAACCTCCAAATAAAAGAATATTAAGAAAATAATTGAAATATATAAAGAAATGGATGTATATTGCGTAGTTACATGTGGTATCAGATCCCTTGTGCTTTATTAAATTTGGTATCATAATTGGTACACTTTCTAAATACACAAAATAGCATTTTTTATTTTCTTAGCTGCTTTAACAAAGCGTATCACTCGTCGCCATGCGTGACGCAGACTAAAGGCAATACGTCCTAATTAGGACGTTTTTGAATCTTCAAAATTGGGCGCTCATAACATATCTGTTTAATATAATATCATTGTTTTTATTAGTGAATCTATACTCCATTTATAATAGCATTAGAAAAAAGAGGCTCATAGAAGCAGGATTGCAAACATTTTATTTCAAAGATAAGTTAAAACAATTTTAATTAAATCAATTTTAACATAATTTTGATAAATAGATCTAAGATAGTACTAAATACGGACGTATAATAATATAAACAGAATAAAAGTCTTATAAAGATTAGGTAACATTTAAAATTTGGTAGAATTACAGTGAAACGAATAACGTCCCGGGTGTTGTTCATCCCTACTTCTGTTAGGTTTTTAGCATTGACACTGTAATTTTAAATTGGAATTAAATATACAACTAATTGAAAGCCACATGATTTTAGAAGATAAATTATTAGAATAGTGACAAATACGCGCGACAGCTACTGTCAAAATAGATTATATAAATTCGGTGTCTATCGTAACTTTAACATGTTTATTGTACCTACTTGTTACAAAGTGTGCATTAAAAAAAACCTTTTTTAACTTCTGTCTAATGCTATTGTAAATGGAGTATAGATGCTTGAAATTCCTTGATCTGTGATGTTTATGTGAGAAGTGTAACATATTCTTCTACATTTTACGACCCATTCAATAATGTTAATTGTAATCCGTGGTGCTTGGTAAGTTTGCCTCCCCCAGTTGTAAACGCCCCTTTGTGCCTTGTTGTCTCCTGCTTGATTTAATAATAATAATAATATGTGGGGACATTTTCACACACGGCCATCTGATCCCAAACTAGGGAGACCCTGTACTATGGGTGTCAGACAGCTAATATACATACACAAATATATTTTTTTTTGTAAATACATACATATATAGATAAACAACACCCAGACACAAGGCAAACACAAGTGCTCATCACACAAATGTTTACCCTGGGCGGGAATCGAACCCGCAACACGCTGCGCAGCAGTCGATCGCTCAGCCCCTGCGCCAACCGTGTCGTGTCGTTTGGAGGGACGTGGAAAATATGTTTTTTCTTACCTCACCGCTGTTCTTTACTGATTCATTTCGTTGCGGGATCCAAAACAGTGGTAAAGTTTTTCCGGGGCTCGCCGAGCTTTATTGCTTTGGCGCTTTTCTGGTGGTCGCCACTGTTGATTCTAGCTCTCACGACTTGTAATGGTTTCGGAATAGTGTTTGTGTTGACTTGTACCGAGTTGTGTAAAGATAGCATAGGTCGGCCGGAGGGCGCTTAATGACCTCCGGCCTCCATGAGTTGCCGGCCTGCGGGTGGTCGACTTAGGGGCAGTCCACCACCCGACCAGAAGCAGGCCCGTGTAGGCGGCGCGCCGTATTCCGCGCGCGCCACATTATTCGGCGGCGGTATTCGGCGGCGTTTAGACCGCCGAGGTTGACGGGACCCGCCTACATCATTGGCGGGTCATAGCCTGGTGGGGGCGCGGTGCATGCGCGAGCGAATCCCGTACCCCCACCCATGGGTCAGTCGAGGAACACCGTGGTGGTTTTAGCCGGTAAGAGTCCGGCACACTCCCCCGTCTTCCCCGGACGGGGGAAAGTCCATGAGGATTTCCCCACGTTATTTATTTATTTATTTTCAGCCTATATTGTCCCACTGCAGGGCAAAGGCCTCCCTTTCTTCTTTCCAACCCTCTCTGTCCCACGTTAAAAAAAAAAAAAAAGGTCGGTATTAAAAAAAAATAGATAAAAGTACTAATCCATACTTTAATATTATAAATGTCTCTGTCTGTTACGCTTTCACGATGAAACGGCTAAACCGATTTCGATGAAATTTGGTATGATAATACTTTAAACCTTGGGGAAGGACATAGGCTACTTTATAATTCGCGACTTTGTCTGCATCCGCGATAACCAACATTCACCCGGACGAAATCGCGGGCAGAAGCTAGTAAAATATAAATGGTTCTCTAATCGACGGCACTCGTCATTGCAATATAAATACGATGTTATAGGTACTGTGGGTGGAGTCACAATGAGAATACATCCATATTTTGCAACACATAAGAAAAGTAGGTGACACTGATAGATATTGTTATAATTACAAGAAACAAAATTACAAGCCAATTTAAATTTGTAAAAAATAAAAAGTGCGTCAAAAAGTTAACTTATTATCCTTCACTACTTCTAACCAATTAACTTTATCGTTATGTAATCTAAGTTGAGTTTCGTGTGACCATTTGTAATAAAATAATCAAAAAAATATATCTCACAATCTGAATTCAAATTATATAAGTTAATTATAGGCGTGCACTGACTGGTGGCACGGCTCGTCAAGGGATTTTTATGTGCCGAAACATAATGTAACTTCAACTTCATGACCTTAGAGTTGAAACTTAAAACATGTACCGACTGATAAGACATCATATCGATGGCGAAGTGCCAATAACTCCTAACTGACATTTTTAATATAGACACACACGCTGGTTTAGCCTAGCCTAGTTTTGGGCCTTGGGAGGTATTTACACATTTAATATGGTGTTGCAACTAAAATACGCTTAGGAGATTTCACTAAAACATGAGCATTACATTTGCATTACTTTAAAAATCACTTTTAAAATCAAAACGATCAAAAAGTGAATTTCTCGACAAATGTCAGTTAGGAGTTATTGGCACTTCGCCGTCGATATAGCATTTGATTTTGTAGTTACAATGATTTTCATTGAAATTTCAACTATAATAAATTTAAGCTCCCGTATTCGTCCCTGTATTATGCTCCCGTTACCCCCGTCCATCCATCCCTGTGGTGTGTGGTGTCCGGCTTGAATCGCACCCCCCCCCCCAATTTCATCCCGAGGGTGTCGTAGAAGGCGACTAAGGAAAATTTCGGAAGTTGGGGAGCAGCGGCTTCCGTGTACTCAACAACTTCACTGTGATCCCCAAGACACGTGTCAAGGAGGGAGACTTGTTCAACAGTGGACGTCTTCCGACTGATGATGATAATGATGCTCCGTTACATAAAAATCCCTTGACGTGCCGTGCCGTGCCGTGCCGTGCCGCCAGTGTGCACCCATTTTGTCTGTATTAGGAAGGATACTTCTAACTCATAAACACACACCGACCTCTAGCACGGCGGTATCTTTATCAGTAGCAGAAGAGATAACCTCTATTAAATTTGTTTTTCCTCTAGTCCTCGATGAGTGGTAGATATCTAATATTTCGACGTAAATACGAGACATAGATGTTAATTACGTATACTGCTTATCAAACTACGTAACATTCAGCAAAAATTGTTGCTGGGAAATGAGTTTATTTTTTGTTTATTTTTAGCCTGTTTTTGTGTCCCACTGCTGGCCTCCCCTTTCTCCTTTCAAACTTCCCGATCTTGTGCGATCTCTGCCCACGTTTGCCCCGCATATATGGTCAGATCGTCACACCATCTTTTTATTTTTGGTGTGAAAAATTAGAATTCAATGTAGCTCACGCAAAATATTATGCTTATGGATACATGCAACAGTACAAGCATTTTAAGTTTCGTTATAATAAATAAATTAAAATTTATTAATGAAAGGGGGTCTATAAAAACCTTTTTTAAACCTTTTTTTTGATAAAATTTCTCTTAAGGTATATTCTGATAACTTCTCTCGAGTATATTTTAAACTGCATAGTCTTCCGGATTAGGTAAAGGCATGTTCCTCCCCATCCCTCGTACTCTTGCGAAGAGTCTCTTTATCCCCTCATCTTGCGGGGTCATATTCACAGACAGGTGTCTGTAAATTATGATTGCGTACGTATATCACAACCCTTTAGTTCCAATTCTAGGCTCACAAAATTAATTGCACAAAATAATTTATTTATATGTGCATGACTATTGAGCTTATTTAATAGAAGCATCTAAAACACCATTAATTTAATTATTAAAACCATTCTTTGAATAAATACGTCTATAAAAAACAGGTTCGACTGATTGAACGGTGATCTCTGAGATCATTTGATTAAGTCATGAATTATTCATTAAATGGCGTCGTAAAATATAATGATTTGCATCTGAATATGCCAACTGTTAATATGGTATTTGAGAAATAAGACTTACAAAATAATCGTTTTCCCTCAAGACAGAAGAAGTCAGTTTGCTAATTAGAACGACGCGACGTTTTGCTTGTCATTAAATTGTAATTTCGCGACCTCGTGACATTGCCAAGAATAATTTGGATTTACTTTTTTAGTCTGCATTATTATTCTTAAGGGGGTACCGAAGGAACGATACGTAATTGCTAAATAATTGCGTTCGTTTGATTCCTTGTTACATCGTTATTACTTATCATTTTGTCATGCAATTCATATATAAGATATTAGAGGATTCACTCTATACTTCATAGGCGTTAGAAACACGATCACTTGAAGTTTTCTGGATAGAAAAAAAATCCAAAGTAATCTCTTAATAACAAAATAAACACTTACTACGTCGTAAATACTTCACGAAAGGTCATCTGTTTTTAAATAATAACAAAACTACATGTTCTCTATCGCATATATATTTTACTTTTTCAAAATGTGTATTTGTTTTAATAATACGAAGGAAATACCTAAATTAACTCGTGTTCTACCCATTCTAACTAGAGCCGCCACGCTTCCCTCCTGTCCGCTTTAGTCTTGCTTCGGCCATCAGACGGGGAGCTTGTGTCGCTTACGCTTACGCACGGTTTTAAAAATATAACGAAGAATTTTATGTTAATTCAATTTATTTTAAATGGAGAACAAAGTAAACAAAGGAAAGAATTGGTTGGCGAAAACAGAATTCTATTCGCTTACAATGAAAAAATAAAGTAAGTAAAACTCGTATCTGATTGCGTTACAGGGTGGTACGTTTTTTTTTTTAATGGGATGCATTAAAAACAATTTAAAAATAATAATATAATATAATAATATGTGGGGTCATTTTACACATGGCCATCTGACCCCAAACCTGAGAGAGACCCTGTAGTATGGGTGTCAGACAGCTGATATACATACACAAATATTTTTTTAAAAGCATACATATATAGATAAACAACACCCAAACACAAGGAAAACACAGGTGACCATCACACAAATATTTACCCTGGGCGGGAATCGAACCCGCAACACGCTGCGCAGCAGTCAATCGCTCAGCCAAAATCATCGATCACTAGCCAAAATGTATCTTTCTAGAGCAAGACGTCTACAGGCTGAGAATTTTGAACTCAAAGAGAATGCTCCTGTTGTTTCGTACCTAAGTACTCGGTTAGGTACTGAGGTCAGCACTGAGCACATCAAGCCACAACAATCTGTCAAATTTCTTTAATAGATTTTGAACTTTATTACAAAAGAATAAGGTTCATATTCATATCATATTATATTAGGAAAATTTGACAATTAGGTACGGCTTGATGGGCTGGTGTCTGTACCTACGTACTAACAATATACCTAACTAAGTACTATTTACGATATTTCAACAATACACCACAGGTCGGCAAATTCGCTAAATTGAATCGTTCTCTGTATCTTTTTTCTAATTATAGGGTAAATGTACCAGTTGTTGGCATTTCACTGCCGGCTAGTATAGAAAGAGAAACAGACCATTTTGAAGACAATAATAATACTGTGACTTTGTAAGTGGTGTGCGTTTCGACCGCGCGGCCACGGCGATATTTCGAAAAAAAAACTATTCCAAGATTATGTAAAATTTTGTAAAAGCTAATTCCCAAAACCATAAATTTGTTAAAGAACAATGCCCACTTCCCATACATTTAAAAACCTGATAACAAAAGTGTATGTATAGTAATAAAGTATAGTAGAAAGACTACCTGTAAGTTTAGAAAATAATGCCAGATAGTCATTTTTACGATTTAAACGCCACGAAGTCCAAAAAAATACAAATATTACTTTTTAGGTTAGGTTTTGCCGTTATCAAAAAAGTAGTAAAGAAATAAATGTGCAAGAACTAATTATTAACGCTTGGAAGTTTTTTTTGGTTTAAAATAGGAATACTTACCTACCGATCTATAGTCTAAAACAACTTTTTTACTTTGCGTATTCCTCGAAATCAGCTGCCACTAAGTCACTGCTTAGGCTCTCAATAATGCCACTATAAATAGAGAGTCGAGCATTAACTGCTGTTTCAACAACAACAATAACGTTCTAGCATTCATATAGAATCTTGGAAACCCCTATCCAACATAATCACATCATTTTCTTGACAATATAATCTAAAAGATGAGTTTTCATAACATAAACATGTCAAATGTCAAAAAAATCCGTTTCAGTCGTGCGAATTCAATATAGCATACTGCGTGATTAATTTATTTAATTGTTATGTTATTTGTAATGAATATGTAATAAAGGTGTATCTAATAAAAAATAACATAATAATAAATACTTACTGATTAAATAAAACGTAAAATAATGAATAAAACTCAGAAACAGAGTTGAATAAAGTTAAAGTTGCAATGTGTAAAATGGAACGTCGTAAAAAGAGTAGTTGAGGTGCGTTCGAAATATGGTAATACGTTAACCTTTGACGTAGAATAAGCATAAATAAACTTAAAAATCTTTTTTTCCTGCGTTTCTTTTAACATTGTGATAAGCGTAATTAATATAGAATAAAATTAGCTAAATTTTAAGATTTATTACATTTCTATACATAGTCAGGTCAAAAATGAACATTCTTCTTTATGGTTAAAAAGTTATAAGAGTTTGAACGTGGCCGAGCCATTGAAACGCGGAGAACCGCGCGGCCACGGAGATCTTTAAAACTAAGCGTAGCAGAGACCTGAAATTCAGATAAATAACAGATTGAATTTGTAAAAAAAAAATAAAAAAAAATCCTAGGTTTAGGAGCTGCAAGACAAAAACCCCATGTTGGCGTTGTTTACAGAAAAAGATCTCGCTAACACTTACTTTTTTCGATAGATAATCAAAACTTAGTTCCATTTTCGACAAATTCAAATCTAAGTTTTACAAAAAACTTCAGACCTCTGCGAGGCTTTTTCAGCGAGATATGGGCGATAACGTGTTTTCCACCGTTTCAATGGCGCGGCCATGGGGTTTTAGTCTTACAGGTCCGAAAATATAAACCTAGGACATTTTGATGTATTTTTTCAAATTTCGACAAATTCAAATCTAGATTTTACAATGAATTTCAGACGTCTGCGATGCATTTTCACCGTAATATCGGCGATAACGTGTTATTCACCGTTTCAATGGCGCGGCCATGGGGTTTTAGTCTTACAGGTCCGAAAATATAAACCTAGGACATTTTGATGTATTTTTTCAAATTTCGACAAATTCAAATCTAGATTTTACAATGAATTTCAGACATCTGCGATGCATTTTCACCGTAATATCGGCGATAACGTGTTATTCACCGTTTCAATGGCGCGGCCATTGGGATTTTGTCATGCAGCTCCTAAAGTATAAACCTAGGATTTTTTCTGTATTTTTTTTTTTTTTACAAATTCTATCTGTTATTTACCTGAATTTCAGGTCTCTGCTACGCTTAGTTTTAAAGATCTCCGTGGCCGCGCGGTTCTCTGCGTTTCAATGGCGCGGCCACGTTCAAACCCTTATAACTTTGTAACCATAACTTTGACAAATTTATGGTTTTGGGAATCAGCTTTTACAAAATTGTACATAATCTTGGAATAGTTCTTTTTTCGAAATATCGCCGTGGCCGCGCGGTCGAAACGCACACCGTAAGTGTACCTAATGATATATTTTTCGACGACACGGTTGGCGCAGTGGTTGAGCGATCGACTGCTGCGCTGCGTGTCGTGGATACGATTCCCGCACTGAACAAATATTTGTATGGCCTACAGATAGTTGTTCCGGGTCTGGCTGTTTGTGTATGTGAGTTTATATGTTTGTAAACGACACAGGAGTAATTAAATAATTTAATTAATTTTTTTTTAATAAAATAAATATTTAAATACTTACTTTTGCGATTTTGTTTAAACTATGCAGAAAATCCGTTACCTACTTGTGAAAAGTAATCCCTTTATACTTATTTAGAAAACGTGTTTTTTTTTGCAGCGGTTTATGACTGACAAGCGACGGCATAATTTCGCAATTTTCATTTTACCAAAACTACGTCATGCGCTCTCAATCACTCGCGGCGCGGCAGACTACCGAGCCACAGAAAAGATTACTGTGACCGAGCGGCCGTCTTCATAATAATATCACCGAATCGTCTTCATATTACTTGCCACACTTTTATGAGCGCTATGTTCCGTCTATACTTTTAATTGGTCTGAGCCTACATACCCTACCTACACTAATTGCGCCAATCCTCCAAAAATTAAGAAACTAATACGTCATCTGTGTATAATTTTTGGTGAAGAAATTAATACCTACGTCATCTATGTATTTTTTTTTTAGGTTCTGGTTTGACATTCAAAAAGTATTGAATTTACATTGAAGAATAAATATTTTTGAATTTGAAAATAAAGGGTCGACTACTGAGATGTTCACCCTATATACTTAGCTGTTCTATTATTTTACATTATTGAGTTCACTTTTTAGAGTACTTAGAATATACCTATACTATCATAAAATGTAATTAGGTAAGTATTATTCGATTACTATATGGGTACTTACCTAGAAAGTACCTAGGATAGGTGCCTACTTACTTACCCACAGTAAATTATTAAATTAATAAGTAGTAAGATAAATAGTAATTATTAACTAGTATTAACTAGTATTTAAATGTTTGAATATTTTTTTAATAAAAGTAGATATTTGAAATCGTTATTGGTGTTATGCCAGCACTTTACATGACGTATTTGTGCAAATATTCGCCTTATTTGAATAATACAAAATGTACCCTATGATCATTGAAATATAGTCGATTTTGTATTATTCAAATAAGGCGAATATTTGCCCAAATACGCCATGTGAAGTGCCAGCATTATAATTCGTAAATACTGTAGCACCCTCGCTAGTCGATCGACGCACGGAGTGTCGCGTGCGGCGGCGCGCGGCGCGTGAATGTGTGCCTTGCGCACACATACACGGAGCGCATAGAATACCTAAAATCGATTAGCGCCAGAAGCTCGGTGCCCCCTTAAAACCTGATTATAGAATTACTTTGAGGATCCAACATGTGGCCAAGTATTTGAATATTTTATAGTGAAAATTGTAAATTAATAAAGTGATTTTTTTATTCTTGGAATTACTGACAAAACTGGTATTAAGAAAATGATATTTATTTGATTAGTCAGTCTTGACAAAGAGATGTCTAGACCGGAGACATTTATCAAACCAGAGAGTCTAATAACAAGTCATATTTTCTTTAATAGTTAAATAATTTAAACAAACATCCTTCAAACTGCATCCTTAACCACACAACTTAGACCCGTCGCCCGCTGCTTAGTTTACCGACTTTCACGAACACGTCATCTGTGTAAACTCCAGTATCGTAATGTTTGAACATACAATCATTGATGGTAGCTACCGGTTGACCTACAAACGATAACACCGACCGCTCCGCCAGTCGCGTGCGACGCTTACCAACGAGCGTACGTATCGTCCGCCAACCGTGTCGTCTATGTAAAACAATTTCACTTCGATCTGATAATAACCCTTGTCAGTGGCAAGACCCAAAACTATCGATAACATATCATTTGATAAGACATTTTGTGCTCTCGTGTGTTTTATAGTGGCTGTGTTATGTGAATTTAATAGTATTAGTGAAATATTAGAATAAAACAGTGTCAATGTGATATTTAGTGAATATTTGCAATGTTAGTGCGAATGTGTGGGAATGAAGAAAGGGCGCCGGTGAACTGCAAGGTAATGCGAGATGCAGGTTGTGGACACGCTTTGTTGATAGCAACGCGAGTGATACGTGCTAGTGCTTTTTGTAAACAATATTTTATTTGGACAGATGCGTTTTAATGTACTTGGTACTGTAGAGGCTTATATGCATTAGCGCCATTAAGTATAAGCTCTATAGATAAACACAATGCATGGTTCTAGAATGTAGATGTCATTGCATTGTATTCGATGATTTAAATATAGTTTTTATACTATGACAGAGACTGTCAGGCCACCCGCCGTCAGGCACGGTCATGTATTTCCTCTAATAATCATATTAATCCAATACTGAGTTATAAAAGTTCATCTACGTTTCATTTAATCGTAGATAGTCGTCTCGGTCCCTAGAGTACGTAATGGGGAGAAAACGTAGATTTTTGTTAAGTATTATGCGTATTCCGCCTAATTTGAAAAAAGTGACAATCTGATTTAATGTGTAGAGCGCTCATACGTTGCTTTCCCGCCAAAAATAGGATTAGACGACATGCAAAACAAGGGTGGTTGTATGAAGAGTCTTATCAAGCAAAACGTATAAAAGTAACTTGTTTGGGTTCAAAAGAATATTATGATTACATTACCGTTTAAGGAAAACAACGTTTGAGTCGCACCAGATCAGTTCATTTAGTAATCGGACAGTACTTTTACATCATTATCAGTACACGTACACACGGAGATTACAGTGTGAACTTTAGTCCAAAGTCATAAGCTTACTACCTTTTGCCCGTGATTTCGTCCGCGTGAATGTCGGTTATCGTGGATACAAACGAATTCGCGGATTAAAAAGTAGCCGAATGCCTTTCTTGGGCTCCAAGCTTTAGTCAGTACCAAAAGCTTAGTCTTATAATAAAAATCTTCTCTGCGTGTGTATGAAAGTGAACTCCTCCTAAACGCTTGGACCGATTTTGATAAAAATTTTTGTTTGTGTTCCAGTAGATTTGAGAATGGTTTAGATTCACGATTGGACCCGGTACGTGGCGCTGCAGTCGATTTGTTGGACTTCTTAGTTGTATGTCACCCTGGTACTAGGAGCGCATAACTTAGTAGTACTTATCTATGTAACCCTGGCACCTACCTCTCCACTGCGAAGAGTCAAATTGCTTTGTCGAGTGGACACAAGATAGGTAGGATATGTAAGTAGGTAGGTAGGTGTGGTAGGGTAGGCTGGATCTGGATTTTCAGGGCAGGACAACGTCTGCCGGGCCCGCTAGTATATTGTAAAAATGAAAGGTCACTTACTGACTATGCACGAAATCTCGAAAACGAATAGGTAAAAGCCGTCAGCTAGCATTACAGGATCAAGATCATATTCGTTTAGTATAACAACAGTCCAGTGTTAAGTTTCGAGACGTGCATATTTCGATAGTTCATGTTGTCTTTTCCAAAAATGTTACTCCACACCTCGGTTTTTTTTGGTATTATGTGCCAAAAGCCAGTTACTGATAAAGCCACTTTGACTTTTACCCGCTATTTCCAGTAATCGGGGTGCGATTAATATGTTGATGCTTGTATCTTATTAATAAACATTATCGTAATCAGCCACGTCCATGTATCGAGTATATTATCATAGGAATTAATCGCGCTATTAGAATTTCATAATCACAGCATTAAATGTTTATCTTGTCCATGCATCGCAATCAGGGAGATGCTATCTAAAGCTATCAGTGATAAGTGAATGAAATACTATACTTGATGCCATATCTTGTGTTCTTATGGATGTAGGTATTTAAATACTGGTTACCTTGACTGCCTCGTTGGTATCGTAGTCGCAAGCGCGACTGCTGAGTGTAGGTTCGATTTCCAGGTCAGGCAAAGCGTTGTTGGGTTTTTCCATTAGGAATTTCTTTGTAGCGGCCCGATGTTTGGAAGTTTGTGGTGTGGTGTGGTGTCTCCGTGCCTTAGAAAGCACGTAAAGCCGTTGGTCCTGCGCCTGATCTCTCTCTGGTCGTGTCGCGTTGCCGTCCCATCAGACTATGAGATTGGAGGAAGAGGGAGTGCAGTTGTGTTTGCGCACACACTTGTACACTATAATATCGACTGCGTAGTAGACTGATCTTCATTTGGCCATTGTGACCTAAATTTTACTTCGGATAAATTACTATTCTTACTTGTTATGGTGCTTGGAAGCTTTTTGTTGATAAATCTCAAATTTAACAAGAAAATAAGATAGAGTTACAAACATTCCGATCACCTTCACCCTTTTGAAACACACTGCCAAATTTTACGTCATTCCTCCTCATTTGCAGGTCTCCGATCACACCACCACACTTTTCCAAACGCTCTCGTCACGCATTCACCAGCTTACTCCCCAAGTCAAGCGTGCGTAAAGAAGTTTTACTTAAAAAAAGTCGACGAAGTATTGTCTGCTTTTGCATTAATAAAGACTTTCTCGATCGCCGAGCGCTTGAACTTGTCCCTCAAGGCAGTCTCCGATTGGGGCGATGCCAATCTGGTCAGGTTCAATGCAGCTAAGACCCAGGCGTGTCTTTTCTCTGCCAAGAAGAGGCCTTTCCATCTGGCTCCTACTTTCCAACATGTATCCGTTCCAATCACTGACCAGCTTGAGCATCTTGGCGTTACTTTGACGTCGAATCTTAACTTTGGGTCATTTATTGAATCCAAGGCCAAACTAGCTGCCAAAAAGCTGGGAGTCCTCGCAAAGGTGCGAACGTACTTCACGTCGGAACAGCTGCTCAACTTGCTTCACTTGCTTGTGTGGTGTGGGGTTTTCGATCTATCTGATAAGATAAATTGAGTCATTGACCCAACTTGCCATCGATAAAGAGCCATGTGCCCACTCGCCGCCACCTTCGAAATTGTGGAGACGTGACGTTCAAAGTTCAAATATTGAAGTGTAGTAAACAGTAAAGTTATTCTATTATTTTCCTAAGTAGTCTTAAGTTAAAATTTGGCTCCAATCACTGGACTATGAACACACCGAAAAAAATCTACAGTAAACAAGAACAATCACAAACACACAGTACTTGCATAACCAATCATACACCACTTCAACTACACACACACGCACACACCATCACATACACGAACACACCCTCATACCTAACTTCACAATTACACTCACTCCCCTACACACACACGACATTTATATGCATGCTGAATAGTTGTGTACTTTCTGTTTTTTCTTTTATTTCATTTTGTTTAATTTTTAATTAAGGGCGCGTATTCGATTTAGCGCAACTCAAAATCCAAACGATTGCTAGAACGGCGTAGCAGCATTGACACACACTAGTACAATACAATGGTCTGTTTGTGTGCATTAGAAAAAAAAATATGCACGAAATAAGCACGAATCATTGATATTGATCGGCAAACGACAGCGCGCGATGTTTTACAGTGCTTTTTAAAATAATTGTCTAAAATAAATGAGCTCGTATAACGGACTGAAAAATATTCTGTATATTAAGCATAACATTTACTTACATAAAACAAATATGTCAGTTATGTTTTTATTCAAATACTGGTGAAAAAAAATTATCAAAGTGAACCGATTTTCTACTTTTTCAACATTGTTTTCTAATATATAATAGTAATATTTTCGTAATTTTGGCTCTATAGCTGTCTTTATGACTATATATACTGTTGAAAAAACGCATAAAACAAAATATGTTTTCGTATTGTAATGGTTGTATTCGTCCTGAAAGTTAACTATGACGTCTATTTTCGTAAAACGATACGAAAGAATTGTCTTCGCTTTAAAAAACCATAATTAAAAATTATACTTTTACTCTGTAGCTGTCTAAATCAAGACTTAATCTCTCTAAAACTGTAAATTGTCTTTAAATAATCTGCTCACATAATTACGATATTGCTCTGGGCAAAACGCAAAAACATGAAGTTTTCGTCACGAATCGAATACGCGCTCTTAAGTCTGTTTTTATTGCATATGAGTGTCATAAACGGGAGAAGAGACTGACTCCTGTAACTCAGGTTTTTACCTAGCTCAGAAGTCAGGGTTACAATATCATTGTACCATGTAATTTTATGCCAATAAAGACATTATTATTATTATTATTATTATAGTTAAGGATGGATGAAATGGCGACAGGTCTTTGGAACAACTTGCGACCCACAGACGCCCCTCAAGTTAAAGAGGAAAATCGACAAGTCCCTGATAAGACCTGTCGTACTGCATGGATATGAATGTTGGGCCGTGAAGAAAACGTATAAAAAAAGATTACATGTAACGGAGATGAGAATGTTCAGATGGATGTGTAGTGTGAGAGAATGGATAAGGTCGGAAATGAGTATATTAGAAGAAGTATGAAATTTGCGCCTGTGACAAAAAACTTAAAAGGGAATCGTTTCTCTTGGCATAAGCATGTGAAGAAGAGAGATGAAACACAGGTGCATGTGACTGAAAGAGTTATTATGAATATAAATGTAGATGGATGGAGAGGAACAGGAAGGCCGTAGAAAAGAAAGATGGATTGTGTGAAGAATGATATGAAAAAGAAGGGAGTCAGTGATATCATGTCGGTTGACATGACGGATGGAACAAGAAAACATGTTGACCCCAAGTAACATCACTATTATTCATAAGGGGGAAGGCGGGTTGTTGTTACATATTACGTTTTAAATGAATAATTACGGACTATCTTTTTTAATGTACTTTTCATAAAAAATATTCATAGAATATTTTAAGAACATTTATTTAACAAAAATTTGATGTACTGCCCGCCTCTCTATTCCCCGATACATATAATCTGGGTATCTTCAAGGCACGAGTGAACCGGTTTATTCTAGGCAAGCGTGCTCCACCTTAGGCCGCATCATCACTTATGGGGCTATTAAACGACTTTTACAGATTTTAAACTGACAATCACGTCAAAATGTGCTGTGTAAATGATTTGAAAAAAATATATGTTAAACTAGAACATTCTTTTAATCATATAGAAAGTAAATATTTTTGATTAAGTTCATATTAAATAGTTTAATTAACTTGTGAAGTTGTGTCTGACGCGGACAAAACATTGACAATCACTCAAAATCTACCAGGTATAATTAAACGAAACTTACACCATCTTACAGACAATTTTATTATCTATCTTTTAGTATACGCCTTTTTTTTAATTTTGAAATAATACTTCTTTTATTTAATTTTTTCGACTAAACTTTGAGAGTTTTGGACGCAAAACTGATGCAGAACGGACGCAGTCTGCGTCCAAAACCAGTGCGTCCTACCCGTATGCACTTTAGCACGCTGAAGTGGAAGTAGGCCGGCCACACCTGCAGACGGTAGATGGAGCAGACACGCTCTAGAGTGGAGACTGCGTTTGGGCAAGCGTAGTGTGGGGCGTCCTGCGGCACGATGGACCAACGATTTGAAGAAGGTGGCTGGCAGCGGATGGATGCGGGCTGCCCAAGACTGGGTTTATTGGCAATATCTGAGGGAGGCCTACGTTCAGCAGTGGACGGCAATAGGCTAATATGTATATGTGTGTAGCCAAAGGTAAAGGAATTTGCATATTTATACCCCGTTTCAACGTTATCGCTATTTCAAGGCAAACATATTACAAAGGGGAAAGGGGAGTGTAAAAAAGTGCCCAACATTCCAAAGTCACAACCTCATGTCATTAATGGATGATCCCCTACCAAAAGCAAGAAGTAGCTACCTCGTTATCTTATCACAATAAACATTGCGTGCATCTGTACTGTATTTGTCTGGTACTCATATTACACCGGGTCACGGATGTCTGCCATTTGTTTACACTTCCATTAGCGAGCAGACTGTCTAATATGTTCACTTTCATCGGACAAGTCGTGCTTAGACTTCGGCTGTTGCAATTGTTACGTGTGTTTGAGCATTTTGAAAGGGGGAATGTATTTTTTTTATATGTCGTCAAACGTGAAGGAATTTGCATATCTATACTCCGTTGTAACTTTTGAATGATAGCTTGTACTACGATCCATTAATTTACAATAAAAATTATTATTTTTTATAAAAAATTATTACTAAAATGCAGTTGTTTCAACAGTGTAACTTAATAACTATGGTTCTTTGATTGCTTATTGCCTATTGCTATACAGGGTGTCCGGTAATTAATGGATAACCTTGAAATGGCTTATAGTAGAACTTATGGCCATTCAGAAAAAAATAGGAAAAAAAAAATTACTTTATTGCACTACGATTAGAAATGTTTGTTTTTTTTTGTATTTTTTTCCCTATTTTTTTCTGAATGGCCATAAGTTCTACTATAAGCCTTTTCAAGGTTATCCATTAATTACCGGAAACCCTGTATGTATAAACTTAAAATGGTGTATTAGCAAGCGCAGTTTCAATTATAAAAGCGAATTTTGTTTATGGTCGATATTTGACTGTTGCGCCAAACGTCAATTATCCTAAACGTATACTGTTTGGGATAATTGACGTTTGGCGCAACAGTCAAATATCGACCATAAACAAAAATCGTGTAATCTTAACCTGTTTATTGTCAAAACTAGATCACACCAGTATTTGCGTACATTTGCTCCGCGAATATGCGAAACTGGCACACAAAACATGAATCGTCTTCATGCTTCGTTTTCATTCAATTCATAATTATTTGTCAATATTTATTTTATTAACTCAAGTAAAACTAATTTTTGACGAAATATTTGGTACAATTGTTTGTATGACGCCTTCCTGTGTGCTCAGGTGTCAACACCATATTTTTAATGACGCACGGAACATTATACACAACACCTTTTTGTTACAATGTAATGAACTTTTTCTCTTTTTAACAGACTTTAAAAAGACGGAGGTTCTCAATTCGTCTGTATGTTTTTTTTTGTTTATTTATTTGTTACGCGATTTCTCCGGCAAATGTAAAGCTATTTTGAAAATTCTTATTTTGATGGATAGGGTATGCCTCAAGGGTGGTCCCATATAAATTTTATCGAAATTGATTCTGCACTTTTTGAAAAAATCGACAGAAAGCAAAAAAATATACATGGATGATGTTGTAATGTTCTCACCTTGTACTGTCAATCTCTGTTTTGACTGTGTTGCCATTTCTTAATGGATTTGGATGATAAGGAAGTACTAAAAAGCGAAAAATAAAAAAGCTTTTTTACAAAAAAGACAACCGCCTTCAAAAACCAAAAAGTGAAAAATAACTTTAAAACAGAACACACATGACTTTAGTTTCGGAAGTCGGTGACTTGGCTGTTCTATTTGTTGTTTTGATTTTTGGTTTTTGAAGGCGGTTGTCTTTTTGTAAAAAGTTGTGTGTGGTCAGTGGTGTGTGTCCTGCATACAGTAAGGCCACTACGAAATTAATTCGTTAGATTTTAAAAATGTCGAAATGAAACGGAATGAAAGAAATGAAACTCTAGAATATAGGTATTGTTTACAAGTGATTATTATCCGCAACGGTAAAAATTTGTATTGCGCTTAGCCTAATTTCGTATTTCACAAAACTATGACGCAAAACCGTGAAAGAGTGAAATTAGTGTTACACTAGTAAGGTTCATCAAAATACAGTTTAATTCAAAAATGGCGGCTGTGAAGTGCGCTACTGCCTGCGCAATACCCCGCCCCTCACCCCGCTGACACGTGAAATTGTTACGCGCAGCCACTCGACTCGTGTTCAGAGCCGTCATAACGTTTAAATCGTAATGTACTTAATAACAATCAATCACAAACGTGATTCGATTTTTAAATGAAAATCAGCGGTGACTTCCAAAACATCGAAAACTTCTTCGAATCAAAAAGTAAATACTAAGAAGTGTTGAGTCGCAAGATTTAAAATATTTAATTGTTGATTAAGTTCTTAAAACAATAAATTATAATTAAAAGAGATTATGTATGAGATAAGGCAACGCGTCGAAATATCATGTTTCTCCATTTCAAATTTAAAGCATATTTTGCTTAAAAAGAGATATATAGCTCTGGCTATGATTCGTATTACTATGATCAACTACCGCAATCGAGTTAATAATATGATTTTGGATAGCTTAATTTGATTGGTGTCTGGTTTGTGTCTTCATTCTCTAGGTGAAACCTGTAGTGTCCCACTACTGGGCAAAAGCCTACAACTTCCACACACATCTGACTTCTGCTCGTCCTTCTGCGCTGCTTTGTCGTGAGCTAATCCTTTGGACAGGAGTCGGGTTTGTGCCTTCATCTACGTTCTTGTCTGCTGCAGTAGATTTTAGGACAGCTAGACAGCAGAAACGTAATTCCATAGAGTAGTAATTTGTAGCATAACGCCAAAGGTACGTTTTTATTTTTTTGACGTAGTAGTCAGTAGGTTAATGTAAAAGAGTTTTTCGGATAACTTTCGTCATCCGTAGACAACTGTGAAAATATTTAATGATTCCCAAGTTCTTTGAACATAAAAACTTCATATAATCGTTTAATTTACTATCTTCGAGACAAATATGAGCTTTACGCTTGAGTACAAAGTAAATAAAAACAAAAAGGTATGCAGAACTTGCGTTGGTTTCTGATACATTGCCTGATAACATCTAATACACGAGGATTTTAAAGATAATTGAATGCTCTAAGATAAGGTAATTGACAAAATAGAATTTGTTTTTATCAATAACTTTATCCATGTGTGTCGTAAATGGAAAAAATATACCACTCCTCTTGTTCTTCCACGAATGTCGTCGGCGGCGACAAAGATAATGCGATTTTTATAATAAATACGTTACTGATTACGTTCGATATGATGAATGGATTGTGTGAATGCCGCTGTGGCTAGAAAAGGATGTAAATACTGATACGGTGGTTGATCGATGGTACATGCAAGAAGGTGATGCTGTGCTGACCACACATAAATCAGGGTAACGGTAAAAGAAAGATGATGAAAGAAATACGTTCAATATACCGATTTTAACTCCAATTGGGTTTTGGACTTTCCATGGCACGTAAAGCAGATGGTCCATGCCGTCATTCGTACATCTTTGATATTACTTATGGTTAGTCAAGCCAGAGAGTCTGACAACCAGTTCTACCAACAGATATCGTGTTACCCAGCAACTGGGTTATGGAGGTATAACAGGCAGTAGTTCTATGAAGTTGCATCCAGCTAGACTAAACGTCGACCCCTAACATAGTTCGGACAAGGCTAGATAGATGATGTACGGTGCAACCATACATTGCGACATTACTGTACATACCGCGTCAGCATATTAATAGTTCATTTTCACTTACTTACAATTTAGTTCACTACCGGTCATTGAACGCACCGTGTGTTCTCACGTAACATATGAGTATCATCTATCATTTATTCTTAAAATCTATCTCTATTTGAGCTTTGGTGTTAATTCAGCGTAAAAGCTGTTGAACCTTCATGGATTCGTATCATTTACTATCATAGCATCCTATCAGTAAAAGCTGTACGGTACAATACTGTACAGATGATGATCGGGTCTTGACCATTACAGCTTTGCCGTCTGGTTAAACTTTGCATCGCATTGCTTATACGGCACGAAAGAAGATGTGGACCTAAATAATGTCAGCTTGTAATTTTTACACTGTAGGAATTTCCGCTCTTCGGGTCCAAATAAGTAACGAACATTTATTGCCATGCTTGTGTTGGTATCTTGATTAAACTATTTATGACATGCGATACTTTACATCAAATTGTCAGGTTTATGGTTAAACGTGACGAGTTACAGGTTTATATCATAATAACTATGTCTTAGTACTGACTTAGTCCAATCGACACTGATCCAATTTATCATACTCAAGATAAAGATTGTAAAAATCCTCGAAAGTTTTTAATGCATAAGTAATTGACCAGATAGCATCATACATAGTAATTGGAGATCCTATCATGTGGAGTTCAATAAGATCTATATAAATGTTGGAAGAGGATCGTGAATGCATTCGATTTTCCTATAAATTTTGGCTCTCAAAAGTACGAGAGAACGCAGCTACGGAAGCCACATGGTGTACGAAAAAGCATATTCTATTTACCTAGTCTATGACATTGGCAGCACGTAGTTCAAATCAACTGGTAATCGCAATTTCATTCAATGCAATTTATCTTCCGTACGCTACTGCAAAATTCATTGATCCAATACGTGTTTTAATTCATTAAATAAGTTGAATGTCCTACCTAATCTATGTGCTTGTTTGTTTCTACTTTGCGATATAGCATCAATTTTATTCGGTTGTTACGTATTATCTTTTATCTTCACACTTTAGTTTATCGAAGAAAATCGGCTTATGAGATTTCATATCTGTTTAATGCCGAAACGCACGCACACTTTTAATAATAAATGTTTAGATGATATCAACATAAACGATCATCCGTTTTGGAAAGGTCTCTTTCTTATCTTTCTTTGTTATACGTGATAGATAGTTTTTATGTAATTTCCCTGTATTTTCACCGTGCACCGTGCCACCCCTTTCCTACCCATCTTGCTGGAAGCTGTTTTGATTTGAAAAGTTAGTCAATTTCTGTCATCGGTCTTCTAATCATAACTGATCATCAAGTTTACGTAGTTCTGTCATATTCATTTGGTTTCTAATGTTAAGTTTCTCTAATTGTAACGTAAGGGTTTTAGTATTTTTGGGTCGATTGTAAATAAAATTCAGCACTGGGATGATGCTGGTTGATAGTTATAGTAGTTAAGATAAAACTCTGGTCCGTAATCTTAGGAAATTGGAATGTAAATTACCCCTTGAAGGTGTACTAGAGAGAGATTTTGTTTGCTGATACTTTGCAGGACTATCATCATCATCATTATGTCAACCTCTAGACGTCCACTGCTAGGCATAGGTCTTCCCAAGGGGGATTCAGCCGTAGAACTATAATAAACAGAATTGAAATAAAAAAAAGTGGATTCAATAAATAATTAATATCCTGTACTTTGTTACCCAAACACACGTCATAGTGTTTCACATTATTGCTAGTGTTATTTTTATCTCTATATCTCTAAATATTTTATCGACACTTAAGATAAACTGACACATGATTACTATCAGCCGTTATCAGACCATCATTTTGAGCGTTATCTTTCTTATGATTTAACGTTCACATGTAGTCACACGTTGTTTTATTAAATTTTATTATATCTGTTCATAATAAAAATACGTTTGAATTTCTGGATATTGAATTTTGTATTTTATTAAGAGCACATAAATATTTACTACGACATCATAATATGTTAATCAAATTGGTGATAAAAAGAGATAATGATGTTTTTTTTATTGGTAACGAAGAAGTGGGTGACTCATGTAGCTTATAATAATTTCTATTAAAGAATAAAAGCTGACCATAGGCCCCGATAGACTGAAACAGGAATTGATTCATGTATCAGCTATTATCATTGAAATTAATTATGTATAGCAAGTACAACTCAACACTGTAACTCCAATAGACACTATCTTCAACGCAGCATAAATTAATAAAGAAAACAAAACTATTAAACATGCAATGTATAATAATAAAAAGCTTGAATTATCAGCAGCATCACCTATATGAACTGGCGACCTTTTAGGAGCAGTGCACTCTGAAAAAGTGTTGACACTAGATAACGCGCTGACCCCTCGTAATACTGACACTTATTGTGCCACTGTAATAGAAATTATCGACGCTTTGGCTATTATGCTCATGCGCAATGATATCACGTGAGTCACTTGCTAAAATTAACAAGTTTATTGCTTTGTAACAAAAGCTGAATTTTTTAAGATTTTAAAGTTCGGGAAAAAGATCACAATATTCACAATGCATTGTTTCAGCTTTGCATTCAGATTCAGCGTATATGTTTTGTTCCCAAACCCACCTTAGAGATCTCCACTACTGCTAGATGGAGCCACTATCTATTAATAAAACCACCAAATACTTCTAAGATGTCAATTTAAGAATAATATTCCAAACAATATATTTCGTTCGCCATCTATCGAGCGATGGCGTACTAAAACCTGTAATATTATATAATAAAAGCCTTAAGGCGCTACCCCGACCAAAAGTGCGTTTTTCTTCGTTATTTAGAGGCTATTAACTCATTAATTAAGAGAAACAAACTACATCTAAAAATATATTATTAATGTTCAATATCCTATCATCACATTCCACGTTCTTATTTTGTTTTTATATACGTAAGGGGAAATCTACAAGTCCGTGATAAGACCTGTCGTACTGTATGGACCGGAATGCCGGGCCGTGAAGAAGATGGATGAAAAAAGATTGCACGTAACGGAGATGAGAATGTTGAGATGGATGTGTGGAGTTACGAGAATGGATAAGGTGAGAAATGAATATATTAGAGGAAGTTTGAAAGTGGCGCCAGTGACAGAAAAGTTGAAAGGGAATCGTTTGTCTTGGTATGGGCATGTGAAGAGAAGAGACGAAACTCATGTGACCAAAAGAGCTATGAATATTAATTTGAATGGATGAAGAGGGAGAGGAAGGCCATAGAAAAGATGGGTGGATTGTGTGAAGAATGATATAAATGAAAAGGGAGTCAGTGAAAGCATGACGTTGGACAGGACGGAATGGAAGAAGTAAACATGTTGCGCCGACCCCAAGTAACATGGGATAAGGGCAGGAAATAGAAGAAGAAGGAGTATCCTATATAGATATACACCTAAATGTCCCAGTTATAAACATGTATCTTTTGCTAAAATTTACGTGCTACTAATTTGAGGATTACATTAATCATTACAGGTAACTTATAAATCTTTATAATTCACGTTTTATTTTATTTCAAAAGATCGTTTCTCTTTTTTATCACAAAAAAAAACAAAAATTGTGCAAATTTCGATTTTGCGGCAAAAAGGAAATGTATGGTCAAGGTTATTTGGTCAGGGAAGCGCCTTGACATGTATACTGTTCTTGGTAATAAGCGCGACTGCTGAGCGTGATAGGTCGCACAACTTAGAGATCGGAAGTTAGTAGTGTGACACCCGGTGTCTGAGTGAGTGAATGTGCACATGTTGGTCCCGATCGCCTGATCTCTCTCCGGTCTTATCGGCGGGTTGCTATCCCGTCGGATTATGACACTGAGGGTGCACTTGTGTTTGCGTAATATCTCCTGCGTCCTAGGCTAGCCTCCATTGAGATACCACCGTGACCGAAATTCGGTGCGGAGAATATTAATACAGATAATTTAAAATGTAGAAGTGTTTGTGAGTGAATTGAATAGTTCATTAATAGGGTCTTGAACTTATGATGATCTAGTGTTGCATAATTAGAATAAATTCCTGGTCATAAATGTTTTATAATCAGTTTATTTACAACTCTTTCCTCAAATTATTCCTAACTCAACAACCGATAATTCGGTAGAGCGATATCGTTTGTTTATATGATTTTAATGTGGCTGGTGACCCGACCTCGATGATCAGAGGGTAGATCGATTGTCGGGCGATATCCTCTACAATATTGTGCCTATTGTTGTAAAATGGTCTGATAAGGACAAACTGTAGGTAATGTTACAAGTATGGATTATTGACGATGTGAATCATTAATGACGATAATTGCCTGAATAATAGACTACTTCTTTTATATGTTTTTATATGTGTACCACCATTTTATATGTTTGCGGTCCAGAACTTGGCCACTTTGACTGCGCTAGACTAATGAAAACGTGATAAGTAGTAACTCGACTAAGACTTTTGACAAAGTAAGCTTTAGGCATCAGTGATGTTTTGAAACAATCTGCCATAAAGTACGACAGCTATCTTAATCTTCATTTAGTTGTAGAACAATGACGTCAAAACAAGCTCAAAATCATAAATATATTTTGTTTTGTTCTAAATTGCAAATGAAGCGTGCCACAGGGAGCTATACTATGACCTCCATTACTTATATTGTATTACCGTTTCTTATCAACAGCATTAAAATAACGCCGTTTATCTTAAAACCTAATTATACATGACTGTGTTATAGTAAACAGATAATAATATATTTCTCTTAAAATTATTTATCGCTATACTATGTGCGGATAAGTCATGCAATCTACTGATAGAGCGAGGGATACAAACGGATCGAGTTATAATTGCTGTGCCAACGTTATCAGTGATTAAAATTTGCTAAACGATTTGATTTTGATATGACTCGATTAACACACCTTTTTATCCACTTTTTTTTACACGTCGTCATCGTTATTTGCAACTTGTTTTATCGATTAAACCATTTTTCTTTCATGCTTTATAACTTGAAAGAACTATCTTATGAGATTATATTTATCGTATTTATATTTTTTATTTGTTGCGTCACTCCCCAGCAGCTAATGAACACGTGAAGACGAGACGTATTGTTTTTTAGTTTCATTTAAATTTCAACGTGACATTGTCTATCCATATTATTTGAACAATTCAAAATGAAATATTGACTTAATACATAATACCTAAGTATGCAATTTAAATGAACGCGAGTTGATCATACTTGTTTTAAGCAAACAAATGTAGTTTGTGTTAATAGTAAATTTAAATGAAGTTCTCATACATATTTAAGTCTGTGAATTCATGATGAGACCACCTGGAAGGCTTACCCTTCAAATTAATTTTAAATTCATGTAATCACAATATGATTCCAATGTCAACTATGCAGTCACGTGATTCGGTACTCTTGAAACAACATTGGATTGAATTTGGGATTGCCCCCACGATTATTTGATTACACGTGAAGTTAGCTACGTTACGGGCCGCAATTTTATGCTTTCACATTTTTACCTTTACAATTTTCCTTATAACTTTCGAACGGATTGTCCTATCGACTTCAAACCTTCTGTACTGACGTTTTTATACATAATCCTACCCTATATAACCAAAATTACCTTAATATGTATACACACAAAAAAACACATTTTCAAGTTACGTAATTATAACGATTCAAACATTTAAGACAAAAATTTGCCTTTTTCTTAATGCACTTCAGTTTTATTATAAAATATGAATAAAATAACAAGTGAAACATATTCTTAAAAATTGAATAGACACTAATAATTAGGTATAAAATGTCTTAATTCTGTGAAGATAGCTTGAACTCCAAGAAAGGACATAACTAGGCTGCTTTCTAATCCGCGACTTCGACTTCGTCTGCACCCGCGATAACCGACATTCACGCGGACGAAGTAGCGGGCAAAACATTGTACCTATTAGGTTGTACATATTTTCTCAAACGAATCCATGCTTTGCTTTAAATTCACCTTTATTCAAAGAAACCGCTTTGCGTATTCTATGAATGAATGAAGACCGTATGACACGTCCTCCGAAGCTCATATCGTCTTTATTGCAAATGTTTTTTCATGGGAATTATGTAAAATACTATATTACTGCTAATCCTACCATATTATACTCTTATTACTTACTGAAAACCACCTAAAACGCAAAACAATTTCTAAAAAGTTGCACTTTTTTCATTGGAATAATCAACCACAACGCAACATTGGCGCAATACACAGCTGTCAAAATAAACTCAAGAGTAGCGTTTAAACCCGATCCTGATTCCAATTAGTTCCCTAAAATGGATACGTAATTTAATAATAATTTGGCGCTAGCGTCGACCTCGAGAGTACGAAACACGTCAAAATTCCAATGTCAATCGGTCGGTATTAAAATGAAGAGTAAGCGCGCTGGGATGATCATCGGCATTTTTTTACATTTAAATAAACAATATTTTTCTACCAATTTTGATCAATATTTATAAAGGCTACTCTTTGTTGAGATCCACTTTATACGTAAGAGTGATAGGGTAGCAAAAAGTACGTACCTAGTATTCGATAGACCTCTTTTGTGAAATATCTGTTCTCATATCGGCGGACAGAGTAAACTCTATGAAAATACGTCATGACGTGGTGAATAGATCAGACCTCGATGCGTTAATATTATATGTGAATTTTTCTTTTATTTTAGAAATCGTTAACGTAACCCAATTTTCTAACTAAAATAAAAAGTACCTATGGCTATTAGCTCTTCTATAAATATATCACGTTAACACCTTGCGATAGCACGTTTTTCTTCGTTATTCAGGGGCTAATCAACTCATTCATTAAGAGAAATAAAAAACCATCTAAAAGCACATTATTAATTTATAAAAATAATTCCAAAAATTGTGCGAATTCTGATTCTGCTGCAAAGAACGAAAGCTCAAGGTTATTTGATCAGAGAAGCGCCATAACGCGTTTCTTCTTTGCTGCATCAAAGGACAAAACAGCATCTACCAACAAATGCACTTTCAGATTTAATTAATAGAATTGTGGAACTTTATTAACGTCAGCATTCTTCTTCACATGATCATTTCATTTGCGTACTAGTCTGTGTAGCGTATCGTAGTAGTGACCCGGCGCGGTCAGTCCGTGCTGATAACCTTAGTTGGGCGCGTGACGATGTGCACGTGGTTCTAGGACGGAATAAGTCTCGATGGAATGTTCTAGAGTTGTGAACCCATAGGTGCGTCGTCGAAACCATCTGATGCAAATTCTAAATCTGTCACATTATTGTTCGATCGAAATAATGCATCTATCTGTACAATATCTTCGCTAGTTAGCGACATGTCCATTTTCGTAAATGTGACTCATTATTTTCAAATTATGTAGTCATATTATGAGTGTTCAGGAAGAAAAACAACACGGTTGAAAGTCGGTCTGTTTTCAACCAGATGCGGATTTTGATTAGTATTTTATATGGCGTGTTTTTGAAGATGCGGCTTAGAGTCAATTACAATCTTCTTCTTTTCGAATCGATGGTCTAAGTTGATCTTTATTTAATTATTTTTGTAAGAACTTGGGCCCCCTAGTAGCCACATTTATTGCAGCATCAATGGCGTTTACAATGTCCTCTAAAGTTCATGTATAGAGACACTTTGGGTACTATGGTAAGAAGGCCATCGTCTGGTCAGGTGCATCGCACTCGCATCGGGTATCAGTGGAATCTATTAGTGGTGTCTAACTCCGGAGGTACTAAATCAAAGGAATCAGAACCAGTGCCGGACACGATAAGCTTATTTAGTCCTTCAAATCCTTATCGTCTCCGAGGAATTATTTATTCCGGAGTGAATGTCAATGTATTTTTCCCCTCATTTCGCTTGGTTATCATTTTGTAAGGTACAATAAAAAAGGTAATATATAGATATACTATAGTTAAAATGGCGAGCTATTTTGTAAAGTCTATGCTGACTTAGCTGTCTTGCCACTAATGATAAAAATATTTTGCAATTCAAAGGTATAATTATCAATACCATTCTTCTTGTTACAGATGCGAGCCGTCCCGGCGAACGAGCGAGTATACAATTTACGGACCCGGCCGCCTTCCCTCCTTCCACCTTCCCCTCTAAGCCTCGCCAGCTCAGGCGACAAATCCCTAGTAGCCCATACGCATTCACCTTCCTTAGAACGGCCGGCGAGTCAACCGTCCGCTCCTTCAACCACCGCTAGCTTTGTTTGTTACGTCTGTGGGGTCAGTGCCCCCAGCTCGCAGTTAAGACTGGTCTATTGCTGTCCTAACCCCGAAAGAGAACCTTATTATCCTTTTATAACGACGCTCAAACCTCATCCGGATGCCAGTCCAATTAGTCCACAAGGTGAGTGAGGATTTTATGATTCTAATTCTTGTATGACTGAGTCTTAATCGACTTCGGAGTTGATTACTATTTCTTGATTTCGGTTTGGCAACTGGAACTGACAGCAAATAAGCTCGATCGATTCGAGCAGCTGTTATTTAGCCAAAAGGAGCCTTATAGGCCTCTTATTCTTAGCTTGATGAACTATACCAATAGACAAAGTGATCTACAGAAGTTATTAAATACATCCGTTGTTTCATCAAACCATTCCCAGATTTTGAGAGGTTAAAAATTGTTTTTACGATGGAACTGTTAGCTCCCATGACAGCTGTTTGAATTGATTGTCTGAAAGAATAGTTATTTATATCCTTTGTCAACAGATTTGGCAACAATTATGACGGTTTTTGAGTTTTCTTTGCATAAATAACATCAAAATTAATTGTAGGCATGGTACAAATATGCGCGTCGTGTTACAAAAGCATCCCTCACAAGTACCCGGCGTACGGCGAGAACGGCGAGCCGAACGCCGCGCACAACAACACACATACCAACAATATTAGGTAAGTATGTACCTACAACACAGCCTTATATCAATCGCAGTTTGCTAGGGATGTTGCATTTTACACCTTATTACAGTTAGTTCAAACTCATCTTTGTACAGATGTGTTAAACTATCTATACAATGATTTAAGAGTCGAATGACGCGCGCTCGTGCATTGCAAGGAGTTGAGTAACACATGAATAAGGAAGACTGTCTGACAATAATTATGTCTTCTTCTTCTTCCTGCCCTTATCCCATGTTACTTGTGGTCGGCGCAACATATTTTCTTCTTCCATTCCGTCCTGTCCAACGTCATGCTTTCACTGACTACCTTTTCATTCATATCATTCTTCACACCATCTATCCATCGTTTCTTTGGCCTTCCTTTCCTTTACAATCCATCCAAATTAATATTCGTAACTCTTTTGGTCACATGCGTTTCATCTCTTCTCTTCACATGCCCATACAAAGACAAACGATTCCCTTTCCACTTTTCTGTCACTGGCGCTACTTTCAAACTTCCTCTAATATATTCATTTCTCACCTTATCCATTCTAGTCATTCCACACATCCATCTCAACATTCTCGTCTCTGCTACATCCAATCTTTTTTCTGCCATCTTCTTCAGGGCCCAACATTCTGATCCATACCGTTCGACAGGTCTTATCACGGACTTGTAGATTTTCCCCTTTAACTTCTTCCGTGGGTCACAAGTTGTTTCAGTGACCTGTCGTCATTTCATCCATCCTGCGTTGATCCGGTGCGTTACGTCTCGGTCTACTTCGCGTTCCTTTGGACAAGCGACCCGAAGTACCGAAAGTCGGAGCAGGTCCCAGGACTAAAGAAGTATTCTGTTTTGGTGCTGCTCAATTTCAAGCCAACACTCTCTAGTCTTTGTCACCACACCTCCAATCTGCTCTGGACCTCTAGGCCACTTTCGGCTACCAGCACAATGTCATCGGCAAACAGCATAATTATCTGACAATAATTATGTTTCTTGCAGGTTTAAGCCATATGAAATCAAGTCCAGTTCGAGTCAGTCGAGTAAGCGGCCGTCGAACGCGTTATCGAGCAGTCCGCAGAGCCAGATAGTTTCGGGAGAGAATGGCATGGGACTGTACAGGTCCGTTCATAATAAAATGTAATTATATAAAAGAATGGGTTTTAGTACCAACGAGTCATTTCTGGCAATATTGTCTTCGTCGTCGGTCGTCTTCAGAAATAGAAACAAATCATGAATATTGAATTTTATATATTTGTAGATGTTACGTGTGTGCGGGCCTGTTCCCGCAGCAGTCGATGGAGTGGCTGTCGACGTCGGCGGAGTATATGAACTCGCACGCGATGCACTTCCCCTGCCTGGCGGGCGCGCGGGGGGGGCGAGTGCTGGCCTGCTCCCGCTGTGTGCGACACTTGGCGCGCCAGTGGGAGCTCATGGACGCCGAGCGAGTGCCGCTCGAGCACAGGAGGTGAGGGGGCGGGGCGCGGGGGGGCGAGTGCTGGCCTGCTCCCGCTGTGTGCGACACTTGGCGCGCCAGTGGGAGCTCATGGACGCCGAGCGAGTGCCGCTCGAGCACAGGAGGTGAGGGGGCGGGGCGCGGGGGGGCGAGTGCTGGCCTGCTCCCGCTGTGTGCGACACTTGGCGCGCCAGTGGGAGCTCATGGACGCCGAGCGAGTGCCGCTCGAGCACAGGAGGTGAGGGGGCGGGGCGCGGGGGGGCGAGTGCTGGCCTGCTCCCGCTGTGTGCGACACTTGGCGCGCCAGTGGGAGCTCATGGACGCCGAGCGAGTGCCGCTCGAGCACAGGAGGTGAGGGGGCGGGGCGCGGGGGGGCGAGTGCTGGCCTGCTCCCGCTGTGTGCGACACTTGGCGCGCCAGTGGGAGCTCATGGACGCCGAGCGAGTGCCGCTCGAGCACAGGAGGTGAGGGGGCGGGGCGCGGGGGGGCGAGTGCTGGCCTGCTCCCGCTGTGTGCGACACTTGGCGCGCCAGTGGGAGCTCATGGACGCCGAGCGAGTGCCGCTCGAGCACAGGAGGTGAGGGGGCGGGGCGCGGGGGGGCGAGTGCTGGCCTGCTCCCGCTGTGTGCGACACTTGGCGCGCCAGTGGGAGCTCATGGACGCCGAGCGAGTGCCGCTCGAGCACAGGAGGTGAGGGGGCGGGGCGCGGGGGGGCGAGTGCTGGCCTGCTCCCGCTGTGTGCGACACTTGGCGCGCCAGTGGGAGCTCATGGACGCCGAGCGAGTGCCGCTCGAGCACAGGAGGTGAGGGGGCGGGGCGCGGGGGGGCGAGTGCTGGCCTGCTCCCGCTGTGTGCGACACTTGGCGCGCCAGTGGGAGCTCATGGACGCCGAGCGAGTGCCGCTCGAGCACAGGAGGTGAGGGGGCGGGGCGCGGGGGGGCGAGTGCTGGCCTGCTCCCGCTGTGTGCGACACTTGGCGCGCCAGTGGGAGCTCATGGACGCCGAGCGAGTGCCGCTCGAGCACAGGAGGTGAGGGGGCGGGGCGCGGGGGGGCGAGTGCTGGCCTGCTCCCGCTGTGTGCGACACTTGGCGCGCCAGTGGGAGCTCATGGACGCCGAGCGAGTGCCGCTCGAGCACAGGAGGTGAGGGGGCGAGTTAAAGGGGTACTCACAAGTAGGCGAAAAGGGAAGTGGTCAACACTACGGAACACAATACGTGACTGGCTCGGCAGCGGTAACGTCACTTGAAGAGAATCAGGTCCATTATAGACTTTTGGAGTGAATTTGTGCATTTTGCATGTTCTTATGATGCATGTTTACAGCGTGTAACAGAAGTGAAACGATGCAATTTCAGTATAAGAACTGCGGAACGATGGCTGACAGTGTCACTGTTACTGTCAGCTGCCGTTCGTTCTGTAGTAATGAGCTTTTCGCTAAACTATTAACTTTTAACACACATTATTTTGTATTGCGGAGTTTTAAAAATATTGCAAAATATGCCTGAAGATACTCTTCAGGTACCCAAAATTATAAGACTTAGAATTTCAACTTCTCTAAATATTATTGTTTTTTTTTGTACAAATTTCGCCATGATTTTTTGATCACCCATTTCTGGTACACGCTGTTTACTTGTGTGCGTTGATGATGTATGAAACAACGATAAATTGCTTCGCTTTGAACCTCGACCAAAATTATTTTGTTGTTCTCTTGACTATGTGAAACTGCCTCGTTAGTCTCGTGGTCGCAAGCGCAACTGCTGAGCGAGAAGTCCTGGGTTCGATTCCCAAGTCGGGGTAAGTGTTATTGGATTTTTCGATTAAGAATTTCTCAGTATCAGCAACAGGAGTTTGGAAGTTGACAGTGTAATACTCCGTGCCTCGGAAAGCAGCAAAGCCGTTGGTCCTGCGCCTGATCTCTCTCCGGTCGTGTCGGATTGCCGTCCCGCCGGACTATGGGATTGATGGAAGTGGGAGTGCACCTGTGTTTCCGCACACACTTGTGCACTATAATATCTCCTGCGTACTTGGCTGATGTCCATCGAGATTTACATTACATGTGAAACTCTATAACAATATGCCTATTTGTTTCAGATATAACATCCCATCCCCCCTACCGGCAAACTCGTCTATGAACGGCGAGCGAGTCATCCCCACCCCACCGTCGACCACGTCCGATCGGACAGTCGCTAGTAATAATGGTGAGTTGTACCACAGTTCTTGCTTAACCTTCAGACCGCTACAGTTGCACGGTGAACCCGCACATTTCGTGACATTAAGTAGGTTAAGCTACATCGGCGTTAGCATACGCGCGATCATTTAGCGAACTGGCTAAGTAAAATAAACCAGTGATTTGACCACACTCAACACGGGCGGTTTAATTCATCATCCCCGGGTTTTCCCTCATCACAAGTGTACAAATCAATCATCGTATGCTTGAGCGAAGTGTATAGACTATCGTCGTACATTTTTTTTGGTCCTTCGAGCCGGATAAAACGTGCGTTCAGTCTTCAAATCTATTACTGAAATATCATTAACCTTCAGACTGCTAAAGTCATGTATAGATAACAAACCAAATTGTGACCATCACGCCACGGTCACGACTACATGACATTGTCAAAGTCTGTCATGTAGTCGCGACCGTAAAAATGTTAAAGTTTATTATTAAAAACTAAACTGATTTCGCAAAAACGAAATTTGAAACTTTGACCTTCAATAACTAAGTAACCAGAAATTTCTCAGCTATGGTCTAGAACTAAAAAATGGTCGCCATGATGGGTAGAACATGTAACTTTTAGCTTTGTTCAGGGCATTTTTAACACCCGGTATTGTTGTTGTTGCTGAGCAGATCGTGGTTAAGTAAAAGCCGTACAGATCGATCAGTCAAAGGTTAAGCTACGCTTGCCGCGGTCGGTCTGTGGATGGGCGACCGTCCATATCATACCGAGTTCCCTCCGTGCTTCGGAAAGCACGTAAAGCCGTTGGTCCCGGCTGTCATTTGTAGATCTTTGGTAGTCGTTAAGGGTAGTCAGTCAGAAGCTGGAAAGTCTGACAACCAAGGGGTATCGTGACCGAGTAACTGTGTCGTGAGGTCAGATAGGCAGTCGCTCCATGTAAAACACTGGTATTCAGCTGTATCCGGTTACACTAGAAGCCGACCCCAACACAGTTGGGAAAGGGCTAAGAATGAAGCCACACTGCTCCGTTGCGTTGCGACGTCGCAACGCAAGATTTGAACGCATTGCATGCCACACTTCTCCGTTGCGTTGTCTTGCGCTGCGCACGTGTTTCCTCTGCCAGTACAAAATGAACTACGTTGCCGCTCCGCATCACCTCCCCCCGCTTCGTCTTGGCGACGACGCAATACGTTGGACAACACAACGGAGCAGTGTGGCATGTTTTTAACAGACTTCAAAAATAGTAGGTCCGTATGTTTGTATTCCCCCCCCTTGTATATCCCGATTTTGATGCGAAATTCAGAAAAGTGTTTCTAACATTCTGGAGAAGGTTTTAGTATAAAACAAATAGAATTTGATTCAGCACGTTTTGAAAAAATCAACAAATACCAAGAAAAAAAAATTACTTAGAACTTTTCTTCTATCTTTGGAGGACTTTCAATCTCTGTTTTAACTGTGTTGCCGTTTCTAAACGGATTTAGTTGATAATGAGGCACTAAAAAGTGAAAAATAAAAACTTTTTACAAAAAAAGAGAACCGCCTTCAAAAACTAAAAAGTGATCAATATCTTTAGCACAGAACACACATGACTTTAGTTTGTGAAGTCGGTGGCAATACAAAACAACAAACAGAACAAAGCCAACTTTTTAGTTTTGAAAGGCGGTTTTCTTTATTGTAAAAAGTTTAAAAAATGTTATGTTAAATGACGGACCTAGGTGTGGCTTCACTGCATGTAGATGATTGTTGTTGTTGACGAGTGTGTTCCGTCCCGCAGCGTGTACGTCGATCTACTGCTTCCTGTGCGGGCTGCACTCGGACTTCACGCTGGCCCGCATCCTGTACGGGCAGCCGCAGGGCAACGCGCCGTACTTCCCTTGTCTTCTCACACATCAGGTTTGTACTCACATCTATTTCACGAACCTTTTTCATGATTCACTTACATGATATTGTTATTAGATGCCAAAAGTATTTGCTGAAATTATTATTGCCGTATCTCGTAGAGTAAACGAAATTCCGTATCCAACACAATTAGATTTCTACCTAGATTTTTTTACAAATTATTTAGTAACTCTCTTCTGAGTAATTTTCAATGGGACATATGAATTTTGAGGCATGTAGCTCATTTACAGCCAACGGGTCATGTTAAAAGGACAAAGGCCAGAAACTCTATAGAACTTTGCCCCACTCAATAAAAGTCATGTGCAAGATGTAGCATCTTACTGTTTATTTATTGCTGATAACTAAACATTAGTCTTAGTGACCGTAGAACTTGCGGTTTCCATTTAAATCTAAAAACAATAATGACATTGATTATAGGTTAAATTGTATTTTAGGTAAAATGAGTTTGTATTTTGTGGGTAGGTATTTTGTAATCTACAAATTCTAAAGAAAAACAATTTAGTATAGAAAGGTTCTATATTCATTACAATTATTTTCATTAATTTACTTTTCTGTACATGGGTGGGGCAGGATCTGGCATTGTCATTTAACTGACATTGAAAATGTTGTTTATTTAAACTGTTTTGCATGCTTAATTTTAGACAGATAGTAAAAGATCATTGTATAGTTATTCTCATTATCTTTATCTTGTACCTATACTATCTATGTAATTAAAAAGTATTATAATTTGTCAACAGAGTCATCCAAACGCGGAGCAGTTGCGTGAGAACGGCTCGGCTCTAGTCTGTACCTTCTGTTACCACTCGCTACTCAGTCAGTGGAGGAGGTGAGTACCTTATTATGTTGGCACTTCACATGACCTTATAGGGTAAATTTTGAATTATCCAAATAAGGCGAATATTTGTATAAGTACGCCATGTGAAGTGCCAGCATTAGATAACTAGAAAGGAATGGGTATACGCCGAGTCATTTTAATCGTCTTACAAAGGGGTCCACTTAATGTATCCGACATTAAATACCTCTAGATGCGATTAAGAAATTGTTAACATTAATTAGATTAATATTCCTGGCGGCCCTAAGCTCGGAAAATTATGAAGGAAGACTTGGAATTAAGTGGCTTTTAAATACTTACACACTGCTACAAGAATATTAAGATTGTAATAGTTGTGTTATAGTTGTATTGTGTTTTAGTTGTATTGTGTTTGCGCTAGGTTCAATTAATTTTGATAAAGTTGTCGCCGCTCCATTCCGCGCCGTCTTTGGAACGCAAGGCTCGGTAACAGAGTGTTCCAAACTATCTTATTAAATAACATTTTTAATTATTCAAATGTTCATAAGTATCATTTTTTCAAATGATTGATTAGTAGTCATTGGACAGATGAAGTGGGCTACAGTTGTAAGACGATTCAAATGTCACTGTGTATATAGCCTTAAGTGGACTGTAATAATATAAATACAACAAAAAAAAAACCGTTGGCTGTAAAAAAAAAAATGAAGTGCGCGCTCAATACAGTGGACGACGACGCGACAGGCGAGGACCGCAGTGAAGTGAGCAACGAGCGCGTCATAGGAAAAGTATGAATTTTAAATACAGTCGAAAGGTCTGACATGGCCATATTGATATGAATGCTTCTAAGTACAATGTGCAAAGCTCCACGAGTTCTTGACAATTAATAAAACTTATTTTGGTTTGAAATCTTTTGGGGTTTGTAAGCCGTTATTGTAACTCGCGTTTTCCTCGTTTAATTCCCGTGTACGTCCTATTCGCTATAAGACCTCGCCGGTTGCAGGTACGAAGCCCTGGGCGGCTACCCGCCCGAGCGCAGAGTGTACAACACGCACGACTACCACTGCCATCTGTGCGGCATCAAGACGTACAGGAAACGAGTTAGGGCGCTACCTATTAAAGTGAGTATTCTATTAGTGCTGTGCACTTATGTAAGTGACGCATTCACTATACCTGATACTGTATGTGACTTTTGGTTGTGTATGTTTTAGTGACTAATTCGTTGGAGTGCCTTATCAATAAATAAATAAATTTGTTTTAACCAGCTATAATTCTTCTCCATGTGAAACTACATTTTGGAAGGGGCAATTCAATAATTTTAACCGGTAATGGTAACCGGTGGATGCAAGCGACAGGTTGCCGTGAGTTGTGGCGTTCTATGGGGGAGGCCTATGTTCAACAGTGGACGTCTTTCGGCTGATGATGACGTTGAATTCAATTTTCCTTGTATCGCTCATTTGCGACAAGAATGACACAACTCAAAAACTGAGTTTTTTTTTTCTGACTGATTTGTGTCATTGCTTTTAAAAAAGGTTTGTAGGGAAAACTTGAATAGCAATCGTTCAAGTTGTCTCTACAAATCTTTTATCAATGGTCAATGATTATAAAAATATTTTTATCAAACTTAAACGAATGACACAACTCAAAAACTGAGATTTTTCTGACTGATTTGTGTCATTGTTTTTAAAAATGTTTCTAGAGAAAACTTGAATAGTAATCGTTCAAGTTTTCTCTACTAACCTTTTATCAATAGTCTATGATAATAAAAATATTTTAATCAAACTTAAAAAATGCACTCTTTAATGTGTATGAAGCTTCCGTGAAGTTTCTTTTCCTTAAAGACCTACCTACGATTTGGACCGAGCAACTAGCTTCAAACTCCAACAACTTTCTGACAAATGAACTGACTCTTTGACAATAGGATATTTTACTCTATACGAGAAAAAATCTGTAAATATGTTATTGAGACAGTTTAGGCATAAAGCAGTCGGAAAATGTAAGTTTTAGTTCATAAAATAACAAAACCAATTTTTTAATACAATTCAAAGTTTTCAGTATTTTTAATCTGTTATAAAACACCATGAAATAGTAGCGGCCATGTTATTACGCCGTACGGCTGTCAAAAAATTGTCAACTGTCAGTCAACCGATTGGCGTAATATAGGCTTTGTACTTTTATTTTTTTCGTAACTAACGTAATTTTTTTATTATTACAGAATATGCTTTTAATTATTTTTAAATTATATACAATTATCATATTTAATATGAGCGCATTTGATACAAAACGAACTGACGTCATTTACGCTGAGCAATATGGCGTCCAGTAAGAGGCGTTTTCGTCAAACCACGCTCGAAATTTGAAAATTTAAAATTTAGATGCGTTTTTGTGGCACTTATCAATTGAATAAAAATTTTGTGTTTTTTTTGGTGGCATATTAGCACTACAGAATTTCATAGAGACACTTTTCAAAAATGGGTGTAATGCCCTATTCAAAATGCGTGTAATAAAATTTCGTAACGTAAAATGAAAACTGTAAACCTTAATCATACAGATAATATAAGACAATCCGAAAAGATCATTTTAGTCAGTTAATTGTAAAATAGTTGTGAATGGAAATATTAATCGTTGTTTTTTTTTGTTTCAGGAATTCCCATTCTTAGTGCAAAGGCGGACTGAAAATTCATTATTATTAGAAAATGGCGATTATGCCGTAGTATGTTTAGATTGTTATGAAAGTTTAAGGTTAGTAACGTTTTATTTTTTTACTCAAAATCACTTGTAAAGAAAAAAAAGGAAAAAAATGTTTATTTGACATAGACCAAGTGCACACAAAAATAATAATAAAAAGATTTTTCAATATAAAAAGAGAAATAAATAAAAAACGTTATTTGTGAGCCCCACGGCTGCGCCAAACAGGCCCAGTTCAGCATTCAATACCAATTCATATCTTGCATATTTTAAACACATTTGAATAATTAATAATAATGATAGATCGATTAGAGCGTCGCGCAATGATTGTTAACATAGCGGTTCCGCATGACGAGAAAAAAAAATACATTATTAAAAATATATATATATATTATTATTCACATTTATTCATTTTATTCACATATTATAATATATTTTTAAATAGTAGTAAAAAAAAACATTTAAAGATATAAAAAAATAGTAGCCCACCGGCATCGGGAACAGGGTCCAACCTACCGGTGGTCAGGGCTCCAGAGAGAGGAATCTCCTGACTATACGCGCCGTGTCCAGGAGTACCGCTTTCTGTATCAAGCCCTTGAGCCAGCTGCCCAACGAGAGCCTCCTCAGATGTTGGTGAAGGCTCTTGGAGATTATTCCATTGGCCGTAACGACTATCGGCACAATGACTGCTGTATTCACATCCCACATGTCGACAACCTCGCGAGCCAAGTCAAGATACTTTATTTGTTCGTTTTTCTCAGTTTTCACGAGGTTCTCGTCATGCGGAACCGCTAAATCAACAATCATTGCGCGACGCTCTAATCGATCTATCACCACTATATCAGGCTTATTGGCAACAATAGTCCTTTCAGTGATGATTATTATTATTTTTTATTATTTAAATAATACATTTTCAAAGTATACACGAGTATTGAATGATTATTCGCTTACAATATTTGACCGATATACAGGGTTATTTATAAAACACCGACAACCTTGCAGAACTATATTACTATCATCGTAAACAGCAACTTTTGTTCTATAGCTTTTTACAAAACATAATATTATATAATTAGCAAAAACAAAACTTCAAGATTTCGTTGTCCTATCTAGCACATTTGAACTCTGTATTTTGCTGTGCCTACTTAAGCCTGCCGCACTCTTACTGACGCGACGCAAGCGCATCAAGGCGTACGACCGACTGAGGGCCCGTATATACGTCAAGTTCAAGCGCCGCCGCCGCCTTAACCCCGCTCGCCTCGCTCTTTTTTTTCTTTTGAGAACCATCCATGAGAACTAAATTACTTACAACTTTATATTATTTACAGTAATTAATGACCCCTAGCTATTGTACTATCGCTTTCGTTTGCTGCGCATAGACTTCGTTATATTTAGGGCGTTCAATTTGTATATTTTTATTTATGTATAAAAATCTGATGAACTAAAATATGATGAATGTTTGAAAGTCATAGAACAAAAGTTGTTGATTATGATGTAAGTAACATAGTCCTGAGAGGTTACCGGTGTTTTACCGATCTATAAGCCTAGCTTGCGTGGTGTTGCCCTCTCAGGACGCAGGCTCAGGACTACGAGAGACGCGGAGTGCCGGTGGACAAGCGCGAGTACAACTGGCTGCAACAACCCCCGCCCCCTGAGGACTCCGCGGACGTCACCATCGCGCGCTTGCCCTCCGGGGACCGCTCCGACAAGCTGGTGAGACTACCAACCGATTAGATTCATTCTCCCAACAAAAATATCTATAATCAAACCTTTCTATTCCAATAAAAAAAATAATTAGTTATTTGCTCAATATTACTAGTATTAGGGATGTTCTTAAGAAATGTCACAACTCACAATTGAGTACGCACGGGTTCGGTAAGTAACGGTATATAGGTATCGACGCAATTATCACAATCAGTCCTTAGGAGTCAACACAAGTACAGCGTTCCTGACACGAACACAGCGTGCTCGGTGCGACTAGCGCCGGCGACAGCTAAGTATCCTCAGGCTCGAAGTATCCTCAGGCTCGAAGTATCCTCAGGCTAGGAACTCACGATGCAATTTTTGGCCCGCGTCCACAGCGGGAGCCGCAAACATCCGCGCACACCGCGGGCGTAAACCGCGTCGTTCAATATCTGCATTCTACAAAACCTGCGGGCCCGCAACCGCAGGCGGACGCGGTGAAAATCGCATCGTGAGTTTTTAGCCTACCTACGTTTTGGAACGAGCAACTAGCTTCAACTTTCTGACTAACTGACCGACTCCTTGACAATTCAAAAGTGCCTGTGAATGGTATAATTGAAATAAATGCTTTGATTTTGACTTAGCCTTGGTCGTTGGCCACGCTAGAGCGACTGCGGGGAGCGCAGGCGTTCTGCGAAAGCGGGAAGAGTGAACACGCTGCGCCTTACCGCTAACTAGGCTACGTTGAAGCGGCTGTGTGTCACGTTAACAATTTAGAAAAACATTTTTTTTTAATTGTGTATAATAATGTAGTATTTTTTTAATATACATAGTGCCATATTGCAGGTTGAGACATTATTTCGCTAATAAAAATCTCCGTGTTTATGTTTTCAATAGCGGAAAATTGAACAAGATTTGATTAATACGCCAGACGCGCTCGCCCATACTATCTGTTCCGCTCCAACATGCTACGTGTTGTTCTTGTTCCGCCGAACGCAGACGCAAGACCGACTCAGCGTGGCCCACGACTTATTGTGGATTAATCAAATCGTGTTGAATTTTCCGCGATTGGAAAAGGTTTTACAATTTATGTAAATACGGAGATTTTTTTTAGCGAAATAATGTCTCAAACTGCAATATGGCACTATATAAAAAAAAAAACTGAATTATTATACACTATAAATAAAATGTTTTTCTAATTTGTTAACAGTTCCAATTTAAGAAAAAAAAATATTGTAGCCCACTCAAAAATAATAGCAAGATAGGATAAAACCACGTGTCACACAGCCGCATTAACGTGCGCAGTGTCTTCACTCTTCCCGCTGTCGCAGACCGCCGGCGCTCTGGCGCGGCCATACACTTACACCAGCGGGCCCCCGCGACCTCACGAGGACGCGACGACGCGACCACAATACAATGTTAAGTCGATTTCCCCCGGTATGTCCATCCATGCCTCTTCCAATTTCCAACCAGGCGTCTACTTTAAATTTTTTTTTTTAAATTGCTTATCCTGGGAATCCCACAACGCAGAATAGTTTCGGTACAACTCGATTAGACTTAAACACTTTTCATCGGACCACTCTATTTAAACGTAGAGATGATACACCACGAAACGTACGCACTTTGCTCGCATCCACGAGCAGACGGTTGGAGCGCTGACCTATCCAATGTGGAGTAGGTACAGCAAGAGATTCGCGAACGTAGTGGATACCTGGCTTCCACAGATATAGGTAGACCTAGATAACGCAAGAGCAACTACGTAACGTGCCTATTTTCGTGCCTAACTTACGATAAAAAATTGTAAGTAAAAAAATAAAGTAAACGTTTCCTTCCATCGATAAGTCATTTTGTGATTAATATTATGCATAATTAATTTAAAAACAATTATTTTTTATCTAATACCCTCAGTAATACCTGGGAATACCAAATTTAGAAAAAACAAAACATTCGTATTACATTGTGACGTCCAAAAAATGGCACGCTTGGTTTTCATACAGATCGTGATACTTGCGTTATCTAGTTCTATCTATATCTGTGCTGGCTTCGCACTAGTCATTCTTTTACCAGCTTCAATTACTGGCAAATTTAGCTAATTTTCCATAGAGAATCAATGTAGTTACCTGTCTCCCTCTCCAACAGATACCTCAGTCACTCGTGATGTCCCGCAGCAGCTCCAAGCGGAACAGCCCCAAGCAGCCGAGCTCGGCGCTCGCGGACCGCAGACTGACGCCGAACAAGATCGAGAAACCTGATCAAGGTATGTCACACTCATTTATTATACGCTAGACATCATTTATTTATTTTTTTAGGATTTCCATCAAAGGATGCGTGCTATTCAATATAATATGTTTAAATTACGTGTGCTTCTTTAATAGGGTATTACACTCATTTTTGAAGTGTCTTAATCAATTTCTATAATTTTTATTCAATCGAAAGCTGCAGATTGCATCTCAATTTTAAATTTTGAAATTTCGCGCGTAGTTTGACGAAAACGCCTCGTAGTGGGAGCCATATTGCTCTGCGGAAATGACGTCAGTTGGCTGTGTAATAAATGCTCTGATATTTTGTATGATAATTGAAATAATATTTTGTAATAAGTGTAATAATTAAAAAATTACGTTGGTTACGAAAATAAAAAAGTAAAAGGCCTATATACGCCCATTAGTTGACTGACAGTTGACACCTTTTTGTTTACACAGCCGTACGGCGTAATAACATGGCGGCTACCTATTTCATGGTGTTTTAAAACGGATTAAAAAACTGAAAACTTTACTATTTTGTTATTTTATGAACTAAAGCTAAAATTTTGCGTCTGGTTTTTGCCTAAACTATTTCAATAATATATTTATAGATTTTTTCTTATGTAGAGTGAAATACCCTTATAGGAGACCACTTCATACACCGAACTTTTAACAAAACAGCAGACTTTTTCACCGCATCAATCTAATTTATACTCATAGATTTGAAATAAAAAGGCTCGTGTGTAGGTAAAAACTGTACGGATCGGGAAAGGTTAAGCTACGGTTGCCATGGCCAGACCGTGGATGGGTGACCATTGACCATCCACGGTCATCATTTCATATTGAGACCCGTTCGTGCTTCGAAAAACATGTAAAACCGTTGGTCCCGACAGACATTCGACCTTTGACTGTCGTTATGGGGTAGTCAGAAGCCAGAAACTTTGACAACTAGTCTAGCCAAGGGGTATCGTATTAAGCAGTAACTAGGTTGTGGAGGTCAGATAGGCAGTCGCTCCATGTAAAACACTAGTATTTAGCTTCATCCCGTTAGACCGGAAGCCGACCCCAATATAGTTGAGAAAGGATTTCAATGGAAGTAGATTTTGACACTTCTTCTTCTTCCTGCCCTTATCCCATGTTACTTGTGGTCGGCGCAACATGTTTTCTTCTTCCATTCCATCCTGTACAACGTCATGCTTTCACTGACTCCCTTCTCATTCACATCATTCTTCACACAATCCACCCATCTTTTCTTTGGCCTTCCTCTCCCTCTCCATCCATCCAAAATAATATTAATAGCTCTTTTGGTCACATGCGTTCGTCTTTTCTCTTCACACATACCAAGACGAAACGACACTAATCTAATATATAAAATTCTCGTGTCACAGTTTTCGTTCCCGTACTCCTCCGAAACGGCTTGACCGATTGTGATGAAATTTTGTGTACATATTGGGTAGGTCTGAGAATAGGCCAACATCTATTTTTCATCCCCTTTTTTCACCCCTTTTTCATCCCCCGTAGATCGGGACAGGACAACGTCTGTCGGGTCAGCTAGTCTAATATATAAAATTCTCGTGTCACAGTTTTCGTTCCCGTACTCCTCCGAAACGGCTTGACCGATTCTGATGAAATTTTTTGTGCATATTGGGTAGGTCTGAGAATAGGCCAACATCTATTTTTCATCCCCTTTTTTCATCCCTCAGGTAGATCGGGACAGGACAACGTCTGTCGGGTCAGCTAGTCTAATATATAAAACTCTCGTGTCACAGTTTTCGTTCCCGTACTCCTCCGAAACGGCTTGACCGATTCTGATGAAATTTTTTGTGCGTATTGGGTAGGTCTGAGAATAGGCCAACATCTATTTTTCATCCCCTTTTTTCACCCCTTTTTCATCCCTCAGGTAGATCGGGACAGGACAACGTCTGTCGGGTCAGCTAGTCTAATATATAAAATTCTCGTGTCACTGTTTTCGTTCCCGTACTCCTCCGAAACGGCTTGACCGATTCTGATGAAATTTTTTGTGCATATTGGGTAGGTCTGAGAATAGGCCAACATCTATTTTTCATCCCCTTTTTTCACCCCTTTTTCATCCCCCAGGTAGATCGGGACAGGACAACGTCTGTCGGGTCAGCTAGTGTCTCATAATATTGGATTGAATAATACCCAAAACAAAAATAAACCCAGCATTTATTCCAACTCTTCATATATCTACGAACCTTTTAAAGCCTCAAGCGTCTAATATGGCGCATAACAATATAGCTGCTAAAATGGCTAACCACCTGTGGATGTCCATAAAGTGCTTACCCTCCTTACCAAGATTCACCAAAGAGTAAAAATTGAATATATTGGTTTCAGTTTTTGTCCCTACATCGAGATTGTTTCCCAGAGGCAAAAGCCACGTACCGTTAAAAAAATAAGTATTGTTTTTATTGGATAGCTATTACAGTGATTTCTGTAATCGCGGATGCAGACACTGTATCGTGTATTAAAAGGTGGTTTCTAAGTCAAAGTCAAATACTGAACGTCATTATGAAAATTTTAATCTAGTTGCCCTTTCCAAATGATACTTTCGAATGGGGAAGAATTTAAAAGAAACACCATACTTACTCTAAAAAAAATATTTTCAATATTTTGCATTTACAAGAATTTATATATCAAGCTTAGTCTGTACAAAATTTCATCAAAATCAGTTCCGTTTCACTCAATTTCCATGGACAATGGACATGGACATTTGGAATGGATTTTCGATTTTCTTGATGATTCTGAAAATAATAATACGTGACTAATCAAAGATAATCGATTTAGATCGTTATGAAAATCCTTTTTAAAGCTACTGGTATCATGTGGATTATTTTCTTATTATTTTGAAGCCTTTATTTACGTTCAAGTTTTTCGCCTGTAGCATACAATGAAATTGAAACAACCAATTACTTGCATCGTCTAATCACTGTTCAGACGGTGCAACTTTCATTGTTGTTTCAATTTATTTCATTCAACAGGCAACTGAATTGCACCGTTAAAAAGGGCTTTAAACAGGGTGTCCCACATCCCACGTAGGTAAAAAACCCGGAACCGACAAACGTTTGCTCTATCTACGACCAACCTATCCTATCCCCCTCACCGACCCTACCGGTAACAATACACCATCTTAAGTGCACGAGGGGTATCGCTGACGACGCCGTGCCCACCACTCCCACCTCTGACGTCATCCCCCTTCTACCCACCGTCTTTTGTAAGAGTTCCGAGCGCGTACTTTATTACCCTTTGTTCATGAAATAGGGAAATTACTTAATTCTAAGATTTTTTTTTGTTTTGGGTTACGATAGTATGAAAGGTCTTCCGTGGAAAGTTGATTTGTGTTGGGTTTGGGTTGGGTTGGTTGGGCAATTTGGGTTTCTTTGTGAGGGAGGGTGCTTTTTTTGTGTGGCGTAGTATTAATGAAATGTTTATGATATTTTGATAAATGTTAAAGTTTCCTGCTACTGAATAAACTGTTATTTAATTATTTTCGACGTCACGTGACCATATTACGAACACTTTCTGAAAGGCTGATCAGCACTATAATTTACCAACCGTCTTTCAAATCTTGTGATGGGTTGATAGATTTATCAACAGTCAATCAAATCACTTGACAACAGATTTTTCTGAAAGACTGATCGACACCATAATATACCGTCTTCGGTTACTCGGATCTTGGGATCGGTTGATAGATTTATCAACAGCCAATGAAATCACTTGATAACAGATTTTACCGCAATTGGGGATTTGTAATACTGACGCACCTTAGGAACTAATTACTCCCCTAGTTAATCTAAACTGTAATAGATAAAATCAAAAAATACTTATTTTATAAATTCTTTCACCAATAGGAAGCTACGTTATCCCTGAGAGCTGTACTTAGGGTATATTTTATTATCATAAAATTAAGAATCCGTTTGTAAATTCACGCACACGTAGTACAGTCAACAGCAAAAGTAGATGATCCAAATCAGAAAATTAATACTACTGAACGGAGTTCGCGTCAGAACTGTGTGGCGTCGAAGTGATTTAAAAGTATGTGTGTGAAAATCACATACTTTTAATAAATAAACTAGTAATAAATTATATAAATTAGTGTTACTAACACTAATTTATTATTAGTATTGAATTTCTGATTTTGATCATCTACTTTTGCTGTTGACTGTACTAGCAACTACCAATTTCTTGTGTAAAGTCATATCTGCGTACTCCAGCAAATCTAGTTGGGTAAGCCTAAACTAATATATAATTTTATCATATCACTGTATATCTTTTCGTCCAAACACATTGACCGAAAATATAATAATTTAAACACAACAAACAGAAAGCTTTCACCTATCCACTCATGTTTCAACACATATCCCTCTTTCATCACATTGAATTTCAACCTTAAAACTGCGTAACACGGTTCGTTTTGTCTTGTGAAAGTTGTGACACGTTGTGTTTTGTGTGTAGCAAGTGATGTGATGACGGGAGGAAGTCGGGGTAACGTTACATATTGGTATTACGAGGATATTGTGTTTGTAATGGTGTCGGACATAAGCTTACAGCGAGTTTATGGAGTTTACTGTCTTAAATCCTTTTGAAGTCTTATAAATCGATGAACACCGGCTGCACGCGCGAAAAAGTGTCACGTTCCGCCTGAGCCTGAGCGTGCAAGCGAGAGCGCGGATCAATCAATTTTTTTTTTGTGAAAAGGAGCTCGTGGCTTACTTAATGCCGTACATCATGGTTAAGCGTCGCTTGCCGTGGTCAGTCTGTGAATGGGTGACCATCCATTTCATATTTAGATCCCTTCGTGCCTCGGAAAGCACGTAAAGCTGTTGGTCCCGACTGGCATTCAGAGATCTTTGACAGTCGCTATGGGTAGTCAGAAGCCAGTAAGTCTGACAACCAGTCTTACCAAGGGGTATCGTGTTATCCAGTAACTGGGTTGTGGAGGTCCGATAAGCAGTCGCTTCATGTCAAAATTCTGGTATTCAGCCGCATCTGGTTGGACTGGAAGCCGACCCTTATATAGTTGGGAAAAGGCTAGGCAGATGATGAATCGTTTCTCGTGAGTAGCGTTTCAGTATTTTTCCATTAGGCTACTTTTATTTTTAACCGACTTTAACTCCTTAACGAAAGGAGGAGGTTATCAATTCTGTTGTTTGTATTTTTTTGTCATGTATGTTCGGGCATAACTATGACTTATAGACGGATTTGCAAACTTCTTTTTTTGTTCGAAAGGGGTTTATTCCGAAATAATTCCCCAAATAACTTTCATCGAAATTGATTCAGCGCTTTTTGAAACAAATCAAGAATATCCCAAAAAAATTACGTCGATGATGTTTTATAGTTTCTTCAATCTTTGGAGGACTTTCAGTCTCTGATTTAACTGTGTCGCCGTTTCTTAATAGATTTGAACGTTATGGCGAAACTAAAAAGCGGAAAGCGAAAACTTTTTTCAAAAAACAAACAACCGCCTTCAAAAACGAAACTAAAGTAATGTGCGTTCTGTTCTGAAGTTTTTTATCACTTTTTAGTTTTTGAAGCCGGTTGTTTTTTTTTTGAAAAAAGTTGGGTTCTGTGCAAAAACAATTAAAACCGGACGAAGTCGCGGACATCAGCTGGACTATCATAAAATCGTGGGACAAGAAATAAAGTTACAAAACTCACACGGATATAACTTCCTTCAAACTGACCGCCACACATAAGCTAAGTCACCTGTTGCGAACTAAGCTTAGACACAGTCGAGAACCTCCATCGACCCGCTTGCCGCTATAAATTATTCCGCGGCGGAAGCGACGCGGCGCGGACGGAATTGATCCGCATCAGCGACAATGGTGTGAACGTTTGAATGCAAACTGACTGCGACGTATTTATAACATCTCGCTTGTACTCGCTGATGGGGTAGGCTGAGGTGTAATCAAATAAAGTAACCTTTATTTACTGCAGACATTTTGCAATTAGCTTATGCCCCCTACTTCGTCCGTCTTTCTAAAATAAAATATTTCATAGTTACTCTTTATAACATCAGCTATCTGCCAGTTTAAAGTCCCGCTCAAAGCGGTCCAGCCGTTTCAGAGATTGGCCGGAATAAACAGACAAAGAGCAAACATTTAAAATAATGTTCTGGCTAATGTCAAAGTCAGTCATATATTGGCTACTTGACACCAGTAATTGACATGCTTTTTATTAGCTTTCAGAACCACCATAGATTTTGTATTGCAATGGTAAAATGTGACGTCACCGTTTTACCAACTCAATTGACTAATTATTTATTTATTTCAAAGCAACTAAAAATTGAGAATTTACAGTTTTTTTTTCATCTACTACCCATTTATTTATTATTTTAGCACAGCATTTATATAGGAAGAGGCTGATGTGGTGTATAGTACAATTATTTTCAACTACGTTAAGTCTGGGGACCAGTCAATGTGGCGACACTTGGGGGAGGCCTATGTCCAGCAGTGGACGTCTTTCGGCTGAAATGATGATGATGTTGTTAAGTCTCTAATCGATATGTCATTAATCGGGAATAAATCGAGACTACTAAAAATTTGCAAGGGAAGAACCTAGGTAATTACATTTTCGCGATCCAGGAACTGAAATCAAGAGCTCATGCTCAATAGTCGGACCTACTACAAACGCTTGGCAATTAGGCAGTTAACTACGAGTACCTATATCAACTTAAAAGACGGTTAAAATAAATGTAAAACGGACTGATTCGCATTCTCTCACGTTCCCTTGCGATTTCATGAACTCCATTTTAATAACCGTTAAGGAACAGATTCATAACACCCAAATGAAAATTATCATTCGCTCTTCCAAATACTCAAACCCCCAAAGATTAGCAACATTTCAGTAGAACATTGGACAATAGCGTCGAGTACTAATTTGAGGGTCTGGTGGACGGAGACGCGTCAAAGCCCGGATTATTGGAAAGCAATTTGTGGAGCTGCGAACAGGGAGGGTGGAGTGAGGTGTGGCTCTTGTTGTAGAGGGTCTTAAGATAAGAGAGACAGGACTTTAGTGAAGGCGTTTAGAATTGAGGTGGTCGGGTGAGGGTTCAGTGTAAGCGGTAGTTTTTCAACCTAAACTTCGCTGAGTGGCAATCTGTAGTAAATTAAAGTATCAGTTATCAGTACTTATGTAATTTCAGTTACTATATATACACTAGCTGACCTGACAGACGTTGTCCTGTGCCTATCTACCTACCCTAGTTACCTTACCAACCCTACCTGCCTTACCTACCCTAGCTACCCTACCTACCTACCCACTTATCTACCTACCTACCCACTTATCTACTTACCTACCTACCCTATCCTACCTATCTACCTACCCTACCACACCCTACCTACCTACCTACTTACCTACCTACCTACCTACTTACCCTACCCTACCCTACCCTACCCTACCCTACCCTTCATACCTACCTACCTACCCTACTTACCGTATACCTACGCCAACTCGACTTCAGCGCCACCTATCAGGTCCAATTGTGAATCTAAACCATTCTCGAATCCACTGGAACTCACACAACATTTTTTATCAGAATCGGTCCAGCCGTTTAGGAGGTTTTCCTTTCATATACACGTACAGAAGATTGTTATATATAAGATATATCTCTCACTCTTTCACTTTTATAGTGATAGAGACAGCACGAGACTTAACGGCATCTTAAAATTGAGTATACACGCTCAAATTAAAATAGTTGTTTTCCCGGGGTACACTACATAAATACGAAAAACTTTATTCCGAAAGTCAGAAATACGAATTTCAAAATACCGATTTTCATAATTCCGAATAGTTCAAAATTCCTAATATCCACAACAACAACTCCGACAACTCCGATTTATCATTCATCCTATTTTTATAATACTAAAATTTCAAAATTCCAAACGTTTATAATTACTATTCTCAAAATACCGAGTTTCAAAAGATCGAATAACAAAAAGTCCGACGTAATGAAAATTCCGAACATCAAAAATACGAATTCCGATTATTAAAATACCGATTATTAAAATTCCGATTATTAAAATTCCGATTATTAAAATTCCGATTATCTTTATCGTTATCGTGCAATCGTTTATCGTGCAAGCAAGTATGCAGCATGCAAGCAAGCACGCAGCGTGCAAGCAAGCATGCAGCATGCAAGCAAGCAAGCAAGCAAGCATGCATCATGCAAGCGAGCATGCAAGCAAACATGCAACATGCAGCAGGCATGGTTTCTGTCACGGCTACGGCGTTGCGGGGCTCCGGCGGTACCACGCGAGCTTATCGTCGCAGATGGTATTCACGCTCACCACCGCAGCTTCGGCTTACTGGCCGGCTACGCCGGCTATTTGTTAAAAAGTAATTCTACTGTTTGATAAGTTTGTTAAACAAAACAATTTGATTAAAAATTCTTTGTATTGTGTTTCTGTGAAATATGTTTCATTCAAGTAAATAGTCTTTAAACAATAATAGTCGAAATAAAAATACAAGAACCAATTATTGTATGAAACATTTTCTGGGAAACGAAATTCTATGAAATTTCTGTCTGCGAAACAAGGGGACACCATTTTGAATATATGTGCGTAGCTGAATTGAATCAGAATCCTAATTTTAACAGTTTATTCGGAATATTGAAATTCGGAATTTCGTTTTTCGGACCGAGAACTTATCGAGCATTTGATTCTTCGAACATATGAAAATCGGAAAACAAACAAATCGGATTTACGACATTCGGTAAAATAACTTTCGTGATTTTAAATAATAGAGATTATAATTTTTAGGTAGGTATTATGAAATTCGGACTTTTGAAAATCGGAATATCGAAATTCGGAATAAAATATTTCGGAATATTTGGGTGTTCCCGTTTTCCCGAGCAGAACGATTTGCTCTCAGTAGTACTATCGATTCATAGAGTTAAACATTTAAAGTAAAAATGTTTTTCATTTTTCAAATATTTAAAAAAATATGCATCAACTCCTCTTATAACAACGGTCCTAAGCCCGTAAAAGTGTAAAAACCTCTAAAAGTTATTCCAATATTCCTATTGGAATAATATACCTCGCGCAGTCAGCCGTTCGCGCTGTATCACTATTGGCCCGGGGTCGCTAGTTTTCCTCAATTCTAAATCTGCAGCTTCTCGTAATTTATTTTAGTTTTTTTTTTTATGAATCGATTGTACATACGGCTACACATCAAGCTATAAATTTCCAGTTAATGCTGATCTCGCATTGTATAGGATTTCCGTACAATACGAGGTCAGCTTATACTGGAAATGTATAGCTTGATGTGTACAAGTAGCAAACATATCCTGTACGAACCATATTTATACCCTACCTGTGGTTTTTGTATGTAGTCACGAGCATAAATATATATACAGATTGCAAAATTCAAAATCAACTTTCTCGTGAAATAAATATTTCAACTTGTATTTTATAGTAGTTTGGGATCAAAAATTCCATGTTTGTAACACCATAACATTTCAATCAACAGTTTAGGAGAAAATCAGTTCAGAATAAGACCAATTGTTTACATGTTTCTGTTCATGACTGTACACAAATATTTTAATCAATGTAAAAACAAAAATCTTTTACTTCTTCTAAACCTACAAATTTGCTTAAGAGCTAGAATGCACTGGTTGTTTTAGATTTCAATACCATTTAAAATAAAATAAAAAAACAATCGTATTTTATTGTTTTGCTGATCAGCTTTCCGCTTCTCTTATCAACCCGCTGTCACTCGTCCCCACATCTATCCACGGAGCTATAGACAATGGATGTGCCGATTGGTAGCGAACGTATTTTCTTTGCTCTCCCACACAGCTGTGATTTGCCGGCGGCGGGATTATAACAAGATATTGTTAATTAGGCTTCTTCTTCGTATTTTCGGAACAAAAGATTGTATTACCTTCGTTTATCGAATGATTTGTTGAACGATGTTTGTTACTTAATATGTTTTGAAGTGAAGGTTTTTAGCTGTTATAGAATTTTCCTTTGTTTGATAATTGGCGTGTGGCATTAACAGGTTTTCCCTGCTATATTCAGACGTACGTAGGCTATTTAGACGTACCATAACCACACCACAACACAACTATAACAAAAACACGTAGTCAGGCATTAATTTAAAAATTAATAGTTTAATTGACAACATTTCAAAACTGACATGACCTTAAAACAAAAATACCATTTCTTTACTTTCGTATCCTGAGTCCAAATATATATATTTTTTATTTCTTAATTTCTGAGAAAAATAAGTAGGATCAAAAAACATGTGATGACGTCACATATACGGTGGAATAAGGCATAAGCATTTCAATGGTTTAGATGAAAACATTAACGTGAAATAAGACACAATGTCAATGTCACAAAAAAATGGGATTAAAAATTTCCTGTTTAATTACTTCTAAAACCCTACAGTCGTTTAAGCGTGAAAGAGTAAGTAACAAATATCCTTCTACCCTCAAAACTTTTCGCGTCTTTAATAGTAGTATTCACTATAGTTCTTACAAAGTTATTATGTTAGCGAATCATAAAGTAAGACCTTTTTCTTACACTGATTTATTCAAACCAAATCAGCAACATAATCACAAAATAATCTACATCGGAAAATAGATCACTTTTAAACGAATTTCTATTCCCTAGTCACGTAGCCACAAACTTGTAACGGTATCCGCAAGCATTCTGGCGCGAACATTCCTTTACATACTGAAAATAACACTACCGATTTCTACTCGCCTTGCTACTCGCACGAGCTACTGGAGCTGATATTGAGATAGAGTATTTCTAACTTATACATGGAACCAAAGCTACCTTTTGTTGTGATAGCGTGCTTACCAATGCAGAATTGAATTACCCTTGCAACTTAAAAAGTGATAATTTAATCCGAAGCCAAATTTTTCAAGCCAGTTACTAGCGTTAGTATTCAACGGTAGTTCGACTTGCTCCAGTAGATGGCGTTAGTTGTTATGCAGGTTTAGTTTAGAAGTTTGTATTAATTAGTATGCTCCATAAAAGGTGGGTAGTGCCTTTTTATTGTTTTGTATCTTTGTACTGTTGTGCTGTATTGTTTTGGCTATGTGGGTTTCTTTTCACTCAAGTCATTTTGACATGTTACACTCATTGATCTTTAATTATTTTTTATGCGACTTGAGTCATTACATTTTGTTGCAAATGTAATCCATAATGCAGTCAACAAAAGATGCTATTTGAAATGGTTGAAAAGTTTCCTTGTTTCATTATAGAAATGAGGTTCGGGTTACTTGCAGTTTTAATAAAATACTTTATCAATGTTTTTCTTTTATAGAATGATGTAACTCTTCCCTTCAGGTTTCTGCCCTTTCACTTATAAAAGAGGTTGTAAAGCACTTACTATCCTATCCACCCCATGATTAGTTGCAACTATAATGAAAAGGGTTCCTGGGTTTTCCCACACTTCTACTGTCTTATGTTCTTTAAGCCGCCACGTGTGGCTTCACACGACCGTTACGATGCAAACTTCTTCGTACGCGTACATTATTTAGTGAGCAACCGTTTATTGACCACTTCCCAGTGCCTCAGCAAAAGGGAACATTGTAGACGTGTAATTAGCATAGCGGGTTATAACCCGACTGTAATAGTTTGCAGACGGATACCTTTGACAACTTTCAATTACGTAGCAAGGCAGACGACCCCATTCCTAAGCGCTTTGAAGGATTCTTACAAATCTGTAGGTCCTCCATTCATTGATGTTCTTAGTGGGCTCATTAGTGTAGTCGCAATCCTCTACTGGAAGGATTTGGCTCCGAGTGCGATCTTTATGTGAGGCAAAACATTTCTTAACAACAGACCGGAGCGTAATCATAGCAAAATGATTTTACATTTTCAGCGGTAAAAGAGTGGACTTCAGAAAATAAGAATTCACAGTGCATCTATGGCTCACCTCTACAGATGAATTGTGAATTCCTATTTTTTTTTTAGATAACTATTGACCGCTGTAATCTTGTAGTGTAACTTCCATAGTCCATTTGTAATGCCAGTGGCATAGCGCCAGCTACCAGTGAGTACCACTTAGCGAGTTAGAACAACAGACGCTAGATAGCTGTTGTGACTGGCGCTCTATCGTCATCCAAACGTACTGCTGCCTCTGTTAGGTGATTCGCAGCATTTGTCACGGTTTGAGGCGCTTGCATCTGTACTCGATAGAAATACAATGGTGTGTTTCATTTCTGAATTCTGAAACTAGTTTTCTTTTAGCAAATCATTCGGTCGGCTTCAAGTCTAACTGGATACAGCTGAATACCAGTGTTTTACATGGAGCAATTGCCTGTCTCACCTCCACACACGACACCCACGACTTACCACACGCTGCCCCTCGGTGAGACTGGTTGTCAGATTTTTTCTGACTTCTGACTGCCTATAACGACGGTTAAGGATTTAAGAATGACAGCCGGGACCAGCGGGCTTTACCTGATTTCTGAGGTCTGGGTTTCTTTTTGGAAATGTGAATTGTAAAAGTTTTCATTGCGTATTTAACTCAGCTTCTATTATTAGTTATTATTTTACTGTTGTTTTTTAACCGTTACTGTCATATAAATAAACAATATACACAAACAATAACGTAGATAGTTTATAGCATTAATAATGTAAACAATTGCAAACGAAAGTAGTTGTTTACTGCAGAAAGTCATCGATATAAAAGCTCCGTCGCATCGAAGGCTGTAACCTCTGCTTGGTGGAGAGGAGGGGGGAAACAATCGTGTCAAGTGTTACGGCCATTAGTTGAATCGTGAATGTTACGACTTTGCTGTCCTTGAATACATAGTATGGTAATATTGGTTTTCGATAGTGAATAATTATGGTTTTCTTGAGTAAAGCAGATCTTTATAATAAGATGAAAACTGTTACGAATTTTATATCCCATGGTAATTTTGATCTCTAATCAAACTTAAAAAATAAGGTTTTATATAATTCCACACCAATTCTGAACTTCCGAGTTTTAAAGTGCCCACTTCAATACATGGCTCGTACGAAACGTTACTGGCGCCCAACGCGGGGCAACTGTCAAATGTTGTTCCGCTTTTGTTTGTACTCACACTGACAGTAACTCCTGATGCCGAATAGTTCACGTGCGGTGCTTGCTTGATAGTTGAGTTCAATAAAACTAAACTAGGTATAATGTTTATGAGGGTAGTCGATGAAGTAGGTTAATACGTTTTAGGGTCAGATCAAACAGAGCAGCAAAATGGTGTAAGAGTTTTCGTTTATTACTTGATAATGAACTTATACATCACAAAAACAGTTGAAAATTTAAGATACAAGTCAAAGATAGAAACAAGAGTGAAATATACAAGTCTTTGACATCTTGCACGTAATTTTTCCTGTACTGTGTAATGACACTGTTTGAGCATAATATTGAAACAAAAAAGTAAAAGCTAAATTAATTTGGTATGCCTCAATGGTGGACAATAGCAGACTTAACTGTCACTGACACTTCTTATGAACCTATGATCCACAATATTTATATTTTTTGTTATTTCGGCTACGTTCACAGTTAGACATGAATTGCAAAAAAAATATGTCAAATGTTGACTCAGGTTAGTAACTCGTGAACTAAATATAAAATTCTGTTTATAAAATACAAGCTTCAACAGTAAAGTTAAAAGTCTTGTTATGTGCGGTTTACCGAGTGAAGTGTCTCTTGGTAGTGACACCACTTGGCCGCTGATGTTTGTGATAGCAGCACTGCTTTGTCACAAGCTACAGCCACTTGTTACTCTTTGAAATATGGACGTCAAAACTGTGATGTCTACAAAGAATGTACCTATCGCTCTAAGAAATATCGTTTCGGTTTTGAGACAACCAAATGAACTAACTAGAAACAGTGATGCCAATTCTGTTGTGCACGTACTAAATTAATTTTAAGCTATTTATATCTCTTTTTGTCCAATAAAACACGAAAGTGACATATATTAATAAGAACTGTCAATTTAAGTTAATCTGAAATGTTCATACAATTATACTTGTCATTTCAGAACGTGATTATTAATAGCACAGTATCCTACTAATATTATAAATGCGAAAGTTTGTGAGGATGAATGGATGTTTGTCACTCTTTAACGCTTAAACAGCTAAATACAGGGCACACATATAGATATTGATGTAACTTAACATATGAGACATATTATCCCGTATTTGAGTTCCCCTGGTATAATTTAAGACTTTATTTAATTTTGAAATTTACGCAGACGAACTCACTGTCACAAGCTAGTGATGTATAACGACTCAACATGTTATATGCTAAAATGAAGGGTATTTTTTATTTCATAGCAATCCACTTAGTAAAATGCTTGACACCACACAAATATCCATTTATCATGTTTAGTTGCTGTATTTATTTATTTATTTACACTTCATGCACAAAGGTACAAAGGCGGACTTAATGCCTTAGGCATTCTCTACCAGTCAACGCTAACGCGTATAACGCTGTGATCAAATTAATTTCCATAGTTCAATTGATCCGTCCATTTACAGCGTACTGCCTACGTAATCCAATCAGTGTCTAGATACAGCTCATGTTGCCTAGCAACAGCTCTGGGGTTGCAACCGATCTATAATATATACCTTCATATACACATTGACGGAAATTGAATTCAGGTGAAAGCTACGTCGCACATCTACGCTTGGTAATTAGTAGTTTCAACAGACGCTTTTCGTTATTCCCGGAACATTATAATAAATATTGCTATTTAGCTTTTGACTCGAGCTTTGTTGGGCGCCAGTAGCCATTGTTGGCGCCCAGCGTGGAACTATATTTTATGTTTGCGTTTTTTGTTTCCGCGACAAAATATCTTTGTTAACATTTATTACTTAACCTAACCTTGTCCTGTTACTTGGTATATTTTGAAGTGACAGTAATCATAGATTAATTGAGTTGAATATGGAACTTAAATGTATATTTGTTTCACACAGCGCATGCTCGGCACAAGTCTGAGGGTTATTTGTCGTAACGGCGGCGACTTGTTTATTTTTATAACTCACCCCGCATCTCCCCCCTCCCCTCCACCTCATTCATCATGCAGCCGCGCGGTGTAATTGTTTTAATGCCCTTTATATTGGCCTTTTGCTTAATGATCTTGTTTGTATTTATGCATTTATAGGTAATGTGCATTAATAAATTACCGGTCCTTTTTTATATAAATGTCTGGCGTTTTCATGGACAACAATCAAGCACTTGGAATGCTTGTCAGCTGAATTTTTCGAGAACTACAAATATTAACCGCGCTTGTTACTTTTTTTTCTCGTACAATTTTCCCAACAGCAACACTAAAACTGCCTCATAGATAAGTCCCAGTTACAGTAAGCTGTTACTTCTCGGTAGAGTGTTAAACACACATAATAGAATTGTATTGTTGAGATTACAATTTAAGCTTTCTTTCGCGAAACAAACCTGAAAACGACATGAACGTATAGTACTGTCGTAGGTCGTGACAACTAACGATAGGTAGTTAGAAAACAGAGATAAAGATCTCTTTAACACATACGTATCTCGACGTACCCTCTCGTATGCTCGTGTAGGTACATCACGGAGCCCATTAGCGGCGCTGTCACGAGCCAAGCGCTAACCACAAGCTCGCATTAGTGCTAAACACCCACAGATACGAACGATATAGGATTGTAATGTCGTCCATTGCGTACTGTCACATGTCGACGCACTGTGAAGGAAGGAGATATTCATTCTGATATGTCGAAGTTTTCCGTTAGGATGCAGAAATATCTAAACTAATATTATAAAGAGAAGAGATTTGATTGTTTGTTTGTAATGGGTATACTCAAAAAATACTTTATCCATTTAAACAAATCTTTTACCTATATACGTGATTTAATAGTAAATGTAAATTAAAATTCGTCAAGCAACTTATAAATAAATAATGCAGAAAATGTTGCTGCAATAAAATGTAATTTCTTGAAATAAAATAAAAATATTCAACAATTTGTCTCTAGAATGTTATTGGTACTCAGAATTGATTAATTTCAACAATGCGATTCACGGCACAAGCTCAGTGACGGGTGTAGCACGGCGTCGACTTGCATTCTCTGCCTCAGCTTGTCTGCTATTCCGGGAACTGGCGCCCAACGTGGGACTATGTCGTACTACTATGCTTATGCTTACAGTTGATGTATCGATCGATGCCGAGAAATACGACGTGGCTTGTGTTATCTACTTTGATATTGGTCATACGTGATTGATGTTGTATTACTGGTCATGGCTTAGTATATTTTTTGCAATAAGATCACATAGTTGCTTTACCGCAGCACAAAATATATCTACCCCTTCTTTGGTATGTTATAACGGTAGTTGTAAAAATTAACGTTCACGTATTTTATCGCCATTTCTTTCACATTTTAAGTATGATAGTTATCAAGACATTTGCGAAGGAAAATATCGTGAAGAAACCTGAACAGATAATTAATTTCGGTCTGAAATCGCTTGACACTTGCTCCAGCAAGCGTGGTGATTAATGCTCGTGCCTTCTCTGTATGATAAAAAGCCATTACCGTGGACGTGGTACAGTAATAGGTTGGTACTATTAGTAGTTATCATGATAACACATAGCAACATTAAGACATCAGCAAAAAAATCCGTTAAATAATTCCAGACAAGCCTCTCTACCCTGCTGTCTATTACACTACATCCGAAACAAAATATACAGTCTTATTCAAACGAACGGATCTCATGACATTGCTTACATAAACAAGACAACAGTAAACCTTCAGATAGAGCCTCGCACAATGTAAAGATTACCAGCGCAGCACATTAAACCGACGGTTATCTTCAGTTTGCGACGTATGCCAACAGAACCTTGCGACGTATGAGGGTAGTCGGAGTTTGTACAGTCTACCCTTTTAACGAGAGGGGGCGACCGTTAGCAGCCGCGTTTGAACGTGGTTCGAATTTTAAATAATAGAAGTCATTGCGTTGTGTAATTGATGTTAAGTAGTGGTTTCTGGCTAGTAGTAAAGATAGTATTAGTGTGGTAGTCCAAAAGTATTTTAAAAATCAGCCTTTGTTCGTACAAAGGCTGTTTTTTTTAAATACAAGTAGTAGTGTCTCTCTATGTAAAAAGTACTAAGTATGTAGTGTCTACATACTTAGTACTTTTTACATATTTCATATTGAAAAAGACATCAAAAAAATCTCATCTACGTATAGGCCTTTCGTACTCAAATCTTAGGTTAAAAGTAATTTACACTAACAGTCTACTAAACTAAACTGATAAGTACCCAGTGACCAGTGATTCGTGCAGTAGAAACACTTAATAGTGTCTCTCTGCGTTTGGACATATTTTCTTGCTCTTTGGCGGAATTCCAGAGGGTTATACCACAGTATAAAGATTATGAACAGTACGGAAACTACGAACAAACCGTTCGAAACGGCACACTCACACAGACGCGCGCATCTACGATACCCTAAGCGATAGTCGCGGTGCTCTCAGTCACGGCCTCACGGATGCCGTGTTTGAACGAGTGTTGAGTATTCACGTAATACATTTATTTATTATTGAAAGGTAAGAATGATTTATTGTTGATATTGAATATGATTGAATATGTACATACATGTTAGCAGCCGCCATCTTTGCTATACAAATAAGTTCACATGAAATTCGTGAATTTATTTGTAAAACAAATATGTCGGCTTTTTTATTTGTTGGTGTAAATTATTTTTTTCGTAATGGATGTCGTTATAGTTTTCGTGGGTGCCAAAACCGATAGTAAGGACAAAATGTAGATCCAAGATGGCAGCTGTCATTTTTTTAAAATTTATCTGTCATGGGTGTCATTTTCGTAGTTTTCGAGGGTGCTAAAGCCAATAGTGAGGTCAAAATGTAAATCCAAGATGGCGGCTTCAAAAATGTTTAAATTTTGGTCATGGGTATCGTTTTCATAGTTTTCGTGGGTGCCAAAACCGATAGTGAGGTCAAAATCTGAATCCAAGATGGCGGCTGTATATTTTTTAAATTTTATTTGTCGTGGGTGTCATTTTCGTAGTTTTCGAGGGTGCTAAAGCCAATAGTGAGGTCAAAACGTAAAACCAAGATGGCGGCTTCAAAAATTTTTAAATTTTTAGTCATGGGTTTCGTTTTCATAGTTTTCGTGGGTGCCAAAACCGATAGTGAGGTCAAAATCTGAATCTAAGATGGCGGCTGGGAATTTTTTTATTTTTTTTGTTACGGGTGTCGTTTTCATAGTTTTCGAGGGTGCTAAAGCCGATAGTGGGGTCAAAATGTAAATCCACGATGGAAGCTGCGAATTTTTAAATTTTTTGTAATGGGTGTCGTTTTCGTAGTTTTCGTGGTTGCTATAGCCAATAGTGGGGTTAAAATGTAAATCCAAGATGGCGACAACGAAAATTTGATTTTTTTTTGTCATGGGAGTCAATTCAATAATTTCGAGGGAAGCCGCCATCTTGGATTTACATTTTGAACTCACTATTGACTTTAGCACCCTCGAAAACGATGAAAATGACACCCATGACAAACAAATTAAAAAAAATTACAGCCGCCATCTTGGACTCAGATTTTGACCTCACTATCGGTTTTGCCACCCACGAAAACTATGAAAACGATACCCATGACTAAAAATTAAAAAAAAATTACAGCCGCCATCTTGGATTTATATTTTGACCAGAAGGAGGGTAAGATAACCAGCCAAATTCTAACCGCTGAAGGCGTGAAAATAGTTTGTTTCAATAAAACACATCAATTTTACAGACATCAAGAGTGACAACCTTAACGCTCCAATGGAGCGTAGGTAATTATTTCAAAAAATAGGCCTAGTTTCCATACTGTTCATATCTTTATACTGTGGTTATACCTAGTATGTTAACCACTGTGTAACTTGTGGTTCTACCCAGACCCGTTACTTGGGAATGGACAATTAGTAATTTATTGACTACTTTAGTTAGCTTAGGTCTTACCTGTTAAAACAAATGTATGTACTAATGAATACATAAATAAATAAATACTTGTTACTATTTCTACAAGTAACAATTTACGAAACGAATTCCACTTAATATTCAGTCAGCATATCGTTGGCGCCCAACGCTTGTCTCGTCTCGTCCATGACACGATACATGTATGTACCTACTTCAACGTTGTTTGTATACCGCACCTAATGATGAGCTAATTGTGCAAGTACATGTAATCAGGACCGATTGTGTTTGACATTTAACTTGGACAAAATGTCAGTCACCCTGTTCTTACGGTATAGGGTGGAATGCCTTATCATCTGCCAAGCCTTTTCCCCGCTTGGCTTCGGCTTCCAGTCTAACGGATACAGCTAAATACCAGTGTTTTACATGAAGCGACTGCCTATCTGACCTCCACAGCCCAGTTACTAGGTAACACGATACCTTTTGATAAGATTGGTAATATGGAGGAACGTCTATCGAATACAAAATGCCCTAAGACACAATACGGTATCTTTCTATTGATCACAACAATAATAAGGTATTTTACCAAAGAAATCTAATTAGTCCGTCAGTTAGATTATGGAAAAATATTGGATACGTATTTTTTGTTTTATCAAATCAATAAAAACTGACGAAGATAAAACGCATCAAAGATCATGAGTGGGGGTTTGTGACGTCACTTCGCCAGTAAAAGTGTACTGACATAGTGATGTCACACGAGTTTTCGACGCACTGTATCGTCTTCATTTTTTGTTTACCTGAAGAAAGAAAAAACACGTGTCCAATATTTTTTGGAAATCTATCTGACGGACTAATTAAATTTTTTTGGTGAAATACCCTATTGGCAATTTAATTTGATTCTAAATATAGGAATCGACCTGCTACTGGTCGAACTTGCAACACTAACTCCCTCATTTAAATTCACCACTAGCCTGCTCACTCGTACGAGTAACTCTCTCACTCAAAGGCACTCCGCTCAGTATTCCGCTGGCGTGTCGACTCGCCGCCAAGTATTTACTGCTCTGTGTACCGACAGCAGTACGAGTAGCTACACTAGCTCAAGAGCTTTCTTTGTGGGTCGGCCAGCGTTGGGAAATTGTTATTAGCTCAAGAAACTTGTTGGGAGGAATCTCGTTATATCTACATTTTCTGAATGCTGAAAAAAGTCTGCTTTTTTAATATTCTCAGAAGTTGAAAGACGTACTTATTTATCAATAAGGCTCGTTCTAGTTAACTGGTGGGCTCTTCGGAGAAGTATCGTTGAAAGCCTCTCCTAATGGGATGGTGTATACAGTATCGATGCCAGTCCTTTCTTGGAAGATGGAACTTTACCTTTTTGATATAATTAATTGGTTTTGATCTTGCCTTTGTCTATACTATTTTTGAAAGTCGGAACTCACAATAATAATAGGGTAGGTCATTATTTTAGTTAGCATGATAAGAAGCACTTTATTATAGATATTCCTTTTTCCCGAGCCTCACTTCTATTAAATGCTCTTCTGCGCATACATCGTTCTCTGAAAATATCCCTTTTATTTCGAAAACAAGTTTTAGTTAGTTTGTCTCAAAATTATGAGTCGAATCAACCCCAATCAATACAGACGTCACAGTGACTAAACTTATGATTACAGGGGTGAAATGTTAATTTCAACAGATTACGGGTGATCAAGAATGGGATGAGAGTAGCTTCAAGAAGGGTAATGAGGTGTTAACACATGATAAGTACCTTGTCTAAATGGTTCAAGAAATAAAGTTATTGATTTGTTACACTGAGTTTTAGCCAATAAAGTAGCTGTAACTATATAAAACATTAGGGGACTACCATTCCTTGCCAAAAATCATAAGATTTATTTTATTTGTCATTGCGATAAAGATAAAAGCTCTTATAAATCATCCACATACGATACGGCCACTGTTTGCTTGCCCTTCGTCAACCGATACGGTCATGTGCACTCCGAAATAGTCCACTTTACCCAACACTCCCCCTAATGTAAACACTGGGACACTAACGCGGTAAATTATACGAACAATTTGGACTCTCCCCTCAATAACAGAAGAAATGATGCCAAACAAACGGAACTGTTGAAGGTCTTACTAAATGGACATGTGTCATACTATCGCTGAAACACTGCCAAGAGTGTGAATACGCGAATTTCAATCTTATATCAACTAACTAAGGTTGATTTTCGATGGGGTGAAGGTTGGCGGTTAAATCGAGTTTGTGCATCAAGACGTTACTGTCGTGCTACCCCCTTTTTACGAGCGCTTAATCCCCAGGTCGCTATGTGTAGTGGTGAAGTGTTTCCATTACACCCACGATACGGGATTTGTGTTTTGTCGCATGAGGATAATGGGTAAACAGACAACACGTGTATTTGTCAAATACGTATAGTCTTCATTTTAGACAAATACATGACAGCTGACGACCATTCGGCAAAATTCGTCACCTACTCCAAGTAATTAAATAAAATAAATAATTTCTTTACTTAACTTATACAAAGTTTATACCTTTGCAACTAACACGTAATGACATATAAACTGACACAGGCAATTCAGCAGGTGAAGCAGCGGGTCCCAAACTAGGCACAGCCTGTATCTTGGTGGCCCAATTACAAAACAACATAATATACATTTATCGTGTTCTGGTAGCGCAGGTTTGTGTGTCGCTGACAAAATTTAACTTTTTAACATTGTAACATTGTAGCGTCCGTGTGGTATCGGACGTAAAGAATAGCACCATCCCATATCTTTCCATGAGTGTCGTAAGATACGACTAAGGGACTCACCAGAGAATGGGCAGCAGCGTTCTCTGTGCCTTTGTAACAACCATACTGCGATCGCCAATCCGCCTACCAAGCGTGGCGATTATGGCAAAACCCCCCCTTGGGGAGGCCTATGTCCAGCAGTGGACGTGTTTCGGCTGAAATGATGATGATGAATGATGATGAACGTTTTATCATTTTTAACATTTTATGTTAACAAAGATTGATTAAAAAGTGAGATACATATGTGATTAAACAAACGTTAGACAGTAACAGTTGCAGTATGTGAAAAAAATGTACTTTTAGCGTGTGTGTAAATCTACTCAAACATCTACGTTTTTTAACATTCCTGCGAATCATCTTGAATTTTAAATAATTCCTGGCCATGGCCAACTCCCATGTACCTACCATGCTCTATTCTAGAAGGAATCATTTGTCGTAAGTTCAATGGACACGTGCTTCGACGACGCATGCGCGCGGCGCTGTGGATGAGGGGCGCGTACTGTTGCGATGTCCGCTAGCTGCACGGACCTTGCTATGTGACTCCATACTGACTTACTTGACGTAGCAAATTATATCCCCTTCCTTTCTGCATTGATTCGAATTATTGTTTGAGCTGGCTATCCTCTAAATAGTAATTTGTACAAATAGATTTGATGAGGAGGATCATGTTGAATCTGAAAAAGAGAAATGATCGATGATGAAAAAAAATCTCAAGAAATCTGCTTGAATGATTGATGATTTTGATGATGATCTTGATCTGATCTGAGATTGCCTAAAGCCTGGACTCCACCAATTCGGAGAGGCGATGTCTCGAACAGCCAATCGGCTTGCGTTATTTTCATATCTCACCGCATATGTCATCGCAATACAGTGTCCCATTGGTTATTTACGAGACATCGCCTCTCCTCTCCGCTTCGGTAGAATCCGGGCAATCCTAAGGCACACCCCTGACACTTCATACAAAACTTGCAAAATAATTACCTATTACTACTACAAAACCAAATGACGTCTGTACACGTGCAAATGTGTGCGTGAATTTTAGTAGGGTTGAATCAGTTGGATGTCGTGGCGTACAAAATGGCGCGAAGCGCTTTGCGTCGGGCGAACCGAACGACGACGGAACTACCCGAACGTTTCGAGCATTATTATGAAGTGATCTTGTCCGAGCGGTCAATTATTTATTTCTAATAAATAAAATAAATGATATTTGATTATGAATACTCGGATTTGTAATGACATAAAAGTAATATTATAATATTTATTATGTAAAGAGGTTTATTTATTCATCAATAATGGTAAATTAAGGTACCTAATTACAAAATATGGAATTCACGATCGCCCCGTACCATTACGCGGCAACGCAATGGGGCGACGCGACAAAGTTAGTGCGTAGGGTACTACTTTTCAATTCCAAGAATGAATAGAACGTGAAAGAAAGGGACATAACCGCTCACACGTTCGCGCGCGCAGCCAAGCAGCGCGTCTAACGTCCAGCCGCGCGGAGTCCGCGCGACCGCGTGAGCGCCGCGGATGCGCCTCAACTTAAACCTTATTGTTTAGCAAACTACTGCAGTTACATCAAAGTAAAAAATACGTGTGTATAGCAGAAACTGTATAGAATCGACATAAGAGAAAATTTAATTACAGCAACCAGTTTAAAGTACTCAAAAAAAAGTCAAACTTGAGAATATGTGTTGATTATCAGTAAAATATTTGTTCTTACTAAGTTTTTACCTATAATTTTGTACTTTGTGTCTATAAAACCTAAATAAAATTAAACTAGACTACATAAGCTTTTTTTTGATACCCCCAAGTCATTTTTTGGAATGTTCTGAGTCAAAGTCAAAGTCAAAGTCAAAGCATTTATTTCAATTAAACCATTTACAGGCACTTTTGAATTGTCAAGGAGTCGGTCAGTTAGACAGAAAGTTGAAGCTAGTTGCTCGTTCCAAAACGTAGGTAGGTCTCTATGGAGAAGAACGAGCAAGAAACTCCACGGACACTCTTTTAAACTCAGGTTTTTACAAAATACTGCTTACATTATTCTTGTTGCTTCTATATGTGAAAACAATGAAGGTAATCTAGAAATACAAAATTTAAAAAATAATCAAGATAAAAACCATGGCAGTTAAGAGTTGACCAATCTCTACTGACAGCGCCCGTTCACGAACATGACGCGTGAATCAGCACCATTCAGCTCAACCATTTTAGAGGGAGCCGAATGACCCAACACACGCGCCACCACCAGCGAGACATTTGAGTGAGCATGACAATTCTCTCAACCGCCATGCTCATTTAAGTCAAACACATAATAATTTACTTAAAATATGGCTCCATGGTACTCACATTTACAAAATTGAAATAATGCTGCTAAATTATACAAAACTAAGGTTTCCAATGTTTCTAAAATGTCGAAAAAGTAATTAAAATATATATTTGTGTATAATAATAACGATACTCGTTACTCATGTCAATAAAAAAAAAAAGGGGTAGGAAACAACATTCCTCCAATTAGGAAATTCCCTAAACTGCCTGTGGAGCAGGACCAGCATTTAGCCAAGCATTTTTATCATTGATGTAGTCATCTAATTTATAATATGCTTGTCTACACAGTGTGCGTTTAATACATGTTTTAAATTGTCTTTCATTTAGTTGTAGAATATCAAGAGGTATTTTATTATAAAATTTTACACAGTACCCCATAAAAGAAGTATGAACTTTTGACAATCTGAATCTTGGCTGATCTAATTTGTTCCTATTTCTAGTATAAACACTATGTCTGTCACTTATTTTATTAAAAAGATGAAGGTTTTTTCGAACATGCATAATGTTTTCATATATGTATTGACAAGGTACCGTCAAGATGTTAATCTGTTTAAACAATTCTCTTAGAGACTCGCGACTGCTGAGATTATAGATGGCTCTGACAGCCCGCTTTTGCAGAATAAAAATAGAATCAATATCTGCAGCCCGCCCCCAAAGCAAGATACCGTAGGACATGATGCTATGAAAATAACTAAAATATACAAGCCTAGCGGTATCCACGTCTGTCAAATGCCGGATTTTTCTGACAGCGTAAGCGGCCGAACTCAACCGCCCTGCAAGAGATGTTAAGTGAGGACCCCATTGCAGCTTTGAGTCAAGCGTAATCCCTAGGAAAACAGTATTTTCGACGAATTCAAGTACATCCTTATTCAATACAACGTTACATTCACTACTTTTAACATTCGGTAAAGCGAATCTTATGCATTTAGTTTTCTTCTCATTTAATAGAGTACCACAACAACCCAAAACTAACAACTCATACCCACCTCAATTTGATGGCTAGTGAAATTACGGCAAGATGGCCGCCCGTAGGGCTCTCACACATGAGATGATGGCACATGATTTATTTTGTTATGAATTTTGTGTTTTTAGTTGAAATGAAAGAATAATTTATTTTGTGTATTTTTTTTTATTTACTTATAAATTTAAAAGTAAATAAAAAAAAAATTGTGGCATTTCAACTAAAAACACAAAATAAATTATTCATATATATACATTATATAATATAATATATAATATTATATATATAATATTATATATATAATATTATATATATAATATATATACATTTCTAAATAATAAAAATAAAACATTTAAAAATATCTTTATTATACTTAATATTTATTTGATATATTACATTTTTTAGTAGACCGAATTGTGAATTTAAACTTTACTAGTTTCGAATCCACTGGAACACACACAAAAATTTCATCAAAATCGGTCCAGCCGTTTAGGAGGAGTTCAGTGACATACACACGTACAGAAGAATTATATCCCCCAGGGCTCCATACTATCCCCTCTTATTTTAACGCTGTTTACCAGTGACATCTCCAACAGTAAGAAGGCCCAGTTGACTCTTCATCAGTTAAAGACTAGCAGGCCGGGCTGACATTGTTCTGCACTGAAAATAAAAAAAAAACCAACTGTAACAAACAAGTTCATAAAGTTCAGTATCATGCTGTATTTGCATATGAAACTTATTCGTGGGAGTATGTAATGTAGGCTAACATAGTGAATTTGACACAGCAAAACCATCAAAGAATCATCCAACCATAGAATGGTATAGCCATTCTCAAATCCACTGAAAGACACACAAAAGCTAATAATTAAAATCATGAACAAAACTCTCCAAGTTAGCAAAGTTCCAGCAAATACGTTTCTTATTACCATACAATACAACTAGATTGGGATTCAAATTCCGCCCGGGGTAAAGCTTTGTGTGATGAGCACTTGTGTTTCCATCGTGTCTGGTCTGACACCCATAGTACAGGATCTTCGTAGCATGTGAAATGTCTCCACATATTATTATTATACGTACTTACTGATTTCGATCACACACAGCAGCTCCTCATCCTCCAGAGAAGCAGTAGACGTAGCCGTGCCCTCTAGTTCATGAACTGTAACAAACAAGTTTTGTAAAGCTCAGTATCGGGTTGTATTCGCATATAAAACTTAAAGAATATTAATTATACATTCATACATAATTATGATTCATAAACTTGGTAGACGAACTGACAGACTTGACTTACAGTTTGGACTTCAGAGAATAGCATAGTGAACATCAAGTAGATAGCAGTGATTAGACAATACAGAAAAAAACTTAAACCAAAATTTACCTTGTTGGCCGTTTCCTCGGAGGAGCATCCACTCCCGGAGGATGAACTCTTGCCGGACGCTAGCTGGCAGCGCATTCACTCTGCGCTGCGTCAGCTGCCTCTCTGCTCTTGCTTGTGACGGAGGGTCTTCCAGAATGGCACTGGCAAAAAATATAAAACATTGTACATATATTTTACATTAATATCAATCACACTCATGCTTTTTTGTTTGTACGAGCCCTTCTTGCAGGTCCTTACACAGACGTTTGGGCCACCACGAAAGCTGCTACTGACGACCTTTGGAACGTAATTAATATCACATCGAATCTAACCTTATTTCGTTATATTTTTACTGTCTAGGTGTGTGTAAATACTAATAATGAACTAATTTCCATATTACGGGCATTTAATTAGAAGTTTATTTAGTAAATCATAGAATAATAATTCGAAAATGCCCACACTCAACACGGCGTCCTGACCAAGTTTTGCATTTCAAGATTTTCGTTTTCAACAGACTTTGAACCAATTACATTTTTAGATATTCGTAATGCTTGAATCTTGAGGATTTTTTTGATATGATACACAAATACCATGAGTTATTAATAAAATTGTACTTACATTGTGAATCCAGACCACGCCACCGTTTTGAAAAATTTCACTTTGACATTTTAGCATGACGTTCAAAATTTATTTTGTCAATGGTTTTTAACTTCGGAAACATTAAGGGACCCCGAGACAGACGCGGAATGAAATACAGCGCCACCACAGATATTTTTTGGAAGCGTTCGTGGTGTTGCCGCGTTATAAAAGCGATTTAGGGCCAAAAAGTCGACGTAGCTTTTTAAGTTGCGGGAACGTACCGCCAGGAGAAATTATTGGGCGTATTTTCTATACGCGAACGTCACAGCGGATAAGTACATAACAAAGACAATAAAGAGAGAGAGCAATATTAATAGCTGGTAATGCTGGTATGTTATTATTACGGAAGTTTTAATTGTATTATTATAAAACGACGAAAACTTGGAAAATAAATGAATCATCGAGATTAAAACTAATGAATAAAACTTAAAACAAAATAAATCGCAAAATTGTGTGTTTGTGTCAGCAGTACCTACAGCGCTGCAGTTCTTACGATTTTGAGCGCCCTGGCTAAAGAGTCGGCGGTTAGCCCCTGTAAGTGCGGGGTGAGGGTGCGGTATCTGATATAGCGCGGGGAAGGGAGTGTCCCTTCTGTACGTAGTACTATTAAGTATTCTGTGCCTAAGGCATTAAGCCGCCTTTGTATCTTTAATCCGCGACTTCGTGTGCATTTGTGATAACCGACATTCATGTGGACGAAGTCGCGGCCAAAAGCAAGTATCAAAAAATAAATCTGTGAGAAAACAAATAATTTTTTCTTATAAAATAAATCGAAATGTTTTCCAAATAATGAATTTCGAGTTAGTATAGGAACTTCACTACACTGACACAATGGCGATAGCCGAGTATAACTATAATCCATTGACGTACTGCTGATTACATCTAATCTACCATTTCGAGTATTGTAATATTGTCTAAAATGATGACAATAATCTTTTAGCAAGGTTTAATAAGATTTAAAACTCCTGTCTCTATAAAATCCAACCTAAATCCGAACCATTGGTACTTCTTTAAAATACGATCTCTTGGTCGGAGTTCATTTAAGGCGGCCCGCTTTACGACCCGGCCCGGTCTAATGAAATTATGCGTTCATCAGATTACGGGCCCAAATTCGTTTTTTTCCTCGACCCCCAACGGCCACGCCAGTAATGAACGCCGTCAGCCGAAATTTTAAGATTCCGTAAGTGAAGTGAAAATCGGACGTTAGCGTGAAACTATAATGTAATAATAATAAACATAAATGGTTTTGGAGGTTATGTCGAGGACACTATAATGTGTACTAATATAATATTTATATTACGTAATAAACGTAAAATAATTGTGCATAATTGAATAGGGGATATTACTGCAATGTTCTGGCACCAGAGTGCAGCACTAGCATAGTCCGTAAACAGTTTATCGACGAGTCGTTCAAAGCGTGAAATTCTGCCTTCAATTGCGTACAAAGTTGGGAAGTGTGTTATATTATATAATAATGTATCAGTGCTGTGTAGGTATTTAGATGAAGAAATGAAGGGATTATTAATTTCCAAAAGAAGAAATTATTCGAAAACTTTGGGAAGCAGCTAAAAATCACTCTAAAATATGTTCTGGTTAAGTATTCAGGTGAGATAGTCGCATTTACAGAATAACGGTCACATTTATCATGTTTAGACAACCAAATATTATTTTATCGACACGGTTGGCGCAGTGGCTGAGCGATCGACTGCTGCGCAGCGTGTTGCGGGTTCGATTCCCGCCCAGGGTAAACATTTGTGTGGTGAGCACTTGTGTTTGCCTTGTGTCTGGGTGTTGTTTATCTATATATGTATGTATTTACAAAAAAAAAATGTATTTATGTATGTATATCAGCCGTCTGACACCCATAGTACAGGGTCTCCCTAGTTTGGGGTCAGATGACCGTGTGTGGAAATGTCCCCACATATTATTATTTATTATTTTTATTATTCTGAGCATAACCTAGAATCCACTTTCAAATGGTCGTAGGACGTCATAATATGGTTAAAGTACAGTTAGGTAAGTAAGATTAATTAAAACTTTAATATATTTTCACGAAATACCTAGTTATTACAATTAATAACATAATATAACAAGAATACGAGGTTATGATTTACGGAATGTGCTAGTGGCGCCCTCTGCGCCGAGTTTCGCGTAATGTTCTTTATTGCCTTAATCTTTTTTTATTTAACTTCAGAAGAAAGAGTACCAATAAAGTTTCTCAGTCTTGAATACATTTCATAACTCATAAATAAAATATTTAAGTGCTTGGCATTTTGTATCTATCAATATAAATCTTGGTTTCAACTAAATTGTTCATCCATGCACATTAAATACCTCCTTCATCTTAACAAGCATGCCTGCAGTAACTCCATTACTTACAACCCCATCCATAGAAACTCAACAAAGAAAAGTAAATATACCACAGAACCTTAAGGAAAAATGGGCAGTTTTTTCAACACAGTCGGAAAACCCGTCACGGCAGATTTTAATTGGGCCGTTTCAGGCTGTTATTGTAGCGATTGAGACGTTAAGTGGCCTGGATTTTGTGCAGAGGGGTCTTAAGGAAATATAGACGAGTAATATAGTGGAGAGAAGGGAAGTCGGCGCGAACGTTAGCGATGAAACGGTCGGTTGAAAAGAGGTTTTAAATGGAGGAATAGACTGGAACCTATTCGCTTTTTGACTAGGATTTAGTCTTCTCTATTTACTAGTAATTCTTTTTACATGATACTTGAACGTAGAAGTAGTACAAGGAAACTGATGATCGGAACACGTGGTCACACCTACGACACTCCATATATACGATTTAATTACCTACACTAATACCAAGGTAACAGACTGTACAAATACGTGCGAGTGTGTGCGTGTCTACGCGCCGCGAGAACTAAAAGCAGTTTCGTGAGCACGTTCGACGCGGGAAGAGGTGAGGAACAGAGTTTCGAAGGGAGGCAGGGCGTGTCGCTACCGTATGATAGTACTAATATTTATACAGTCGTGGTGCTCTGTAGCTTGTTTCTAAACTCTACGCCATTCCTTGTAACAATATTACATATAATTTCAGAGGAAATAATTTCATAACAACTATTCAAATATCCAAACTTCCGCAATGAAAATATTCGTGCAAATATTATAAATGTTGTTCACCTCTGCAGATATGGCCCAACATTTTCAAACACGGTAACAATGTCGTTTCGAAACTTTTAATATTGCAAAGAGTAAGTACAAAAGCAGTTAGGGGTATTTTTACGGCGGTTGTATATTCAAGGGTCCGACCCGTCGTCGACCCAGAATAAGATCATTCATAGTCCATCTGAGACTGGACCGGTCCACGCATAGATCGACTGACCGCATCCCTTAACAACGGTTCGAATCGTAAATACGTATAAAACGCGCCCCCTGACGTGCTATTATTAATTCAGCTACAGAGTTCGCAATAACCGCAGAATAAGAAGGTCCTGTTCAATGGTGGATGGATGAGACAAAAAGTCTGTTGTCTTTTATGAAACGAGTAACAGTGGTCTTTCTCCCACGTTGTGGAACTAGAAACAATGCTTTAATTTTGGGTGATAATTTTAAGCCAGCAGATTTGACGCTGTTGAATCCTCACTCATATATTTATTTATTTATACTTCATGCACAAAGGTATAAAGGCGGACTTAATGCCTTAGGCATTCTCTACCAGTCAACCATGGGGATCCCTTCTTTTCGCATAATGTTCTTTTTCTGACTACCCTTAACGACTGCCAAAGATCTACGAATGACAGCCGGGACCATCGGCTTTACGTGCTTTCCGAGGCATGGATGAAACTCGATATGAAACGGATGGTAACCCATCCACAGACCGACCGCGGTAAGCGTAGCTTAACCTTTGACCAATCGATCTGTACGGCTTTAATTTAGCCACGAGCTCCTCACTAATAGCATTGCATCGTTTAGGTGCAAAATGTCCAATTCGCAGAATGTCTAGTTCGCAAAATGTCTAGTTCGCATAATGTCCAGTTCGCAAAATGTCCAATTCTCAGAACGTCCAATTCGCGAAATGTCCACTTCGTAGAAGGTCCAATTCGCAAAATGTCCACTGGTCGCACAATGTCCAACTCGCAAAACGTCCGGTGGTCGCACAATGTCCAATTTGCAAAATGTCCAGTGGCCGAATGTCCAATCCGCAGAATCTCCAATATTTAACATAACGTTGTCACCCCACTAATTGAATCAAGAGTTGGGTTTAAATGAGTAGTTAAGTTATTCGTTAAAATCAGTTTTATTTTTGTCACATTTTTTTTTAATACAACATAAAAATCTACAGCCAATTCAGTGATCCACTACATATCTGTATACATATAGGTATACACATTGTTAGTAGTCCTTCTGTAGTCCCATACGGTACAATGGCCCTGCTCCGCCGCGACGCTCAGTCGTCCGTTTCGAATTATTCACGTAGACTTTCTGACGGAGTGCATACTTCCCAGTCGTAGTTGTGTAGTGCTGGGATTGCGATTGTCGGTTTTTATTTCGACCTTTTTTGTCGACTGGCTTTTCTGGTGCGTTGCTAGTGCTGCACTCGGCCTTTTTTAGATTTATGAGGATCGTGTTATAAAAATTGCATAGAATATGCCGCAGTTTTAACTAAGAAGTATGTCTAGTGCTATACGTAGAACAAACCTATCTTCAAAACAGGTGATATTTCTCAAGTCACCATGCCATAAACATAAATTTGCATAATATAGTCATCGTTAGTCATGTGCTGTGTGGTGCCGGCCGCGAATAGCACCACCCCATTTCTACCCGTGGGTGTCGTAGAAGGCGACAGAGGGATATTGACCAGAAGATAGGCCGCAGCGTGCCTTCTGAGTACCATAACTCCTACTGCGATCGCCAACATTCATCGGCCAAGCATGGTGATTACGGCTGAATTCCCTCCTTGGGGGATACGTAATTACCTATGCTCAGCAGTGGGCCTCTAAATGTTGACATGATGATGAGTCATCCTCAACAAAACCTTTATTATATTGATCAATAGTCGTACCTAATCACTTGAACATGTGATCGCAAAATTACGAACACATTAGCGACTATAAATTGATGCTTACGTTCGGAAGCAATCTAAAAGGACTTTGATATCGATATCGCTCGCACCACTACCGGGGGGCGAGGGTGGGACAAACTTTCCTCGTGATTAGCAGAGCTGCGCTGTCGTGTTACCATACACACGTGTATATATTGCTGTAGCACACAAAGCTACTATATCTGGGAATTTTAGTTTCATTATACATTCGTAGGTGGATCAAGAGAAAATGTGACGTGAATAAATGCATCATCATCCTATCATCTTTTAAATATGTTAAAGGTGTAAAGCATAGTTCTATTAGTCGTTGGTGGTGTTAAATGTGATGAAACGGGTGAGCTTTTCGTCTACATGTGAGACTTTTTATTATCATTACATATTAAAAATTAAAAGATTTTTGTTAGTCATGGCCAATCTTTGGAACCACTGGTTCAGTTCAGTAAAATCTTTTGGTAATACGAACATTCATTTTATTACAAAAAAAAAATAGAGATCTGTAAAAAACAATTACACGGACAAAGTCGAAAAAAAAGCCTAGTTTTTATATAAAAATCCTCCTTTTCTTCCTTTTTATTTTTATTATTTATATTATTTATTATTTTAGAAAAACCATTATAAAAAATACTGATTACATTATTCACGTTGCTTCTATATGTGAAAACAATGCAGGTAAAGAAATACCATCGTCGCAAAATATGAAGAGTCAAAACAAATATTTAATAGACTATCGATATTCACGCGTAAACTAATACGTCGGTACATCACTAGTACGTATGTACTACACAATGCAGATACGTCGAACAACATTCGGCTATTGGTTGGTTATTTGACGTGCTGTCACTGTGATGCGACGCTAGCGATTATTTGAATAGTTCAGCAACTGTTTGGTTTACACTCTGGATTTCTAGTACGCAGCTAATTATTTTGTAGCCTTTGTGCTGAGTTGAAAGAAGCTGCTATGTGGGATTACATTATCCTATTCGTTATATCCGTGATTCCGACTAGCAAAGATATTTTCTCAGCAAATGTCATATAAATAACTTAAAAAGAAAAAACTTGTGCGGTCGGGGGAACCCCCGTAAGAAACGAAGTTCTTTACGTACGTGTCTGTACATAAAAAAAATATATAAAAATAATAATATATCACGAGCACATACACACACGCATTTCGTTACGTGACGATTTCTACTAATTCGCACTACCCGTAAGCCGCGTTAGGGAACTTCGTTCCAAAAACGATTGATAAAATGTATCATTTAAGCTATTAATTGCACTCTTACTAAATCCATACTTAATGTTATAAATGCGACAGTAACTCTGTCTGTTACACTTTCACGATGAAACGGCTTAACCAATTTCGATGAAATTTGGTATGAGAATGGCTTGAACCCTGAGGAAGGACATAGGCTACTTTTGAATCAGCGACTTTTTCTGCATCCGCGATAACTGACATTCACGCGGACGAAGTCGCGGGCAATAGCTAGTACCTCATAAAATATTGATGTCTTACTCCTATGCTATGAGGATTACTTAATGAATAAAACGACTACTGGATCTTCTTAGATTTAGAGTCAACATCGTCACACTTATTCTGCCTACCCATTGGTAAGACTGGTTGTCAGACTTGCTGGGTTCTGATTACCCATAACGACTGTCAAACATCTACAAATGACAGCTGGGACTGTCGGCTTTGCATGCTTTCTGAGGCACGAAGGGTCACCCATCCACAAACAAACCGCAACAAGCTTAGCTTAACCATGACCAATCTGTACGGATTTTACTTAACCAAGAGACCCTCTGGACGTAAACTCAACCATCAATTAAAAATATCGAATATTTACTAATTGATCAAAACATCTTGTGTAGTCCTTTTTGACTTGACAGCACTCGCTCACCGCTTCCCCTCAAACCACACGCCACCCCATAAGGCAGTGTATAGACATCACATACCGTATAGAACAGTTGGGGGTGGCAAGCCAATGATAACTGTGGCTGAGTCGTAGCGTAGCGATACATTGACTTTGTAACCTAAGCGGATGAGGTCGCAGTGGGTTACGACGAGAGATTGTTCAATGTTCTGTGCCTATGAAATAGGTTTCTTTTGAAGACTCTTACTTTGAATCTTGTCTGACATAGAACTTTCTAAGGATAAATATTGTCTAACATAGGACTTTCTACGAACAAATCTTGTCTGATATAGGACCTTCTAAGGTATTGAAGAACTGTACATTTTTAAGGCGTTTTTTGTTACCCTCGTTCCTAGATTATTATTAATTTGTGTTCGACAAAAAACTAATAACATTTTTCTTGTTTCAGGTAACTTTCATATATCCGATTTTCCGTAAGTACCTACATATTTGTAATGTTTGTAAAAATCCGCTGAGATTGCTGAGAACTAATTTTGAAAGTACTGAACTTCAATAAGACTCTTAAAGAAAAAAAAACTTAAAAATAAAATACATGAAATACCGCGTCTACAGTATTCCTTGCTCTATGGTAATCGCAGAACGCATGCGCTCACCGCAGCGGTTAGTGCGGCCGTATCCTCACTAGTTACACAGGGTCCCCGCGACCGGGCGCGATCCGCCCCGCACTTTGTACTCCGACCGTGTATTATACGCGCTATACCAGTTATACGGTGCTGAAGGTACGTGTCGCAGCACTAGTGGCGCGATGATACGAGTGCTGTGTTGTAGTTGAATTGTGTAGGGATGGGACAGTGTTGCGGGTGAGGTATCGATGTTTTTTTTTATTTTTAATGATTCTAGTGGTGACTACAAAAAAAGTAATGTACTGGCATTTCAATCGATAACTATTTATCGATATAGGAATAATTTAGGTAGATGTCAATTTTATTTTTGTCGTAAATGTTTCCTTACATATGAAAACGGTTAGCCTAAATAATCGTTTATACAGGGTGAAATTGAATTCATGAGCAAAGGACAATGCCAGAAACTCTATAGAACTTTGCCCCACTCAATAAAAGTCATGTGCAATATGTAGCATCTTACTGTTTATTTATTGCTGATAACTATACATTAGTCTTAGTGACTGTAGAACTTGCGGTTTCCATTTAAATCTAAAAACAATAATGACATTGACTATAGGTTAAATTGTATTTTAGGTAAAATGAGTACGTATTTTGTGGGTAGGTATTTCGTAATCCGCAAGTTCTAAAGAAAAACAATTTAGTACAGAAAGGTTCTATTTTCATTACAATTATTTGTGTGTTACTTTTTCTGTACATTGGTGGGGCAGGATCTGGCATTGTCATTTTCAAGTAGTGACTCAGGCCACGAACCTGAACAACTTTCATTATGGGACCAACTCAAACAGCGGGAAAAATAATCTGCTGGTCTATAAAGAAGTGCATCAGGTACTCGGCCAAAATGTACGGAACAGCTGTTTTTTTTTCACACTGAGTTGGCTCCATAATGCAAGTGGTCAAAGTCAAAGTCAAGTCAAAGTCAAAGCATTTATTTCAATTAAACCATTTGCAGGCACTTTTGAATAGTCAAAATAAAATTGAAGCTAGTTGCTCGTTCCAAAACGTAGGGTAGGTCTCTATGGAGAAGAACGAGCAAGAAACTCCACGGACACTCTTTTCAATCAAGCTTTTACAAAATCCAGGCTACATTATTCTTGTTGCTTCTATATGTGAAAACAATGTAAGTGAAGAGAAATCCAAAACATTCTAATTAAAAATAAATTAATATAAAAGCCATGGCAGTTAAGAGATGACCAATCTCAACTGACAGCGCCCGTTCACGAACATGACGCGCGGATCAGCACCACTTAGCTCAACCATTTTGAAGGGAACCGAATGATCCAACCCGCACGCCACCATCAGTGAGACATTTGAGCGAGCTTGACAATGCTCTCAGCATGACAATGCTCTCTGGTTCAGGTTCGTGGTCTGAGTCACTTCTTACACATTTGCTAATGAATTCAATTTCATCCTGTACTCACATTGAAAACTATAAACTATGTACATACATTAAACATAGCTAGGCAAACATTTAAAGCCGGTTCAACACAAATATGGCCTAGATTGCTCTAGAGCTTTCAGGTTTTTCTCGGAACCAGACACATGAATATTCATAAATATTTTCGTGTGACGATAAACAATTTTATCCAAACGTTTGGACGTGAAACCACACTTTCTACAACATAGTTTTTATTAAAAATATCCCTGAACAGAAATATATTGCTCACAGTTATTGTAATATTTGTTTATGGCTTTATGTGAATTTTGTGATGGCCTATGTATAAGGCGCCCGCCTTTCATTCACGAGGTTGTAGGTTCGCAAGAGGGCAAGTACCTATGTGTCTTTCAATTTCATATTTACTTTCTAAGTTTATTTTGAACAGTAAAGGAAAATATCGTGAAGAAACCTGGACTTAATTAATATAAGTCAGAAATCGCTTATTCAGTTTAAGCTGGTGTGATGATCAAGGCCCGTGCCTTCTCGGAATCAGAAGAGGCTTTTATCCTGTAGTTGGCAAATTATTAACATCTTACGTTTTATATTATATGTCCATGCTATCCTGGAGAGTCATTGCCTTTCATTTTTTATTTTTTTTATTCTACATTTATTTTAGGGACTTTTACGCACAGCGTATGCCAGTCCCATCGTACCCTTATCCAAATACATCACTACAAAATTACAAATTACTACTATTACGAATACATAATTAGAATACTTTACTTATTTTGACCATTAATTTGAACAGAACCTTCGCTCTGATACTACTTGGCGTCATTGCCTATCATGGTTATCATGCCTTGCCTTCTACTTTTAACACACACAAGTTAAAAAATTACTAAACTCACCCCGCGTAAGTTACTGTGATTGGCTGTTGATTATTTTGTCAACCAATCATAGCACGCGCTTGGAAATTTGTAACATACATTTTTCGTTCGAGTAACCGGGGTTTAGCCCTAGCGTAAAGCTAACCGTGTATGTATAAACTACCTTTTGCCCGCGATTTTGTCCGCTTAAATGTCGGATATTGCGGATGCAGACAAAGACGTCGATTAAAAAATAACCAATATCCTTTCTTGGGGATAAGGTTTGGTCTGTACCAAATTTCATCATAATCGGTTTCGTAACAAACAAACGAATTTACTTTTGCATTTATAATATTAGTACGGATATCTGTCCATGTACGCCGTGTACTCTCTGCACAGATTTAATAAAATAACATTACTTTTAATTAAAATAATTTAACGCACTCCATATCAGTGAAATTACCGCGTGAAAGCGCAGGCTAACGAGCTCAAATAGCATTAATGATGGAGCACTATAATAACGTAACACTGCATCGCAAATATAATGTTTTCGCATCGCAACGTTACGGATCGCATAAAGCCGTACGTACGGTATACACGAATCGTATACAGTGGCGAATGCGCGATCTATAAATCTAGACTGTGTAATTGAAACATTATAACTCAATAACAGGTCTGCGAGTTCGTTAGTGATGCGAACTGTTCTGATTTTATCGATATGATTTTGAACTGAACTAGTATTGCTGTGTAAAGAGTAAATAAGGAGTTTCTTGTCCTTTCTTCTCCATATGGAAGGGGCAATTAGATTCAATTCTCCGTGTAATTGACGTTCAAAAGTGACTTTAATGGTCTGATTGAAAAAAATAATTTGACTTTGGTCTTTTTTTCCTTTATACGTAAAAAAAAACATACTTTTGTATTTTAGAAACAGTTTCGTATTTTAGGAGATTTTTTTTTGATTAAGGCTATGATTTAAAAATATTTTTTTTTAAATGCTTATCGATATCATGTAAAGTTTCCAGCCCAACACTACTAGTCACAAAAGGCCACACGATCTTAGAACTTATCTTTATATCTTAGGAAGTTGTGTGTATTAGCATTTAGCATTCTCTTACATTCTTTTGTATTCACATGCTTTCGTTTACTGAACGTTTAATGACCTATGTTCTAACCCAATAATTAATTTTACGAAGTAATAATCAAAGTGAAAGCATTTATTTCAATTAAACCATTTACAGGCACTTTTGAATTGTCAAGGAGTCGGTCAGTTAGGGCGGGTTGCTTCAACTAACCATTACTGACCGGTAATAGTCAAAAATGGCGCTAAGTATCGTCAAATCCAAAAAATGGGTTGTTTCACAAAATTATACGTCAAAAAGTTACTACATATTACCATAACCGACCAGTATCGTAATTTTGTGTTGTCAAACAGCTACTTCAAACATCAAAATATTATGGAATCTTTTTGAATAACTTTAACTGACGGATTTTTATGTCATGAAACAACCCGTTACATTTAACGTACGTTAAACATCGCATGTCATAGTAACTTTTTAACCGTCCGTATGTAACGTTAACTGACTGTTTGAAACAACCCGCCCTTAGTCAGAGAGTTAAAGCTAGTTGCTCGTTCCAAAACGTAGGTAGGTCTCTATGGAGAAGAACGAGCAAGAAACTCCACGGACACTCTTTTAAATCAAGTTTTTTTACAAAGTACTGGTTACATAATTCTTGTTGCTTCTATATGTGAAAACTATGAAGGTAATCTAGCAATACAAAACACAAAACAGAAGCAAGATAAAGTCCATGGCAGATAAGAGCTGACCAATCTCTACTGACGAACATGACGCGTGAATAATCATAATACCAGCTTATAACTGTCCCACTGCTGAGCAAAGGTTTCTTCTCATACAGAGAATGCACGATCATTGATCACCAAGCTTGCTCAAGACGAAGTGGCGATTTCAGACGTATATTAATTAGTCCAGGGTTCCAGGTGTTTATGAAGTAGTTCATTAAAAGTTTTATGTTATATTAGGTCAACTAAATCATGCGTAACTGTCAACGTTGTGATATTTCGGGAACTTAAATATACTTCACGTGGTGAGCGAGACTGACACATGAATAATATTTTTATAGGCATAGCTTCATAATTACCGCTTGACTGTGCTCATGTGTTGACGGATGGCAAAGCTATTGCTTCTATTTAAAACGTGATTTACTGTCTTACGTAAAAGTTGTACTTACTTGATATAATAGGGTATTTTACCAAAAAAATCTAATTAGTCCGTCAGATAGATTTCCAAAACATATTGGATACATGTTTTTCTTTTTTCACGTAAACAAAAAATGGAGACGATACAGTGCGTCGAAAACACGTGTGACACTGTGTCAGTACCCTTTTACTGGCCCCACTCATGATCTTTGATGAGTTTTATCTTCGTCAGTTTTTATTTAAAAATACGTATTCTATATTTTTTCATAATCTAAGTGACGGAGTAATTAGATTTTTTTGGTAAAATACCCTATTAAGGGCTGAGTTCTCTGTTTAAGGCATGGTTCACACGAAACGTATTGTAAGCCGCTGACTGTGAGCGCAAAGTTGAAAATGTATGAACAATCGCTGACAGTCAGCCGTCACAATCAGCAGTCAGTCGGCGGCCGGCTATGATTATTAACACATTTTCAACTTTGAGCTTACTGTCGGCGGCGAACAATAAAATATACGTTTGGTGTGAACGATGCCTTAGTCTTAGATATAACTAGCTTCGCATGGTTTATAGCCTTCCTCGATAAATGGACAACACAAAAATAATTTTTCAATTCGAACCAATAGATCCCGAGATTAGCGCGTTCAACCAAACAAACAAACTCTTCCGCTTTATAATATTAGTATAGATTTGTTGTACCAACAGATAGGTATGTTTTTTTAACAAACTTGTAACGTAGACGTTTTTACTTGGTATAGTCAGACTAGTGCCAAGTAGGAAAAAAAGAAAATTTTACCAGTTTTTAAAAGGACTTCTTTTAGTAAACGACTTTACTAAAAAAAAAGGTGTCTTAGTTTAACGGATGATTAAGTTATACGATATCTATTAAGCACCACCTGCACCACTGCTCGAAGCCGAGCCCGCTAGCCGTTCGATGCAAGCGTAATCGTGTTACCGAAGCGCGCCCGCCGCGGAGCAAATCTCATTTTTATTAGGGAAGTAACGTGGAAAGAGTGGAAATGACACTGCACCGCGCACTTCCGACCCCTACACGTTTATACAGGTGTCTGTACTCTAGCACATTATCATAATAACCCTTATTAAAACGTGACAAAGTCTATTTTTGAGCGGTAGAGAGTTAATTTGTAGCGCATGCGCAATACGGTGGACGCTTATGTTGTGTGTGTGTCAGTCTTCAGTCGGGCGTCGGGCGCACTAATGAGTGCACGTGTGCCGCGCGATTCTGTGTGCAGTAGTGATGTGACGTGCAACATCGATGTAAATAAAAAAATTGTGTATTTTTTTGAGTAATTGTGTTTGATAGTATTAAAAAAAGTTTTTGTTGTTAATGAGTTCTGGTGGAATACAAAGTTAAAAGTTAACTAAAAGAAAAGAGCAATTTAGTACTCTTCTACAATGATGAAATTGTCGCAAATAAGTACGATGTAGGGAGGCCACGATCGCGGGCATCGGGCGCGACAGTCCCGACGAGTGCCACAGTTTATGTTTTAATAATGGAGGTATTAGCGTCGCGGCTGTCACCCCCGACGACGGCACTCTGCCGCTGCTACTGTCGCCACGAGTTACGCAAACTGCGGACAATCTCTTCTTACTTGCAAAAACGTTATACATTACCGAAATAGGATTGTTCTTGATTAATGGTTTCACTTCTCAGGCTTGACATAAGACTTTCTATATTTATGGTTTGTTTATATGCGTTTTATTGAGATCGTCTGACTGGACACACACCTAAGTCGTGAACTTAACTGTTTTTTTTTTGGATCACATTGATAAGTATTTTAATTTCTGCATATTATAAAAGCTTTTTTACAAAAAAGGCAACCGCCTTCAAAATCTAAAAAGTTGTAAATACTTTCAATTTGGAAGTCGGTGGCTTTGTTCTGTTTGTCGTCTTTATTTGCCACCGACTTCCAAATCTAAAGTCATGTGTGTACTGTGCTAAAGTTATTTATCACTTTTTGGTACCTTCATATCATCCAAATCCATTAAGAACCGGCAACACAGTTAAAACAGGATCCAAAGATTTAAGAAACTAAAACGTCGTCTATGTAGTTTTTTTTTGGAATTTGTTGATTTTTCATAAAGTACTGAATCTAAATAGGGTACCCCTAAGGCATACCCTATGCATAAAAAAAATAATTTTCAAAATCGATTCACATTTGACGGAGAAATCGCATAACAAATATACAAAAAAAAATAACAATATACAGTCGAATTGAGAACCTCCTTCTTTTTGAAGTCGGTTGAAAATAAAGTAACGTTCGTTCGATTTAGGTACATATGTTTTTAGTAATAGAAAGAGGAACTATCTAAGAAGGTTTATAGGCTATAATTTACTTTGGCTTATGTTTAACGAATCTCCAGATCTACTAAATGATCACCAATAATAGTAAATAATAAAGTATTGTAGAAATGTATAAATTTAACTGTAACAATCGGATAACAACAAATGGTCGAAAAATGGTTTGCAAATTTTGAAAGGACAACTTATTTACATACATACGAACAGTGCAAGCTAAATAAAAGCTTGTAAAAAGCGATTTGATTCTGGCACTCGGCGGCCGCTGCCGCGGCACGCTCGCTCCGCTCGCTCGCCTCATGCGGGGCGGATCCGACACCTCTCCCTGGGGCGGATCCGACATGGTTAGGTTAGAACTGTGACCCCCCTCACAGTTCTAACCTAACCATGTCGGATCCGCCCCAGGGAGATCAAAAAGATTTTGGTTATTTTGCACACTAAGATTTGGTGACCATTTAGTACATTTGGTATAATTTAGTATATTTTTTTGGTAAGGGGGCTTAAGATCCTAAAATATTTTTTGGTGATCATTATATTTATACCCATTTAAAAACACTTTCATGCTGACGAAATCGCAAATAAAAGCCAATTTGTTTTAAAAACTATCTCTTAGGGCGGGTAGCTTCAACTAACCATTACTGACCGGTAATAGTAAAAAATGTCGCTAACTATAGTCAAATAAAAAAAATGGGTTGTTTCACAAAATCATACATCAAAATGTTACTATTACCATAACCGACCAGTCATCGTAATTTTGTGTTGTCAAACAGCTACTTCAAACATCAAAATATTATGGAATCTCTTTTTGGATAACTATAACTGACGGATTGTTATGTCATGAAACAACCCGTTACATTTAACGTACGTTAAACATCGCACGTCATAGTAACTTTTTAACCGTCCGTATGTAACGTTAACCGACTGTTTGAAACAACCCGCCCTTAATGACGTGTGATAGAAACAATGAACAAAGTATAGATAAAGTTACGACGAAATATATACGACACACGTAGTGAATCAATCGCGATACGTTTCCATGGCTATAGAACCAATTTCCAGATTGTATACTTAACATACATCCGGGAAAAAATGCTTTTCATGAGAGGACTTAATGACATATCTTTGATATTAGAAAAGCGTTTTCTTTCTTCTAAACTAATGTTATAAAGGGAAAAGATTAGACTTGTTTTATGTTTTTTTTTATTGGATAGATTAAATATTCCCACTTAAGCATTCATTTTATTCTGATTTTGGTATTTGTTCTTATAGCGGCAACAGAAATACATAAGCTGTAAAAATTCAACTGTCTAGAAAGAAGAAAGAAAGTTTTCGTAAGAAAATTCACGCGGGCGCGTTGACTAGTTTCTTTTTTTAAATAAAAAACGTTGCGTTTACAAACATATAAACATACACAAACAACCAGCTATCTGTAGACCATACAATTATTTGCTCCGTCCGAGAATCGAGCCTGCGACTTGCGCAGCGGCAAAACGCTCAGCCACTATGCCTATTGAGTAACCGAGGATTAAAAGCTGAAGGGTCGATGCACATTTGACGGAAGATACGTCTGACGTATAATCGTTAATACAGTCAGTTACCCCAATTATCTGACGCACCTTTGCATAAATGGGTTGAGATTTTCTAGAAAACGAATTGACAGAATTTTATAATTCTTTTAAGTATTTTTTATTTACTTTGCGAAAAGAACTAGCTTTTACCCGCGACTTCGTCCGCGTGAATGTCGGTTATCGCGAATACAGACCAGTGGCGTGCCTAGGAGTCAAACTTAGGGCAAGCCCGACAGATGTCTGATGTCAGATGAATAGCTAGGTACCTACTTAGAGATATTTTGTTTTTGTGCTTTCTTTTTATTGCCTCGCATTATTGATTGCAAGCCAGGCTTTTGGGCTTTTAGGAAAGGCACGCCACTGATACAGACGAAGTTACGGATTAGAAATAAGCCTATGTCCTTCCCCAGGGTTCATGCTATCTTTATATCAAATTTCATTAAAATCTGTTCAGCCGTTTCATCGTGAAAGCGTAACAGACAGAGTATGTTATATGTTCGTAAGTTTATCTGTATTTAATTTCTTTTTCTTTTATATGCACCTGCCATGTTATCTCTTCATCACCCTTGGTTTACTGGTAGAGAATGCCTAAGGCATTAAGTCCGCCTTTGTACCTTTGTGCATGAAGTATAAATAAATATCAAACTCAAAACTCAAACTCAAAATCATTTATTTCAAATAAACCATTTACAGGTACTTTTGAATTGTCAGAGTCAGTCAGTCAGAAAGTTGAAGCTAGTTGCTCGTTCCAAACAGTAGGTTTCTATGGAGAAAAACGAGCAAGAAACTCCATGAACAACACTCTTTTAAAATCAATAATATGTTACAAATTTCGGTTACATCATTCATATTGAATCTAGGGCACAATGTGAGAACAATGTAACAAGTCGTGTACGTTAAAAGAGGTCTAGATAAAAATATAATCATAATAAACAATTCAAAATAAAATTAGAATAACCGAGGCAGCTAAGAGATGACCAGTCCCAACTAACGGCGCCCGTTCACGAACATGACGAACGAACATATCTCGGAATAAATACTCTCACATTGAAACCGTACTCCACTTTGATGACTCCACAAGCAATAACTCGTCTTCGTTAGAGTCCCATGTCCTACAGTAGACAGTAAGGACTGTATTTATGTATCCTTTGTTGCTCACTTCTAACGAGATGCCAGTTCTAAAGACTAGACATCCAGATACTATTTATAGACATATATAGATTACTAGCTGACCCGACAGACGTTGTCCTGTCCCGATCTACCGAACATTTGGATGGGGGATGAAAAGGGGGGGAAAAGGGGGGATGAGAAATAGATGTTGGCCGATTCTCAGACCTACCCAATATGTACACAAAATTTCATCAGAATCGGTCAAGCCGTTTCGGAGGAGTACGGGAACGAAAACTGTGACACGAGAATTTTATATATTAGACTAGCTGACCCGACAGACGTTGTCCTGTCCCGATCTACGGGGGATGAAAAAGGGGTGAAAAAAGGGGATGAAAAATAGATGTTGGCCTATTCTCAGACCTACCCAATAGTAGGTCTAGTAGTGTCGGAGGAGTACGGGAACGAAAACTGTGACACGAGAATTTTATATATTAGATATAAAACCGGCCAAGTGTGATTCTTATATACAGGATGAAATTGAATTCATTAGCAATTTTTTAAGAAGTGACTCAGACCACGAACCTGAACAACTTTCATTATGGAGCCTACTCAAACAGCGCGAAAAAATAAACAGCTGTTTCATACATTTTGGCCGAGTACTGCACTTCTGTATGGAACAGCTGTTTTGTTGGCTCCATAATGAAAGTAGTTCAGGTTCGTATTCTGAGTCACTCCTCAAAATTTTGCTAATGAATAAAATTTCATTCTGTACAGTACGGCCGACGTATCTTGGCGGTCCTGAAGTTAGACTATTAGCTGCGCAGTAGAAAATTTCGTTCCTAAAAGATCCATTCACTTCATGAACTTCAGGACCGCCAAGATACGTCGGCCGTACTGTAGGTATAAAGATCAAACCTTTTGGTGGAAATCATCCTAAAGACTGCATTATACTACTCATTGATTAGTCAAGTAATCTTAGAACTACTTTATCTATGACACTGAAAGAATCATGGCGGGTTCCATGGTTGTACGTTGTTTCATGGCTAATAGTTTTATAGAATTTCGTTTCACATAAAATGTTACTCATAATTTCGTTTCATAGAATAATCGATACGCAGAATACTTAGTTTGAAGATTTTTAAATAAAATAAATAATAAATAAATATCTTGGGACAATTCACACACGGTCATCTGGTCCCAAGCTAAGCAGAGCTTGTGTTATGGTAACCAGACAACTGATATACATACTTATATAATTTATAAATACATACATATTATAGATAAACACCCAGACACAGAACAAACAATCATGCTCATCACACAAAGTTTGTCCTGGGTGGGAATCGAACCCACGACCTCCGGCTTAGCAGTCAGGGTCAGTGACCACTAGACCAACGGGCCCGTCGTAAATCATTGATTTTTGTGTCACATAAAGTTTAATGTTAGAATAATCATATCATAGAATAACAAATCAAATATTCTTTATTCTTATATTGTTTACCATGCAGCATGCAAGCAAGCATGCAGCATGCAAGCAAACATGCAGCCTGCAAGCAAACATACAGCGTACAAGCATGCATGCATCATACAAGCGAGCATGCAACATGCTGCAGGCATTGTTTCTGTCACGGCTCCGCTGCGGGGCTCCGGCGGTCCCACGCGAGCTTATTGTCGCAGATGGTATTCACGCCACCACCGCAGCTTCGGCTTACTGGCCGGCAAAGCCGGCCAGCCTGAGCCGCGGCGGCGGGCGTTAAAACAACCTGCTCCTCAGCTCACGGGCCGCATCACCCGTCCGTGCCTACGTGGATTTAAATTACACTCTAGGGGTAGGGCAGACAAGACTACGTGGAGTCGGTTTCGCAGCGGTTCGTTTCTGTCATTAACTTTTGTAGCACAATATATTGAATTTTTAAGAAATTATTTTTGTTATTGTCTATTAAATACATTTTTATTGAAATAAATACCATGGGAAAATACACTGAACAAACATTATTTATTAAAAAATAATTCTACTGTTTGATAAGCTTGTTAAACAAAAAAATGTGATAAAGAAATCATTGAATTGTGTTTCTGTGAAATATGTTTCATTCAAGTAACACATTCTGTCTTTGAAACAATAATAGTGGAAATAAAAATACAAGAACCAAATATTATAAGAAAAATTTTCTGGGAAACGAAATTCTATGAAATTTCTGTCTGCGAAACAAGGGGACACCCGTGTTCCATACATTAATTTGTTGAAAAGGGTTAATTTAGAGGGTTTAAAATATTTGTCAATGTGAAGAATACATTACCAGGAGTATATACTTACTTATCATATTTTTAAAACCCCGCATAATTAAAATATTTCGAAATGAAAATAGCAGTTTTTCGTTTCGTCTTGTTACCCATTTTGTATTTATAAAAAAAGAAAGGGACAAATAATATTAACGGATCTATCAAACTGACATACAAGTGATGTAAGTTGTTGTTTACAGTGGCGGAGTTGAAAAAGTACATTGATTAATCATTATTTGTGACATTATTTCCCAAAAACCGATGCAAAGTCGAAACGGCGGCTGTCAGTGTCACTGTTACTACCAGCCGCCGTTTTGTTCTGAAATAGCGAGCTTTTCGTTAAACTGTTCACTTTTAACATCCATTCTTATTGCGGGTGTTTAAAAATATTGTAAATATGCCTGAAGATACTCTTTAGGTACCCAAGAGTTTAAGAATTAGAATTTCAAGTCTTCTAAACATTTTTATTTTTTTGTACAAATCCTGCCATTATCCTTAGGCAGGTAGATAGGTAGGTAGTGTTTTAATAGACAATGGTGCCAATTTTGTTGTACAAAAGCTTCACTTATTATATTAGATAAGCTATTTATATCTCTTTCTATCCCATAAAACAAGAAAGAGACCGATATTAATAAGAGCTGTCAATTTAAGTTGATCTGAAATGTTCATACAATTATAGTTGTCATGTCAGAACGTATTGATTAAAAACACTGCGAAGTTCAAGGAAAAACTAATTTGACATCTCTGACTTAGTTCTGTCTGTCGCCATCCTTTTCGTCACCTGCCTGGGGGCCAAGTCTGCTATTTTTGTAATTTCGTAATTCCAACACGATCCCATTGTCATTTTGCTAAAAGTTCGTAATCTGCTAAATTCGTAATGGTCTTTCATTGGTCGGTCGAATTAAAAGCAAGACCATAGTAGGTCACTGATCAAAAAAACTGGCAAAATTTTAGCAGATTACCGCCTAAGTCAGTCATTCAGTTGTCATTTTGTACGAGATTACCATTCTATATCATTTCTTTCAATGGCGTGTCAGTGGTTGACCATTGGAAAGTCATAATGACGCTATTATATTAGTAGATTACCAAACTTGTCAAAATCAACAATTAGGAGATCAATGATAGACCATTCTGACACTTTTGTAATAGCAGACTTGAGGCCCTGGTAGTAAGAGATGCTAGTTCTCTAATTTTAGTTTAGTTTCAAGGGAATCGGCACCAATGTCTGCCTTCTCCCACGCGGACGAGGCCGTGGGCAAAGCTACTAGTCCTATTTGAAATTAAATAGTTCTCTCATGTTACAGTTTTCATATCACGGCGACATTTTCAAATGAAATGCCATAGCGCTGCACATTGTATGTTCAATTGAAAAGTATTTAATAACGTTAGCTCCGCTCTCCGTGGGCTATACCACACTGGAAGCCGACCCCATAATAGTTAGAAAAAAGTTAGGCAAATGATATTGCACGGTATTTTTCAAGTGGTTGATATCGACATGATACCTTTTAAAAACCTCAATAAAGAACAGCACCATCCACAAATAAAATCAAAGCATTTGTATCAAATAAACCATTTAAAGGCATTTTTGCTCGTTCCAAAGGGTAGGTTCTTATGGGGGAAGAACGAACAAGAAACTCCATGAACACTTTTTAACTCAATAAGATATTAAAAATGTACATCATTCTTGTTGAATTTTCACAATTTCTTATTCTGTTTTATTACTTTCTGCCAGTTCCATGTCATATTTGTTTACATTAGTAATTCCACTCGCGTGTAAAGAAACAATGGAGGGATTAAAGAAAGAACATTAAATTAAATAACATTGCTTTCAGATTCTTTCATTCTTTTACATAATTTGCATCATACTTCACACAGAGACTAGACATGCCAACAGTTATACAGTTGATTGGCACTCAGAATACTATTCATCCAATCGATATTATGTTTTCAAGTCAACGGCAAGCAAGACTTCAGTATCGAGGATTTGCGTTATTAAATTCCTCCGCAAGTCTCGGATGTATTAACAAATTTTGGAGCTCCACCGCTTTACAGATGTGGTTTATACTCGTGAAGTTCTAAATGGACTTCTGCTGTAAACTGTACAGTACGCTTATTGATTTTCTCGGCACGATTAAGAGATGCATATTTGATGCCTGCAGTAAAAACGAGTGGGGGTTGTTGGGAGCATTAAACTTGGAATGATTCTTTATTTATTAGGTGTAGTTTTTGAGCATTGCAGGGAGTTTGGTAATACGTATATGGCGCTGTAGCAACAGATGTCTGCCCCTTTAATATTTTGATAGCGGAAATCTTTGATCAGCACGTATATTTAATGAAATAGCTCTGTGAAGCTTTCAATTAATTTTATGGGCACTCGGTGTCAAAGTATTCCCATATAAATTGCGTAAAATATTTTCCATGAGCATGCTAATTTCTGTAAAAATTTCATCACCACATCTAAACCCAGGGTCAGTAATAACACTCGGTAAAATATCCACAACAAGCACTTACAGTACTCAACCGCGTTGGAAATAATTTATTTTAATTACAACACTTAAAAATCCAGTTTAATGTACATCTCCATTAAGGCCGTACCTCCCTTGGGAGCTGTGTTTGTTCTGTTTGTAAATATGCTAGGCGATATTTAGCTGTGTAGCGCTTTTTTAGATGCTTTCGTTTCATTAAGCCTAGCTAGCAAGACTTACTGATGCGGAATTTACTGGTGCGGTTATGACATCGTCCTTTAGATTACCGATTACGATAGGCGGTCTTTTGTTACTAATGTTTTCACTGTAAACATAATGTTCGTGAACTGGCGCCGTTAGTTGGGCTGGTCATCTCTTAGCTGCCTCGGTTATTCTAAATTTATTTTGAATTGTTTATTATGATTATATTTGTATCTAGACCTCTTTTAACGCACACGACTTGTTACATTGTTCTCACATTGTACCCTAGATTCAATATGAATGATGTACTTAACCAAAATTTGTAACATATTATTGATTTTAAAAGAGTGCTCATGGAGTTTCTTGCTCATTCTTCTCCATAGAAACCTACTATTTGGAACGAGCAAGCTTCAACTTTCTGACTGACTCTGACAATTCAAAAGTACCTGTAAATGGTTTATTTGAAATAAATGATTTTGAGTTTGAATTATTTTTAGTTTTCCCACCAACGTCACTGCATCAAAAAATTTACAGTCCATCAATAAACGATACACTACTCGTATAACCACAATGTCTCACCACCGCTGAGCTCTCGCTGAAAGCGCCATATTCCGGCGTACCGCCCAATACGTGGTTACGTGGTTTTATGGCTTTCTGTGCGTGCCGCGGCGAAGAGCTTCGTGTTTGTTAATTTGCCACCTTCCCTCCCCTTTCCCGTGACCCCCTCGCACTCCATCGAGCTTGAAATACACGGAACCCGGTTGCGGTCACGCCTGTTGCGTTTTAATCGTCCCCTGACCACCTATAACGTGCAAAGCTCTTTGTAAGGACTCGTTGGTTGCTACGCCTGTTTGCACGCCATTGTTGTATTTTCTTTTTGTGGATATGTTTTTGTGAGTCTGCTATCTTACTTGATTTAAGTAGCTTTTATTTTCCACTGGCGACTCGCTCCGGCTTCGCACGGGTGTAATGTGGATACTAATGTGAAAAGCAATATCGCACTAAAGGTATAAACCTTACTCTTGAATCATACTGCATTAACATCCGTTTAAAAGATCTCAGGGTGTTACTACACCAATTGATCGATCATCGGTTGATCGATTGGTGTGGTAGCTTTGGCTGATCGACGGATACCGTTCGACTAACTAATCGATCGATTGCCAGTCGATGGCATCGGTCAATGTTGATCGGTTAACTCCGGCTATAATCCATTACTAATAATAATCAAGCAGCTCGATCAATGTCGACTAATCCATTCTACCATCGATCGATCGTCGGTCGACAATCGATCGATTGGTCTGGTAGAAACTGTCGATCAACGTCTACTAATCCATTCTACCATCGATCGATGCCGTGGTGCTTAAAGATGGTCATACGTTATAAATTCAGTAAACAAGCGAAAACGAATGAGCCTACTTCAACAACACGGACCAACAACTCATTAAATAGGTATACAATACGTAATATAAAATTAATCAGAAATCATAACGATTAGGTACATACTAAGAAAATAAATTTTAGCGTGTGTAACAAAACCAGGACGTATCTAAAACCATAAATACAGACTACAATATCACCAAACTCCGATTAAATTAATAAAGACTAATAAAAATATATTTATCACCAACAACGTTAGGATCAGGATCTCTTAAAAATGATGTCACCAGAATAAAAACTAAACTGAATAAGCAATCGTATGAATACCGCCTGTTTTATATCCATAGTTAAAACCATTTCTTTTTTTGTTCCACTTTCCGTATGTCGATGAAAACGGATATCGTTTATTACTTTTTCCATTTGATCTGTCGTTCCTACTCACAATAAATTGGCGAGCGAATTTTGTTCCAATAGCTGTGTTTGAATATTATAATGTTTTATTATTTGAAGTCGACGTGAAAATATCGCGGAATCTGTTTATTAAAATTGTTTATTAGTGTTGTGTATAATTATCGATGTTATGATTATGATTCGGTGCTGCTTTAAAATTCCTCATATTTATTTTCATCAACCGCATGTAATTACGTTAATTGGTTTTCGATATTTACTGGTTAACATGAAATCGTCCAATCATTCGAATAAATAACTCTGCAAATATTTTTTATCGATTCTGTATAAAAATAATCAGTAAGTGGAGTGGCCTATCGAGTGGGCAGTTTTTCAAGCGGAGCAGCTGCTTCGACGGAACCCATTCAATTATACCGAACGACGTAATTGACGCTTTTTTAACGTTACATTTGAAATTCCGATTCTGTGAACGTGATCGGTGTTACAATATTATCGATATTTCAATGTAAATTAAATTCCTTGTCCTTATTTGGCGGAATCAAATGGTTTTGTTTTGCCTCGTACTTTCTTGTTTATGAAACTGATTTTCATTACTACGAATTCCAATGAGTGTATTATAATTGGTACTATCTGTTTATATTCTATTTAGTATTTGGAACATAGTTTTATCAATATTAAACAAGGCCCAACCACATCGAAATAAATAGCCGGTGCTCCACCTAAATTATTCGAACTATTAAACAAAACTTATCCCGCATTATTAACTTTAATGGCGTCATAAATACAGAAATAGTCCAACAAGTGCGTGTAAACCAGTCCGGCTCAGAATACTTACATCAATTAGTTTAATGCGCACACTGAACACGGCTCGATTCATCCGTCGAGCTCCTGGCGCCCTCTTAATTATTTATGAGTTGAGAGTACAGAGTGTTCCCTCCGAGACTGAAGGAGAATGCGCGTCAGTCGACAGCCACGCTAAATCACGCGCCAATTGACATCAGCCCGATATAAAATCCTCTGACGCGAACACAATGGCTCGCGCATCGATATCGATAGCCCATACCTTCGTGTACGTTCGCATCACTACTTTGTATTCCAGGAGAGTTCAACATTTTTAACATTCGGAAATTGAACGGTGAAAAAGTGAAGGGAAAATGTTGAGTGTAATGTTTGCGCGAACGGCGCTAGTGTTGTGTCTGTGATGTGCGTTTAGTGTGCCGTGATGGATTACCGGGCCCCACCCCCCATGATGAACGTCGGCCCGCCGTACTTCCCGCATCCAGGTAAACGTTCACTCTCAATGTTCTAATTTTCAACGTCACTTTTGATTTTGTCCATTTAAAGAAGATCGAAGATGGGTTTAGGTATAATAAAACCGTGTAGTGCCGGCCGTGAATAGCACTAACCCATTTCTACCCGTGAGTGTCGTAGAAGGCGACAGAGGGATATTCACCAAAGGATGGGCAGCAGCGTCCTTCCGAGTACCATACCACCTACTGCGATCGCCAACATGCACCAGCCAAGCATGACGATTACGGCTAAACCCCACTTGGGGGAGACCTATGCCCAGCAGTGGGCGTTTAAAGTTTGACATGATGATAAAAAAACCTCTTTAAACTTTTATCAAACTTTAAGTATAACGTCATTTACGTTAAATCAATTAAAACAAATATCAAATCATTAAAGTCCTAACAGCTCTTAGCATGAGAACCCGTAGCTATAAAGATAATTATACAAGTAAGGTCGGGCGATCCCCCGCGGCCCGGGGGTCGCCACAGACGGGTTAATTGAGCGGCTCGAGAGCAAAATGTCAACCGGACCGGTGATGGATGACGTGCCACGGAATGTTCACGTCGACCCAACGGATTGAGACGGTTTGAGTGGAGTTGAAGAGGGACTTGAGCTGATGATGCCGTTGATAGTTTTTGACAGAGGTTTTTTGTCAGCTTCTTGATGTTACTCTGTTATGGGTCTTTGCATTTTTATAGAAAATTCGGACCTCTAAGTACTTGTGTGGCGCTGTCAGTAGAGATCAGGTCAGCCCTTAACTGCCATGGATGTTCTCTTGCTTCTTTTTTGTTTTGTATTGCTAGATTACTTTCATAGTTTTCACATATAGAAGCAACAAGAATCATGTAACCAGTACTTTGTAAAAAAAACTTGATTTGAAAAGAGTGTCCGTAGAGTTTCTTGCTCGTTCTTCTCCTTCGAGACCTACCTAAGTTTTGGAACGAGTAACTAGCTTGCACTTTCTGACTAACTGACCGACTCCTTGACAATTCATAAGTGCCTGGTACTTAAATGGTTTAATTGAAATAAATGCTTTGACTTTGGGTCTTTGTTGTTATGAAGAAAACTCGGTTCTCTAGTACTTTTATTACGACAAAACTATGGTTGGTATCAAAGGAACCTCGACGGAGTGACGTTGCGAAGTACATTCTGTATACTTCACTCAGTCCGACCCGATATCAATCTTCGTCCAAGTTTCTGACCACAACATCACCTACCCTCAATAACTCCCGATACGAGAAAGGAAGGCCAAAAAAATCGCCTGCTGCTTAAAACTCCCAAACAGCAGTTTAGTTCCTGTACAAGTGGAGTTTGGCAATAAATAGTCAGTATATGTAGCGGGGGTTGCGACCCGGCCTGGAGCGGGACTGTCTGTAACCCCGCGATACCATCGTCACCCTATCGAGTTGCGCGCGCACGTCTCCGTCCCGATTCCTTGTTGCACGTGCCCAAAGTATAAGCGGTAGCGGGAATTCGAGATTATTTTCTGTTTCTCTGTTAAATGTCAACTTAACTTGTCGACTGCTGAGATTCTGTCAACAAGCTGAAGGCTTGAAAACTTATTCAACTTTTGATTGCTAGTGGTCCTTTCAGTGATCCGATAATTTTCAGCCTAATCATTAATATACTAATTGCCGAACCATTATAGGCAAGAAGTACAAAATATGAAATTAAGTCAAAATAGACTTTTGGATGATGTCATTCATGCCTAAGAAGACGCGAAATAGAAGCCATGTCAAGTAAAATATTATATTTATTCCCGCTCATTCTAACTACCTGTTAATACCGCTTGCTCTCATGGCTCACCCCACACGATAGCGCAGGCCCCCGCCGGTGGGTGGTGGGGTGTAACGGTACCCGTCGGAAATGGCCGTCAGATTTGTCGCGCCCCGCCGGCCCGCCAATTACCGCCCCGCGATAATTTATATGTAACTTTACTACCTACCGCAATGATTATGTTGTGGGAAATGAGAGTCTCTGGGTTTGTTACACCTTTTGGCAAGAATGGCGGTAAAGGTTATGATAGTGCCTCTAAAGAGGTGAGAATGAGATGCGTCCTGCTGTAGTTTGTGAGTCTGCGGTGTAGGGTTCTTGTGGATTGGTAACCGCTACTCACCATACTAAGCGTCAAATAATGCCCAAAGCATTTGGCTTATATCATCATCATATGTATGTCTATTGCCGTCCACTGCTGAACGTAGACTTCCTCCAGAGATTGCCAACTAACCTGATCTTGGGCAGCCCGCAACCATCCGCTGCCAGCTACACCTTCTTCAAATCGTCGGGCCATCGTGCCGCATGACGTCCCACACTACGCTTGCCCAAATGCGGTCTCCACTCTAAAGCGTGTCTCTGTCTGCTCCATCTAAAAAATCAATTTTGGCTGATGTGGCCTTAAAGAATGATGAGGTTATCTAAAAATACCGCATTGCATGGCCATAATTGTTTATTGTATACGTTAAAAATCATTTTTACAAAGAAACGATCATATACTGTACGCCCTCCAGTTAAATGCAATCGTCGGTTTGCATCTATTGTTAGTTAAGTCTTGTGGTGCCGGCCGCGAATAGCACCACCCCATTTCTACCCGTGGGTGTCGTAGAAGGCGACAGAGGAATATTGCCCATCCATAACACCTACTGCGATCGTCAACATGCATCGGCCAAGCATGGCGATTACGGCTGAACCTTGGGGGAGACCTCTGTCTCAGCTTTTAAAGGTTGACATGATGATGATGATGATTCTAACATTGTTCAACAAATTAGCGTGATGTGTTAGCTGTATCACCCATTACGGATTAAAGCTCGTAAATACCAGTTGTTGTTTTGAAAAATACAAATATAAATGCGTAATCTCTATCCAATCTATATATGAACGTCTATAGTCTCCCTTAGTATTATACCTTTATTCTCTTAATTTTCACTTGAGTTTAGTTTTGGCGAAAACTATTTAATGTCACATTTCTCCCTTTTTCAAAGTAATTGTATTGATTTTCAATATTTAATGATTAGTTTAAATATACATTGTTCTGTTGTAGTAGCTAGATAGAAATGTTACAGATTTGACGAAACTAATTGAATTATTGAAAGTGTGAAGATTGGCTCGTATAAGCAGAACTAAGCTGACTTAACGGTATTTACTACAATTTAACCTTTCTCTGGACTACTAAGTCGCCTTACCCCAGTTAACCTTATAAACCGATGCGGATATCCTTATCCCGCGGTGCGGGGGCGGTTGTATAAAAATCCCTCGGGGTCGGGCTTAGGAGGGGTACTCTAAGCTGTGACTTGATGATAGCTTCTATCTTGTTACGATTCAGTCGAGAATGTGGTTACATCGGTAACAGGTAACTAATTGTCTTAAAGATAAAGTTACTGGTTAAGTGTATGTGATGTTGCTTGATTGTAGACATTTAACAGAATTATAACCCCATTATAATCTGTCGTCTAAAAATACAATATTGGTCCTTGATTCTGGTGATTCCGTCTCGAAGGACCAGAATTTCATCAGAGGTTTCACTTCTTACTTTAGGATTTAAAAGACTGAAGTTGACGACGAGACCACGAGGGGAGAATACTGTATTCTGTTCTACAGATGCCAAGCTCATAACTGATAAACAGGCAGAGAGTAAGATAGATAGTCCACTTACTTCAGTTATCAGTCTACTGTTTCCCTTAATCTAATCCCTCACTTAAATCGATCCCGTGGCACACAAAGAGTGCTCTCAGCAAGCGAAGCGAATCTCAATTCAATCTGCTCGCCCCCCTCTATCAATCAAATCATAGTGCCGATGGAAAAGCGCCTTGTCATCAAATCAAAACAGTTGAGCGGACGCGTCAATCTAATAATACAGTGATGCTTATTTATCCACGCAGCCCTGCGTCGACACCCTCCCAACTTTTAATTAAAGTTTGACGAACAACCGCCACCAAGGATTACCACGCCATCTATATAAAAATACATCTAAAATACCTACTCCTTACCACCCAAACAATAAGGATACGCAACACCACGAAAATCGACTCTGAAGTTGACGCCGCAAATCACGTATTACTTCAACAAACAACCCTTAGAAATCTCGATGAAATCCGTGTCTGTGTAAATTATTCTTTATTGTTGCCACCACTGAGTTCGCTTTCAAGTGACGCCGACGACACGAGGCGCCCAAATGGAAATTGATTCTGCCCGAAACGTAAGGTCGGAAGCGGCTTGTGTACCATCCAATTTAAGTTGACCCCTCAACGGATGGATCGGTCACCCTCTGTGGTGTGTTACAGTAGGTTTGCGGGCAACGCGGTAGTTCCGGTTACAGTGGTGATTCCCGGCGTTTGTTAGCTATGTATGACGCTGCGGTAGTGAGGGGCCTCGGTACTCCCGAAGTGGCGAGGGTGTACGATTACTAACAGTAATCGCCTTGATCCCAATGAAGTTGGTAACAGACTGCCGTGGCTGGTGCCCTTAGAGTAAGTATAAAATAGATGAGACAGTTCTGTGCTTTTATTTGTATTTTTTTATTTGTCTTTTTGATCATTTTTGATCATTTTGATCATTTTGATCATTTTTGCCACAAAGTTTTCAGGGATTCACCTTATTCCACATAGCTCCTTTATTACTTCCGGAGATAAAAAATCATCCTAGATTTTTATTTAAGTATGAAGATAATATTAACTATGCATAAACTTTAATAATTTTAGGAACAACCTTTGGATAACCTAAAAATCGTGACCGTCTAGCCAAGTTTACACAGTTGACCAGTCGATTTCCCTGCCCTATTATCCAGTCTTCATAGAGGCACTATATTCATAGGCATCCTAATATCAGTGACGCAACAGTAACATGTGTAGGACGGGCGGGCCGCGGGGAGGCGCGCCTGTAATGGAAATCCGCAGACGTTATACACAGCCAGTGGCGCAAGAAAAAGGGTGAGGCGGGGTAGTTGATCTAATCATAGATTTATTGCAGTCCTTACGGGGGACACATGGCGGTTGACGGCAGAAATAATGGATGCGCGATTGTTAGTAAACGAATTTGTGGAGACCTATACTACGTACTCGCTTCTATTGAGAACTTTGTACGTTCAGCGATTGGCTATACTTTTCACTAAGTCTTGGTTTATTGTCGTAGCGTTTTGCTGCCTTTTTTTGTCTCTGTGGTAACGCTCATGCATACGCCTGGGCTCGGGGGAACCCGGGACGTTATGTTAGACTCCTGGGAAGAGAACCCAGACCTACTCACTAAAAACATAGGGAGACCCTCATCGATGGCGCGCTTCAGGATCACTTTAGTATTCCACTGAGGACCGATTCATCATCATCATCATCATCATCATTTCAGCCGAAAGACGTCCACTGCTGGACATAGGCCTCCCCCAAGTGGCGCCATATTAACCGGTCCCGTGCGACTCGCATCCAACGAATCCCCGCAACCTTTACCAGGTCATCGGTCCACCTAGTGGGAGGCCTTCCAACGCAACGTCTTCCGGTTCGCGGTCGCCACTCTAGAACTTTTCCGACTTGACCGATTACCTACCTGGAATAACCTTTCAGTTATTAATTACTGTGATGGCAATTCTGCATATAGCACAACTTATTATTGCGATAGTTCTTAACAACTACAGATAAACTGGTGATGCTGACAACTTGTTTAAGCCGATTTATGTCTTCCTAAAGTGATTTCTAACCCGCTTTCCGCTTGTACCTTGGTCGCATATCACGACGCAACCCCGACCGGTCGAGAGCGCCGACTCCGCTCTACCACTCACCCCACTGCTGCCGTAGGTCGCTACTCGTACAGTCACACTACTGTAAATAAAGACCAGAAGGACCAATGTAATGATCGTTGTCACAGAATTAAATTTGTACAGAAATGTTTAAAGGTAAACGTAGACATTGATTGTGTGCTATGCACAGATGTTGATTTTGCTTGCAACAATCACAATGTTTGCAAGCAAAAAATTATTATGTTGATGGCTAACAAAACGAAACTAGCTACGGATTTGTCCAACATAGTCTTAAAATGTTGACACAATATTCTAGCACTCCATGGAAGAGGTTTTTCAACGTCACCTAGATCAAGTTCACGACAAAAACTACTTCATCACTAACATGTTCGGATGCCATTACCATATCTTTCACGACAATTCTCTATGTAACAATGTGTTCTGGGAGTTTTTAATTGCAACTCATCGTCTTCCTGCTTTTGTCACAAGTTAAAGGGGGTCGTCGCAACACTTTTTCTTCTTTCATTCCGTCCTATCAACCGCTACTAACTCCCTTTCTTCCTTACCAGTCTTCACGCAATCGATCAATTTTCTTCGGCCATTCTCTTCTTCTCTGTCCATCCTCATTTATAATCATAACTCTTAGTCACATGCATTTCATCTGTCCCCTTCAAATGCCCATATCAAGACAAACAATTCCTTTTCAACTTTTCTGTCACCGGCTCTACTTTCAAACTTCCTCTAATATACTCTTTTCTGACCTTAGTTTAAAATCGCAACTGATGGTAGATTATTTTGGTAGCTAGTCTAGACGATAGCCTATTCTGCAAATGGTATGGCTTGGTTATTCTGTGATATAATACTCTATAATGCGTTGATGACTTGGTATATTTGAGCAGACAGCCGTGCATATTTGTACAGGGGATGCAGTAATACTCACTAATTGATGCGCGTCTCGCCGCTGGTCCATACGTTGAAATATTGGTTATAGTGGTAGTATCGTAGTGTAATGCGTGTTAGAATATTTCCATGTTCAGGGCTGTTACTATCGAGTACTGATAAATATTGGTTCAGGATTATCTTCACTAACAATTTTGATGAACATATTGTCGGTATACGTTTAATAATAAAACATAATAGAGCTGGTGAAACGCGTGGTAATGTTATGACTTGGAGGCAGAAATTGTTGTTTCTAATTTGAAAGATTCTGGTGAAACCAAAAACATAAAAAGTTCACAACGAACTATTCATATTTCAGCAACATTCAACATTGGTCTTTCAGTACGTAACGTGTTTCCATCAAATGAACTGTTGTCCTATTAAAAAATACATACCAATTGCCAATTGGTATGTATTAAACCTCGTAAGAACTGACTATCGTGTTTACGTACTGAAGGACCAATTACCAATTGGTCCTTCAGTACGTAAACACGATAGTCAGTTCTTACGAGGTTTAAAAATAGCCCTTCACAAAATTCAGTTTTTTCGCTACAAAATCTAATTACTCTAGAAAGTTCAACACTCATTAGCGACGATAAACTCCAGTCTAAAACATTGTTATTTTCGTGTCTTATTAAATCGTCAAAAGCATCCGAACATTTTCGAGGGTTCCCCTCTCCTTTACGTCATCGGCAAGCAATAATTACTCCACCATTTACCCTTAACAGCCATCTAATGGTACAATAAATGTATATTTAGTTCTCCGTCACCCTCCAAGACGTTTTATTTCTAAAAACAACCGGTGCTGTGCGCGTTAAAAAACGTATAATATGTTTCTTTAGAGCATTTCTTGACGCATGATTAGAACCACATGTCGACTTGATTTCAAGCCAAATGAGCGAGATGCGACTAAAAGCGTGGTGACTGTTGAGCAATTTATTATGATGAAGAAATGTCTGGTTTCAAAGCCGCGTTTTTTTTAAGATATTAATTGATTTTGGAATTGAGCTTTAAAAATTTTGATTATTTTAAATGTATTAAGCAACAATTTCTTTTCTTTCCACAGAGTAAAGCTATTAGGTATTGCAGATTTTAAAATTAGCATCAGTTTTTTTTTATTTATTGTGGAATATCGCTACAACCCTGGTCCTTGAACGTACGCACCCGCGTGTTAATAAACACGCACACACACGCAATGGCGTCGCCAGCCAATTAGCGAAGCGAATCCGAGCCAGGGTTGTCGATATTGATATAATCTCCAATGTTTGAACATAAGCGTAGTGAAGATTAGTAACTGATTGCATATATAATAAATACGAAAATTATTCAAAACGTTTGTAAATTGGTAAAGAATATATTGATTTTACTTTGTATGTCGGTTTGCAGAAATCTTCAGTTTAGCACTTATACGAGTATCTTTATATATTTTCTGCTAATTCGTATGCATGTCACTGAACTCCTAAAAGGCTGGCCCAATTTTAATGTTTGTTTTTGTGTGCCTTCGAGTGGATCCTTGGCTGGTTTTGATTCGCTACTGGACCCGGTACATGGCGCTGCAGTAGGAGTGTAGGATTGCAGTATAGTTCTCATTAATTTTTTCAAGACATGCCAACGTCGGCGCGGCCTAGAAAAATAAAACGGTAACTTTATCCGTTGGTATTAGATGGAGTCATAAATATTTGAATACCAGCGAATCGCCCGTACTACGTACATTGAATTAAACAAATGGCGGTTCGTGGTGAAGCTATCGTGTACTGCATCCTTTCTCGTATGGGTATAATTGCAAATATAGTTAAATGTATCTTTCTGTACATGCACGTGAAAGATTTTTGATTGCCATCTAGTTCCTTAAATTCAGCAAAAATTAACCGATGTCAAGAAAAAAATTACAACTGATCTGTACTAAGAGCTGAAGAGATTGCTTGTTTTTATTTCTGTTGGTCCAATGGTCCAATTTTTAAAACACTTTCGGTAAATTCTATTAGCGAGATACATTATTACGCGAAGTCGCAGGCAGAAGCTAGTGGACTCATAATAATATTTTTTTGGCTTTCATTTATTCGCTCGACGAGTACCTACATGAAATGCGTTGAGTCTTAAAATCAACAAAGAAATGTTACTACTACTACTACTACTGAAATACCAATAAATAAAAGTGAACACACAAGTGAACGAACAACAAACATTCAATTGAAGTAGGCAACAAACCCAACACCATCTTCACTACTACGCGAAGCTGCCTATCTGCGATCTACGATCTAATCTATGACCGGAGACGTGGCGCGGCCCCGGGAGGTTGACTTCTCTACTCAAATTAGCGCTTCAGACTAAATTAATTGACGCTCGCCGCTTCGGTGACAACCCTCCGCTAGGGCTGCTCCAACACTCGCGACGCTGTTGAGTTAACTCGAACGATTTTGACTTCGTAATGAATCATTAACTAATAATTCTAAGACAGAACTTCAATTTTCTGTAAAATTAGTATTTTTAGTTGCTTTTAAATAATAAAAATAGTAGGTGTGGGGACATTTCACACACGGCCATCTGACCCCGAACTAGTTAGACCCTGTACTATGAGTGTCAGACAGCTGATATATATACACAAATACATTTTAAATACGTATAGATAAACAACAACCAGACACAAGGCAAACACAAGTGCTCATCACACAAATGTTTACCCTGAGCGGGATCCGAACCCGCAACACGCTGCGCAGCAGTCAATCGCTCAACCACTGCGCCAAACGGGTCGTCATATCAATAATAGTCAATTGAGTTGGCAAATCACTACTTAGAAGTGACGTCATAAGTATAAAACAAAATCTATACAGCACATATTTATAAAGTATGTCATTTGACTGGTGGTGTAGTGTATTAGGTAAAATCACTTGTCTAGGTATTATAAGCTTGTTTAAATTGATAGATCTGTATAATCTATATTATTAATATTATAAAGAGGTAAAATTTGTTTGTAAGTTTGTAGTTAGGGGGTAATCTCCGAAACTACTCATCCGATTTAAAAAAATATTTCACCAATAGGAAGCTACTTTATCCCTGAATGCTCTAGGCTATATTGCATTATCAAAAAAATAGAGATCCTTGAGAAAATTCACGCGGATGTAGTGTAGTCGCGAGCAATCTAGTCTAATGGTACATAGGTGGCTCTATGAAAGAAAGAAACAGAATTTATTCGCCCTCCAGGACAAAAACACACTCAAAAATAACATTACCTCATGGCTCATGGCTTCTATGCACCAGGAGACCAGACAACAAGAGGTAAAATTTGTTTGTAAGTTTATAAGAATTTACGCGAACGGGCAAAGTGCTAGTAATATAATATAGCTGAAGATTTTGTTAGTTTGTTTGAACCAATGGCGAGATCTTCATGCAAGCCGAAAAGTCAGGCTTGCACTAATAAGATCATAACATGAGCTAATCAATAACTGAGCAACTCGCTGGTGTTTTTTTAACCTTAACAAGACGTACGGCGATGCGCCACCAGTACATGGTGGACGTCCCACCCACACGCACAAAACGTTTTGGGAACTCATTCATTTGGAATTCCCTGCCTGAGTCTGTGTTTCCTGATAGCTACAACCCGGGAGTCTTTAAGTCAAGAGTGAATAGGTTACTTCTAGGCAAGCGTGCTCCATCTTAGACCGCATCATCGCTTCCCATCAGGTGAGATAGTGGTCAAACGTATACCTATCAATTGAAAAAAAAACAAAATTGTTGGGCTTGCCCTATCTTGATCCCTAGACACACCACTGGTTTGAACACGCCTAACTCCGGAAACCGATTCTTTCGCCAATTGGACGCTACGGTTATTACTAATATCACAAAACAGGCTTTAAAAAAATTAAGGCTCCTTGACACACCACTGGTTTGAACACGCCTAACTCCGGAAACCGATTCTTTCGCCAATTGGACGCTACGGTTATTACTAATATCACAAAATAGGCTTTAAAAAAATTAAGGCTCCTTGACACACCACTGGTTTGAACACGCCTAACTCCGGAGACCGATTCTTTCGCCAATTGGACGCTACGGTTGTTACTAATATCACAAAATAGGCTATAAAAAAATTAAGGTTCCTTGACACACCACTGGTTTGAACACGCCTAACTCCGGAGACCGATTCTTTCGCCAATTGGACGCTACGGTTATTACTAATATCACAAAATAGGCTTTAAAAAAATTAAGGCTCCTTGACACACCACTGGTTTGAACACGCCTAACTCTGGAGACCGATTCTTTCGCCAATTGGACGCTACGGTTATTACTAATATCACAAAATAGGCTTTAAAAAAATTAAGGCTCCTTATGAAAAATCACGCGGAAAAGTGAAAAGGAAAGGAAAGGAGGGAAAATGCTAAAGAATCATGGCGAGATCCATACATTCATATGTACGAAAAAAATAAAATAATTTAGAGGGTTCAAAATATTTTCCAATGTGAAGAATACATTACCAGGAGTAGATTGATATACTCAGCACATTTTTAAAACCCCGCATAATTAAAATATTACGAAATGAAAATAACACTTTTTCGTTTCATCTCGATGCCCATTATATATTTATTTTATTTTTTTATTTATTATGTGGTGTTTATAAAAAAAAAGAAAGTGACAAGCGATGTCAACGGATCTTTAAAATTGGCAGACAAGTGATGTGACAAGTGTGTGGGAAAAAAATAATTATTATTTGTGATATTATTTCCCATAAAACGATGCAATTTCAGTGTAAAAACTGCGAAACGGCGGCTGTCGGTGTCACTGTTACTGTCTGTCGCCGTTTCGTTCTGAAATAATAAGCTTTTTGTTAAACTATTCACTTCTTTTTACCGGGGTTTTAAAAATATTGTAAAAGCCTGAAGATACTCTTTAGGTAGGTACCCAAGAATATAAGAATTAGAATTTCAACTTCTCTAAACATCATTATTTTTTTTTTGTACAAATCTTGCCATGATCCTTTGGTTGTTATGTGAAATCTCCCTTTATTTTATGCCAATTTAAACTATGGAATTCTATGATTAATGTTAATTTTTTTCTTGTTACAGGTAAGCGTGCTAAAACATGGTTAAATACAACATACGGGTAAAGTTAATAAAAAAGGAAAACTAAATGGTGTGCGGTCAGAGACCTCCGTCAGGAACGAATTTCCTTACGCATTATTTAACTCCGCTATCATGTAGGTAATTTGAAATAAAAGCTGTTCTGCTTGAGTCTCGATACTTACACACGCACATAGACACAATAGAAATAATAAGACAGAGAAAGTGAGCGTGTGCGAGAAAGAGCAAGGAGCGAATGTAACACAAAAATCTTACGTGACGTTACATTTTCTACCAAATCACTGCCACCGCAATGCGTGCTAAGGAATTTCGTTTCAAAAATATATTTAAAGTAAATTAAAAGGTGCCGTAACAGCCCTGCTTTGAAGTACTTCATAAAAATAAAATTCGGTCTATCGTCATTTCACACACGGCCATCTGACCCCAAACTAGGGAGACCCTGTACTATGGGTGTCAGACAGCTGATATAAATACACAAATATATTTTAAATACATACATATAAAATAATAATTTTCACTACGGTCATGCGCAATTAGGCACAACAATAAATAGTCGAAAGTAACAATATTAACCCTGGCATTGCTTGAGCCTTTTCATCGAATTCATTCGAACGATGATTAGGTACTATTATCTCTCTAAACATACAAATAAAAAGTGCTTGTTTGTAATGTCAAAATAATACACGAATAATAAAAAAAAAACTCTAAACTATTTCTTCATTCCCTGTAAATGCTTATACAAAAATATTTTATTTTTATAATTTTTGTTTTCGTCTGTTTTTTTCCGGCTAAGCGAAACGGCTGGTCCGATTTTCACTAGATAGCTGATTTTATAAGAAGTAATATGACCTACTTCTATGTCTGAAAAAAAAAAATAGGATTGCGCACAAAAGAAAGATAAAACCCTACAGATAACTGACAATCATGCGGACGAAGTCGTGAGCATTAACTAGTGCTAAAAATATATTACTAACACTATTTTTTCTTCTTTTTCTTTTTTTATTTAGGGACATTAATAATCGCAATGCGTATGTCAGTCCCATCGTACCCTAAATAGACATTGGTCATATCTGGGCCATGAACCTACACAGACTCTTCGCATCATCGCCATTTGGACAGGATTTTATGGAATGTGCCTACTTCAAGTCTGTTCAACCTCAAGACCCTAAACAGGTCATTTCTCCCAGACTCATCGAACACAGTCCATCAATAAGTGGTGTAAGTCTCCAACAACTCCACACTCCACTCAGTTAGGCGAGTTCGTTTTTCTCATCATAAACGCAAACTTATTGCATGGAATGTGTCCAGATCTGAGTCTATGAGCCTACTAACACTATTGTACCGTTACGTCTAAACATACAAGTGAAAAGTCGAAACATTTATTTCAATAAAACCATTTAGCATTTACTCCCGAATCGCTCCAAATCAACATCAATCAAAGCAAATAAGCTCCAAACCAGTTGTAACCAAATATCAAATTAATACGATCTGGATCTACACACTCTTGTACGATGATGGTGTAAATTCTATTCCTGTTAGTGATGTTCCACGCGGCCGTCACTCACAGCAATTGACCCCCGAGATTAATGTACCCCCGCCAATTGCGTGCGCGCGTAAAGAGGTTGACTTGCGAGAGATGCTGAACAATCATGGTCAAGATTGTTTCGTACATTACTTCTTGGTGTAGTTCTTAGTTCTATAAGGCTGCGTTTCCACTAGAGATGTGCAAAGATGCTTAGCGAGAGATGTGAGTGATAATGACCAATGACTTCGCTTCATTGTCACAACTTGGACTTTAGTTTCAAGCCCGGTTTCCACCGCGAGCGTAGCAGACCCATTAAGGACTCCGTTTAACTCGCAAGAGTAAACTGCATACATGTGTTTCCACCAACAAAGAGTCGAGCGGAAATGACTCAGCGGGCAAAAAGAGTAAAAATGAGCTCGCTTCATCATTTCTCTTTTGCGGTGAGAATCGGACGACTAAACTCTTCCTTGGTGGAAACGTAAACCTATTTCATGTAAACGAATCCCGCTCCGCTTAGCCATTTTCGGCTCATTACTCTTTCGCGGTGGAAACCGGGCTACACATTCCTCGCTACGCATCCTCTCAAATCCCTGGTGGAAATGCAGCCTAATAGAGCTGGAAAACGATAAGACTAATGTAACAGAGACTGCAGTATTACAGATCGTATGTACTAGTGTATAAGGTAGTTTTTATTCTACCCCAAGGAGGGATTCAGCCGTAATCGCCATTCGCCATGCTTGGCCGATGTATGTTGGCGATCGAAAAGTAGGTGTAAAGGCCGTGTTAGACTGTTATAAACGAGCTTCCAACAGGGGTCACCTTGGGGGAGGCTTATGAAGCCCACGGTTGGTGTTTGCGTCCACACTGGTTTACAACAAGGCTCCGACTTGAGTGTGTTGTCGACTCTTTGTTTACAACGGCGGTATCCACACACGGTTTACAACGCGTGTCCGTCCACAGAGGTTGTTGAAGGTCATACGAATTTTTGTTGCAAACAAGTCTTTACACTGTTGTAAACCGCCGGTGGAGACAGATGTGGAGGGCTTGTTTACAACAGTGTGGCCGGGGTTTTATGATACTCAGAAGGACTCTGCTGCCCATCTTCTGGTCAATATCCCTGTGTTGCCTCCTACGACACCCACGGGTAGAAATGGGGTGGTGCTATTCGCGTATATCTATCACTGCAACGCTGCTTTTAGATTACTCTTAGAAAGGCACTCACTCTCTAAAAGAATCTGTATACAAGTGAAGTTCCATGTTTTAAGAGCATCCCCTACACTGCTCAGTTTGTCTCTGGTCATCAGTACTGTATCTCTTCTGCTGTAAGCATAAATATAAGTAAACGTCTATTCTTCTAACGAAGTTCTTAATGTAATCTATGGGCTAATGTGACTTTTAACAGAAATGTCGACGGCTCATTGATCAAGACTTTTTACTAAAAACGTCATATCATCCCATAGCAAGTCGCAAGTTCCACGATCAAGATGTTTGGTCGAACTGTACTATTTATTCTGGTTAGTGATGTTCCGCGTAGCTCCTATTGACCCTTTAATTGACCTGTAAGATTAATGTGCCCCGCGCTACCCTATTACACGGTTTAGGGTCTCGGCGTACTATTCTCATCATCGACTAAAAGCGAGGTTTTGTTTTAGGACAATTTGGTACCTATGCTCAGGGAATTTAGAGGTAGCCGAGTTTTTTTTTATATTTGCTGCGTTTCTAGTACTTATAGCGACCTGATAAAGACCGAGGAACACGCTGGATGCAACTCGCTTCCAACCGGTCCTTTTAGAAATATATAGGGGAGGCCGAAGCTTGAAAACTGTAATGATTGAATCCAACAGTTGTTTATTCAACTGCTTAAAAACCTCACCATTTATTTGGAATTTCCGATATGTTAGATGTATTTCTTTGACGGAAGGAATAGAGAAAACTGAGGTTTAATTATATTCTGAATACAATGTCAAATTGCAACGTTAGCAAAGCGTGGATATTCATTCCTCTCGGTGGGTGTTTAATTTTCCTAACGACGCAACCGCAGTGGAATGGCCGTTCTAATGTGTTCCCAGCTCAGGTGGGATCAGGCAAACAGCCGGCCGTTGGGGATTGCTATTACCTGAATAGAGATAACATCGCAAGTAATACGACTGTTTGTCTTTCGATTGGCCAATGAATTAAGGATTGACTTTGTTCATGGCAAGAACATAAATAAAATTATATGGCGAATTTTAAAGAAAATTACTATATTCGATATGGAATACAAATTCAGTGTACGCCATTTTGCAATAAACATCAAAGTAATTCGACCCTTTTTTAGCACAAATAAGGGAAAAGGGAAAATAATACAATTCTCTGTTGCCAGATAATATAAATTTAAAATGTAACCAGCATAACAAGACAAGATGAACTTAAAATCTATGTTCGGATACGGACAGGCTTTCCCGCTTTGTCCGTATGGTCTATTTCTGAATCCGGTTGATTCATTCTGGACGCACGCAGTGATTGAGCGACGTTACAAATATTTTATACGGCCCGTAGGTGGTTGTTTCGGGGTTTGTTGTCTGTCTGAGTTTCGTTCGGTTTTTAAACGCACTCACAATACAGGAGAAAATTGTAGTGTGCGGCAACGTCCCAAAAATAATTGATGCTGTAATCACATGATACAGAAGTTACCAGTTAGGTACAGATTGGTTGCGTAGGAATATTAACAGTATTACTACAGTGACCAAACGCGGTCCCAAGCGTTATAAAAATCTCCACACTTGTTGGAGTAAACAAAAAAAACTTTTTTTCACACCTTGAGCCATATGATGTTAGTACTTAAAACCTACGTTAGTAACAAATGTAATAAGATGTAATATTTTAGTTCATACATATCTGTTGCATTCATCTGACACACCGGGTACATGCATGTACACTAGAGGTTGCAATCGAATATTCGAATATTCGAATTATTCGAATTTGATTTCCAAAATTATATTCGAATAGTAAATAAATATGTATTCGAATGTTCGAATACTACCAAAAAGGGTATTCTCTTCTACGAAGTATATCTGTAATCTCAATCTGTAATATCTCAGATGTAAATTAAACGATGATTCCATAGACGCCTTAAGTTCTCAGGTCTCCTCAGGTCTCATTTTCATAGAATATTAAATAATATAAAAATAATTAACAAATAGGTAAGTTTTGAGGCTTTTTCACAAAAATCACCACAGCGCATTATAATTATTATACTTTTTTATTTATTTATTTTATTTTCTAAGAATACGTAAATAATAATGATTACTTAAATAAACATTCAAAAATCAGTTAAATAATCATTATTATTAAATTTATATTGTGGTAATTTTATGTGTCCAATTTTATCATGTTTTGATTTTAATTTTCTAATTACTGCTAAGACATTGTTAATTTAATTTTTTTAATATTTATTTTCCAATTTTGTTACCAAATGTGTTTTGAGTAGAATTTTTATTTTAATTTTTGTTAGATTAGTTATACATTTTATTATGCATGCTGTGGTCTCCTGTAAGTGAAGGAGTACACCTACACACGCACCTACACCTACACTTTTGTCGTTGATAATTTATTTCATGTGTTTGTGTATATCCTTTGTTGGAGATCCTAAATAAATAAAAAGCTGAAATTTTAAGTCCTTTTTTATATTTTGAAAATATTCGAATATTCGAATAATATTCGAATAGCACTGAAAAAATATTCGAATATTCGAAAATCAAAGCTATCGAATTTTTGCAACCCCTAATGTACACCCAATGCGCCATAATCGTGCAACATGGCTTTTCACTAATGACCTTCAAAATGCCGTTGATGCTCCCACGCACTCAGCGAATCATGGATGCAATCTTTTTTCGATGGATGGTATTGAAACCATCAGTATGTGCTTCGCCAAACATTCCTGATGTACTATAGTAACTTGGAAGCCCTAACAATACATTCCATTCCGTTTTGCATTCTTCAATGGAAAAAAGACGTAAGAATAACGAGTGATTTATTATTTGTCTACTGTATACTTAGCATACTGCTTTTGTCATAGATTCCTCTAGATTCAATAGAAAAATAAAAATGGTTCCTCTACATACGAGCCTCAGGAAAGGCAATAAAGCCAACTATTTATCATGTTCCAAGAAAGACCAATAACGACATAAAAGGCGTACGATTTCGTCTTATACAGGAAACGCCCGGCCATAAACGTGATAGGCATGCCTGTTTCCGCGTCCACCAAGCTACGGGTACGGTCAACCGCGTCAGTAGCAGGATTTGTGTTACACAAACCCCCCCTTTCAGCTACTAAATAAAGACGTGCTGTTGAAAGTACAAAGGGATGTATTACGGACAATTCTCGAAACTACGGTTCCGGATTACGTATAAAGGCTGGATCTAATATCGGTTTCGGTGAAGGTGACGAGTGGTTTAAAGATAGACTTTCTTCTCATATTGCGAAGGAAGATTGTTATGACACATGAAGCTACAAGTATACGCTACGCTTGGAGCGGTCGATCTGTGGATGGGTCCATTTCATACCGAGTTCCCTCCGTGCCTCGGAAAGCACGTAAAGCAGTTGGTCCCGGCTGTTATTCGTAGATCTTTGGCAGTGGTTGTGGGTAGTCAGAAGCCAGGAAGTCTGACAACCATTGTTAGGGGTGGTGCTTCAGAGCTAGCGGGTGTGCCGCAACGAAAACACTGAGTTCTTGAAAACACGTTTTTAATCAAAATCAAAATGGCCGCACATGCAATTAGATAGACAAAATAGATAGTGCGCATTGATAGACGCCAGCGAGTCCCGCCGATTTCTTACTTACTACAGTACAGCCTATATTAAGATATTTATTCTATATATATATTATATATATATAATATTATAAAGAGGAAAGGTTTGATTTTTTGTTTGTTTGTTTGTTTGTATGAATTGAATAGGCTCCGAAACTACTTGGCAGATTTGAAAAATTCTTTCACTGTTGGAAAGCTACATCATTCCTGAGTGACATAGGCTATATTTCATTTTCAAAAAAAATAGGCATCCTTACTAAAATTACGATAACGTAATCCAAGGTGTGAAAAAAATATCAAAAAACTACCTTACATCGCGTGCGCTGCGAAAACTATTGATGATAGAACAAAATGATATACTACATTTTTTTAGAACACACCATTATCTACAAAAAATCAGCGGCAGCATATCTCTAACTATTACAGTCATGTCACAATAAGCGTTTTTTTATTGAAAAAAAGAAATTAAAATACCACCGCTACAAAAAGCTCTTTATTTGTACCTTGGTATTAACCCTTATCAAAATAAATGATGTATTATTTAAGACTACTTCAATATCTTTATATTACTTTTTGAATTATTCGATTCTGACAATCCATTCAAAAGATATCACGAGTTAAAAAAAAAATAAAAAATAAACTGTATTCGGCTAGCTATGCGTTGTAGGCGTCACTCGGGCAGGGGTACGGGAGGGGGGTTAAGATCACGAAATAAACTTGCCGCGCGGCTCACTCGCGCGGTCGGCTCCCTACGTGATGGACGTATGCGGAATTTACGCTTAAAATATTGTTCACTTAGTTATTAACCTAATAAATTACTTGAATATTTTTCATGATTTTCAATTTAATTTTAATAAATAGTAGGTAGTTGTGTACGTTGTAATATAGTAGCATATATAGCTTACAGTTATGCTAATTTAGTTCAAAGGCATTTTTTCTTTTGTCATTTTGAAATGCCTAAAAGATCAAGATCTCAACTTTCTAGAAATAGTTCCCAGGCCAGGGCATCAAAAATACGTCGAAATGAAGAATCTTCATCAGAAACTGAAAATCGTCTTTCAATTCATAGACAATATGTGGCACAATCGCGTGCTAGAGAGTCGAGTACCGAGCGTTCGCAACGGCTCGCTGAACAAAATATGAGAACCGCTCAAATACGCGCGCGAGAATCCAGTTTGCAGCGTTCTCAACGGCTCGCTGAACAAAATGTGAGGACTTCTCGAGTCCGCGCGCGAGAGTCCAGTCTTGAGCGTTCAGAGCGACTAGCTGATCAAAATTTGAGAACCTCTCAAGCACGCGCGCGAGAATCGAGTCTTGAGCGTTTACAGCGTCTAGCTCAACAAAATTTGAGAACCTCTCAGGTACGCGCGCGAGAGTCCAGTCTTGAGCGTTCGCAGCGCCTTACTGAACAAAATCTAAGAACCTCTCATGTGCATGCGCGAGAGTCAAGTACTCAGCGTTTGCAGCGGCTTGAAGAGCAAAATATCAGAAATATTCAATCTCGCACTAGGGAATCAAGCCCTGAGCGTTTCCAACGCCTTCAAGATCAGAGAGAACGACAACAGACGTCAAGAGCGAGAAGTCGCAATCAAGTTTTAGCCCACAGTAAAAGATCGGCTTTTAGATACGATCCACAGATTGATTATGCTCAACAGTCTTCCGTCCAAATCGGCGACATGAATAAGATCTGCCCTAAGTGTTCAGCCAAAAAATGGGTCGATGAAACTAATGGCATGTGCTGTGCTTCTGGAAAAGTTAGTCTCCCCAGTATTCAGGAACCACCACAGCCAATAAAAAATCTTTTGACAAATAATCATTCGCTATCTAGACATTTCATAACCAACATCCGTAAGTACAATAGCCTATTTCAAATGACTTCGTTTGGCGCCAAAGAAATAAGAGAGGGTAATTTTATGCCAACTTTTAAAATAGAGGGACAGGTATATCATCTTATTGGTAGCCTTTTACCACCACCAGGCCAAAATCCACAATACTTGCAGGTATATTTCATTTCAGACGCAGATCAGCTATCATTGAGGTCAAACATAGCTCCAACGCTGAAAATAGATTTAATTAACGAACTACAGACCGCACTGAATAGCCACAATGTATATATACGAAGCTTTAAACAAAACATAGAACGCAATTCTTCGGATAATTTAAAATTAATTATTCATTCCGACCGCCCACCACAGACAGCACACCCGGGTAGATACAATGCTCCAGCTGTAAACGAGGTAGCCGTTCTCTTGGTTGACGAAGAAAAAGGCCCCAGAGATATAGTGCTCCACGGAAGAGACGGCCAACTTAAAAGGGTCTCTGAGTTACACCGATCGTATGATCCACTACAGTATCCCTTAATGTTCGTGAAAGGAGAAGACGGTTATTATTTAACCATTCCGCAGGAAGGTACAGCGCGTAACAAAACTGTGACGTGCATGCAATTTTATGCATTTAGGTTGATGGTTAGAGCTAACTGTTTTAATGCATTACATTATTACAGGGACTTATTTAGTCAATATATTGTCGATATGATGGCAAAAATGATATCGGAACGATTGAATTACATATGTCGTAACCAACAGAGACTAAGGGCTGAAGAATACATTCATCTCAGAGATGCTTTAAATCAAGACGGAAATGTTGACCCATCAAATATCGGTCAACGCGTAATCTTGCCATCTTCATTTACAGGTTCTCCGCGTTACCTGCATGAAAAAACCCAAGACGCGATGACTTATGTCCGAAATTACGGGAGACCAGACTTATTTGTCACATTTACGTGCAACCCCGAATGGCCTGAAATTAAAGCGGAACTACTACCTGATCAGCGATCTTTCGATCGTCATGACATCATTTCAAGGGTGTTTCATTTGAAAATGAAGAAATTCTTAAATTTATTCGTTAAAAATGAAATATTCGGCAAAGTGAAATGTTACATGGCAAGTGTAGAATGGCAGAAGCGAGGTTTACCACACTGTCATTTGCTGTTTTGGCTAGAAACAAAAATCCAACCAGACGAAATTGATAGCGTCATAGTTGCGGAACTGCCCAACCAACAAAACGATCCGATATTGTACGATATCGTAACAAAAAATATGGTGCACGGACCATGCGGAGAACATAACTTATCAGCACCATGTATGAAAAACGGTATTTGCACAAAAAAATACCCACGACGTTTAGTCAACGAAACTCAGACTGGAGAGGACGGATATCCAGTTTATCGTCGTCGTGATGCCGCAAATGGAGGACTGAGCGCTTCGCTAAATATCAGAGGCAGAAATTTCACTATAGATAATAGTTGGATTGTCCCATATTCTCCACTTTTGTGCAGGACGTTTAATGCTCACATAAATGTAGAGTACTGTCACTCAGTTCAAGCCATCAAATACATTTGTAAATACATAAATAAAGGATCGGACCAAGCTACATTTGGCGTCAGAAACCCAAATGATGAAGTGGAAAACTACGTAAATGGCCGTTACATAAGTACTTCCGAAGCTGCTTGGCGAATATTCGAATTCCCGATCCATGAGCGGCATCCTACAGTTTTGCAGTTAGCTGTCCACTTAGAAAATGGCCAAAGGGTGTATTTTACCACAGAAACGGCTGTACAAGTGGCCCAAAATCCACGTAAAACAACATTGCTGGCTTTTTTTGAGCTCTGTAATGAAGATGAATTCGCAAAAACACTTCTTTACCACGAAGTCCCGCAATACTACACATGGGCCAATAATAAGTTCACCAGAAGGAAGCGTGGTGAGAATGTAGTTGGCTATCCAGGCATAAAAAAAGATTCCGCTTTAGGTAGAGTCTACGGTGTCCATCCTTCTCAATCCGAGTGTTTCTATCTTAGGATGTTGCTGCACCACGTACGCGGTCCAACTTCATTCCAGTACTTGAAAACCGTTGACGGAGTTCTGAAAGAAACGTATCAAGCTGCTTGCCGTGCTAGAGGTTTGCTAGAAAACGATGACCATTGGGAAAATACTCTCAGAGAAGCTTCGCTTTCTCAATGTCCATTACAATTGAGAGAATTGTTTGTGGTCATACTTTTATTTTGTCAGCCATCGGAACCATTAAAATTATGGAACATTTTCAAAGACGATTTATGTGAAGATATTAGACACAGAATCAGACAGCAAAATCAAGACATCACCTTACCATACAATGAGGACATTTATAACGAAGGTTTGATACAAATAGAAAATAAACTGTTGCAATTAAATGACAAAAGCCTAAGTGATTTCGGATTACCATCATCAGTTCGTACAGAAAGCAATGCAGCAGAGACTATGACTCATCGCTATGATACAAATAATTTGACCGCTTTTGTCAATGAAAACCTGCCAAAGTTAGTCCCAGATCAAAGACATGCTTTTGAAACTATAGTCGATAGCGTCATTCATGACAAAAGAAAAGTTTTCTTTTTGGATGCACCTGGTGGAACGGGAAAGACGTTTCTTGCAAATTTGATACTTGCTAAGATAAGACAATCAGGGAAGATAGCAATAGCAGTTGCTTCCTCAGGAATTGCTGCAACTCTCTAGAAGGATGGCAAAACTGCTCATTCTACTTTTAAACTTCCACTATCCGTCAATCTTGAACAACAATCTACATGTTCCATCCGCAAAAATGGACCTAATGGTAAATTACTACAAGACGCCTCATTGATTATGTGGGACGAATGCACGATGAGCCATAGAGCACATATAGAGGCCGTGAACAGAACCTTACAGGATCTAAGGAACTCCTCTGCAGTCATGGGCGGGATTACTTTTGTATTTGCTGGAGATTTTCGACAGACTCTCCCCGTTATTAACAGAGGCACGCGAGCAGATATCATCAAGGCATGCTTGAAATCGTCTCCCTTATGGACTACGATTGAAACATTAAAATTAAGGACAAATATGAGAGCTCATCTTCATGGAATCACTGATAGCGATTTCCCACAGCAACTGCTAAAACTTGGGGAAGGAATTTTTCCAACTCCAAATTTAAGCGGTCATTGTGACATTCTTCTGGATGAGTCTCTAGGCCAAATACTCCATAATTTGGAAAATTTAATAGATTCTGTATACCCTGATATCGAGAATTTGCACGAAAGAGACTTCCATTGGCTGTGTTCTCGGGCTATAGTATCACCTAAGAATGATACTGTCAATGAAATAAACAATCTGATTGTTCAAAAAGTCCCCGGCCAAACAAAAACATACAAATCGATCGACACTGTAACGAATATTGAAGATGCAGTCCATTATCCACAGGAATTTTTAAATTCGTTGAACCCTTCTGGACTGCCACCCCATGAATTGACGTTAAAAATCGGAATCCCAATCATGCTTTTAAGAAATTTAAACCCTCCGAGCATGTGTAATGGGACGAGGCTGCTTATTAAGGAGTTAAAGGACAATTTAATAGTAGCAACTATTATCACTGGCCCAGCAGGTGGTCAACTAGCTCATATACCGAGGATACCGATGATCCCAACTGATCTGCCAATCCCATTTAAACGGCTTCAATTTCCGGTAAAAACATCTTTCGCATTAACAATTAACAAGTCCCAAGGCCAAACCTTCGAATTAGTAGGGATCGATCTGCGAAAGAAATGTTTTACTCATGGTCAACTGTATGTTGGTCTATCGCGAGTCGGAGCCCCTGAAAATCAATTTATTTTGCTGCCACAAAATAAAACAACATCAAATATTGTTTACAGAGAAGCTCTAACAAAATAAATGTATTTTCTTTTAGGGTTATGACCTCAATAATTGAAAAAAAAAAAACAAAAAATTAAAAAAAAAAAGAAAAAAAAAGAAAAAAAAACCCAAAAATATACAAAAAAAAACACATAAATACAAAAAAATCATTAAATAATATCTGAATTTAATTATTCTTATTTTTTTTTTATTTACTCTTTTTTAGGAGCTCGACGCAAAAAGGGATGAATATGTGTCATATTATTATTATTATTATGAATGTGTTAAAATTAACAAATCTAAATGTAATGTTTAATGGCCGTGCGAAGCCGGGACGGGCCGCTATATTCTATATTTTTAAAACTACTGAGCGCGTCGCCTACAACCATGCTTACCAAGGATCACATTACCCAGTAACTGGGTGGTGAAGGTTCGATAGGCAGTCGCTCCATGTAAAACACTGGTATTCAGCTGCATCCGGATAGACTGGAAGCCGACCCCAACATAGTTTGAAAAAAGCTAGGCAGTTGATGATAGAAGCAACAAGAATGTAATGTAGCCAGGATTTTGTAAAAACTTTAATTGAAAACAGTTTCTTGCTCGTTCTTCTCCATAGAGACCTACCTACGTTTTGGAACGAGCAACTAGCTGCAACTTTCTGTCTAACTGAACGGTTCCTTGACAATTCGAAAGTACCTGTAAATGGTTTGCCTTTGACTGCCTTTGAGTCTTTATAATTAATGTGAGAAGGATGGTTTATATTTAGTTGGGTATCCAATAACATGGTTAGTGACACCTTTAAGTCAAGTCTTTTGTTTTATCACCAGTAGGTATTCGCTACTTAAAAATGCAATTTATAAATGAATCGTCTTTTACAAAAAGGGATACATTTTTTATGAATTCTTCGAAAATCTTCGTTATTCTTTCTAATTTTTGATTGGAATTGGTACGTACAGTCATGCGCTTCGCAGATGTCCCCGTCTTTGTTTGCTCCCAATGGCTATCACGATTTCGTAATTAAGCCCTTTTCAATTAATTGATGACGGCAACGGTTGAAAGGTTTTAACGGAGCGCTTTATTGTAAGTAACAACAATGTTTTATAACAATGATAAAATTGTCTGAGAACATACAAGAAAAACAAAGTGCTAATTCTAGCCACTTCATTTTTAAAATCTGGTGCAGTTACTTACCTAATTACAATTTGTCGCCTCTACTACGCAGGGCCCGATCTAAGGGAGGGCAAAGAGCGGCAAAATTGAGGTTGTCGGGCGGTTCCACGAAGTCCTCAATTTTATCTGAAGTAGTGAAAAGTCTTATAAAAATTACCATGCCTAGCAGCCCGACAAAATAGTAATTTTTAAGCTCATGACTTATATACCGTGTGGTGCCGGCCGCAAATAGCACCACCCCATTTCTACCCGTGGGTGTCGTAGAAAGCGACAGAGGGATATTGACCAGAGGATGGGCAGCAGCGTCCTTCTGACTACCATAACACCTACATCGGCCAAGCATGGCGATTACGGCTGAACCCCTTAGGTATAATATGGTGTTAGTGTAAAGGGCGGCGAATATTATTTTTGCCCGGAGCGGATAAATAGCTATATCGGGCCCTGCTCTCGGGTCAATTATAATCCGTGGTGCTTAGCAACTGGGTTTCTCCCAGTTGTAAACGACCCTTTGTGCCTATTGGCCTAGTTCTGTTCTGTCTCCTGCTTGATTTGGAGGGAAGTGGAAAATATGTTTTTCTTACTCCTCCGCTGTTCTTTTCTGATTAATTTCGTTGCGGGATCCAAGACAGTTGAATCGTTTCTCTGGGACTCGTCGAGCTTCATTGCTCTGGCGCTTTTCTGGTGGTCGCCACTGTTGATTCTGGCTTACAGGAGTTACAGTGGTTAGGGAATAGTGTGGCGAGCTTGTCCCATAAAAAAATATATATATATCGGGCCCTGCTACTACTTATGAATTCCCTATCACACATGCTTATCCTAATAAAATATTCCCGCCAGAGTTGAACTATGAGACATCTGATTGCGTATGCGTCTGTGGCGCCATAACTAACAATTGAGCGGGAGCACGTTGATCACGGGGTCAATTGTGAGGTGCACTCCATTGGAACGACGGCCAGGACCTGGTTAATACATGCACGGGTCTTAAGTGGCTAGGATGCTATTAAATAAACTAGACTGTGATGTAATAAACCGGATAGGCGCGAGTCGGACTCGCCCACCGAGGGTTCCGTTTGAATGCCGTGATTTGGTTATGATCGCGCATACCTCGATGATTGATTTCCAATGGAGACTTTCAAATGAAATTTAGTTAAATCATTGAACTGCTTATTCTCTATTAATTGCATTTCATTTCATTCATAAACACCAATCGGTTTCTAAGTGAACTTCAACTATTCCCGGCGACTTGGATACTTATCTCTTTTGGTGACCGTACTTTAAATAAGGTCTATATTTTTTATGACTTAATTAAAAATGTTTAGTTTACAGAAATTTTCCTGTACTTGTAGACGATATTACTTGCCAAATTTCATAGTTCTAGGTCAACGGGAAGTACGAAATATACGTTTTTGGCGGCATAAGCGACCGTATCTTTTTTTTCACATTAACTTAGAGTTTGATTTTTTCACAACTTCAAGAGACTATAGACTTGAGTATATGATTTTAATTTCAACTCGATACAGGACCTCCACGCGTGTCCGAGATAAAGCGTCTTGACAGACAGACGGACAATAAAGTGATCCTCTATGGGTTCCGTTTTTTCCTTGGGGTACGAAACCTTAAAAATGGTTGAATAAATCTGCTAAATCATGTATGTTAGTTTTTTATGAGATTAGGCAGAAGGTGTCCCTGTGTTAAACCGTGTGGTGCTGGCCGCGAACAGCACCGCCCCCCCATTTCTACCCGTGGGTGTTGTAGAAGGCAACAGAGGGATATTGACCAGAGGATGGACAGCAGCGTCCTTCTGAGTACCATAACAACTACTGCGATCGCCAACATGCATTATCAAGTATGGCACGGCTGAAACCGTTCAAAATTTAGTCGCAATGTCAGTATCTCAAATCAATGTCATAATGTAGGCGTTTTTAACAGATTGTCACTGAGATTGGAATTGGAAAGATTACGTTCTTTAATAGTTCGTAGAATTCCCCCCCCCCCACCCCCCTGAAGTGTAACAAATACAGACTGAAATATAATAACTTTTGTAAGTATTTCGTATTATTATTATATTTAGCCTGTACTGTCCCACTGCAGGGCAGAGGCCTCCCTCCATTCCTTCCATCGGTCTCGACTTTTAGCTATGTCTTGCCAATTCTTAAGGAAGCTATCCAAGTCATCCCGCCATCTCTTACGTGGTCTACCGCGGCCCCGTCTCGTCATTTCAGGGCACCAATTTTGGGATTTACGAGCCCATATGTCGTTCGGCATGCGGCAGACATGTCCAGCCCAGTCCCATTTAAGGCGCGTCCCTGTGCAAAACGCAGCGCTAGCCGTTTTTTGTTCAGTTTTTCGGACCTAAATACTCTTTATCCAAAACAAATATCAACGAATAAAAAATAGGTTAAATTTCTACATAATCTTGACTCCAAAATGGTGGTGGTGGATCTGATTTTTGTTTACGAAATATAATATTTAACTAATCCCCTGACAACTAAACCACAGAAATGAGAAATAATTATTGAAAACATGCATCTTCTCGGCAAGTAACCATTAATTAAATTTTTACTAACACTAATGGATAGGTAATTTATTAAGGAACATTTTGGTAGTTTTTTTTTTTTCAAAATCCCAAAATTTGATTTTATAAAGATTTAATTCTAAAATCTGAGCGTATTTCGCTACTGTATCTCTTGCGCGGCGCAAAGGGAACGAATGCTCAAGGTTATTTGCTCAGGGTACCGCCTTAAGCTGGGCAGCCTTTTGAGCTACGTCAACGATCTGTGTTTTGGAGCGCGTATTATTGTAAAATATTTTTATAACACATACTTACTAAACATATAAGTACTATATTTAAAGGAAATTACAAAAAGGTTTAATTATAAATGTACAACTAGCTTTTGCCCGCGACTGCGTCCGCGTGAATGTCGGTTATCGCGGATGCAGATGAAGTCGCGGATTAACCTTCGGTGTACAAGGTGAAAAAATCTCCTCACCTATACAACGTGGGGTTAAATTAACCCCAGAATCATCGTTATGTACTTTGAAAGTTTATAAAGCAAAACAAGTTTTAATGTCTTTTTTTGTTAAGGATATTACTTAACTAACGAATTAAATACCAAAAAGTATTAAATGAAACATATATTATAAAAAAATCTTAAAATCACATAGCCTTTCAGTAAAATCAGCAACACACGCATTAAGCCACAATAAAACATAACAAAAAATATTTCTTAAATGGAACATGCTTATTTTTCTTATTAATTAATACTAGACATATTTTGCATTATAAAAATAATCACAGTATTAGACAAAGGTGCGGTTTGCGACTCATGGTTGCACCAAATGAAAGTCCAGCTCAGCACGTGTCAGGCAAATATACCTGACGCTAATATTGTGCTGAATCCCTGCAGGTGTTGATGTTGTGTCATCTAAACATGATCGAAAGTTTATTTCGGCATCTTCCACATCCGTATCACTATGAACTTCAGAAACCTCGCTGATATGAAGAAAACTCTCATCGTCTGACAAAGTCTCAGAATCTTCCAATAAGGTAGCCTCAATAAGATCATCCTGCAGGTTGTTAGTCATATTCACTATATGTAGTACCTATAATAAAAACTCAAAAGTATTGATAAATCACTTATTGTAGGTGTAAATAACAAAAAAACACAGAAGTAAGCACATACCTTTTTTACGACGTCCCATACAACGTGGGGTTAAAAACACCCGGGAACCACTTTGCGCGCTTGCACACACGACGCTAGTGCACTCAGTACTGATCCAACGCTATCAAAAGACGCGGAAATATTTAAACTCCAGCTACTGTGAAAATCAACTTATATAATCGCGTTTTAATATAAATTTAACGCCTTTGAAAGGTGTTGGGGTTAAAAAAACCCCACCTCGTATGCCGAAGGTTAAAAAGTAGCCTATGTCCTTTTACCGCTATGTGAGACTTGTGCCTAGCCGTGTTGTTTACAGTGGTTTCTTTAGGTGTTCTTTAAGCCCGTCACAGACGGTGCTATAATATATATTAATAAACGTCAGACGTAGCTATAATATATACATATTAATATATGTCAGACGTAGCTATAATCAAGGCATATTACGATCAGCTATAATATATATTTTTACTACGTCACCAAAATATGTGGACAGATATACCAAGGCATATTAATATATATTTCAAAAATGTGAAACAAACAACGATCGCAGACGTAATAAGGGCGAAAATATATTATTATACTAGCGACCCGACCCAGCATCGCACGGGCCTATAGCCTTCCTCGATAAATGGACTATCCAACACAAAAAGAATTATTCAATTCGGACCAGTAGATCCTGAGATAGCGCGTTCAACCAAACAAACAAACTCTTCAGCTTTATAATATTAGTATAGATTATAGCTACCGTGTGTGGTAGGGTGGCTAGCTATAATATATACCTATAATATATACCTATATTATAGCTACGTATGTAACGGGCTTTAGGTATTGTATATCGACACAACAATTACAGAATACAATACATATTCCGCTGGTAATCTAATGAAATCGAGATATTTAATGATTATTAAGTTTTCAGCTTTATTACACTTTGTTTTTAATTATATTTGCGCTGTACCTACCACCCAGCCGGTACATTGTATACAATATACAGCGGCATGTCAATAGCACTGCTCGTCATATTTAACTAAGTGTGAACACAATTACTGGAGGGTGGGAAATGTTGCGGCGACCATCGAATAAACTTGCTCAGAAGTTCAATTCGTAAACGCTTTTAAATGGACGGTATTACATGGTTGGGTTTCTGATGTAGCTATCGCAAATGTCTAATACTAAAGCGGCCATAATCAGGTATCTGAAACCGGCTGTATTCAAAATTTAAAACCATTTTTTCATTGCGAAAAAAAAGGATGCCATTGGTGGCCATATCTAATATATAAAATTCTCGTGTCACAGTTTTCGTTCCCGTACTGCTCCGAAACGGCTTGACCGATTCTGATGAATTTTTTTGTGCATATTGGGTAGGTCTGAGAATAGGCCAACATCTATTTTTCATCTCCTTTTTTCACCCCTTTTTCATCCCCCATTAGGTCGATCGGGACAGGACAACGTCTGTCGGGTCAGCTAGTAACATATAACAGTGAACGCTCTTACACGTCTTTATAGCAGTCATTCCTCTCAACAAAAAACTTTGTTTAAGTTTGCGTCTTTCGAAAATTTTCTCGGCAGTAGTTCACCACAGATTAGTTAGATTAGGTGTCCCACTGCTGGGCAAGGCCTCTTCTTCTCCTTCCAAACCTCTGCCTTTGGCGATTTCCGCAAGAAGGTATTCCGTTCCAAAATGTTTCACCGACTAAGTTTCAAATTAGACTTCTGTGCATAACTTTATTATTGGGTTGAGTTCGCGGTGAGAACCAAATCCGCTGCCGCCTGCGGTTGACGTGCCTCCGTAAAAAATATATAAACACGCCAATGAAACGGCAGTTCTGAGCTCAAACATGCGGCACACGACAGCTGGCCGCCTTCCCATTGGTGGCAATTATAACGAACAGTTTGTAATTGGTGCAGGAAGGCATTCTTGTCACTGACAGCTGCCCGTCCCTAATCAATATACTTTGGTTCGTTTTTAACCGATTATTAAAAAGTTCAAAAGCTGTCGTTGCTTATTTGACGTGTAGGTTCATTTGTGCAGGGATATTGGGATTCCATTTTATTTTTCAAAAACTATCTAATATTTTTCATACTTCTAAATAATATTACATACATAGCGGTTGTGGTGGCATTGGCAATGCAACCGGGCACAGGAGCAAGCACCAATATGACTCTCTTTCTAAGTTTATCTGACATCACTAGCATCGGAAAGAAAGCATTGACGAAAGCTGGGCTTAAAATAGGGAAGATGATACCAACAGTTAATTGACATAGTTTTTATGCGCTGTCAAAACGAGATTTCCTCTATAGATTTTGTATGGTAAAAGTTAAAAGTGACGTCATTTTTTTGACAACTTAATTGACTAACTATTTATTGATTTGTTTTGTTCATGATACCCTTTCAGGCTTCATAATTTGTATTTTATTTTATTTAGTTTTGATGTTATCTTTGTTTTTATTTTTAGCTTTTTAGCAGCTCTGTCGCTATGTATGCATTTGTGAATGTTATGTATACCTATAATTGGTGTATACATTAGAAGTAATGCACTACTTTAAGTTACTGTTAACCAATGTTGTGTGATGTATTTTCTGTTGGTGTACTTTATTGAATATATAAATAAAAATACACTGTGGCACTCGGGGACTGCCGCGGTAAAGCTATAGCATAGTATTTTTGACTTTGACTTTGACTTTTGACTTTGACTTTTGACTTTGACTTTAGACTTTGTCAAAGTCAAAAGTCAAAGATTATATATATATATATATATATATTATGATTAAATATACCATATACATACACGTTAAGCCAACGCTTGACCGAGCTACATGGTAGGCGGAGTGGGGAGTGTCAGGTTTTATTTTCGTTACGGAATTTCTTGATTCGTTCGCCGCGCTCAAAGCCCGCGATAAAAGCTATGCAATAGCCTAATAAATTTCAAAGCAACAAAAAATCTAATTTAACAGTTAATTGGAAATTAATCGGGTATCTGGGCTAAAATCAACTGTTCTTTTAGAGAAATTCTGTCTTGGAATTAGGTATTGGTCAATGGTGTCATCTTCCCAGTTAATATAAATCTGAAATCGCCAATCCGCCTTGAGTATGCTCATTTGAGAGATATTAGCAGTACCTATACATTGTTCACAATAAGATTAGACATTTACAAAAACATATTTTACAGTCCGTTCAACCGATTTTGACTCATATTGCGTTGGTAGCATGACAAATGGCAACTGCAGTAAACAGTTGTTATTGTAACCACTTTTTTGCCTCTAATGTCCTTGCCTATAATCCTTAAGTCTACGGAATAGAAGTCAAAATCGGTTGAAGGGATTGTAAAAAGGTTTGTGTTTATGTCTAATCTTATTGTGAACAGGGTATAATTGTTTTGATTGAGCCCTTACCAAACGCTTTCATACACCATTATGTTGGAGGTAAAGTCATTCCAACTTCTTGATTGTATTCCACAATGTAGGCTTAGGCTTTAGTAGTAAACATTTGCCAAAAGAAACAATCATGAACCTTGTCGGGCACAGCAAGAGAAAGATATGTGGAGACTATTACAAGAAGAAAGAAGATTCTAGGCTACTAGCACTATACTATCGGCACATAAGAGTCTAGGCGTACTAATTTAGTGTGGTGTATTCATGATACCCCTCCTTCTGTGAAAACTGAACTGATATTCAATTCAATTTTCAATTTATTTTTATTCTTCAACAAATTTACATTTCTGTCGAACATTGGCAAGTAACAATAAATGTTACACAAAATTAAGTAATCATTGTAGCCATAAAAACATTATTACATTCCATATTGGTCATAACAAATTATTAGTCATAAATAAAAAAAAAAAAAAAAAATTACAATGTTAAAAAATGTATGATGTATGATAGCTACATACGGCTGAACCTCCCCCTTGGGGGAGACCTATGCCCAGCAGTGGTCGTATAAAGGCTGACATGACGATGTCGATACTGTTCTACATATTTTATTCGGTGGAACGAAGCCAGACTCAAACCGCATACTTCCCCATCGTCTTAAGCGCGTCTTGTGTATAAGTGGAACGTCCTGTAACCTCCACATAAAGATACCGACTTAAACTTATCTGCATTGTCAACAGGTGTTAGTGCGAGTAAGATCCCGAAGCGCGCAGAGATTCCTCCCAACAAAGGTGGGCCGTTTGCTGCAGCGCTGCGGACGCTCGCTAAGAACGCGGGCCCCGACGTCAAGGACGGTGAGTGGACCTGTAGCTAGTGACCTTGACCTTGGGCGAACGGGCGGTGGACATTGGACGGTCGCCTTTATTTAAAACGGTATTGGCAACCTTGGATGTTGGGTATGATTATGTTGTGGGGAATTTGGGTACGTACATATTATATAACATTACATATTATAAAACGTTGTAATGTAACATGTTTTAGTAATGTGGAGGCTGAATGTTTTAAAACGTGTTATAATATGAATGTATTCTTATGAGAATAAAGTTATCTCAAACCGGATAATAACAGTTATTTAACATGTTATTAATATTTACAACAATGTTATATAACTTATGCAATAGTGAACAGCACTGCAGAACGACACCCGACAAAGTCATATAACATTGTTATTTTGCATTGTAATTTTAATGTATACAGTATTATTATATGTTGAAAAACAATGTTTCATAATCTGTACGCACCTTAACATTTAGTAAATTTTTAATGTTGTTTTTCCGCTAAATAAGAAATAAATACAATTATCAGAATATCACTGTCCACCACTCTACTAGTCTACTGATCCCAATTTCTTTTATTTCCCTTCAGCTCGTGCACTTGTTGGGTTATTTACTTGTCCATATGTGTACCAATAATTGTCAACTACCGTTGTTTCACTAGAACATAGATATTACTTACATCAGACATTGTGAGGATTGACCGGAGTAATGGATCGCACATTGATCGGCCGATGTAAGAAATCATGTCTGTTGTTATATACCTCAGTTGTTTTTGTGTATAAGTGGAATAATGGATGTGATTTCTTTAAAAAAGCTGACATTTTGACCGGTTAAAGTGCGAAAAAAAAAACAACCTGGATTGTTCAAATCATTTTAATTAAAAGATGTCATTTCCTCTGGTTAATCTGTGATAAATGCTTGTTTCATTAAAACATCATTGTATTTATAATAATAAGATATTTTAAGAGTTTTTTAATCCTGTATATAAAATATGACACAATATTTTGTTATTAATGTTTTTAACAATTTCTACTTGTAATTTTATTTGTTGATTTTATTGCGTTTAGCTCTTTATAGTGAGTGGTTTTATATAACATTTTACTTCATTTCTTAGCAGGCTTTGCAATTATTCATTTATTGTGTTAAATATCCGACTACAGGATACTTATTGGTAGCTAGGTGCATCTTAATTATTAGATCCTTTAATTGCGAGTACTTGTAATAAGTTAATTAATCATTCTTAGTTGAGATTGAGATTTGCGAAGGCTCAGGGAAAAAAAAATACAAAAAAAAAACGGAATGCAAATAAATGAATATGAAATATGATATGAAGTTTTCAGGACTTGAAACATATAATAAAATTCCTCTAAACTAATTCAATAAAGACTGTAAAGCTCGAAAACGTAGCTAAATTGCTCCTTTTGATATATTTCAATAAAACATTATGCCTCAGAAAGACCACCTCTTTGGTCAGTAAAAATATCTTGCTTCTTGGTCAACAATGTAAGATTCCCGAGTACTTCTACAGTTTTTGCTAGCAATACTTCTTAGAGTTTACCAAGGGGTATCGTGTTACCCAGTAGCTGGGTCGTGGAGGTCAGATAGGCAGTCGCTCCATGTAAAACACTGGTATTCAGCTGCATCCGGTTGAACTGGAAGCCGACCCCAACATATTTGGGAAAAGGCTAGGCAGATGGTGACTTTTTATAGATTATAAGCTCAACTGTCAATTAGGAGACACAGTAGTTAAACAATGATAAACGACCAATATTTGGCTTGTGACATTTAAAGGGCTACCTATATAAAACAAATAAGACCCAATAAGATTCAATTTTAGACCTACGTTTTGTATTTTCGTTAAAACATGGTTAGAATAGTAAGAGCTAAATGCGCATACGTAGCTGGGCCCCAGCCCCGGGGCCCGGTGGCCCTGCTGACTGACGAGTGTGCAGGCGGCGGCCCGGGGCCCGCAGCGACGGAGCGAGACGCGGGGAAGGACAAGCCCGCGCCCGCGGCCCCCAAGCGCGCCTCGCCGCACCACCTGCCCGCCAGCGGGTTCCAGCCCTACAGACCTGATGAGAGGTAAGGAACTTACGTTTAGTCAGTGCTATCTATATACAATGTGTTCGGTCATGGAATTGCGATATTCTAGGTAATTAACCGACCGACCGACTTGAACTTCTTGGTGTTACGTTAACATCCTACCCTCAATTTTGGCCCTTTCATAGAGGCAAAGTCTCAAGTGGCTGCCAAAAATTTGGGGATCCTTGCAAAGGTGAGACGGTACTTCACGCCGGAACAGCTGTTTACACTTTATCAAGCGCAAGTTCGGTCGTGTATGGAGTACTGCTCTCATCTTTGGGACGGATCTGCCAGATATCAGCTTGATGCCCAAGAGTCAATTGAGAAGCGAGCCAAGAGGATCATTGGCAATGATAGGCTCTTCGAGTCAAACCTCCAAAGGCTTGAGCATCGACGCCGAGTTGCTGGCCTGTCGGTTTTCTATCGGTTGCATTTTGGGGAGTGTGCGACGGAATTGCATAATTTATTTCCGCCGAGCCCGTTCCATCATCGGACCACAAGACGTACGGCGATGCGCCACCAGTACATGGTGGACATCCCACCCACACGCACAAAACGTTTTGGGAACACTTTCATTGTGCGTACTGCTAAGGAGTGGAATTCCCTGCCTGAGTCTGTGTTTCCTGATAGCTACAACCCGGGAGTCTTTAAGTCAAGAGTGAATAGGTTACTTCTAGGCAAGCGTGCTCCATCTTAGACCGCATCATCGCTTCCCATCAGGTGAGATAGTGGTCAAACGTATGCCTATCAAATAATAATTTAAAAAAAATAAGTAACTTTTTTATACACAAATACACTACACACTTGGGTCTAATCCACTTCCCGCAATGGGGCAGCCATTTTGTTTTTTTTTTGTCGTGATAACGTCTTATATATAGATAAACACCGGCTGCACGCACGAAAATGTGTCACGTTCCGCCTGATCCTGAGCGTGCAAGCGTGAGCGCTGAACAAGCGATAGAGAGGCACGATCGGCCCAAGCAATAAGCTCCGCCCACCTCGACGGAAACCATTATTTGCTTATGTTATATATGTTAGCCATTATGTTTCTTTATGATGTTATCATTTAAAACTAGCGTCCGTAAACCGACTCAGACAACCCATTTTTTTGTTGAGAAATTTTCGCTCAAAGTTTGGTCTTACTGAGATAAAAATAGGCTTTTTTGGAGGGCAACAGTATTGTCTATCGTTTGCATTACGAAACAGTGGGTTCACATGTTCGTATAAAAATAATAATATGCAAATCAACAAGTTAGTGTAAACTATTGCCCCTGGATTGGACCCAAGTGTATAGTGAATTTGTGTATTAAAATAGTTGGTATATAAGTACCCCGTCCAACTGTTAAAAGATTCCCTTGTGGTCTTAGTCTAAAATATATACCTATGAAATAAGCAGGCAAAGATTTATCCATTCTGCAAATGTGCACAATTACTGACTGTTTGTGTTATCCAAATTCCACCTTCACTCGTAAGTATCACCAGTCAATGTAGAACAATTTGTTTCTCCCTCCATGACCTAGGAACACCAGGACCTAACATAAATCCTATACCTCAGGTGCTATAATGCGAACACCTAAATGAAAGTACAACTAGTATTCGATCGGCATATTTCGGAGAGTTTGCTTTGGAATTGCACATCCTAATTCCCCCATCCCTATTCCATCATCGCACGACCAGAGATACGGCGAAGCATCACCACATTCGCCAGCCCACTATATGGTTGAAGTTCCACTGACTCGAACCAAGTGCTTTGCCTCCACATTTATTGTGCGAACTGCCAGAATGTGGAGTTCACTGCTCGCGTTTCTTAACACATTTAAAATCACACATTTTGCTGTATCTTCAAGGCACAAGTGAAACGGTTCATCTTAGGCAAGCGTAGGCCGCATTATCACTTAAGATCAGGGGGCCAAGTCTGCTATTTTTATAATGTCGTCATTCCAACACGATCCCATTGTCATTTTGCTAAAAGTTCGTAATCTACTAAATTCATAATGGTCGGTCGAATTAAAAGCAATGACTGCACAATGACGTTCTAATGGTAGGTCACTGATTAAAGGAACTGTCAAAATTCTAGCAGAATACCGCCTAAGTCAGTAATTCAGTTGTCATTTTGTACGAGATTACCATTCCATATCATTTCTATCAATGGCGTGTCAGTGGTTGACCATTGGAAAGTCATAATGACGCCATTATATTGGTAGATTACCAAACTTGTCAAAATCAACAATTATGAAATCAATGATAGACCATTCTGACACTATTGTAATAGTACACTTAAGGCCCAGGTGAGTTGCGGCCAATCGCAAGCTCAGATTATGAAACAAAAGGCAGATAGACCGCGCGGAACACTGAGAGTGAACCCAAAAAAGCAAATACAAATTTAAAAGCGACCCGCGCGTGAACCGCCACTTTTAGAGTGAAACCACACTGCTCCGCTGCGTTACGTTACGACGTCGCAGCGCAAGATTTGGACGCACTGCATGCCACACTGCTCCGTTGCGTTGTTTTTCCTCTGCCAGTACAAAATTAACTACGTTGCCGCTCCGCATCACCTCCCCCCGCTTCGTCTTGGCGACGATGCAATACGTTCGACAACGAAACGCAACGGAGAAGTCTGGCATATTTTAAAATTTATATGTAAAATGACGGAGCGTCAACGCTCCGACGACGCAACGCAGCGCAACGGAGCAGTGTGGCTTCGCTCTTACGTACTTTGTGGTTTTATTTAATAAGTCGGGGACCTACATTGGACCCACATTTAGCTCGTAAGTGATGTATCACGTCCGTGTGTTATAGACTGTCGCACCCGGCGGCATCGTTCCCGTTACTGGAGCCGTCCGCGTACTCGCCGTACGCCCACCCCAGCATCTACTCGAGCGCTGCGCTGCAGTACAGGTAACTAGCATTCTGATCATTTAAAATATTCAACTGTCTCAAAAAATATCACAGAAGTGTTATTTACATGGTAATACGTTTGTGTGATTTACTAGAGACCGTTTTCTCACATTGTATATTATTATTGACCTAGTTTTATGTGAAATGTTAATTTCTGTAAGGATCTTGGCAGAATTTGTACAAAAAATATATAAAAATGTTTAGAAAAGTTGATATTCTAATTCTTATGCTCTTGGGTACCTAATTCTTACACTGAAATGGCATCGTTTTATGGGAAGTAATGTCACAAATAATGATTAATCAATGTACTTTTTCAACTCGGCCATTGTGAACAGCGATTCACATTATTTGTCTGCAAGATCCACTAATGTCACTTGTCACTTTCTTTCTATAACCCAAAATGGGCAACGAGCAGATTTTCCATTTTTTTTTGTACGAAACCCTAAAAATCACGCGGGCCACATCTCGGTCAAAAGCTAATTGTCGTCAAACAGGTGTCATCATTTCGACCACCGCTGTCTTAGTAAACCCGAGCCTGAGGGACATATTGGGATGTTGACACCGTTAACCAATAATTTCAAAATACAACTGATCTTGAAATACACTTTATTTTAGCCCCGAAAACCCGATTAATTTTCAATGAATTGTAAAATTCGATTTTAAGTTGCTTTAAAATCAATGAATAGTTAGTCAATTGAGTTGGTAATTAAGTAACGTCACAGGCCCTGTTCACAATAAGACTAGACATTTACACAAACCTTTTTTACAGTCCGTTCGCCGTTTCCGCCGTTTCACCGTTGATTTTGACTTACATTGCGTTGGTAGCATGACAAATGGCAACTGCAGTAAACAGTTGTTATTGTAACCACTTTTTTGCCTCCAATGTCATCCTTAAGCCTACGGAATAGAAGTCAAAATCGGTTGAAGGGACTGTAAAAAAGGTGTTTATGTCTAATCTTATTGTGAACAGGGTATAGGTGTTCAGAGTGTTGCCTCCACTTTTACCAATAAGCTTCTACACACACACATACAGACTTGTCAATTGATTGGTGGTGTCAAGTACCCAATTAACGCATCACTCCAACACATCTACAGGCTAGCAGCAGAAGAGCAGATGTACCTAGAGCGCGTGTTCCGCAGCGGAGTGGGCGTGGGCTGGCTGCCCCCCTACGCGCTCTACCCCCCCCTGGCGCCGCCCCTGCCGCTCGTGTCGCACGTGTCGCACCAGCTGCACGACGAGCGCGACAAGGAGATCGCGCTGCAGCGGGAGCGGGACAGGGAGAGAGAGAGGGAGAGGGAAAGGTGATACGCGATTTATGATTGAGTCCCCTGGAGGCCAAGTCTGCTATTTTTATAATTTCGTCATTCCAACACGATTCTATTGTCATTTTGCTAAAAATTCGTAACCTGCTAAATTCATATGGTCGATCATTGGTCGGTCGATGGTCTCGTAATAGAAATGTGTTATAATGACATTGTCGTATTGCCATTATTATGAAACCCGCTACTAGAAATGATTTTCGAAAAACTACTACTAAATTTGAACATTTATTCATGCCAGATTTCATTTATATAAATTATTACGTCATTATGTACGAGATTACCATTCTATATCATTTCTCTCAATGGCGTGTCAGTGGTTGACTATTGGAAAGTCATAATGACGCGATTATATTAGTAGATTACCAAACTTGTCAAAATCTAGCTATTGTAATAGCAGACTTGAGGTCCTAGGCCAGTAGACAAAATTTCTTTTTGTTAGCATTAACGCCAACGGAAAAATCGAATTTTGTCTGCAGGCTCTGGTCCAAGAGATATAGACTGACGAGATTTGTTTTTATTTTGCACTTATATTGTTCTGGGTTCTTTGCGGGATAAGGTGTGTCCTAACTTTGTTACGTATAAAGAGGGTAAGACCTATATAAAAGGTGATCAGGTGCTCAATTTCTAGTTATTATTTAAAGATTCAATCAAAAAATAAAGAACACCATTAATTAAATTGTAGTCTATTCAAAATCCACAGAGAACGTGAGCGGGAGCGGGAGCAGCGGGAGAAAGAACAGCGCGAGCGAGAGCGCGCACTGAGAGAGAAAGAGAGGGCGAGAGACGAGCAGAGAGCGCTCGCGGCCGCGCTACACCCACACGCGGCGCACGCACACACGCACGCACACGCGCACCACCTGCTGCCCCCCCCCGCCTACCTGCCCCGCGCGCTGCTGCCGCCCCCGCTGCTGTACCGCCCCTACCGGCCCTACGCGCCGCACGCCCCGCCCCCGCACCTGCCCGCGCCGCTGGCGCTCACGTCGCGCGCGCACCACACGCCGCCCCCGGACGCGCCCCCCGCGCCCACGCCGCCCGCGCCCTCGCCGCCCGCGCCCGCGTCCCCCGCGCCCTCGCCCCCGGCGCAGGAGCCCCGCGCCGCAGGTGAGGAGGCGGCGTGACCGCGCGAGTGACCCCCGCCCCGCCTGCCGCAGTGCTTCCCCTCAGTGACGATGTTATCGATAACAAAACCCTCAATCAATTTAGTATTCATGTCTTGCGGTACTTGCTTTGCTAATGATTGCATGCGGGGACGGCCGCAGTGCAGTGAAAATTGTAGAATTTTATACAGAATCATTGTGACATTATTTTTCAGAATTACGCTTAGTAATAATTTAATTGTTAGCTGTACTTTGTAAGTATGAAATAAAAATTGTATAATATTTCCTGCACTACTACGTCCCCGCAGGCGGTCATCAACGTACAATTACCGTACGATGCGAATTCAAATCCTTAATCCAGGTATGTCATGTATCGAGCCGACCTTCAACCGTTAACAATACATATTATATCACAATTTTCGCTACAAAAAATCAACTAAATCTGTGAAATAATGTGTCTTGTCACAGAAGACCATAATGTAATAATAATTATATAGCGTAATATAAGGTTGTAAAAATAATAAAGTAATAATTTATAAAATACAGAATTTGACTCTGACAAAAGGCCTTTGCTGTCACTGCCATTAGGAAATGCAAAGATAATAAAAATAGCTTTTCTATTTTCTATCATTACGAGTTAACTTTGTCTAACATTCCGACATAGTGAAATATTAAATTTTGATGTTATAAAATAATAGGTCTAAAACCTCGACGAAAGCAACAATTAATTGGGTACCTGTCACTATTAATCAATTAACATACTTTTCTTAAGCTGTCATAAAGCCCTATAGATTTTGTATAGCAATTGTAAAATGTAACATCACTTATTCGCGACAAAAAAAGCAATAAAAAAATTATACTGTTAAACTGAAAATTCGGTTTTTCAGGGTTAATATAAAGTGTTTTGTGTAATCTTTATTTATTTATACTTCATGCACAAGGGTACAAAGGTGGACTTAATGCCTTATGCCTTGCCTTTAGTATAGATGTGCCGATTTTCTTTGGTAACCAGTTTCTAAAATTACTTGCACGTACGACGCCATTTTTTTTTTTGGATTGTTTATTTGCCAGGACGTAAGAGTGGAGTAGTCAATCGTATCGTGTCGGATTGCTATACAAACCTAGTCAGATTGGTCGGCCTCGTTACAAAGACAAACCGCCCCTCCCCCCGTCCTTTGTACCGTTTGCGTAAAACATTAAGTATATCCAAATGTAAAGTTGATTGTTTCAAGAACTTAGTCGTTTAAGATATTAAAAAAAATGTTATCAATTTTCAGTCACTTAACAAAAAATCTGTAATTGTTGTTGTGTTTTTCTCCCCGATTTCAAAAAGCTTTTGCAACATTTAGAACAGGGTCCGATTTATGAAGTATTAATGTCATCATTGTTCTAGTGCGAAAGAGGGACGGAGATATACACAACCGATAGCGCCATCCTCTTTATGCATCGAACCAGTGTTGGCAGTTAGGGTCGTCATACACATATTCGGTTCAGCATATTTTCGGTTGAGCATTAACAATATACCGTTGTTGAGAATGCCGATCCGGTTAAGTCTATAGCGGCCCTAATACTTCATGATAAGGAACCAGTAATATCCGCTGTCTTATCAACCAATCACAGTTAACGGATTAGCCAGCAGATTTATCAGTCAGCATTTAGGCTTTTGGAAATCGGTAATTAATCAAAAAAAGTAAACTGAAAATTGAATAAGCGCAAAATGTTATACTAACAGACTATGTTTACGTGAGTTTTGGTGAATTAATTTCAGGCATGAATTAAAGACAGTTTGTACGACGTACATTTGTACAAAAAACTGACATACAAAGTACGAAATTAGTTTTCCTTGTTCGTATGCCTATTGTTCCGTCAAAGCGAACCGACCCACATCAAAATGATTCCCATTTTTCGTAGAAATGGTAATGATTTTAAGAATCTAACGCTACGCTGATTAATTGTATTCTAAGCATACGTGTAGGATGTACGGTTACCAAAAAAGATAAGGAAAATAAACTTATCTTCACTTATCTTCTTACGGTTGTACATCCCTACCGTACTCTATATCCGACGAGGCTGGTTAGCCTCGGTACGGTAGTTGAAGTTTACCTACAACTCGATGAATGTTTTTGAATAGAATAAAATAAAAATATTGGCGAATGAACAGTTGATTTACTTAATAGGGTATTTTACTCTATACGAGAAAAAATCTATAAATATATTATTGAGACAGTTTAGGCATAAAGCAGTCGGAAAATGTAAGTTTTAGTTCATAAAATAACAAAACAAATTTTTAAATTCAATTCAAAGTTTTCAGTATTTTTAATCTGTTATAAAACACCGTAAAATAGTAGCGGCCATGTTATTACGCCTTATGGCTGTGTAAACAAAAAATTGACAACTGTCAGTCAACCTATTGGCGTAATAGATAATAAATAGGCTTTGTACTTTTATTATTTTCGTAACCAACGTAATTTTTTCATTATTACACCTATTACAAAATATGCTTTTAATTATTTTTAAATGATATACAATTATCATATTTAATATGAGCTTATTTGATACAAAACGAACTGACGTCATTTACGCTGAGCAATATGGCGTTCAGTAAGAGGCGTTTTCGTCAAACTACGCGCGAAATTTGAAAATTTAAAATTTAGATGCATTTTTATGGCACTTATCGATTGAATAAAAATTTTGTGTTTTTTTTTGGTGGCATATTAGCACTACAGAATTTAATTGAGACACTTTTCAAAAATGGGTGTAATACCCTATTAAATTTCATTCGAAAACATAAATAAACATCACCTATATCTGAAGAGTGAGATAAGGAGAGTAGAGATAAGGAGAACTCATGTAGGGGAAAGTTGATAAAGTGTCCAACATTAAGTAGTAAATAACAGTTCCAAAACCAGCTAAAATGGCGCTAGTGTATGGTATGAAGTTAGCAGTTGTTGACGGAGTGAAGTATGCAAAGTTTCGGAGTGAAATTTTTACTCGGTCGCTATTGTAGCGCCATCCTTATTTAACACATTATAAAGGTGCGTACATATTATATAACACGAGCGACCCGGCCCGGCTTTGCAGCCGATAAATGGACTATCCAACACAAAAATAATTTTTCAATTCGAACTAGTAGATCCTGAGATTAGCGCGTTCAACCAAACAAACAAACTGTTCAGCTTTATAATAGTAAGTATAGATAACTTGTTAGAAATATAAAACGTTGAAATGTAACATGTTTCAGTAATGTGGAGGCTGAATGTTATAAAACATGTTATAAGAACAGTTATTTAACATGCTATTAATATTTACATCAGTGTTAGGTATATAACTTATGCAATAGTGAACAGCACTGCAGCACGATAAACGACAAAGTCATATAACATTGTTACATTGCATTGTAATTCTAATGTGTTATATGTTGCAATGTTGAAAAACAATGTTACATATTGTGGACGTGTAACACAAGTTACACAACATGTTACTTACTGCCACACTCAGAGACCTCACTTATTAATAATGAATCATTAACTTTAATTGACCAACATAACTTGGAACTCTGTCAGTCATAAATATTGTTGTTGACATGTGCCAAGTTATGTTGGTCAATTAAAGTTAATGATTCATTATTATTAAGTAACGTCTCTGAGTGTGGCAGTTAATCTGTAAATACGCACCTTAACGGACATTTTTTGATACCTACACTCCTTGACTCTACCCTCCATATTTTAGTGACTACACGTTGCATTGTTATTACCGGAAAGTAATAACACATTTGACATATTGAATAAGTTTGACGTATTGAGAGATTGTGCGGTGAGTTCGTTTTGACAGAACTTAGATTTAATCTGTTCACAAATATCATGCCATGAAGATATAGGTATAAATGGAGCCAACGCTTGGAACAAAAGCTTGAAACCAACTGTGGGCTGAGGCTCTCTTTCTGAATCCATACATAAGAACGAGAAAGTGATATGTGTTTCCTTTATTTTATGTATGCATTCAGAAAGAGAGCGTCTGCCCACAGTTCGTTTCACTTAGGTATTTAGAGTGTTGCCTCCACTTTTATCTATAAGCTTCTTGTATCATGCCATGTTTGTTTCTAATATTTTTTAAATATTTATTGAGACTCACGTAAAAAAGGTCACATGACAATATAAATACCATTCTCACTGGTATTAACGATTTATTGTATTCCATTTGTACCGAAAACAAGAAACTTAATTCATTGATTGAAATAATTGTAATTTGTGTGCTTTTATCGAAACCGTATCATTATTGTTATTTATTTGTATTAGAATTATTGATTCCGTCTTTTTCCTACACATAATATTTTTGTATTTGCGTCATAATATAATTATTATGTAGGTACTCAGTTATTGATTTCAGTACTGTTTCGAAGTAATACTAAGCGATTACAATGATTAGCATGCCCAATTGTTAAAATTTAACTTCTAAAGCTGTATACTGAAGTGTCAGTCTCCATTGCTTCAGTACAAAAAAGAGATAACGCTATTTTCCCTGTATAGCTCTATCTCTTTCTCGAACTGAAAAATTATGACGACACTTCTTGTCTAACAGATTGTTTAACAGAGCATTTTATTGATAAGCGATTGCATACTCAAATTTAACGGCATATAGTTGAGTTTTACTTCAAGCAAGTAAAACAATTGACAATAACTTTTCAGTTAGATATTGTGATACAATAATATAATTATTGGTTTACTCTTTTGTAGTTATCGTTTTTCTGACATTATTTGTTCAGTTATGTAAATTTTACAATAAGGCTGATGTCCAGTCTCCTGTAGCAATAATGTTAATGTTTGGATACTTTTTACATCTAGTTGATAAACAATACAAGTGATCAGTTTCGATAGAAGTGCATTCGAGCACTTGCTTCTCAATATGACGAAGCATTTTGAACCTTAACACAAGGTTACAAAGCGTCAAATTGAGTAGCAACAGCTTTACTGTCTCTTTCTTTAGCTGTGTGTGTGAGGGAGGTCGGAGACCACAGAGTGAAGCCAAACGATAGAACTGCCGAGTTCCTACATTATATACTTTGTGTCGCCGCGTGGACGCGTCACTATGTCTATTTATACGATATTGTGTGTAATAAAAAATATTATGTTAAATCTGAATGTTAAACAATACTGTTGCAGCAACGTTCTATGCAGTGAACGTTTGCGCAACATTGTTGTCCGCAACCCGTAGCTATGTTCACGCAGTACGTACGAGTGAACAGTGTGAAGTTCGTACGCGCGGCGACGCGGTGCACATACTCTACGCTTACTAAAGTCGCCACTAAGATAATATACACATTGTAATTATAACTCCGCCATGATCAAACTGACGAATAAACGACTGCCCGGCGCAGACTGTAACTAGATAGGATGTGCGGTTATTTAAAATTATATATAATATACATATAGATGTAAAAACAAATGTATCGATCGATATTGCACGAATTATATACGTAGGTATGTGGTGTGTCCGGCTGGTGCCGGACTATACTTACTGCCGGCTCTGTCGGCATTACCGGCTCTGTATAGTCGACTATACCGGCATAGTCTGTAATTCCGGCGTTACCGGCACTGTAATACAATACTGGCATTGTCGGCACTATCAGTACTGCCGGCACTGTCGGGATTACCGGCACTGTCGGCATTACCGGCGCCGTCGTCATTACCGGCACTGTTTGCATTACCGGCGCCGTCGTCATTACCGGCACTGTCGTCATTACCGGCACTGTCGTCATTACCGGCACTGTCGTCATTACCGGCACTGTCGTCATTACCGGCACTGTCGTCATTACCGTCACTGTCGCCATTACCAGCACTGTCGGCATTACCGGCACTGTCGTCATTACCGGCACCGCCGCGACATCGATCGACTAATGTAACTTGTAATTTCGCTCGTCCGGGGTCATCGTAACTTAAGTAGCCTCTAAGTTGTGCCCTGAAGGGCTGCGCGCGCAATCTGCTTCGCAATATTGAACTCTACTGCATTTGTGATAAAGACTTGATTCCCGTTGCAGTATTCGCGACCACGACCCCGCGCGACCGACGACTGCAGTGTTTAACGAACATTGAATAAAAAAAATCACGAAATTTTATAACAAAAAAACCTCTTTATACGTTAATTAACTTAGATAGTTATTATTAATTTTAGCTTTTAATAGGTGTTCAATATTTTTCAATCTTTTTTTCGATCACGAGCAGCATTTAGGCGGACGGCGTGTTGTCGTATTCCAAGTGTCAGTGTCCGATATGTCATGTAAATATTATATTTAATAGTTAGATATGATATGGACAATACCTAACAAGTGAAAAATAATGGTTTTATTGAAAAATACATTCAATGAAATTAATAGTGTGCATGCTAGCGTGTCGGCGCGGGGGCGACAGTCACTGTGTCACTCTGTCGCTGTGGCGCTGTGTCACTGTGTCTCTGTGTCACTTTGTCACTGTGGCGCTGTGTCACTGTGTCTCTGTGTCACTCTGTCGCTGTGTCACTCTGTCGCTGTGTCACTCTGTCGCTGTGTCACTGTGTCTGTGTGTCACCGTGTCGCGCCCGCGCCGCTCGCGTAGTCACTTTTATTTTTGTTTTCACCCCCTCCCGTCCTACAGCTTGAAGTTAGCATGTAGTTAGTATTTGTGCAGCTTCTAGGTAACGCAGCAACACTACGTATTTACAGTATTGAGACGTTTTACACAGACTTACCGCGCTACGACAGTAATCGAAATAAAAGTTTTTCAAGAGGTACCTTCGCATATTATGTATGTTACCATTTTTTTTAGTACTAGGCACAAAATACTAGGTTCGAATGCTGAAGGCCATATTTTCGAGTGTTGAAGCCACTGCAGAGCATAAATCCACGCCAACCCATGATTTACCACAAATACCTACAAATAAATGGGGAAATCTTTTAATTTTTTTTTATCTATTGATAGGCATACGTTTGACCACTATCTCACCTGATGGGAAGCGATGATGCGGTCTAAGATGGAGCACGCTTGCCTAGAAGTAACCTATTCACTCTTGCTTTAAAGACTCCCAGGTTGTAGCTATCAGGAAACACAGACTCAGGCAGGGAATTCCACTCCTTAGCAGTACGCACAATGAATGTATTCCCAAAACGTTTCGTGCGTGCGTTATATAGTGTAAAACAAAGTCGCTCCCGCCATCTGTACACTTGATGTTCAAACTACGCAACGGATTTTAACGCGGTTTTTGTCAATAGATTCAAGAGGAAAGTTTATACGTATAGTATACTACATTGTCGGGCGGGTCGCTAGTAACAAATAAATAATGGATATATCTATTTCATTTAATAATAGGAAAAAAAACAGAAGGCTTTTTCTTTTTGCCTTTAGCCGACTGGTGTGTTACCCCTCGTTTACACCAAGGTATAATAGGTACATGTATTGTACAAGTTTTATGTAATGTTTGTAATTATCGTTCACACTCAAATACAGTCAGAATAAAACTTGTTTTAGACGAAACTTTTGTCACATTTGTTGTGCAATGTCCAGTGTCGATAGTGAGAACCTCTATCGAGTCGGTGAGGCAGACTGAAGTGGACACTATTGTAGTGCTCGGTTTGGTGAACACGGCACTTCCATACTATGGGTGTGGTATTTCAGCTGCTAGTGTAAGACCGGGGATTTCAGGTCTTGTCTGGTCCTGGCTGCGGTGAGTTTCCTGTACACATAGTACGTCGCAGTTGGTAGTGCGAAAGAGTTCTGAGAGAATTTGCGCCTTTTCTTTCGAAAATCCTTCAATATTAATTGAGACGACACAGAGAGCCGGTGAATTCAAATTCCGGGGATTTGCTCTTGGAAGAGCCATTTGGGATGGGTCTTGAAAAAGAGCGGTTCGTACCATCGTGGTGATAGGATTAGTCACCTAGACCTCTGCGTTACCGAGTGCTAGGTGTCCAGGGTGCGCCGGACGTTTGGGGGGTTGGTTACCGAATTTTAACGTCGCTCGGGGAGGCTCCTTTCTTGCACCTTTCTTGCATTTGTTGTTCAAATAGATACTTATTTTTTATCCAGTCTGAACAAAAGATAAAACAAAACATGTAGAAAACAAGTATAATACAAGTTGTGTCTTCGACAAGTATCATACATTTTTAGAAAAGTTTTGTATGAAACATGAATGATACTTGTTTTGGATGTAAACGAGGGGTTAGTCACGTTTTCATTTGCCGGTTAATTTTTAACCATATAGGTATAAAATGTTTATAAGAACCATAATCGTTCGATTCTTAAAATGTTGAGTGAATGAGCTTCAATAGTAAGTAGTTAGGTGCAATTTCTTTCGAGTGGAAAGATCTCGGTTCGATTCCCAACACTTGCATTTTAATATGGGGTATAAAAAGGCATTACATAGATACCATATAACAGGGTGATTCGAGATTCAGGGGTGTTTTGGGACGAAACATTTAAGTGGATTTTAACGTTTAAATAATATAGCTCGTTGCCAATAAGGACACTAGAAAAAAAAAATATTGAGTAGGTACCTAAGTCTTTTTGTCAACAAACTATATTATTTCAACGTTAAAATCCCCTTTACGGCAGAAACCAATTACCTACCTTCACTGAAATGTAGATCACTACTGCTGGAAGACCATTATGTTTATATCTATGTTTGATCGGTGTTTCACATTCATCAATAACGGTCATCTATGTGACGGAAACAATAGATAGGGGTGGCCCTCCCGTGCGTTTCGTTACAACCAACATCATCATAAACAACGTGATTTTTATAAAAAGCTTCTATATGTTTAAAGTATTAAATTACTGGATTTAGTTATAGTTTACATCAAATATAAAACTCTGCGAGTAACTCGAACATTATACAAGATTTGACTACATTTTGCTAAACAAAACGGTAAGGCCTCTAGCCTAAAGCGGTAAGGCTAGAGAGTAGGAATTAAACGTACCTAATTGACAATTTAAAACTATTTTTTTTTGTATTTATTTCGTTGAGTAAATAACTTGCTATTGATTTATTTAAATGGAATCTATATGTAAATTCATTACAAGTTAATTTGCTCATAATTATGATCGATACGGTTTTTATTGTTTGTTATTGGTTCTATGTTATAGGACCTCAAAAGCAATTTCCTAGTGGGATAACTCTGGTACTATTTCAAAATCAGTACTTTAACTTGAGTAGGACAGGTTTCATGAGATTATAAATAAAGTTTATTTTAAAAGCAAACCATTTATTCCTAGAATTCGGCGGATCAACAAGTCTGTTACCATTAGTTACCACCCTATCAAACAAATAATTGTCAACACGTCATTGGGACACATACTTTGGCTTTTTCATACAAATAGTTAACCGTAGTAAGCCACAGACCCTCTCATCGATAGATATCGTGTGCCGGTAAGATTTCTTACTCTCTTACAAATAATTGGGACACTATAACCACAGACAGATAGGTTTTTCTATTACCAGTATGTCAAAATTGGAGATAGAATAGGTAATTGGGTTTGGCCGTTAGAGTTTCCTCCCTGTTCACTACGCATAATGCCCAAACAAGGAACATTTAGCAAAATTATTGTTGCGAAACGACTTTAATTTTTAGTGTGAAAGATTACTGAATATGGAAGCTCTCAAAACATTGTGCTTACGAGTGAATTAAACAGTATTTGTGGTAAATCGTAAAGGTATTTAAAGTTTAGTTTAAATTTAAAACCAGATTTCGTAAAAAAAACTGAACTTTGACATCCACATTCTCGATAATCAGCAGCATCTCTGGTGTAATCCAGAATAAAAAAAATGATCGCCATGACGGTTAAAAGTAACTTTTGGCATTATCAAATGTATTTTACACCTTATACTAAATATAACACAGGACACAGGCTGCCGTCTTTTAACTAGAAGAGCGTCCCTCAGTTTTAACTTTTTAATAGAATCAAAATTCTCTATTTTTCTGTCTAAGAAACATTTTTAAAATAATTCCAGAGATAATAAGAACTTTGTAGGCCGTTAAGTGACAGAATTTATGACTTCGACTAACTTACACTTCTTCACTTTCATCATTATCAGCCGAAAGACGTTCACTGTTGAACAAAGGCGGGAGGCCCTTGTTCAACAGTAAAGGGGAGGGTTGCCATAATCCCCACTCTTGGCAGGCGTCTTGAGGATCGCAGTGCGGAGTACACGTAAGCTTTTACCTACGTCAAAATACATTACCTGTGAAATGTGTTCATTATTTTCTGGGTTATTAAGTAACAATAAGTAACAATAAGTACCTACAACAAGTACCTACCTACTGATTTGCTTGGTTTCCGTTTTTTTTTTCATTTTTTCGGAAAAGACTTTGTGGGCTTTACGGCCTTCTAGATAAAGGACGGCAGATTAGGAACAAGCAATCGCATTCTTACCCCGTAATTGCGAACGAGTCGGTGGGAATATATATTAGGTACGCTATTGATAATACTTAATTAATCTATGGTATAAAATTACTGAAAAACATTTTGACACAAACTACGATTGATGTGTCGAATTTAGTATCTTCATAGTTTATCATAGAAGTTACAAAAAGCGTTTACAGGTTTCTTATAATAATAGCAAGGCAAAAGCCTCTTCTAGTGCACAGAAGGCTCAAGCAGTGGTCACCACGCTAGCTAATATATTATTTACCTAATTTAGATAATTAAATTAGGCGTTACCAAAAATCGACTCTTTTTAACAACAAAATAAACTAGGGTATAGGTACAGTGAAAGCCCCCAAGACCTGTATGTCTATTCTGTTAGAATCTCCCTCGGTGAACACCTAGGTGAAGTTAGCTGTCATCTGTCCCGATGCTAGGAATTTACAAAGCACTACAATCGGATCAGCAGTGGTATTCTATTACAATCTCCCTCGGTGAACACCTAGGTGAATTGAGCTGTCATCCTTCCCGATGCTAGGGATTGACAAAGCCGACGGACGGTTGACAGCTCACTTCACCTAGGTGTTCACTGTTCACCGAGGGAGATTGTAACAGAATAGACATACTGCTCACTTTACCTAGGTGTTAGGTGTAGGTGTGCCACTGCAGTAAGTTAATTTTCTATTACACCTCAGTCACGCACAATTGTCTATTGTACAGCAAAGTGAAAGATGTCTGCTTAGTGTTGGTAAGTCTCTATGGTTCACTGCTGTCAGAAGCTGCCAACAACAATCACAACATAAACGACGCCTGCCATTTATTATTAAATTTACAAAAAAACCGCAACAATTTTGTACCTGAAGATAAATAAAAAAACAAAAAAATGCACGCCAATGGCCCGCCCTATACGGAAGATTGACGTCCCGGATATTGCGGACCAGGGTGATATACTTATCCCTCCAAGGAAGACACAATCATTCTTAGACTTCACAATTGATGGTGTAAAGAGTCATACGGGCAAAAATTTAATACTAGGGACTTTCTCGGGCTGGGTCACGGGCGTATTCACCGTCAGGGTAGGAAGGTTCGCCGCCTTCGGCCTGGGAGGAGGGGTCATTCTTCTCCATTTCGCGACAGAATTAGGATACATCAATGTAAACTGGGACAGGATCAAGGAAGCAGCAGGTGAAAGCCAGCAATGGATGGAGTGGTTCCTCCAGTTCGTGAGGAAGAATAGCTGCTTTTCAGTCGGTTTCCTCGGGGGATTCTTCTTCGGTGTAGCTTCTACGTAAAGTTAGGTAAAATTAATCGAATCATGCCTAATCTATTAAATTGTATTTATTAATTTATCTCCCTATTATATTTGTTACTACACTTGTATCTTCTTGGTTGTTTATTTGGCGCCTTACCAAGTCACAAGAGAAAATTTTGACAAAGAGTCGCATTTTGCCTGTAGAAACTTTTGCCCTGCAGTGGGACCACATATATATGTGGTCCCACTTTTATTATTATATTTAGGATACATCCTAAATATAATAATAATTTAAAATAATAAGTTGTCCTACTAGCCACCACAGTCACTATTGGCCAAAAAAATAATTCCCTTCCATGCCACGATGACTACTGAAAAATGTTTTAAGGCGACGATATACGCCGGCGACCTTGAGCGACCAGAGAATCGTATGCGCTGCGTCCAAAACTCTCAAAGTTTAGTCGAAAAAATTTAATGAAAGATAGTATCATTTAATTAAAGAAAAGGCGTATACCAAAAGATAGATAATAAAATTGTCTGTAAGATAGTGAAAGTTTCGTTTAAATATACAGATACCAGCACGGATCTTGAGCGCTCGGCGGTAGAGTGGGGATCGCTTTGCGCATCGTATCGCGCTACAGGCCAGCCAATCACTGTACGACAATGTATATACCCTGCTACCGCGCCTCACTTCATACCACCAAAGTGACCCAAGAACTCACTTTTACGCAGGTGAAGGTCAGCGCTCAAGATCCGTGCCGTTAATTGTACAGGTAGATTTTGTGTGATTATCAATGTTATGTCCGCGTCAGACACAACTGCACGAGTTAATAAACTATTGAATATGAACTTAATCAAAAATATTCACATACCTTCTAAATGATTAAGAAAATGTTCTAGTTTAACACATATTTTTTTCAAATCATTTACGTTATACATTTTAACGTGATTGTCAGTTTAAAATCTGTAAAAGTCGCTTAATTGTTAGCGCCTTAAGAAAAACTACTACCTACTAGCATAAATTCAATGTAGTATTATTATAGTTACGAAGTAAATATAGATACAACAATATAGGTATCTACGTAAGGGTGTTACCAGACCAATCGATCGACGGCATCGATCGATGGTAGAATGGATTAAGTAGTCGACGTCGATCGATAGTTTCTACCAGACCAATCGCTCGATCGTCGATCGGCGGCATCGATCGATGGTACAATTTATTAGCCGACGTCGATCGAGCTGCTTGATTATTATTACTGATGGATTATAGCTGGGGTTAATTGATCAACGTCGACCGATGCCATCGATCGATTGGTTAGTGGAACGGTATCCGTCGATCAGCCAAATCTACCACACCAATCGATCAACGTCGATCGATGTCGATTGATGGCATCGATCGACGATCGATCGATTGGTGTAGTAACACCCTTACGTCCAGCTATTTTGCCAATGATTGCAATACCACTTTGAGTTTATGCGAGCCTAGTAGATACCTGCTCCTTGTGGAGTATTCACCAAAAAGACGATTTTCAGTTTCTGTTATTCCTTCCTACAAGGATCTGCTTCCAAAATAATCAATTAAAAGTATTTTCTCTTTTAGGTATCTACATACGAACATTTTGAGCTAAGGATGTATTGTGGTGGATGTGGAAGCACATCAGGTACAAAAGGTACCTTATTTGCTTACGTCCAACGGTCCAATATCGACGTCTGGTTTTTAATTTCTTGTACAGAATATTGCTAAAAACGAACGAGTTAAAGTGCCAGTTTTCAAAGAGGCTGGTTGAAGTTAAAGCCCACAGAAAGTAATAATAAAGAATAATGGTCTCCTTCTTCGCTAGAACATAAACTCACGCGTGTGCCCTCCACACCAAGCCACAGTTCACCACAAATACCTACCTACAAATAAAAATAGAGAAATAACTAACTTTGTAGGTACCTACCTTAATATTTGTCACTAATGTAGTTATAATAAAAATATATAATAAAAAAAAGAAATCAGATGAAGTCGGTTAAAAACTACCATTTAGTTGGTATTTATTTTGTGCTTAAAAATGTTCCGTGGTAAGTTTTCTTGTCGGCTTAAGCTGACCGTGGCCTGTTGGGCACGATTTCAATTGTCGGCTGTATCCGAGGCGCTCAAAAGATTAATAGGTACCATAATTCTCTATTTATTTTCGAAATTTCTGCTATGCTAAAGTGACGTAAGCTTGGAGCTTTATAACATCTCAGTTTTATATGAGATACTGTTCTTGAATTTTTAAATGCGACCTACCTACGACCTTACTCAATATAAAATATTTAGGAGCATAAATGCATACAGACTACAGCAGAATTGTGCAACAGGTAGTCGACCTTTCGTAGGCATACCTACCTACATACATACATATTGCAAGTGCTACAGGTACCAACAAGAGTTATTAAAGGCGGGCAGTAACAAAGCACATTGCATATCTACTATTATACTAAAGTTCTATTCACACATATCTGGACTGTGCCAGGGCACTGACGATATTTTGCAAGCACGTTGCGCATATTAATTATTTATTAATTATTAAAAAATATGAAAGACGAGTTTTTAATAGAAGCGGTACGCATATAGGTATGTTATACTAGTTGTTGCCCGCGACTTCGTTCCCGGAGAGAACCCATTAGACGTCCTTAATCCGGCTCTGACGCAAAATCCGTTCTTAGCAGACGTCTACTAACTATAAACTACCTTCCTGCCAAATTTCATCTTTATACGTAAAGCGGTTTTCGATATTTCATGATGAGTGAGTGAGTGACCTTTCGCTTTTATATATTTAGATATAGATACATATTTATAACAAAATGGTGGACTGAGGGGTACAGATGGAAGGTCGGGACCTGTCCACGGTGCGGTCACATCCGTGTCGTGTGTGAACAAAAAGTCCCTGACGCAGCCCTGACGGGACCTGGATGCACGGTCTTAGTGCGGCCACGGCTCTGTCACGTCCCTGTCTCTGTGATATGGTGTCATCTGCCTAGCCTTTTTCCAACTATGTTGGGTTCCAGTCTACCCGGATACAGTTGAATACCAGTGTTTTACATGGAGCGAATGCCTATCGGACCTCCACAACCCAGTTACTGGGTAACACGATATGGTAAGATTGGTTGTCAGACTTTCTGGCTTCTGACTACCCATAACGACTGGCAAAGATCTACGAATGACAGCCGGGACCAACGACTTTACGTGCTTTCCGAGGCACGGAGGGAACTTGGTATGATATGAATGGTTACCCATCCACATACCGACTGACTTACTTACATAACATCACTTATTATAAACTACAACGTTAACTTAAACTAGAGAAGGACATGGAGTGGGGAGTGAGTCTTATGGTCTAACAGACCCACTCATCGGGAATTCCAAGGTTTAAACTAAAATGTATTCACGCAGTTTTCGTATATATCCTAGCAGCTGCAGCCCCCGTTCAGGACGGACGACTCAAGATTGAGAGGTTAAGAGGTTCCTGCTTTACTTGCTGTGCTTTTGAAGAGGATAATGTCGTAAACCCACCCGCTCAGGTCATTAAGCTGATCTATAAAGTATCAGTTGTTCCTCTTCGTAGTACTTATATCTATTATGTGTAAGTATACTGAATATGATGACAAACAAACCGGAAAATTGTCATTTTTGTTCATGGGTGGCATGGTTGGCGTAGAGAATAAGGCTGATGTACTGGTGGGTTCGATTCCCACGCAGAATAGCTAAGTTACTACCCACAATATTGTTCTGGGTCTTACGCTACTTAATGGTAATAGCTATTTAATGTATGTGTCGGATCAGTCAGGATTTAGTCCGTTAGATTCAGTCAACATGTGGGCAGAATATGGGTTTCGTGCAATGAAAACACACTGGGTATAGGATACAGTACACGGCGTTTATTAAAACCACAATTAATTTAAAATAAACTCAGACACTATAATAAACATAGACATAGGTTCACTTAGACATAGACACTTCACTTCAACAACGAATCGTAAGTACAGTTTCGGGACGTATTAGCTCCGTTGCGATCAGACACTGGATTCTGAATGTCTTCCTCGCTGTCGGCTGAAAACATCACGACTCTGTAGAAGCGCGCCAAAGTAGTCGTAGATCACGTGGTCTCGATAATGGCGGCTTGCGATTTGTTCGTTTCACGTTCATACTATTGACCGGATACGACATATGTAAATGCCTACAGCAGAGCCAAAATTACATAAAATTACTCCTAGAGCGGAGCCAAGATTACATAAAATTACTCCTAGAGCGGAGCCAAGATTACACAAAATTCTTATAAAAGCAGGTCCGTAGGAGAAGTCTGCTAAGATTTTGGACGTGTAACGTATTATAAATCGATGAACACCGGCTACACGCACAAAAAGTGTCACTGTGTGCAAACGAGAGCGCGGAACAAGCGATAGACAGGCACGATCGGCCCAAGCAATAAGCTCCGCCCACCTCGACGGAAGCCATTATTTGCTTATGTTATATATATTATGTTAGCCATTATGTTTCTTTATGACGTTATCACGTAAAATTTCCACGTAGACGAAGTCACGGACAAAAGCTAGTAACATAATAGGGGGTCGTCCTAATTGGCTAACGAGTACGATCGTTAGCCAATTATGACGACCCCCTATGGGTTAACAATGCGATTTCGTCGTCCGATGATAATGATCGTGCGATACTTAGTAGGTACCTATCGTGGTACGGAAGCGAAACCACGATAGTATCATTTTCTCCTGGCATACATTCACCAAGAACCGTAGGTTACCCAACAAGTTGTCTATGAACTAAGAGTTCCTGCAGACCAGAGAGGAGCGCTAAACTACGCCTCTTACGTCGACAATTACTTGGCAATAGGCACACGTGCCTGATTAAATATGGTACCACCCACTCAAGTAGGTACTTATTCAGAACTAGCTCTTGCCCGCGACTTCGAGACCCTACGAACGCCAGTTCTCGCAAACGCAGATGGAGTCGTGGATTAAAAAGTAGCCTTTGTCCTTTCTTGGGGATCAAGCTAACCCTATATCCGTTAAAGTTAAAGCTTAGCAGATATACTGATAAAGGTTACTTTTTCATTTATAATAATATAATCATCGTCATGTCAGCCTTTAGACATCACTGCTGGGCATAAATCTCTCACAAAGGGGGTTCATCCGAAATCACCATGCTTGGCCGATGCATGTTGGCGATCGCAGTAGGTGTTATGGTATTCAGAAGGACGCCGCAGCCCATCCTCTGGTCAATATCCCTCTGTCGCTTTTTACGATACCCATGGGTAGAAATGGGGAGGTGCTATTCGCAGACGGCACCACACGGCTTATAATAATATTTATGGATATTTGTAATCCTTGGTAGTGTTGTGTATTCCGTAAACGATGGAACACTTGATATCATGTCCTGCAGTCCTGCATGCCCTATTACCACCTGGATGTAGGTACAGGACGTAACAGAAACGACTAATAACGCTGAAAACGTAGCTAAGTTTCGAGCTTACTCAGTTTCGATAGCCATCGACGCGCTAAGAACAGGGGTAGGTATCTGATGATGATGTTGATGTCATCTAGCCGATTTCAGCCACAGCGACCGAAGTTGCGGATGGCTTAGCTGTACTGCTCTTGCTTGTGCCGTCATGTCACTTTCGAGCACAGGTACTATCTATGCTATAAATTAATAGGTCAGTTAGTTACCTAATTAGGCACGACTTCTAAGATCCACAAGCATATAGAAGCTAAGTTTATTCTTCTTCAAATACAAAATTGGTAGATTTTTTGAGAAACCTGTAAACGCCCTAAATTTATACTATGCTAAGCTATGAAATTCGATAGGGGAGGTCAGACAAGTCGGCCACAACTTATGCTTGAACGCAGTTACAATCGGCATACAAAACTTGGGGCGAGTATTAAGTCTTCTCGCTGATTCCGTTCAATTATTGTGAACATACAATACTAAAGCAAAGAAAGATAAGAACATGATTTATCGACCACGTTTTCTGTGACTGGTTCTCATCGACTAAGGTGAAAATACACGGTTCAATCAAATTGCATCACTTTGGTTGAATGGAGCAGAAATGAAAGGAATGCTGTTTACACGGTATCTGGAAAATGAACTGTTCAACACATATTCTTCGAAAGATGTCGAATGAGGTCGTACGTTTGACATACGTCGTACGTAATGATTCACTTATAAGAGTTATAAGTTTACATGGATCAATTTGGTTGCTTCATCCAAATTGAAAGACAAAAGTGAACCGTGTAATTTAGCCTAAAGGGTCATCGCTCGCATTGGAAAAAAATTTTCATTCAGTTTTCATTAATTCAGCTTTCAATCGTTTGCATTGAAATATTTCTTAAAATGACAAGACAAAGAAGGTGACAGTTCGCGGGCGGCCAACTTTGACAGTGGCGGTTGGATTTTTGGACCGGACCGCCGGCTGTCGTATCGGAGCGGCGGTGTAAGGCTAAGAACTCACGATGCGGTTTTCACCCGCGTCCGCCTGCGGTTGCGGGCCCGCAGCTTCTGTAGAATGCAGATAGACCTACCTATATGTAAAAAATCAAAGCACATTTCACGACGCGGTTGTTTGAGGCTCCCGCGGTACCGGCGGGCAACTAGTAGAATCCCGCCCGCAGCCTCGGCGGGTTGCACACGCAAGCTCTGCGGTCGGTTGGCGGGCGACCGCAGTGGCCAGCGAGGGTACAGAACTCCGACGTCACTTTGCAGTGACTTGTTATTACGCGTGGCGTTGTGACGTGTCTGTGCACGTTTGTCAACAAACTTTACAAAATGGATATTGAAGGCGATCTATTAATTATTTTGGTGCAAGAAAGATTAGTGCCCGTCTTGCAACCGCACGTCTTGCGATAATCGCCCGCCAAGTTTGCGGGCGATAATCGCAACCGCACAGACCTCTGGTCCCGTGAGTTTGGGCTATTCTTCCACCGCAGCGGGCGCGGGCGAAAACCACATCGTGAGTTCTTAGCCTAAAAGTAAGCACAATATGCTCACAGCAGCAAATCGGAATTACCTCGCCTCATCGGTTCGTTGCCAATCCAACGCGACATTTACTTGACCACTGACATATTATAAAATCAGTCACCGACAAGAAGTGGTCGTCTCTATTCGACCCATAGACATAGAGATAAGACTGAGCGTCCCTTTCTAGCTGTCAAGTTAATAGGGGCAGTAAACTGTGAGAGACAAAGCAATCATGCGGCCATTAGTTGTCTCTTTCTAGAATTCTTATTGGTCCACATCATAACATTGCGGGAACGGATGCTTTGTGGCGCCTCGTCTTTATCTCTACAGATCTACAAAAAAGAGCCTGGAATTGACCCCACAGTCGCTTTCTCCCTTTCTAGTAAGTTGTCAATTTTATGAGTGTTGATCAGTCCATTCTCAATGTCTTTGATCCGTCATTACTTGCAAACAATAAACCACTACCTTTAAGAATTTATATTGCATAGATACTATCCTAGTGTCGCCATTATCTACAGACTGTACCTTGTTACCTACCTACTAAGTAAGTATCTCAAAATTATTTACACTTGCATAATGATTTTAGAGCGCTTGCTAGCTTGCATATTGTATAACTTAGACACGTGCACTGAGAAATAAGTATAACGTATTTATATAAGGTCAGAAAGGTGTTATTTCTAAATTGGTAGGAAAGGACTCAACTATCTCATAATACTCATAAAGGTGGTCAATAATAAGGAGTAAGGGTAGGTACAGTCCGTGCCACGAAGATGAGACTTGACACGGACTTAATTTGACTTGCGCAGAACTCGATTTAAAGGAATCGAGTTCTGCGCAAGTCAAATCAAGTCCACACGCACTATACTTATGTTAAGACCACTTTTTGGAAGCCCAAGATTCAAATACTTTTTTCTAGTATATTGACGTTCAAAAGCGTCTTCTTATGGTCCAATCTAATCTAACTGGCACAAATAATTTGATCTCGAGAGTCAAGGGCGTAGACAGAATTCTAACTTTTGAGTTCTTAAAGTTTTTTTTGTAAATCGTATTATGTAATAATTTTAGAAGTAATAAGTACATCTTTCTCAGTGCACGGTTTCTTTAGTGTGTGTTTAGATTGCATACCCACCTGTCCTTAGCATGAATATTTTTATTTTATTTTAAAACTGGCTTTGGTTTGCGGTTTCTTCCGCTTGGAGGTTTAAAAACGATATGCCCGCGGCTCCAACGACAATCGGGAATGAATCGAGACATAAAGGAGTGCCCATAATGCGTCATTCATATAAAGCGGTGACGATTAGTTGTCAGTTTGATACAATTGTTCTGATATAGTGCAGTAATGTCACACTCAATACAATTGGGTACTTGACATGACTAATCAATTGACATACTTCTACTTTATACGAGCTGCCAAAACGTGAATCCCCATAGATAAGGGCAATACTAAAATGTGACGTCACTTATTTTCCAACTCAATTGGCTGATTATTTATTTCAAAGCAACTAAAAATCGAATTTTACAGTTACCTGAAAATAGTGTTTTCAGGGTTACCATTCTGAGCCATCTGGCTTATTCTCGTGTAAACTATTTTAGACAAGTTGTGTCTTAGAATTGTGGGCTAATGGAGTGAACTACCCAATTGTGGCGGTGACAGCAATGGCGGCCAATTGACAGTGACATTATTGTATACTAAATGACATTATGTCAGATCAGCACAATTATGTCAAACTGACAACTGACAAGGAAGGAACTAATATAAGGGAAGGAGTGCACTTGTGTTTGCACACACACTTGTGCAGTATCACACTCCTGCGTACTTGGCTAATCTTGGCCGCCGTGATCAAAATTCGGGCAGGGGGAATATTACATAAGATAACAGTTGACAGTCCCTTTCACTGAATCTTAAAATTATACTGGTACAAACAGCTTCTTCAACTGCTTTCCTTATACCTGCTTACCTCATCCCAATTTTTTTTATGCGTGGGGGTTAAGCAGTTGATGACGCTGTCTGTACCATCTCAAGAAACTATCAATTACTTTATACTAGAAACTGTGCAAAGTACTCCAAGTGTATAATTATCAAACTAAAAACGTTATAATCAATGAATTAAGCAAGTTCTTGACTTTTGTACTATATTTTTATAAACTAAATATGAATAACATAGTCAATAAGTTCTTGAAACAATACCTATATAAATTATTCTCTTACAATAACTTGTAATAATCATTTACATTACTACAATATTCTAATACTCACACCGTTTTTCACGTTACAGTTATTGTTGCTGTGAAGCCGATTACTCCATTAGCACCGCTGGAGCATGAAAGAGCCCTTCCCCCGGACCCTATTCCCCCCAAACCCCCAGAGCCCTACATGCCTGAAGAAACTGTCATATTTGAAAAACCAGCTTTCCTTCCAGCGAAGCCTATTCCACATTCACCGAAAATCTCTCCATCATCTATCCCTAACCCTAATCCAAGTGTGATGACCCCGAAACAAGTGGAGAGCGGATATCCGAACTTCGGAAGCTATCTTTATTCCATACCAGGATATTCAGCGTTTCAGCCCATTAATTCGGTTACCTACCCACCCATACCCCCGCCAAGTCTGCCTCCTCCAATGCAGAATGAGGTACCGAATACTGAATTCATACCATTCCCAACAATAACTAAAGAAAATCCTACAATACCTATGGTTGAAGAACAAAGTACAGAAATGGATGAACCCAAAGAGATCACCAATCCGCAGACTGACTTTGAAGAACACTTCACACCTGAAATTATAACATCACCATCAGTAATTGATGCCAGTAAAACACAAAGTACTGAATCAAAGATGAGTATCACGTCGTTAGCACAGGGTTCAGGAGCCACGGTCACTATACCATCGCAAATAACAAATAAAGAGTTCAAAAAGAAACCAGAAAGGTTTAGTTTGAAAACCAGTATACCTATAAGCAAAATTGATATGAAGTGTGTAAGCAATCCACCCGATACTGCCTTCCAAAATTCTTTAGCAAAGAAAACTTTCACAAAAGAATCACCGAGAGTTGAAATACAAAGTAATATTATCATTAAAACAGCAACGAAAGAGCCTGAAAATAAAGACGCAAAGCCTAGTGCGTCGTTAAATAATAATAGTTTCAGTTGCATTACTACTGCAATTAATACAACTGAAACTATTAATAAAACAGACAACCAGTTTCGTGTGCCCGAACCAAAAGCTGACCCACCAGTCGAAGTGAAAGATACTCCTGCATTACAGAGGCCGTTATTCAACCCAATCAATATTGAAACAAGCAAGGCTAATTTTAGTAAACCACCAGAAGCATCTTATAATGAACAGAAAAATCAAATAGTGTTCATACAAAACAAGAGCAATTCTAACTCAAAGATGATGCTTACGATACAGCAGAACCCGCAAGTAGTGATACAAAGAACGAGTTTTGAGTCAAAAAACCTGCAAGCTCCTTCACGACTGTCAAGCCAAAGCAAGAAAAGTAAAGAAGACGTAGTGAATGAAAACACTTCGTCAAAAGTGGTTGCATTGAAAAGGTTACACCAGGAAAATAGTGACGAAAACGATTTCGAGAATTTGATCACTGAGAATCAAATATATGGTAACAAGATAGTCGTGAAGGAGAAGTCTCAAGGGACATTGCAGGAACAAGATTTAAAAAGCAAAAAAGTGGCAGAAAAGTCTACGTCAACTGAGACCAAGAATGTTATATTACAACCTTGCAACAACTTTGTATACTTGAGTAACATCCCGATTCCTAATTTCATGATGATTAAAAATAATTCAAAAATAACACAAACTCCAGACGCTTTTAAAGCAAAAATAGCACCAATAGTAAGTAGCCGAGTAGCACCTGAAATAATTACTTCTACTACTACTAGTACCACTACTAGTACTCCTAGCACTACTGCTACTGTACTTACTACTGCTGTACTAACTAATATTGTACCAAGTACAGAAAGTAATTCAGAAGTCAAAACCACAATACTTAACGCTGCAGTGAGTAGAGAAATTCATGTATTCAAATCTAGCAACAGCGTTATACAAACTATGTCAAACATAACTAAGCCTGACATAGTAATCCAAGCTAACCCAACGGTTATTGTAAGCCCAAAGATCGTTTACCAAGTACCAATTTCCTCAATAGTAGAAACGGAAAAAGTAAATCCACCATTCAAAAAACGGGATTATGCAAATTTTTATCCACCAATCGCCCCAAAAAAAGAAATTCCTAAAAAAATTGAGCAACCGAAACCAAATGACAAGTTGTACATAGCATGCCCGTATCAAATGGACTCAAAGTTACAGCCTAAAATACTAATAACTAATATACGATCTAAAATAAATAAAATTGATGAAATTAGTTCTCTAGATAATTATGAGAAAAGAAAACGTCTGAGACGACTTAAGTATTTATCAAATCAAAATAAAGATACTAAAACTGATGCTAAGAAAATGGAAAAGACTGAAATACGTAATGTAATTACACCTGATAAGGTAAAAAATGAGATATACAAAGAATTTGAAAACACTAAGGTAGAGGCGGATGAAGGCAGCAGCGGGAGTGACACTGATGATTACGGGGAGGAAGACTTGAGAATATACGAAGACATCATCGAGAAATATGGCGCTAAGCCTGTTAGTGACAAAGGGAAGGTTGATTTTATGGCTAATCTTAAATTAGCAACACCAGAAGCTTATAAAGGTATGTTAATTGTAGGTACTTAGTGTACAACAAATTCATACTTACAATCGTCGCAAAGTTACACTATAATGGTGTATCTTTGCGCGAAACAAAGATATTAGTTTCATGTACCAACATTTTCGGGATTATGACTATCATGAACTTATCATAATACTACATAGACATTACACTTTTTTAGTTTTATTTGTTGTCAATTTGAGTCGCCACTCGTCGGTGTCCCTTTGTTAGTCACAAACTCACAACCACAGAGTAATATAATATACCTCTCACAACGCCAGCGGCATAGACAAACAATGTGGAAACACATTGGCCGATAGTTGCAACATTAAAAAAAATAAATAAATAAAGAAATGCTTTATATTATTCACTTTTATTTATTTATTGTATTTAATAACTTTATATAATTAATAGTTATGTCGGGTTTACATATTACATATTTTTTACATAATGTTAGCTTGCATATTTTTGTAGATATTTACTATTACAACTTTTTTTTTTATTTGTTTACCTTAAGTCATGACTGTGGCCGCCCGTGGCATCTCTGCAAGGCCCTGTCAGAATACCAGCGCTGCGACATTTCATGTCGTAGCATTGTGCTGAGACAGGAGCCTTTTTGGTCTCGTACAGGTTTCATAAGGCTTTTTTTTATGTTTTATTGTTTTATATAACCCTTTTTTATGTTGTGTTTACCTGTACGAGGTTACAAATAAACAATTTTTCCTTCTTTCTTCTTTCTTTGTACAGACTCCAGCACATCAAGCTGTCCCAAACTGTCTAATATTCCCAATAGAACATGAACCTTATTATTTTGTAATAAAATTGAAAAACTCTCAAAGAAATTTGACAGATTGGGGTAGCTGGATGTGCTGGCCTCAGTACTTACATAAACTAACACTATAAGTAGCTTTTAAGGCAAAATTTCAAATACATAATATGTTTTCAAAACATTCACAGTAAAAGACCTGGACCTTCAAGACAAAATACTAAGAACTGATTCAGTGGCATCAGCATACGCTGCCGTGGGTCGTCTCGACGTGCTGCGCAACGTACCCTCCGAGGAGGCAGTCGATGATAACGGGGCAGAAGAAGACAAGCCATCAGACGATGTCCAACTAGAGAATAGAACCGTGACACAAAGGAAGAAGCTGTTCTTATCGAAGCTGAAGCTTACGCAAGTCACACAAAAATATAAAGAAGGTAAAATTGAAATTTCGAATAATACGTTGAGTGAAGTCATAATAAATCAGTAGTTTAAATTGCACAGTTCAAGTAACAAACAACAGACTTCTCATTGAACAAATAATACTTGCGGCTTCCCTACTTGAAATCGAATAATATTAGGTAGATAAAACTTGCTCGAAAACGTTAACACGGTAAATTAATAGCACGACAGTTCACTACCTTGATGCATCAAAATCTCGAAAAACTATAAGCTGGAATCATCGGCAGCGCGAAGGACCATTATCTTAAAACATTTCTCGAACGACCACCTAATCGATTTACAGAATTGTTTCAAGGACTTTTATTTGAGTACATACATACAGCTATCGCCCAAAAGTCACTTACAACGCTGTAGTAGTGAGGGGTACCTATTTAACAGTATGTCATTTTAATTTCAGGGTACGCTAAAGTGTGGCAAGAAATATTAAAAGAGAGAAAACGTCGCGACATCAACCTAGAAGCAGATGACCACAGCAAGGAAGCATGTCTCCGGTTTGATCCTAACTGCCAACTCAGACTACTCACAGAAATCAAAAAATGCGTCAACGAAAATAACAACCTCATCAAAAAGAGATTAGACTCAGTTTCTAATGGAGACGCGAACGATGATAGCATCAAAGTGCTAGCAGAGAAAAACTTCTCCGAGCTCAACCGCCTATCAAAAATGGCCGATCGCAGTGTCAAACTGTTCAAGGCTCCAAATGCAAGAAAACGGGACTTAACACCAGGTTTTGACAGCGAGAACATTAAAAAACCATGCATAAAAATTCAGCAGCCGTACCAAGATTATCCTAAGATTAGAATACCTAGTATTTCGAAGATTATTTCGTTAAAATCGACGCAGGAGTGTCCGTCTGCGACAACGACGCAAGCGACATCTATGGACGAACCGCAGAACTCGGCAGCGGGGGTGACGGAAATGTTTGAGGAGGCCACGTCTTCGGGGAAGTCTCGAGACATTTGCTGTCAAGTAGACATACCTTTCTGGCCAGAGCTAGCAACCCTGGCTAAAAGTTACAAGGAATATGATGCAGGTATTTTATAAAAACAATAAATTTACTTCATAATCTACATCTCCTGTAAAAATCAAACAGGTGTATGCTCCATGAACATTTCACCAGATTTTTACACCTAGAATAGGTTTTATAGCCATGGACTAAAATTGACGTCTGACCGGTTTTGTTTGTATAACTGTCAATCACTCCGATGAATATTCCCTCTCCGATATCCCAATACTCCGATGAATATTCCATCAAACTATTAAAAACAATTTGTAGGAACTTACTTTCGGTTCAGTAAAATAGCAAGTAAAATAGCTTCCGATAATTTTAGAGGTTACTTATATTCCTTTTTGATACGGGTAGAAAGAGAAAAGACAAGTCGTTACTATTGTCAACAGGTCAACTTAATCTTGGAAACTATTCACTATTCCCGCGCTTGAACTGTCATCACTGTCACCAGTGTCATACACGTAAACATGACAGTTGCTTGGAAGTAACACGCAGGTGTTGCCAACAGGATTTGTACAAAAAATAAAGAGTTTTAGAGAAGTTGAAATTATAATTCTTATACTCTTGGGTGTCTTTTTTTTTTTTTTTTTAACGTGTGGAAATCGTCGTGGACTGTCTCCCGTCTGGGGAAGACGGGAGGGTGTGCCGGACTCCTACCGGCTAAAACCACCACGGTGTTCCTCGACTGACCTATGGGCGGGGGTACGGGATTCGCTCGCGCATGCACCGCGCCCCCGCCAGGCTATGATCCGCCTACATGGCGGATCCCGTCGACCTCGGCGGTCTGAACGCCGCCGCCGCCGAATCCTCTAGTGTGGCGCGCGCGGAACACGGCGCGCCGCCTACACGGGCCTGCATCTGGTCGGGTGGTGGACTGCCCCTAAGTCGACCACCCGCAGGCCGGCAACTCATGGAGGCCGGAGGTCATTAAGCGCCCTTCGGTGCCCGGTGCGTCTTCTCCTGGAGGGAAGCGAGGCAGTTGCTTCCCTCACCCTCTCTGCCGCCTCTTTTGCGTGCATGACATGCTCGCAAAAAGAGGCGACAGCCTCCCACGCACTCTCGCTCCGGACCATCGAAAGAACGATGTTCGGGAGCGAGAGGTCACCTACTGCTGCGGAGAGTTCACGGCGCTTGTCTGCCCAAGCTGGGCACTCTGCCAGCGTGTGCTGCGCCGTGTCCTCCAGGCAATCTCCGCAGTGGTGACAACCGGGCGATTGTTCGCGGCCTATGCGACACAGATACTTCCCGAAACAACCATGTCCGGTCAGTATCTGAGTCAGCCGGAACGTGAGGGCACCGTGTCGGCGCCCTAACCAATCCTCCATGACGGGTCTTACCGCCGAAATTACGGCGTGCCCTGTACTCTTGGGTGCCTAAAGAGTATCTTCACGCATTTAAAATATTTTTTCACAGTACTGAATTTCATTATGATCCGCTGGTCATTAATGTGATTTGAATTTGGAACATAAAGTAGAAATCGCATACGAACATTCACCATTAAGATCTGCCTCAGATTATGAAACAAAAGGCAGATAGGTCGCGCGGAACACTGAGAGTGAAGCCAAAAAGCAAATACAAATTCAAAAGCGAATCAAAATTCTACAACGCGCTACAGTTAGCGGCACGTTCGTTGGCCAGAGATTTTGTAGTGGGGGAAGTTCGCGCATGTAAAAATGTATGAAATTGTGCGTGCGCGAACTTCCCCCACTACAAAATCTGTGGCCAACTTACGTGCCGATAATTATACCTACAACGCGCTTCGTGCTGTACTGACACGAGTCAGTATAGCACGAAACGCCGCATCGTTAAAAAAAACAAATGAAAATACAAACACAAATTCAAAAGCGAATAAGTACAATCCCGAGATTGTAGGTATTCGCTTTTGAATTTGTATTTGCTTTTTTGGCTTCACTCTCAGTGTTCCGCGCGATCTATCTGCATTTTGTATCATAATCTGAGAGATCTGCACTAAAAAATAAATGGTTTGAAAATCGAACTGGCCACCACTAGTAGAATACAATAAAAGAAAAATAGGACACAAATTAAAAAGAGGCGCGAATCTCAGATTATTAAACAAAAGGCAGATAGATCACGCTTGGTGCAGTGGTTAAGCAATTGACTGCTGCGTTGTGTCGTGTTTTCGATTCTCACACGAAACAAATATTTGTATTTATTTATTTATTAGGTTTACCAACAATTGTTTAAGCAGTAAATAACATTTTTTTTACTTTTAACTGTGTAACAATTACTTAAAGGTAAACACCACATGAACTAAATAAAATTATGGTAATTGTAAACCTAGGTACGTGGATAGTTTATAAGCCAACTTAAAACTAAACACTATTTCTGTAACAATTGCTAAAATAAAGTAACAACACTTTACATATACGCGCCGTCATATACGCGCCGAGCCTACAATGCCCTGCGTGTACAATTTAATAATGCATTCAGGATGCTGTTGGGACTGCCATGGCGCTGTAGCGCGTCGGGGATGTTCGCGGAGGCTCGCACAGATGGTTTTCATGCCATCATTCGGAAGAAAGCGGCCTCCTTACTGCGGCGCCTGCATGGTAGTGGCAACAGCATTCTGAAAATGATTGCTGCCAGACCGGACTGCCCTTTCCAGAGTCACTGGGTGGGGACAGTCTTAGGTCTGAAATAAAAATTAATTACGAAAACTAACAATACTAACATATTTATCTAAGTAATATTGTTACTAACACCAAAATACTAATACAACTATGGACTGTAGTCTGAAATAAAGGTTATTATTATTATTATTATTATTATTATTTACGTCAACTCTGATAAACAGTTCAGGATTTTAGATTTCTTCTCAGTGAGAGAATCAAAGTGGAAATCGATTAGGTCGCTGCAACTATTCAAAACCTTACAGAACCTAGCACATGGAGAGTTAGGTAGATCCCAACACCGTATTGACGAACCTTGTATGTCCTACAGATAGTTGTTCTGGGTCTGGCTGTTTGTGTATGTGACTTTATTGTTTGTAAACGCACCCACGACACATGAGAAATTACTAATGTGGGGCAACGTTTAAAAAAATCGTATGTTAAATACCGTAATCCTAAAACAATCTACAAATATGATTCCAGCTCGCCGAAAAGAGATCATCGACCTACACAAGCGCAACACTACCCTCAAAATAGAAGGCGCACACATCACTTGCTCTGCTTCCCGCGACTCGGACCATGCACGTGCGCTTCTAGCCGAGCGACAGAACCTCTCCGTCGAAGAAAATAAGCTCCGCCTTTCCTTACAGCGACTACAGCAAGCCATCGAAGTTATAAGGAACTATTAAGTGATAAATAGAACACCGTTTAAGTTTGTGCTAGTTCAAGGTACACCCCCACCCAGACACACTAGGTGGGTAGGACACCCTACCCAGCTTGTATGTAGTGTAGCCGTTTCAAAAGCCGTTCTCTAATTTAGCAGGGGTGTAGCTACCGCCGTATCAATGATACGGGGCCCCTGGACTGCATGGGCCCCGACGTGTGTAAGCCTAATTTCATAAAATATTGCCCACAATCACACTCAAACTTAGGTCGTTCGCTTTGAGCGTATTTATAAGTAATTATTTCTATGCCTTTTTGTGTAAACAGGAGCCAAGGGTTTATGCTGAAAACCAGCGCTTAGCAACCCTTTAGGGGGGGACCTAGGCATAATGCTGACGCTTGAATCTTTTGCTTCCGGTATTATAGTTCTGTGTATGAACTACTACAAGCTGTAATACTGGAAACAACAAACTTTATTCGTATGTACCGTAATTTATTTTATACAAATAGATACTCCATTTTTGGGCTTCGCCATATCGGGCAGAAGAGCCCCCGACAAATTTTGATACAGGGCTCTTCTAGGGCAAGCTACGCCACTGTAATTCAGGGACTAAATAATCCTCTCCTGAAAATAGACTATACTAGTTATCGCTCATATTTACAGCACCGCCGCTGGCCGTACCGCCATCACTTTTAACTACAGGACCGTTGCCATGTCTTACACAGTAATGGGAAATTATTAGTTGTGCCGAAGCCGTGATGATGATGAACTTTACGTCCAACTGCCAAACTTCATACGTTACCGCGTCGCTTAGTTAGAGGCGGTGGTGATAATGAAAACTGTCCTATTTATTCATACAGTTAAAAGTTATATACCCTAAATAGACAGATCTATGAAGTCACCTTTTTATCCGTAAACTGGCAGTTTTTGGAAAAGACCTTAGGTTTTTAAAAAGTATGTAGTAGGTAATGAGAAGATCACTCATTTCACAGATACTTTAGTGGACTGTACCGTTTAAACTTGATACATCTTGCGTGTCAAGAATACTGGGTGCCCTGTATTAATTTATTATATAAATAAATACTAGTAATAATAATTGAGCATAAGCACTCGTTAACATTTGTAAATAATTTAGTATGTAGTTGAAATTGACGGCGACAGTTATTATGTTAAATACTTTTAGGTATTTAGATGTTTTAATGACCATCACTTAGATGGCCCAGCCATCTTGTAAGTCGTCAAGTGCAATACCTAATCAATGCAAAGATGAAGTTCATTACTAAAGAAAAACGACACTGATATATAATATCAACCTTTTGTATTCAAATTGTATAAAAATCCTATTTGAAAACACATCTGTAATAAAAATTAAATTTTATTTACAAAATTACAGAACATAATTATTTCGGTATTCTGTGCTACAGGTATGATAAAATGTTAAGCAGTGTTGTATAATTGTACATAATTCAAACGTTGATAATAAATGGACTGTAATGCAATAACCAGATTAGGCATCTCCTATGACAAAGAACGTTTTAGTAATTCTCCATTAAGCTATCCAAAAACTCATAGTAATACCTAAAGGTATCAAATTAACCAAAAAAATTGAAATATGGTTTTGTCAATTTAAACTGTAAAAACTAGTCAGCTATTTTTAATATTTATTACAAATTAACGTCAGGTTAGTTTAAATTAAAATAATGTAATAACAACATGTTTTATAAACTGTTTTGTAACGCCATATTTTTTTATTAATTCAATCAGGATGCTCAGTTTGTTTTGCCATTTGAAGGTGGCGCCACTCGTAAAGGTAAAGAATAACGTCAAATTCAGCACCTATATTAAAATTTGTTCCGACATTTGACACCTGTCAAAATATACTGGGCATGCTGTAGAAGAGAAATTGAAACATTGTTTTGTATTACCCATGTAATAATCACTGCATAATAAAAATAATAGTCATTTAATTATAATATATTTCAGATACATTTATTTCATTCATCACCTATACTTAGATTAGAATCACACTGACCAATTTGTTAAGTTCTAGAACGATACTCAAGCATTAATTCGTACTCAAAAGGCTCAAATCATATACGGATGACATTGACAATGACAGATTACACGTAATAATCAACTTTCAAAGAATCATGGCAGGATTTGTACAAAAAAAAAATAAAGATGTTTAGAGAAGTTGAAATTCTCATTGTTATACTCTTGGGTACTCCTGAGTACCTAAAGCTCATTATTTCAGAACGAAACGGCGACTGACAGTGACAGTGACACTGACTGTCGCCATTTTGCAGTTTTTACATTGAAATTGCATCCTTTTATGGGAATTAATGTCACAAATAATAATTATATTTTTCCGCACACTTGTCTGTCAATTTGATAGATCCGTTAATGTCACTTGTCACTTTCTTTTTTTTTAAACACAATTTGGCAACGAGATGAAATGAAAAGTGTTATTTTCATTTCAAAATATGTATATTATGTGTAGGTTTAAAAATATGGCAAGTATATCAATCTACTCCTGGTAATGCATTCTCCACATTGGAAAATATTTTAAGCCATCTAAACGCCATGATTCTTTAGATTCATGTTTTAGCATCGTTCTCGACCTAATTAAAGCCTTATCCCCGAATTCCCAAATGACACAATGACATTCTTAAGGTCACTATAGGCAGAAGCAGATCGTACTTTCAGTTTCGCATTTAACCTTTCAAAGCGTTGTATTGACAGTACCGAATTAATTACACTCGCATTATGTCTAGAGACCCTTGTAACATCCTGAAACACTTCTTGACACTTTTAGTTGCGTTTGAGAATTCGGACATTAGTTTCGTATTTCGACGCCTACAAAAATATACCGGGCGCACATTACCATTTAAAATACCTATTTAGTAGATACCATATTTTGACCGTTCTAATATCATCTCATTACTTTACGTTGAGTTGTACGAAACAAACATTAATCTAACGGAGGCTTCAAATTCATGTCGTCCCTTACATTTGGTATCAAAAAGAAAGTGACAGCATCAATTCTCAGATTATGAAACAAAGGGCAAATAGACCGCGCGGAACACTAAGAGTGAAGCCAAAAAAGCAAATACAAATTCGAAAACGAATACCTACAAATCGCTTTGCGCTGTACTGACACGGGACAGTACAGCATGAAGCGAGGTTTCGTTAAAAAAAACTAATATTTCAAAAGCAAATACAATCACGAGATAGATATTCGCTTTTGAATTTGTATTTGGCTTCAATTTCAGTGTTCCGCGCGGTCTATATTTATAATACAATATAGACCGATATGCCTCTTATTTTAAAATACTTCTTGTAAAATACATTTTGCGAAAAACAATAAATTATGATGAAGCAATAAAAAGAACTCAATATTTTTAAAGATCTTTTCAGATAGACCGGCCGGAACACTGTCACTGTCAGTACAGCACGAAGCGCGATTGTAGATCATATTCGCTTTTGATTTTGTATGTGCTTTAGTCCTTTAGGTCTTCACTCTTAGTGTTCCGCGCGGTCTATATGTCTTTTGTTTAATTATCTGAGGTTGTTTAATTACAATATTCATCATAAATGATTCTATTCCATAAAGTAAAGAATGAAATAATAATACCAGCCCATAATCGTTCCACTGCAGTGCAAAAGCCCCCAGGGGGTGTCCGGGCTAGAATAGCACCCATATAATCCCGAGGATGTAGTAGAAGGCGACTAAGGGAAAATCCGGAAGTCGGGCAGCAGCGGCTTCCGTGTACTCAAGAACTTCACTGCGATCCCCAAGACGCCAGATTTCAGACAAAACTAGGTTTCCTCACGATGTTTTTGTTCTCCTTGACCGATGTCAGTAATGTCCACGAAAAAGTACATATGAATTGAAATAGTTACACTAGTACTTGCCCAGTATGGCGGTATCGAACCATTCCAACTAAAGAAGAGGTACTTGAATTAATAATTATAATGGAGCGTTGGATTCTGGGTGTAAAAAGAAGAGACATAATACATAACACCACGCTGCACTCCAAAACGGGGATCATATACATGGACAAAATGGCTGCCTGGCTCAAATGGGATTGGGCGGGTCAGGTTAGCCGCATGCACAGTGACTGTTGGGCCGGCGTCGCCGAGGCCTGTCCAGAAGGAGGTGGCGAGATGACCTAGACGCGCATTGCGAGGGCTGGTTCAAGGTAGCGCAAGACAAGAATTTACTCTGCTATGTTCCTCTTCACCACACTTTGACTGGCAGAAAATGCCTAAGGTAAGGCCTAAGGTATTAAGTCCGCCTTTGTAACTTTGTACATGAAGTGTAAATAAATAATAATAATATGTGGGGACATTCGTTTCACACATGGCCATCTGACCCCAAACTAGAGACCCTGTACTATAGTTGTCAGACAGCTGATATACATACACAAATACATTTTTAAATACATACATATAATATAGATAAATAACACCCGGGGGAGTCTTTTGCCCAGCAGTGGGACACAGGTTAATTGAAAAAAACAACCCAGCCTGATCATTTCGTTTCTACCATCTTGCATGTCATTAAGGTTCCCTTATGCATGCAGCCTTTACAGTAACAACCGGTAAATTAACTGTGCGCTGACACAATACTTTCTCAACAGTAGTGAGTCATACATGGGAATGATAAGAATATCTATAAATAACTTAACTTAGTATATTACAGTATATCTGTCGATGTTCTCAACTAGTGTCATCAAAACAGCACAAAGCTGTCCCTGCCATGATCATCACAATCCCTGCGATTGACCCTGGAAGTCAAAGGTGTGGTTAGAAAAATCGAAGTCAATAATAACGACAGTGGGAAATCTGAGCTATCGTAAAAAAATGGTTTTATAATAATTTTGCAGCTAAACTTTAAATAAACATGAGCCCTGTACCGTTGCATGCATCGATAAGCACAATAGGATATTGAGTCACACAGCGAGCCATATAGAGAGCTATGCTCGGAGTTTCTTTGCGCGATAGAAACCGGAACGAGGAAATACGCCGATATCGAATATGCAAGTTGAAGTGGCAATGGGCAGGCCACATCGCTCGAAGAACCGTTAACCGATGGGGAAGAAAGGTTCTCTCGGAGTGGCGACCACGGACCGGAAGACGCAGCGTTGGTAGGCCTCCCGCCAGATGGACCGACGACATCGTCAAGGTCGCGGGTAACCGGTGGATGCAAGCGGCAGGTTGCTGTTCGTTGTGGCGTTCTATGGGGGAGGCCTTTGTTCAACAGTGGACGTCTTTCGACTGATAATGATGATGATTGAGTACGGTACATTGTTCTCTACCATAAACAGTGATATTTACACAAATAAATAAAGTCATTTTCTAGCAGTATTTTTTCTCTCAATAGTTAGTTAAGCAGGACGTAATGGCTATGTGAAACATCCCGCATAATTATAATGAACGATATTTTGAAGTATATTAGAATTCTACAACGTACTTGCATCCAACGGCTCTTCGGCGCCGATGCCTGCTCCAGTGATAGCGGTGAACACAAACGCTAGGCTATTGGCAACGGGAACCGCCACAGACAGAGGTGCTCTTTGGACTGCCGCCAGGTAACTTAGCGAGCCAGCCTGGTTCACCAGCCATGGTAGCACGTACTGTAATATTAATTGATTGATAGACAATGGTGCCAATTCTTACCAAACTTATTTTAAGCTATTTATATCTCTTTCTCTGCTATAAAACAAGAAAGAGACATATAAACTTTCTACACGTAGGTATAGTCTGTTGGTCAAGTATAGTACGCAGAGGGCATACAGCGCTCGACACTGTCCTTACACACGACCATGAACAAACAACAGTAACGAAAAATATTTCTGGAATTGTTTACGTTGCAAAATAGTACTATAAACATGTTTTACATTTCAACTATAGAACTGATTTATCACCGTGAGAACCTTAATGTAATGTTTATAGAATAAATCAGCGATAAAACTAGGGCCTTTTTTAGGTTCTGTAAATGTTTACAACACCATTGTAGTATAATTATGAACTTTTGTTACTTGGAAGTAAATGCTTTCAGAGTGCTTGTGGGGTTGCCGCGTTTCTGTAGCGCGTCACTTGCTTAGACAAAATTCTTTTTCTATTAGGTAGCGATAATACCTACGGAAAAATCAAATTGTATGCAGTTGACATATTTGCATCATGTGACGTCTAGTAAGCAAACGTCAACTCCGTACAATTTGACTTTTCCGTTGGCGTTTACGCTAACAGAAAGGGATTTTGTCTGCCAGCCCAGGTATTTTTGCCGATGCGAAGGCAATTATTATCCGTAAGCGTTGCGCCGCTCTGCGGCACAGAACACGTGGCAGCTCCAACAGTATGCTGAGGGGATTATGTGCCCTGTGGGACTGTCCAATGCTCGGCTGATGGGTGGGACTGCACACACAGGTCGTAGCTAGGTGAGTGGACAGAAACAAATTGTAACTCTTTTATTTATTTTTTTATTTCTTCATTATATTTGTACTAATAATAGTTCTGATAAGTTTCATTGCATTTACTTATGGACCTCGGTCTGCAAATACATTCTCTCAAAATCTCATCTGCAAAAGGATATAGATATAGAACAAGAAAGTATAGAAAGAAGGTCATGGGTCTGCATACTTACTAGGTATGTGCATATTTTGGATATCGACATTAACCGAAAACTTAATCGTTTTAAAATAAGTCAATAGACAACAGCTATGTTATTCTGTAAGAACTCACTCCAGTTCTAACGTCTGATTCCGCGGTGAAAACTGTTTTAGGTATACTGTATTTCGATAACTACTACGCTAGCGCCACTGAGTACCAACTTAGGTGAAGCGAACTATTATTACGTTACTATTTTAGCGAATACCAAATACGTTTCACTTCAGGTAAGTGAAATTGGAAATGAGATAGGATTCGAATTCGCGGGTGAATTCTTACAGAATCGCAGTTATGACGCTGGAGCTTAATGCGATTTCGGTAGGCTTAACATTTGTTATTAATAGTCATTATACAAAAAAAATTATTTGCACTGACAGCAAAAGCGCCCTACAGCATTTAGCTCGTTGCGCCTCTAGTCACAGAGGTGCATCGATAGCTTATGTTATCTTAGTATAAATAGATAAACTTATTTTAAAAAGCATCAACTCAATGGGTTCCATTGCATATTGGATTACAGGGCAACGAAAAGGCTGTCATGTTAGCTAAATATGCAGTTAAGAATGGAAAAGCCATTGATATTAGTCTACACTACTCGGATTAATTACCTAAATTAAAAAATGTATGTTATGACCTCTGGAAAGAGCATTTTGATAAACGCTCATTAGATAAGGGGATTTGGTATAAAACCATCCAGTGTTAGAGTTTTCGTGTGCCTTGGTCACAGAATACTTGCCTTGCCTTGGTTCATGAACATTAATATAAGTAAAGAATTAACTACTATTGCACATAGACTCATGTAAAAAATTGCCTTCATGATGAAGAAAACTACTTCGTCTATACGCTGTGCGTAAAAGTCCCTATAATAAGAAATAAATAATAAAAGGCAGAATAAAGAAAATAAAACAGCAGCCGTGAACAAAATTCGGTCTATTATTACACCGATCCTTACCAAACGAGATAGCGGTTGGAGAAAGGAAGATTTTTTTTTTGATGGTACAAGCTCGCCACTGCCCGTGCTTGTCCGTGTGGTGTCTGACGTAAAGAATTTTAATAAAACCGCGATCGGTAATTAAAAAAAAATTTTATTACCGATCGCGGTAATTAAAAATTTCAGTTACGCGGAATTTTTCAGTACGCTTTCAATAATTTGACTTAAGGTCGAAATTTGCGGTATTTCAAAGTCAAAGATCTTTATTGTGAGACAGTGGTTATAGAGTTGTTATTGAGTTTCACAATTTTAGTTATGCGGAATTGCAGTATCAACGACGATATCTTCCCGTGGGTGTCGTAAGAGGCGGCTAAGGGACTTACCAGAGAATGGGCAGCAGCGTTCTCTGTGCCTTTGTAACAACCATACTGTGATCGCCAACCCGCCTGCCAAGCGTGGCGATTATGGCAAAACCCCTCTTTGGGGAGGCCTATATCCAGCAGTGGACGTCTTTCGGCTGAAATGATGAAAATGATGATGAAGCTCGCCACTCTATTCTCAAGCCACTGCAACGTCTGAAAACCAGAATCAACAGTGGCGACCACTAGAAAAGCGTCGAGGTAATGAAGCTCGACGAGTCCCGGAGAAACATTACAACTGTCTTGGATCCCGCAACGAAATTAATCCGAAAAAGTAAAAGAAGGTATACCAAAGAAATAGAAAACATATTATGAAATTGTCCGTCACCTTCCAATTGCCGAGCAGGAAAGTGACTTCGGCCCAGACTTGTCCTCGCACCGTGGTGGCTGTCACGTCACGTAACCCCTTCGTACCCTGGCGTATGAAGGGGTTGGTGCATCCCCATAGCACGCCAGTCAGCACCAAGAGACCTGTTGACATATGGCGTTGCTAAATTTATTGTTCTCTTGCACGAATTTCGGCCATTTCGGAGACTAGCCAAACCCAAAGTCCTCAATACTTTATTACATTCCACATTACATTTACAGGCACTTTTGAATTGTCAAGGAATCGGTCAGTTAGGGTGTTACTACACCAATCGATCGATCATCGATCGATGCCATCGGCCGACATCGGTCGACGTTGATCGATTGGTGTGGTAGCTTTGGCTGATCGACGGATACCGTTCGACTAACTAATCGATCGACTGCCGGTCGATGGCATCGGTCGACGTTGATCGATTAACTCCGGCTATATTCCATCACTAATAATAATCAAGCAGCTCGATCGACGTCGATCTACAATCGATCGATAGGTCTGGAAGAAGCTATCGATTAACGTCGAGTAATCCATTCTACCATCGATCGATCTATTGGTCTGGTAACACCCTAAGTCAGAAAGTTGAAGCTAGTTGCTCGTTCCAAAACGTAGGTAGGTCTCTATGGAGAAGAGCTAGCAAGAAACTCCACCGGCACTCTTTTATAAATCAAGTTTTTACATAATTTTGGTTACATGATTCTTGTTGCTTCTATTCTATATGTGAAAACTATAAAGGTAATCTAGCAAAACAAAACATAAAAAAGAAGCAAAAGAAAATCCATGCAGGTACGAGCTGACCAATCTCTACACAGCGCCCGTTCACGAACATGACGCGTGGATCAGCACCATTTAGCTCAATCATTCTGGATGGAGCCGAATGATCCAACACACGCGCCACCATCAGCGAGACATTTGAGTGAGCATGACAATGCTCTCAACCGCCATGCTCATTTATGTCAAACACATAATAATTTAGGTAGGTAGGTACTTAATAATTGGCTCCATGGTACTGCAACTTCTGAAAGCCAAAATCAACAGTGGCGAACACCAGAAAAGCGTCAAGGCAATGGAGCTCGAGACCTGGTGAAACTTTACAACTGTCTTGGATAACGCAACGAAATTAATCAGAATAACATATTTTTCACTTTCCTCCAAATCTATCAGGGAACAGAACTAGGCCAATAGGCACAAAGGGTCGTTTACAACTGGGGGAAATCCAGTTGCCAAGCAACGGATTACAACAGGGTATTTTACCAAAAAAATCGAATTAGTCCGTCAGTTCGATTATCGAAAAATATTGGATTCGTATTTTTTGTTTTAAGAAATCAATGAAAACTTACGAAGATAAAATGCATCAAAGATCATGAGTCACAAACCCCCGTTTGTGACGTCACTTCGCCAGTAACAGTGTACTGACATTGTGATGTCACACGACTTTTCGACACACTGTATCGTCTTCATTTTTTGTTTACGTGAAAAAAGAAAAAATGCGTCCAAAATTTTTTAGAAATCTATCTGATGGACTAATTAGATTTTTTTTGGTAAAATACCCTATTAAAATACCAGTAAAATGCCGTCATGCTCAACATTGCCCACATTCTAAAAAGATAAATTATTGCCGCTGAGAAATGTTTTTGCTGTCTATATTACTAAAAGCAAGTCGGCTATCTATACCTATAGCAAAAAACATTTCTCAGCGGCAATAATTTATCTTTTTTAGAATGTGGGCAATGTTGAGCATGACGGCAATGGTACAGCATTTTACGGTAATTGAATGGGTCTTACAATATGAGCTGTCAATCAATGGAGACTAGTCAATTAAACAAAGAGCCAGGTGCACTAAAATGTGCACTTACAGTGCACTTAGTCTGATGGATGGTACTGCACTCTACAATCGGAGAGAAAGCGCAGAAACGACCACTTAACGTGGTTTCTGAGACACGGGGGTTACAAAACCCTTTAACTTCTAAATTCCGGACCGCTACTGAGAAAATCGTGATACAGTTTTCGTTTCGCCCGAATCTACTAAACCAATTTAGACAGGCAAATTGACAGACGGATATACATAAAGTATCCGTTTTTTTCGGACTATAAAAACATTCCATTTATGTTTATTTATGGTCCGAAAAAAAAACGGATAATTAAGGATAGGTATTTTTGCTATGCCTAAACGGATGAACCTCAAAATAGTTTCGAAAAAAAGGAAAAATAACAACCAATTAGAATTAGAAAATATAAAATGTTTATAATAGGTAAACGTTTTTAAAATTAATACAATTGCACGGAAGTTATTTAGATTATAATTACAATAATAACAATTTTCGATAAAATCTTTGTATTAAATCTTACAAAACCTACCTACCTACCTAGAAAACAAAATAATGTGTGCCTATAAAATTTTGGTCATTTTCAAAACAGAGATCAATTTTTATTGAGCCAATTCATTTTAATAATAGATATCATAACTATTTTAAACACTTAGAAAAAAAAATACATAAAGAAGTACCTAATGTCCTTTGAATCAATACACTATTAACATTATCATGCTCGAAATTACATACTCATCATAACCTATTATAATTATTATTAAATACAACAAATAATTGTACTTATATGAATTTTCTTTTTAAGTTTTAAGAGATCAGAATACCATAAATATTCAAACATATTTTAGTTAAGCAATGTTTGTTATGAAACTGTCTCAGACTAGTTTTTAGTTACTTAAGCGTGTATTCAAGTGAAGCCGTACTTCAGAATTTGAACTAAGGCAATTACTAATATAATGATTTTCTTGGACAGTCCAGACACTACCCTAAATTGATGTTCCATGAAATTCAAAAAGGATCTATTATGACTGAAATTTTAAAAAATCGTCAACCCCTGACTTTGATTACCTATGTATTTCTTTCCTGAAACAATTAGATAATAAAAAACTTGTTAAGGAGATAAGATAAAATAATAAAATGATTTTATTTAATTTCATTGACTTCAATTTAGATTTTAATTCAGCTATATGTATGAATTAGAATCTCTTTAGAATACATTTTGTTGTAATTGTATCAAAAAGAATCACTTATTTAGATAACCAACTATTAGATTTAAAAAAAAAAAACAATGTACCTAAGCATTAGCAAAATAAAAAAGTGTACAATTAAAAAATATTGACTACATTATTGATTACAAAATGCCTCTAAATTCTAACTTTTTCATGATTTGTGTTACATGAGATAAATCTTAAAATAATTGCAAAAAAATTATGTAAAAAGAACTAGCACAACACAAACAAAGTTACAAAAACACTTCAAGCTTGGAATACACCATGTTTACAATAGTACAAAAATATTGTAACGAGTATTTTCTACTCGCTACATAGTGTCGACCTCTCTCGTCATTTTTTGGAAGTTTTCACGGTAATGCAGTACACACACTTCAGACATTTGATAGATTGGCTAGGATTTAGTAGAGTAATCGATAAAACCATAGACCATCAGTTTGACAGTTGGCCCTTATTTCCCCGGCTGTCAGATTATTTTGACGTTTCCGGTTTGGGATATGTAGCTTCACTTTCCGACCGAAGTCACCAAGATGCAGCACGAATAAAATTCTATTCCGTGCCAATCATTAGATTGGAATATTTCAAGGGTCCACCCCTGGCTGAAACCACTTGGTAGTGATGTCAGCAGCCGTGCAACGGTAATATTTTGGGAAATCCTCCTATATCGCCATCGCGTATTGAGTGTGCCCATAGCACGAGTGATTGGCATTGTTTTAGTTTTCGTTAAGATCGCCCCAAAGGCGTTCTTACTTATACTTTGGATTTTTTCATCTTAAAATTTAACTTCATCATGGATGAGCTGATGCGCTTCACCTCGTGTCTCCAATCAGGTTTAATTTAAATAAGTTTTTCTCGAAGCCTGTGGTACGTTAACTTAAATTCTTTCTCGTAGTTTCCACTTAAAAACGTGCAATACTGACAACTTAAACATAAACGCTAGTTATAGCATTTAATAGTTATAAAACAACTTGCCCTTCAAAAGAAAGGGGCTTTCTAATATTGTGTTGTGCTCACCACTGCCTGCGATAGAAATAAATGAGCTATTGTTAAAGAATTTGCAGCTTAATTTCAGAAATCTCCGACCTAGATTAGAAGTCCTGTCCTTTACCTATTAGCTATCCCGGATTACCTTTGTTTTAAATTACCTAGTGAGCTCTGGCGCCCGAACCTTATTCCTTTTAGTTATTTTTGTTTAATTTTGAGCTCCCTAACTTCTCAACTTTAGAATCACACCCATAGTTTGTTAGTTAGTTAAATAAATCTAGACCCCCTTAATTTTTTTATTACAATATGCTACAATTTCAAGCAGTTGAGCACAATGCACACAAGTAGTTAATATTGCTTTATAATAGCATGTTTATTTCAGTCTTAAGACTTTGGTGCTAAATTATAATAATGCTTTCTTGCACAAGCATTGTGATCAATGCTTGTCTCTTCTCTATATGAGAACAGACCTTTGCCCAGCTGTGGCATAAAGCATATTACATTCAGACTTTTCTAAACTTATATTATTAAGAGAAAAGAATTGAAATTTTGTATGTTTGTAGTGTATAAATCAAAATAATGCTTTTCAACATTTCTTTCACCAATACTGCCGTACTTAGCGCTGAAGCGATTTCGCAAAAAAATCGTGAAGTTGCTTTTATACCATCAGTTTTTAAAATATGCATCTAATAAAAAGGCTTAGTTGCCTTTTAGCGCTATCTGAACCAGATAGAAGATCCAATGGAATAAAAATCAATTTTTTTTTAGAGATACTGCTTTTGCACTTCGTAGGGAAGAATAGGAAGCTACAGTTATTCTGAGTGCTATAGGCTATATTATAAAAAAATAGAAATCTGTAAGAAAATTTACATGGATAATGTTGCAGGCAAAGTGCTAATGTATGTTGTGGTTTCCTTGGAATATTTTCCCAATGTCAGTGATGCCTACGACACAGTATAAGTATTAGTACTATCTCTACGATAAACTTACACTCCATTTACAATAGCATAAGGCAGAAATTGAAAAAAGTTATTTATAATGCACACTTTTGTAACAAAATTACAATAAACATGTCACAGATACGATAGACGCCGAATTTATTTTAATCTATTTTTACAGCAGCTGTCGCACTTAATTGTAACCATTTGAATAATTTACTGTATGAAATTATGTAACTTTCATTTAGTTGTATTATTTTGTTCCAATCTAAAATTGCAGTGTCAATGATAAAAACTTAAAAGAACCAGGGGTGAACAATACCGGGAACGTTATTTGTTTCACTACAATAGTACTGAATTTAAAATGTTAACTAATTGTTAAAATTTTGTTTATATTATTATATGTCCATGTTTAGTACTTTGATCAATAATCAAAGTTATGTTAAAACAATTTTAATTAACATAGATTTTTACATATTTAAAAAAAAAATGTTTTGCATTCCTGCTTCTACAGGCTTCTTTTTTCTAATGCTATTATAAATGGAGTATAGATAGTACATATGGATTGATAAAATGACATTGATACTTGCCCAGTTGAACTCACCACATCATGCATGGAGGGTCTTAACAACCATCACAACACTTTAAATACATAAAACCTTAATCGCCAAGTGGTACACCAAGTTTCATAGCACTCACTTCACTGAATTTGCAATGATTGTTGTCGACCCACTCCACAAAATCTTTTGCTAGTGCAACTGAAGCTTCCATTGCCATAATGCAGTCATTCTCCGCCCGATGAGCTACTATTCCTGGTCGTCCTAAAATACGTTCATAAACCTTTAGTAGTTTATATGATTTCTTAGGTGCTTTGCAAGGCTCTGTGCCGGTTTCGAAGAATATTTTTCGTTTAACTTTATTTCTTGCTTTGGTTTGATCTGGAATATGCTTCTTCTGTGTGGGAGTTCTTTCATTCTGCTGTTGGATTTTTTGCTGACTATTCAAATCATCGTTTTCTTCAAAATCTTTTAACACATCCTCTGTTATATGCTCTTCTGAATGTGTAATAGAATCATTCTGTATTACTTTATCTGACCTTGTTTCTGCTTCTTCTATCTTCGCATTATTCTGTTTTAGGTCACTAGATGACTCATTTCCGTTTACACCATTTATTGCATGATCAACCACGGACACGCCTGGCTCACTTACATTAGCCTGATCCCTTTTCAAATCAATATCATAAAATGCATTAAGGCTATCAGCACACAAGATATCATCCGGTAAACTGACTCCTAGTTTCTCAAAATGGTTTTTCAAGATTGGAAAGTCAAAAGTGTGACCTTTCTGTGCGATTAAACACACTGGCTTCTCAAATAAATGTAGAAAGGAGTTTATAGTGGTAAATACATTCATGTTGAATGGAGTTTGGTGCTCCAGAAGGTCATTGTCCAGGCCTGAAACTTCAGTGCTGCCAGGGTCGATCATTCTGCGTGGGTTGAAACACAAAGTGAGTTTTTCTTGCACGCGCGGCGCCGCCCCCGGCCTTGTGTCCAAAACATGTCTTCTTTTCACTACTACCATACTTAATTCAGTAATTTTAGTTTTATTAAGCTCAATCTGCGGGAGACTGGTCGTCTCTAAATCTAAAAAGACGTACGTAGCTACTCGCGTCATGTTTAAAACTGCGTTAAAATCATAAATGCTTACCAATTGCTTCCAACATTATGCAGTCATTAGTAAGCGTAGAATGCTATCAGTTGATAATGGTTGATAACGCTTTCTGGACCAGTTTTTATCACCTCGTTTTGTTAATGGTACAATATTTAAAGTAACTTAATAAAAATAATCATTTTGGCAAGTAATTATTGTCACTTAAAAATTCTTTAAAAAACTCGATTGATTCGTAAAATAAAGTAAAAATATCTCAGTGTTTGGTGTTTAAAATTCTGTAATCTGTCTGGCTGTCACTGTCACGTTTGACTTTTGAGTTTGACAGCAAAAGATAATTCAGTTTGACAACACAATTAGTTTCGTTCAGTAATTATATTTGTCGAAAAAGGCTGCTCCACATAGGCTGCTAAATTCAAGTTATCTGTTTACTTAATAACAAAGAACGATATGAATAAGAGGCATTAAGGGCGAGTTGTTTCAAACAGTCATTACATACGGACGGTTAAAAAGTTACTATGACTGATGATGTTTAACGTACGTTAAATGTAACGGGTTGTTTCATGACATAAAAATCCGTCAGTTAAAGTTATTCAAAAAGAGATTTCATAATATTTTGATGTTTGAAGTAGCTGTTTGATAACACAAAATTACGTTGACTGGTCGGTTATGGTAATAGTAACTTTTTGACATAAGATTTTGTGAAACAACCCATTTTTTTGATTAGACGATAGTTAGCGCCATTTTTGACTATTACCGGTCAGTAATGGTTAGTTGAAGCAACCCGCCCTAATGTGACATCGACATCGACACCGATAATTTTCTTTGGACTGCTCTTTAAAAAAAACTTTGTGTTAATGTTCAAATTTTTCTGTAATTTAAATTTCAAAGAGTCAATAGAGAGAATAGAATTATGCATAATTATGCTCCGTTTGAATATACCATTGGCTTGAAACTGCCGCCTTAAGACACAAAATGGCCGTCGAATATTATTATGAACCTGATTTCAATCGGTACCTAACTGGTACTCAAAATGGTGAAGGTGAACATACCACGAATTCGCCAGATACTTTAGCATCTATATAGGGCTATGGAATAAAGTATACCAGTGCAACGTGTACTTACGGTACCGTACTTTAGGTGCTTACTTACCCTATTCAAAATTATCTTTATGTAAGTTTCTTTGTTCTTCCATAATGTGCAGACATAAACTCACGCCTTTTTCTCACTGAGGTAGGCAGATTCTACGGATCACTTGGTACGATACGTACACCATTTGCATCGTTCACGTTTATACATATTTGTTCACGCACGCAGACGTAAGTACCAAAAACATATAAGTATTTTGCCTACTTACACCAAGGTACATTCAATGTCTCATAGGTATCTACATACCATCACACCATAGGACCCTGCATTAAGTACTTTTTTAAACATACTCTCTGTGACTGTTTTACTGTCTGTATAATGCTATGTGGTTTGTCACTATTTATATCGTCTTTCTAATTAAAAATATCATAATGTTTGTCTTGCTTTTTAGACAACATTGGATCAACATTATTTGACAACACGAGTAGTGATCAATATGTTATGGTACATAACTAATAAAACGATTAAAAATATTTACTTTAAGTACTTAATTAAGCATCGATGCGATAACAGCATAAATACCTAGGATATTTAAATTTAGCTCAAAGTCAAAGTCAAAGCATTTATTTCAATTAAACCATTTGCAGGCACTTTTGAATAGTCAAAGAGTCAGTTAGTTAGTCAGAAAGTTGAAGCTAGTTGCTCGTTCCAAAACGTAGGGTAGGTCTGAGAAGAACGAGCAAGAAACTCCACGGACACTCTTTTCAATCAAGCTTTTACAAAATCCTGGTTACATTATTCTTGTTGCTTCTATATGTGAAAACAATGTACCTAAGTGAAGAGAAATCCAAAACATTCTAATTAAAAATAAATTAATATAAAAGCCATGGCAGTTAAGAGATGACCAATCTCAACTGACAGCGCCCGTTCACGAACATGACGCGCGGATCAGCACCACTCAGATCAACCATTTTGAAGGGAACCAAATGATCTAACCCACACGCCACCATCAGCGAGACATTTGAGCGAGCATGACAATGCTCTCAACTGCCATGCTCATTTATGTCAAACACATTGAATAAATAAATGGCTCCATAGTTCTCACATTCAATGTATGTAAGTATGTCATTCGACAGATAAAATATAATAAGTAAATAATAGTAACGGTACACGTTATTCATGTCAATAATAAGGGGTGAGCAACATAATTTTCTTGCAATTTAGAAATTCCCTAAAGTGGCTGTGGAGCAGGACCAGCATTATGCCAAGCATTTTTATCATTGATATAATCTTCCAACTTATAATATGCTTGCCTACATAGTGTGCGTTTAATGCATGTTTTAAATTGCCTTTCATTTAGTTGCAAAATATCGAGCGGTATTTTATTATAACATTTTACACATTAAGAAGTATAGAAGTACGTACTTTTGACAATCTGAAACTTGGTTGATATAATTTGGTCCTATTTCTAGTATTAAAGTTATGTCTGTCACTAATTTTACTAAACAGATGAAGATTTTTCCGAACATGCATTATGTTTTCGTATATATATGCCAAGGTACCGTCATGATATTAATTTGTTTAAACAATTCTCTTAGAGACTCGCGTCTGATGAGATTATAGATGGCTCTGACAGCCCTCTTTTGCAGGATAAAGATAGAATCTATATCTGCAGTCCGTCCCCATAGCAAAATACCGTAAGACATGTACTATGAAAGTAACTAAAATAGACCAGTCTAGCGGTATCCACGTCTGTCAATTGCCTGATTTTTCTGACTTGAACTTAGCCGCCCTGCAAGAGATGTTAAGTGAGGACCCCACTGCAGCTTTGAGTCAAGCGTAATCCCTAGGAAAACTGTCTTTTCGACAAATTCAAGTACGTCCATATTCAATAAAACGTTACATTCACTACTTTTAACATTCGGTAAAGCGAATCTTATGCATTTAGTTTTCATCTCATTTAACACTAAATTATTTGCAGTAAACCAATTATGAACTTTAATCATGGCGTCATTTACATCGTCATAGTGATGTGCCCGTCTATTTACTTTAAAAATCAATGAAGTATCATCAGCAAATAACACCATTTGAGGTTGATTTCTCAGTAAATGCGGTAAATCATTAATATAAACTAGAAATAGGAACGGACCCAATATTGAGACCTGTGGAACTCCCATGTTTACTTTCAAGCCCGATGAATTTACACCGTTTATTTGAACTTGCTGCAGCCTATCATCTAAATACGATTTTACTAATCTGAGCACTAGTTTACCGAGTCCGTAATGCTCAAGCAGCAAAAGTAGTGTTTCGTGATTTACGCAATCAAATGCTTTGGAGAGGTCACAGAAAATGCCAATGGCATCCTGTGACTCCTCCCATGCGTTAAAGATATGCTTAATCAAAGTGATATCGGCATCAGTAGTGAAACGCCCTCTGGTGAACCCATACATAGGTTGATCATGTAGGATGTTATTGCAATTAAAATGACTGAGCATTTGATTAAGCATTACTTTTTCAAACACTTTGCTGAAAACCGGCAAAACCGAAACGGGTCTATAATTATTCGTGTCCTTGCATTCGCCGGATTTGAAAAGTGGTATAACTTTACTGTACTTCATTAAATCTGGGAAAACTCCTTGGTCTATACATAAATTAAATATGTAAGCTAAATAGGGTGCTACTGTCTCAATAATCGATTTACAAACATTAGTAGACATTCCCCACAAATCCTCAGTAACTTTGATCTTTAGTTGTTTAAAAGTTTTTATAACAACCTCAGGGTTTATATGTTTAAATTTGAATTCCGAAGGGCAGGCTAAAATATTCATTTTTAATAAATCAAAAGCAAGTGAGGGCGAGGAAGCTAAATTTTCTGTAGTTTTAATTGGAATATCGGTAAAGAATTTCGCAAATTCCTGAGCAACATCGATATTAGTGCTTATTAGACCACAGGGTGTCTCCAGAGTGTAATCAGTTTTATTTCTTTTGTTTCTATTGGTTTCATCATTGATAATTTTCCAAACAGTCTTAATTTTATTTTCTGCTGATTTTATCTTGTTGCTAATGTATAAAGCTTTAGCTGTCTTGCAAGTATTTTTAAAAGTTTTAGAGTAAGTAGCAACATACTTATTAAAAGTTTCAGTGTTAATATAAGACTTAAGGCCATACAGCTCAAAAAGTCTTTCCCTACTTTTCCTGATACCTTTAGTTGCCCAGTCACTGAATAAAAACTTAGGGCTAATAGTTCTAGGTATTTTCTTAAAAATATTATTAAACTCTGTTTGCACAACTAAAAAGAATTCTTCATACAAAACATTACCATCACTCATATTAAGGCCCTGAATGTTTAACTTACTCATTAAAGTGCTATTAAATTTAATTAAATTGGCAGATGTTACTGGTCTTGACAGTACCTGCACTTTTTGTATTGGAGCGTTGGATTCAAAAGTAACGGTTTGCCCGCTGTGATCAGACGGGAGATAATTCACTATAGCCTTTTCTAAATAGTCGCAGCAACAAAAAACATTATCAATACATGCAACAGTAGTCGTAGTTACTCGTGTTGGTTCTAAAAACACATTTGACAAATTAAATGATTTAAAAAGACTTATTACTATTATTATTTGAATTGTTTTCTAAAATATTAACGTTAAAGTCACCGCAAATGATTACTGATTTATTGCCATTTGTAAGTTTAGTCAAAACATCTTCCATTATTGACTCAAAAATTGAGTAGTTTTGATAATTAGGGGGTCTGTAAACGCACACTATTACATGCCTATCTAGCTCAACACAGGACAGTTCAATAGTATGTTCAACCGATAGGTCCACTATGTCTTTACGAGACTTAAATTTGATATTATTTTTATTAAGATTAGTGAACCACCACGCATCATAGTTATCCGGTTGAAACAACTGCCAATAATATAATTATCATAATTAATTAGGTAACATTTCATAATCCTTCAGCCAGTGTTCGGTGAAACAAATCTCGACATCAGAACCATAAGGTCGGATGTCCCATTTTTGCAAAAATCGTATTTTAACTGAATCTTTATTATTTTTTTTTTCTCTTTCTTTTTGTTTAGGCAACATATTTGTATCTCCCTTTAATAACATTTTCGTTTACGTAAAAATAGTCGGATATCCACCATACATTAGAACCAATGAGTCTGATCTTCATTTGAAATTCTATGGTCGTGAGTAAAATTACCAGAATATTATTTTTGCAGTATCATGTAAAGATAAGTCAAAAAATAAATGTAATTTGTAGGTCTCGTATTAACAACATACCTTGTAGCTCGGATATTATTCAAGTTCATAAAGTCATTAACTAACAACAGTCTTTATGGCTCGGAGCATATGTGACAAGATTCACTGAAAAAGAGATAGCACTATAATTATGACTGCGTAGGACAGAGATAAATCATAAACATGCGACGTCACCTCTCCTTCCGCGCGCTGTTCGTCTGCGTCGGGATTGTTTTCGCATTTGTAAAATGCTGCGGCGACTTGTAGGATCTCTCGTTTCGATAGGCTTTTAGATAATTATTTTATGTGTGAACAATGAATAATCGCACCCGAAAAATATTACATAAATTGAAAAACAGAGATGACGCTGTCCAATGTAAGAAAATACTATCATTACTATTAAAAGTAGAGGTAGAAGCTTGAACCCCATGAAAGGACATGGACTTTTTATCTGACTTCGACTTCGTAAGTAACCGCGATAAGTGACATTAAACTAGTTGAATATACTTTATAAATGTAACTATAAGTACAAATTTTGTTTTTACTTTTAATAATTCAACAAAAAAATTAGGTACGTATCCGCTTTTTTTAGGCTCATTGTCACCAGCAAGACTCGGTGATTTCGATAGCTTAGACAGTGTAGGAGATAATGATTATATTCCCAGTCTATCTTCTTCGGATTTCGATATTGGATATGAGCAAAAAAGGGATAAAGAGAAACGTTTTTCAACCGACTTCAAAAAAGAAGGAGGTTCTCAAATCGACTGTATGTTGTTTTTTTTTTCAATTGATAGGCATACGTTTGACCACTATCTCACCTGATGGGAAACGATGATGCGGTCTAAGATGGAGCACACTTGCCTAGAAGTAACCTATTCACTCTTGACTCAAAGACTCCCAGGTTTAAGCTATCAGGAAACACAGACTCAGGCAGGGAATTCCACTCCTTAGCAGTACGCTCAATGAATGTGTTCCCAAAACGTTTTGTGCGTGTGGGTGGGATGTCCACCATGTACCGGTGGCGCATCGCCGTACGTCTTGTGGTCCGATGATGAAACGGGCTCGGCGGAATTAAATTATGCAATTCTGTCGCACACTCCCCAAAATGCAACCGATAGAAAACCGGCAGGCCAGTAACTCGGCGTCGATGCGCAAGACTTTGGAGCTTTGACTCGACGAGCCTATCATTACCAATGATCCTCTTGGCTCGTTTCTCAATTGTCTCTAGGGCATCAAGCTGGTATCTGGCAGATCCGTCCCAAAGATGAGAGCAGTACTCCACACACGATCGAACTTGCGCTTGATAAAGTTTAAGCAGCTGTTCCGGCGTAAAGTCTCACCTTTGCTAGGATTCCCAACTTTTTGGCAGCCACTTGAGCCTTTGCCTCTATGAAAGGGCCAAAATTGAGGGTAGATGTTAACGTAACACCAAGAAGCTCAAGTCGGTCAGTTATCGGCACGGTTACACCTCGGAAAGATGGAGCTGGGTGGAATTGGCTCCTTTTAGCGGAAAAGAGACACGATTGGGTCTTAGCAGCATTGAACTTGACCAGATTGGCATCGCCCCATTCAGAGACAGCCTGTAAGGCCAAGTTCAAGCGCTCAACCATTGCTTCCCGGAGAGACTGGATCTGCGACCCACCAGCTCGTGCGTCGGACACGTATCTCTCAGCGACAGTGCTGTCGTCTGCATACCCAAAGGTACCGGGTTTTAGCAGATCATTAATATGCAGGAGGAACAATGTTGCCGAGAGCACCGACCCCTGAAGAATCCCGGCATTAATATCCAGCAGTCCGGACGAGCAGCTATCTATGATCTGCAAACATTAGCTGATTGGATACCTGAACAGTTCCATGACTATTATTATATTTATAAAAACCTACCACACCAAGAAGAAGCATGTGATTTTCCAGAGAATAATGAAGAGTGAGATTTGTTTCGATATTACACTTCTGGACACATCTATTGGCCCACCTTGTATTTGCAGTTTCATTTGGTCCTAGCTAAAATTTTATATTAGGTCGAGCAAAAAGTTTTTATGCAGTTTTGAACCTGGCACATTCACAATTTCATTCAATAGTTTTTTTTTTAATTTCGAACACAGAATTTAAAGAATCAAAAGACAATTTGGAGCCTGTTTGTTGATATCAAACAATCGAATACTAAGAAAACTTGGTTTTATTGGTTTACTTGGATTTAATTCTTGAAAAAGTGATTGATATCTTTGGTTTTGCAACAAACATTACTTATTCTTAACATTAAGGTGAGGTTCTATCAATAATCTATGGATACTTCACCTAAAGTCGCCGCCCAAGCTGTGGCACTTATTCAGGCCGGACACAGCCAAAGAAACGTGAGTGCTCAACTTAATTTAAGTCGATCTGCGGTCCGAAATGTTTATCAGAGGTACCTAGAGACTGGCGGCTTTGTTCGTCGCCAAGGAAGGCCACGATCTCGGGTCACAACTGAAAGGCAGGATCGATTCATCGTGACGACCAGCTTGAGAAATCGTCACCTTACCTCCATTGAGATACAAAACCAACTTCGCGACTTCCACGGAGTATCTGTGAGCGCTCGAACTGTTCGGAGAAGGTTAAAAGAACGCGATATGGTACCACACAAGCCAGCTAATGGGCCCAAACTAACGCGAGCCCACCGAACAGCGCGCCTTCATTTCGCACGCAGTCATTTAAATTGGACACAGCAAGATTGGAGCCGTGTACTCTTTTCTGATGAGTCTAAAATTGTGTTACATGGCAATGATGGAAGGAAGAAGGTCTACCGACGTAAGGGAGAGCGTTTCGCACAATGCTGCTTTGAAGAGAGGGTTGCTTATGGCGGTGGCTCATGGACTGTCTGGGGCGGTATATCCGCGAGCGGCAAAACTCAACTTGATGTTGTTACAGGACCACGGCAGCCAACATTAAATGCTGAAAGGTACATTCGTGAGTGCTTTGAACCTCACGTGATACCATACGCGGACTATGTGGGCCCAAATTTCCTTTTTATGCATGATAATGCAAGAGCCCATGTGGCCGGCATCGTCAGGGAATATCTTCGAGATGTGAACATCACAGTTATGGACTGGCCAGCCAAAAGCCCAGACATGAACCCCATTGAGCACATGTGGGACGAGCTAAAAAGACGTGTTAGGGCTCGTCAGCCAGTTGCCCAGACGATGCAGGAGTTGAAAACTGCCATAGAAGAGGAATGGGAGATGATCCCTCAAAATTTCATAGAGCGGTTGATAAACTCTATGCCTAATCGTATGAGAGCTGTGGTAGATGCCCATGGAGGCAACACGCGTTTTTAAATTAAACCTTTATTTGATAAAACATGTTTTTTATTCAAAAATCAATTGCCTTTAACAAGGCGCATATCCGACTTGTTAGGCGTAGCTCCATGTCGTATGGTATTCTGAATTCAAATTTAAAACAATACGATCGAAAAAGATGGTAAAATGTATCAGGTTTAAAACTGCATCAACAGTTTTTGTTCAATCTAGCAATCATATTTCGGTAGGGGCCATCGAAACCTAAACTCTAAGGTGGGCCAATAGATGTGTCCAGAAGTGTATTATTATTTTAAATCGTTCTAAGAACATTTTTTAAATGTTTTGGTTTTTGTTATTTGGTGTAGTTGTGATCTCAAACCTGTTGTGTCAAAACTAGAATAGCAGGTACTTATTATGTAGTTATTCTTTTTTTACAGCTAACTAGTTGTACAATTTCGTTTTTTTTCAATATGATTTTTTGTTGCTTGAGAGCTCTCTTTTATTAGAAAAACTGATTGAGATTGATTGATTCATTCCGATCATCAATCAAACTGATATAGTAAAATAATAATTTCGTTTATATCCCCTACATACTCCAGTGGAATTATGAGATTTAAGAGGCTAATAGGACCTATTTAACAATAGACTGTATACCAATCAAATAAACTTAGAGCCAAAGAGTCTGATCTGGGGCGAATTAAGGCTTTATATTCGACGATATTAAAAGTATTTTCAAGTATATACGAGTCAAATAGTATTATAATTAGATAAATCCTATTTATCTTTTTTTTTTAGAGAATGTAAAGTCCGATTTAGACATACGTAACGCCCCGAACCATAAAGTCTGATGTTAACATAAATAATGTATTATTTTTATGCGCGTCATTTTTTTTGTTAAACAAATAGTCGGATGTAAACATCATCCAGTATATTTATGAACCTAAATAGTGAATATTACGAGCCATACGGTCTGATTTCAACATAATAGATCCATTTACATAAGATTCTTAGAGGCATATGGTATTTAGTTTATATGGAACTTTTTCACTGTACATCGTCCTTAAAAAATGGGTCTGATGTACCTACCCTCGGATATAAAAATAAGGTTCCTTCCGGATTTATTAGGAAAACCGGCATAAAAACCGGCAACGCCTATTCTCAATTAACCAAGCATAAATAGTGACGGCCTTGTACTCCCAAATCTTCAAAATTACAAAACAAAAAAATATTTTAAATGTTTATTTTTGCTCTCCTGTAAAATTGCAAAAATGGATATCAGACCAAATGGCTCTGATGTCGAGAAATAATGTCGAGCTTTGTCTTTTCTAAAAACAGCTCAATTTCTAATTGTTTAGAAGAAAAATCTTGAATATTTTGGTGAAATATTTTGATGGAATCTTGCTTTGACCCTTTTTTACAATTTACTAAGTGATTGCTAGAAGATACCTTGTTTTTGATAAATTTAACTATATTGGTACTGGTAACTTCTGTTGTCTTACTGACTAGTTTAAACTATTATTTGGAAAAAAGGATGGCGGTGGTGTCCTTATAGCCGTATCTAAAGAACTAAATCCCTCCTGTATTTCATTTTTGCCCCCGTTAACCTTGCCTGAACATGTAATAATTAAAGTACCCGCGAAAAACAATAAATATCATATAATTTGTGCTACTTACATACCCCCTAATGCTATTGATGATACTTACCTGACTTTTCTAAATTCTCTGACAGTGTTGTGTGATGATTCCTCCGTGGAAAATATTATTTTAACAGGTGACTTTAATTTACCCTCACTTGCTTGGGTAAAAAAGTTATCAAAGTCAAGTCAAAGTCATCATTTATTTCAATTAGACCATTAAAAGGCACTTTTGAACGTCATAATGTAAAATTTGAATCTAGTTGCCCATTCCAAATGGTAGTTTCGTATGGAGAAGAATGGGCAAGAAACTCCATACATACTCTTTTAAAAAAGGGTGTTTACAATATTTTCATTTACAAGAATGATTATGTTATGTGAATACGATGTATCTTGTATAAAAATCACTATATTACGGTATGTACAAAGTATCACAAGTTAAGAAATGACAGCTAAGTTAGGTACATAGACACACAATGTTCACATATTTACAATTAATAATACAGTAGACGACTACTTCTTCTATTCCAACAAACAATGAATAGTGTGTGAGCCAGAGTAATCTATTAAGTACAATAAAGAATAGTATGTATATTATATGTAGTATTAGATTTAGTCATTTGAATTAGCAATCAATTGATTTTGTCTATACTAAAATTATGTCCTATGGAGCCGGACCAGCATGTTCCCAAGCATTCTTATCTTGGATATAATCCTCTAACTTATAGTATGCCTGTTTACAAAGTCTACCTTTAATGTATCTTTTAAATTTTGTTTCATTTAGTTTTAATATATCACAAGGTATTTTATTGTAACATTTAACAGAGTACCCCATAAAAGATGTGTGTACTTTAGATAATCTAAAAAATGGTTGAGCTATTTTATCTTTATTTCTAGTATTAAAATTATGTCGATCACTTAATTTATTAAAAAGATGTATGTTTTTTCTTACATACATAATATTTTCATAAATAAATTGACAGGGCACTGTCATAATATTAATCTTTTTAAACAGTTCTCTAAGAGATTCGCAGCGACGTAGATTATAAATGGCTCTGACAGCTCTCTTTTGTAAAATAAAAATGGATTCAATGTCAGCAGCCCGACCCCACAGTAAAATGCCATACGACATAATACTGTGAAAGTAGCTAAAATAGACCAAACGAGCGGTTTCGACGTCTGTTAACTGTCTTATCTATCTTCTTATCTATCTTACATGGAATATGCTGCGAACAACAAACTGACAAATATAACTCGTTCCTTATCAAATTTCTGTTCACAGCATGTTATGATGCAGTACAACCACTTTTTCAATTGTAACGGACGCATCTTAGACTTATTTTTTTGTAATACCCATGCAGTCACACTCTCTCCTGATGTCCCCCTTTTACCTGTCGACACCTATCATCCAGCCTTCTACGTACAAATTTCCTTCTCTCACCCGACATATATTCCAAAACGTAATGCTGACAGCTAACTAAATTATCACAAAGCTAACTATAACAATATAAATACTGATATAAGTGACGTACCCTACACCTACCCTACACCTACCCTACACCTACCCTACACCTACCCTACACCTACCCTACACCTACCCTACACCTACCCTACACCTACCCTACACCTACCCTACACCTACCCTACACCTACCCTACACCTACCCTACACCTACCCTACACCTACCCTACACCTACCCTACACCTACCCTACACCTACCCTACACCTACCCTACACCTACCCTACACCTACCCTACACCTACCCTACACCTACCCTACACCTACCCTACACCTACCCTACACCTACCCTACACCTACCCTACACCTACCCTACACCTACCCTACACCTACCCTACACCTACCCTACACCTACCCTACACCTACCCTACACCTACCCTACACCTACCCTACACCTACCCTACACCTACCCTACACCTACCCTACACCTACCCTACACCTACCCTACACCTACCCTACACCTACCCTACACCTACCCTACACCTACCCTACACCTACCCTACACCTACCCTACACCTACCCTACACCTACCCTACACCTACCCTACACCTACCCTACACCTACCCTACACCTACCCTACACCTACCCTACACCTACCCTACACCTACCCTACACCTACCCTACACCTACCCTACACCTACCCTACACCTACCCTACACCTACCCTACACCTACCCTACACCTACCCTACACCTACCCTACACCTACCCTACACCTACCCTACACCTACCCTACACCTACCCTACACCTACCCTACACCTACCCTACACCTACCCTACACCTACCCTACACCTACCCTACACCTACCCTACACCTACCCTACACCTACCCTACACCTACCCTACACCTACCCTACACCTACCCTACACCTACCCTACACCTACCCTACACCTACCCTACACCTACCCTACACCTACCCTACACCTACCCTACACCTACCCTACACCTACCCTACACCTACCCTACACCTACCCTACACCTACCCTACACCTACCCTACACCTACCCTACACCTACCCTACACCTACCCTACACCTACCCTACACCTACCCTACACCTACCCTACACCTACCCTACACCTACCCTACACCTACCCTACACCTACCCTACACCTACCCTACACCTACCCTACACCTACCCTACACCTACCCTACACCTACCCTACACCTACCCTACCCTAACCCTTAACATTTAGGGGGATGAAAAATAGATGTTGGCCGATTCTCAGACCTACCCAATATGAACACAAAATTTCATCAGAATCGGTCAAGCCGTTTCGGAGGAGCACGGGAACGAACATTGTGACACGAGAATTTTATATATAAGAAAGATTACCAGTCCCTTTCTCTTGCCAGTTCCCTGTTTTACACCTTACTATATATCCTCAATGTTCTCATGTTACAGACTATTTACACATGTAGATGTAGGCCGATTCTCAGACCTACCCAATATGAACACAAAATTTCATCAGAATCGGTCAAGCCGTTTCGGAGGAGCACGGGAACGAACATTGTGACACGAGAATTTTATATATAAGAAAGATTACCAGTCCCTTTCTCTTGCCAGTTCCCTGTTTTACACCTTACTATATATCCTCAATGTTCTCATGTTACAGACTATTTACACAGTCTTTATATTTGATAATATCACAACGTTTGTCTTGCCTTTTGTTCTTTCCATGATTATCAAGGTTGCCGGTCAACATTAATTTATTGACAACACGATTAGTGATCAATAACGAATGGTGTCTACCTAATATAACACTTAAAAATATTAACTTTTGTTTAGAATCGATACGATTACAGCATAAATACTGAATATTTATACGTGGCTGATATACTAAGGGCGAATTTTGAATTTTAGTCTGTATAATACTTTGGTAAATTCCCTTAAGTCACGATAAAAAAAAGTTGAAAATGATAACAATGTCACAAAACCGTAAAAGTATTCCAAAACCCTCATTTCAAGTGCTACATAATAATATACTCGATAAAGAAGTTCAAAGAATAGCGTACTCCTTTAATTTTGCGTTCAATATATTTTGTTCTTCAAAGTATCAAATTCGGAATAATCACATTTATCCAAATGGAAATAAATATTACGTGCTATCTTTCTTATATTTGTTGTTTATAAATTCACTGTCAATACTTCGACTGTCTCGAACGGACTTTTTAAAAACAGGCGGCGAATATAAAAATTTAGGGAATGGCTTTACTTTGGTCCTTACCGCAGTGTTTGGTATCAGTTTTGTAGTCGGATTCACAATGATGTTTCTTCTAGATATTGTACACAGACACAATAACGTCTTCCTCATTTTAAAAATTCAATCTATCCACAAAAGCATCAATTTCATTAAAAATATCCGTAACTATATCATGTGGAACTGGATCTCTATATTAACTACCATCTGTTGTGAAATGCTTATATCTGGTTATCACTATGGGTTCATAAATGTATCTGATATTGGCGACTATATCCTAGACTTGATTTGTGATTCAATGTTCATCACATTCGACGTTAATTTGGTAGTCGCCATCCGGCTTTTCGACGTTAATTTGGTAGTCGCCATCCGGCTTATAATACTATTCACAAAATATCTCAACGAGTGGATTAAGGAAATTCTGAAGATGCAAGATGAACAGGATAGTGACGAGCAATGTCTAAAACTGTTTGAAATTTACCAGGATATTTTAAAAGCTTACAGTCTGTACAAAGTAATATTCGAAGTATTGGTAAGTCAACGACGCTGTGGCATAAAGTCTATTTATAGAATACCCGATTCATAAAATATATCCTGTGACACTCTGCAATAATTTAGCTTTCTATCAGTGAAATTATTTTTGAAATTAGTTTATAAATCTGAAACTCTTTATAATATTAGTGTTGTTTTACATTTTAATTTACTTTACATTTCTTTGGAACTATGTACAATATTCACACGAATAATCCTCAGAGACAGTGGGATGAGCCGCTCTGCAGGTTAATATAGAATATATTACTTACCACTTCTGCTAATTCTGCTGAGCGAGCGCGTATGCTGACTGTATGTAAATGCAAGGAACTATGTTTAACGACACTACTTTTCGCCTCGCTGTTTTCCTACGTTTAGGGCACCTTGTTGTTCTCCTCATCGCTGTGGTTTTTTTTTAAATAAATTATAGGCTTGTGTTTGACCGCAATTCACCTGATCTTAAGTGATAATGCGACCTAAGTTGGAACACGCTTGCCTAGGATGAACCGGTTCACTTGTGCCTTGAAGATACACAGATTATACTTATCAAGGAACAGAGAGGCGGGCAGCGAATTCCACAGTCTGGCAGTTCGCACAATAAATGTGGAATCAAAGCGCTTGGTTCGAGACCGTGGAACTTCAACCATATAGCGGCGACGCTTCGCCGTATCTCTGCTCGTCCGATGATGGAATGGGGATGGGGGAATTAAATGTGATGTGATGAATATGAATTGTGAATGTGTGTGTTGTGATGCTGGGAAGCTTTCCAGCATCATAACCACAGCGATGAGGTCAATAGCCTCGGACACCACGGCCTGACATGCAGACGGAGTGCAGGTTGCATAGCGCCACACCGACATTATTCGTCGTGCTCTCGTCGCCGTCGGCGTTCCGGCTGTTTTAGAACCCAACGGCTTGGCACGCGACGATGGCAAGAGGCCGGACGGCATGTCTTTATTTCCTTCCTTTTTGAGAAGTTCGGTAGGCCCTTAGTGTGGGACGCTACGTGCGTCGATACTCTTGCGCTATCCCATCTTCCTAGTTTAGCGTGCTGGTGCTGCTGTTGCGGCTGCACCAAAACACATGCGACGAAAGAGTGTCCAAAGTGACAACTTTATTTTCGAGCCGTTTGGGGTTTTGTGGATCTCTTGGATCGAGGGGTCCTAATACTCATCTAGTTTTTAAGGAAACCTCCAAAACCTGCTGACACTTCTCGTGACCCAAGAGCTTTGCTTTTACCTCGGAGAGAGGTTAAGTATTGCCATCCAACGTGGCAATGTCGCCAATCTCTTGGGCCCATTCCCAGTTGATGGCGACGTGGAGGAAATTTTTGACACCTTATTGTATTAGTTCTTTTTAAGTTGTATAGTTCTAGGTTTTTCTTTTTTACTATTAGTGTTTTAAAAGTATGATCCTACTGACAATAATTTTCTAATTTATTTACAGATATTTTTTCAAATAATTCAAGCCTTTTTACGTACATTAACTTATTGCGATATACTTCTTTATGTGGTACGTGCAGCTTTGGAATCAAAAGAAAATATGTTTACGATTAGCCAGGTTAGTGCTAAACAATTTTTCGATGAATTATATTTTATAATCACTGACTCTCATTTTGTCCAAACAAAACATAAGTTTTATAATTAAGAAAATAAATATTTATAAAATTATTTAAATGTATTTCTACCAAAAAGTAGAATTGAGATACTCCGGGGTTTCTTTTTTGTTAAAAAACGATGCACACTAGGAATTTCTCCTGTATCCTGGGTGCGTTTACAAACATACAAACTCAAATTAGGTTTGGTGGCAGCAGAGGATGCAAAAAAACCAATTTGATTTTAAGAAGTTTAATGTTAAGTGATAAAAAAGTATTACAATTATGTTCTATTTCTAACTATAATTAATATTGTATTATTTAGTCGGCGATTGACCAAAGAATGTCATGTAAAACGGATGGATCGCGTAAGCGGTCCGCGTTCGTTCACCTCACTTCTTGCAGCGTCAGCGTCGTGGTAGCGCGCAGTTGTCTTGTGTAACCAGGGCGCTGCATACTAGCGGTTTCCCTTGACTATTTTTGCGTAACACCTCCCCCCGTAGAACAGCGACTATTGAAGACCTTGGTCGTAAATTGCGCTGGGAGATGACCGTGTCCAGCCCTATGATTGTCTGGAACAGCATAGATGCTCTGTGGGTGTATCTCCTTGGTCCGTCTTCTCTTGAGATGGTATCTTCGGTACGCTATGCCACCAATGAGTACGCATGCGCTGAATAGGAACACGTACAGCGGTATGGTTGTGTGATATAAAATGATATTCGAGTTTGTGTCGAGATGTATTGGCGACTGCAGCGAAATCTCCTTATTGGTAGCGTGGAGATTATCCAAGTTAATAGAGTTGAGTTTGAACAGTGGGTGTGTTGCTGGGCTAGGTATGTCTTTCTTAGGGACGTCTATTATTTTCAGGGCTTTACCCTTTAGTCGGTCGTTGGAGTTTGATATAGTGAACTCGGCTGTCCTGATGAAGCAGTTATGAGGAATTACTGCGAGATAACTTCCTTGTAGTATTTTGTAGAGATCTTGTTCACAGGATAGGCGTATTTTTGTTGGAGCTGGGAGACTGATAGTGTAGTGGCGGTCGTCGAGTTTCTCATAAGCTGGTTTCTGTTGAAATATGGTGACCGGCTCGCATGATGGAATTCTCTGCTGCGTAGTGATGAGGGTTGCGATACAGTCCGGCGCCGTTCGGCTTTGTACGTTGTGTATCTCTTCACATAGATACCCTTTAGTGGTCTTCGGGCATTCAGCCTCTATGTACTTGAAATCTTTCGAATGGATAGCTAGGAATTGGAGATGAGGGGTAAGGATTTCATGATGTTTGTTAGGGACAATAGATATCTTATACTAATCATATACCTGGGGTAAGATGATAGGGAATTTGTAGACTATAACTATTTCGTTACCTACATAATATGAGCCTAATTGTATGACGTCGTAATACTCGCGGGCTCCTGTATCTAATGCTTTATCACTACCGTAAAGGCTATGTAATTTACTAATTATAGACCTAATGGAATTAAAACTTATGACATCATGGTGTGCTGTGGACGTTCTTATAAATGCTAAAACATTCTGTAACTTTGATATCTCCAGTGACAGCGTATCGACGTGGTCGCTGAATATTAATATAGTTTGTCCTAAGTGAGCAAATTGAATTAGTTCCTGTTTGCCTTTATCTAAACTCTGACTAATATTACTAATTAGAGTTACTAATTTTTTCTTGTTGTCTTCAATATTATCTATTACCTCAGAGTGTTGAATTATCCAATTTTTAGTTAGGCTCACATGATTGTTAAATTCTATTATTAATTTGTTTTCGATATCCTGAAGCGATTTTATAGCGTTGTTGTGGAGTATCAGTCGGGACTTAGCCATGGGTCCGCGTTTTTTACGAGTATACATATGTATTGGGAGATCTATCATGACGATGTTGTGCGTGTAGCGGGGCGCTACTTTCTGCCGAGAGGCAAGAGGGTTTTTTACGAATATTTGTTGATCAGGAGAGTATTGGTTTTCTGTAGCCCGGGATTTATTACGATTGTCTATTAAGTCCTTTCGGTGTGTCAAACTGGATTCATGGATTAGATTGTAAGCTTTAGTCATTTTATTCTTGTGTTCGGTGGTGTATTGTTGTAACAGATGGGTGGTTAAATCTAAATCTAATGGGTCGCGTGGGTCGAAGTGTCCTGTAATTACGTCAATCGGTCTACATCTCGTTAAACTATGTATAGAACTGTTATAGGCTAAAAGGGCATAGTTTATCAGATTTAAGACGGATTCATTCTTCTGCTCTACCTTTAGGATACGTAAGTGTTCTAGAATGGTTGAGTGGAATCTTTCTACGATTCCATTTTCATTTGGGCTATGAGGTGCTATTCTATGGTGTTGAGTTTTATGTAACCTTATGAATTCAGCAAATAGCTGGTTGGTGAACTCCGGTCCGTTATCTGTCACTATAGTGTAAGGCACCCCATGATGTGTACAGTACTTAAGTAATGCCTGCACTACGCTTACTGCTGTTCCATCTCTCAAATAATAAACTTGGGCATACTTTGAGAAAGCGTCAACGATAGTTAAGAACTTTTCACTCTGAATGGTTAAAAAATCTAGATGAACGAGTTCAAAGGGTATAATAGGTGGAGGAACTAGACAAAATTGTTGCTTCACAGGGTTACGGTCATATTTAGCTTGACCGCAGACCGTACACTCGTTAATGAATTTTGTGATATGCTCTCGCATTTTCGGCCAATAGTATTTATGGGATATGGGCTAGGTGGCATTCATTTATACCCATATGATTTGTTTTACCGTCATGATATTTATTAATTATTTCCTGCTGTCTTAAATATTCTCTTACATTTTCCAGTTCTCTTTTTGTTAGTATAAGATTCATTGATGAGCTTTTGAAGGTTTTTTGTATTATGGGGATAACCGTGTACATGGCTAATGGCGGATTTATGAGTAAACCTGTTTTAATTTTGGGGTGAACATATTCTTTTATTGTGTTAATGATATCTTCTTCGAGATTAGACTCTGACATTTGAACGGCGGTACGCGTATGGGTCTGGAAAGGTTTTGTGACAGTTAGTTTTCCTTTAATATCGCCTACAATAGTTAAGACTAACTGCTTAGTGAATCTGTTTAACGTTTCTACTCTAATTGGAACTTCTAAGATGGGGTTCTCATTTTCGGTATGGACTGTTAAAGTTTTGGAGTCGTCCGCAGCCTCCGAGGCTGTCATCGTCCTGGAGTCATCAGCTGATGGATCTTTTATGAATGAGTTTACGGCTATTGAGCTTACCTCTTCATTATGAATTTCGATACGCGATAATGCGTCGGCGTTAGTGTTAAACTTGCCTTGCTTGTAAATTACTGAGAAATTGTGTGTGTTGTGTGTGTGTGTGTTGTGTGCTTGTTTTGTTGTGTTGTGTGTTGTAACTTTAAGCGCCATCTCGTGAGTCGTTGTTGGGTTCTATGAGGCTCATTACCCATTGTAAGGGCTTGTGGTCAGTAATGATTTTGAACTTTCGGCCAAAGAGGTAAGGTCTAAAATACTTTCAAGCCCACACAATAGCTAACAGTTCCTTCTCTATTGTACTATAGTTCAACTCGCTTGAATTTAAAGCTCTGGGAGCATAAGCATTAGGTTTATCGGAACCTATGGGACCTTGGGATAAAACGGCACCTATTGCAACATTGGAAGCGTCTGTAGTTAGTAAGAATTCTTTGGTAAAATCTGGGAACCGTAGAATTGGGTCATTTGTTAATAGGGTTTTGCAATGCTCGAAACAGTTAATGTAATTTTGATCGCAGTTTATTTTAGATCCCTTTTTTAGGCATTGAGTTAAAGGTTTTGTAATACGTGCGAAGTCTGGTATAAATTTCCTGTAGTATCCAAGTAGACCAAGGAATCTTTTGATTTCAGTTGTAGATTTAGGTAATGGATAAGTTTTTAGAGCGCTAATCTTATTTGGGTTCGGTTTAACTCCGTCTTTGTAAACAACATGGCCTAAAAATTCTATTTCTTGATTCAAGAATTCAGATTTGTCCATCTGTATCTTGAAGTTAGATTCCCGTAACCTTTTTAAAACCTTTTCCAAGTTAATGATGTGTTCCTGTAAGGAGGTGCTAAATAACGTCCTGAAGGTCTCTTAGTATGTTGACCATTACACGCTGAAAAGTTGCTGGGGAATTTTTCAAACCCATCGGCAATTTCAGGAATTCGTAGTGGCCATTTTCTACGTTGAAAGCGGTCTTGTGTATATCGTTAGGGTCGAGTTCTACCTGGTAAAATCCACTAGTGAGATCGAGGGTGCTAAAATATTGGCATTTGCCTAATTTATCTAATATGTCTGAAATATTGGGTATAGGGTATTTATCGTCGATAGTTTTTTCGTTGACTTTACGAAAATCTATCACAAGACGCCATTTGGTTTTACCGGATGCGTCTGCCTTATTGGGGACTACCCAAATGGGAGAGCTCCACGCAGAATCTAAAGGCCTAATAATGTTCTGTTCGAGCCTTTTACTAATTTGGCTCCTAACTTCCTGTTTATGGACGCAGGGATATCTGTAGTTCTTAGCGTGTATTGGGATCTCGTTGGTTGTTCTAATTTTATGTTTAATTTTATTCGTGAAAGTCAGGGGTTCTCCTTCAAGATAGAAAACCTCAGAGTAACGTGCGCATAAGGTTTTCAAATTCTCTAACTCTTCTGGGTTTAAATGATCAGTCCTGAGACGAGATAAAACTTCTTGTGTACGATTTGATAATTGTTCCGACTGTTTGCTCTCAACGTTAAATAACTCGGCAGTAACAGGACGATCCATAGAGAAAATTATGTCATTAGATGATTTATTTGAAATCTCAACCCAACCTCGACTATTTTTTACTGTAGTAAGACAATCAGAAATTAAACAATTGCAAATTATTTGATCAGGGACAAATACATCTTCATCTCGTGAATTTATAGGCAATTTAACTAACTTAGATGACTGAGCTAGTACAATTTCTTCGTAAAGATTAGTATTTCGAGAGTCGTACATTATTATAGGAATTTCCGTATTTCTGGTAATTAACTTTTTATTTCTAAGATCTATATTAGTATCCCACGCATCTAACAAATCAAAGCCTATAAGGCCATCAAAATAGTTATGGAAATCTAAAACGAATAAGGTAATATCACCCTTTTCTTTGAATTCAGGAAAACTTGGTAAAGTTATGGAGTAGTTATTTTTATGAAGGGTATGCGCGTTGGTGACCTCAAATGGGTCATAGTTAAGAGGTACATTAGAAAAATATCTTCGGACGGCTTGAGGTGATATAAACGACTGATTGGCTCCAGTATCTATGAAAAGTTTTATAGGTGGGTTTTGGATTTGTATATAACCAAGTTGTCTCTGTATATCAAAATTCACTTCTATTTTGGCATTTTTGATTTCGAATCCTTAGGAAAATTTTCAGGTTGCGTGTCATCAATGTTCGAGTTAAGCTACTACTGGGACTTCATATTGCTCATAATTAGTGAAATTATCTGGATAGGCTTCATAGATGCCATTTTCCGGGTTGTAGTCTAAATAACCGTAATCATAGTACGGCTCATAGTTACATTCATAGTTATTATCTTGACGCGGTTTAAAATAGTTGGTTGGCGGCGGGTTGCCAGTCCTACTCCAATCATGTCCAGTTAAAGGTAGAGGTTTAGGTACAAAGTGGCTGACGCCACTCATAGGACGCGGTACATTATTAGAATTATTAGTTGGCTGTATGGGTGGTCTGTTTGGTAATCTAAAGACATTGCTCTGGGCGTTATAATTCGGAGGTGGTGCACGGAACATCTGTTGGGTCCACGTGGGACCGCGAGGTTGTTGCACCTGGGGTGTAATATGCCTCCAACCCTGGTTAACATGCGGAAAGAACTGCTGGGGTCGCTCTGGACCGGGAATATTATGAGTCTGTTGCCTCGAGGGACCGGGCAGTGAGGTTAATTGTTGCACAAAATTATTTAAAGGTAAGTTAACATTAGACTTAAATGACTGCTGAGAATTATCCTTTCTACTAGGCCCGCCTTCCGTGCGCTGCTGCATGTAAAGCGTGTTAAGCTCCTCCTGAACGAACTCAAGAGCCTTTTCCATAGACTCAGTACGCATGCAACGTATTCTGGACCCTAACGGATCTTTAAGACCACGCAAAAAATTATTTAGCACCATAATGACGTACGTCACGTTACACGAGTCTGTGTCCACCACCGTTGTTATGTTAATTTCTTATAAAGGGCACGCTTCGCCTCAACGGTGGTGGACACAGACTCGTGTAACGTGACGTACGTCATTATGGTGCTAAATAAATTTTGGCAACGTTCGTAGAACTCTTGTGGGGTAGAAGACCCTTGAATCTGTAAAGATAAATCATTATACAAAGCGGTCTCGTCACGATGGTCAGCGAAATTGTTAATAAGTGCGTTTCGAATACCTACCCAATTATCTGGAATACCGTTAGAATTTATCAATCGAGCCGCGGAGCCTATAACCTTATTTAAGATACCATTTATGAGAGCTAAATTAGATAACTCATTACCCGGTTCGGTTTTAAAATATGCAAGTACCAATTGGTCACAAAGGTTTATGAAACGTATTAATACATGAGGGTTCCCATCAAATTCGGGCAAAACCCTGAGTGACTTGTAGATTTCACCAATCCTATCTTGAGACATATTTATTTCTGACTGCTCAATTACGTCAACTGCCTAAATTCGTCTATAGCGCTAAGCCTACTAGACCTACTACTATCCGAACTACGTCTCCGTAATACCTTTGGGTGGAAAATCTTGAAAGTTATACTTACTAAACACTAAAAATAAATCATGCACACACAGTAAAATATAAAGTTAAAATTTAATTTTATATGATAAGTATAAGATTAGGTATAATTGAAAGAGAGAAAGCTATAAAATTAGGACAATAAGGACTTGAAAGATTCAAAGTACTTACAACATGATTTTCTTGCCGAATCGATGTCTGGATTCACCTCTGCTGGCGCCTCACGATGTAGATTCAGGATACTCGAGAATCGGTAAGTCACGCGGGACTTCGGTCCTATATTAGGGAAAATCTTGACGCGTCACGTACCTATCTACCTCGAATATCCTACCGACTGCGCCAATTAGGTTTGATGGCAGCAGAGAATGCAAAAAAAACAATTTGATTTTAAGAAGTTTAATGTTAAGAGATAAAAAAGTATTACAATTATGTTCTATTTCTAACTATAATTAATATTGTATTATTTAGTCGGCGATTGACCAAAGAATGTCATGTAAAACGGATGGATCGCGTTAGCGGTCCGCGTTCGTTCACCTCACTTCTTGCAGCGTCAGCGTCGTGGTAGCGCGCAGTTGTCTTGTGTAACCAGGGCGCTGCATACTAGCGGTTTCCCTTGACTATTCTTGCGTAACACTCACATACACAAACAGCCAGACCCAAATACCTGTATTTACCAGAAGCTTTCCTATTTTCTATGAGAGTACGTTACATCTGGTCTTGATGCGCTGGTTTTGGAAACCGGCATATCTAAGTAAACCACATTCAATGTCATGTCATGTCATTCAACAAAATAATGAATCTCATTTTGCAGGCATTATTTATGGGACTTGTAACTGCTGTATATATAACAAGGAATACTATAATTGTAATTTTACATGGTATATACTGCGAGAAGTTCTATATATCTGTTGAAGAAGCTCAGACTGCATGTATACAGCTTATGAATAGCCGGGACTGTCCAAGTAAGCATGTTTTAAGTTTTAATGTCACGTTTACTTTTTCACTGCCTGCCATCATTGTTTGGCGGCTCTCCAAACAACGATGGGACGCACAAGAAGAAGAAGAAATGTCAATTTTATTATACATAATTCCGATTCTCGAGGTCGCAAAACAAATTCAGAGAATATCGGTCCCAACTGTGGGTCAACTGTTTCTGACATGTGCCATTTAATCTAGGGAAACTATAAAAGGGCGCAAAAATTGCGCGCCATCAAATAAAATATCTTTATTTCAGATCTAGTATAGTCCTTAAGTTGATAGTGGTCTGTGAGAGATAGTGCTTATATTGCTTTACATTGCTATTTATAGTGCTATTCTAGTTCATATCCCGCAATTTCATCTACGTAGAGGTAGACTTGTGGGCGAATTCTTTAGTTCGCCCACAAGTTGAATATGCTTGTATGATCTGGGATCCCTATTATATAAAATATGAAACTGCAATAGAGAGAGTTCAGCGTAAGTTCCTCAGTACAATGCAGTACAAATGTCGCATCGAACGCTTATCTTATGAGGACGCATTGAATAAGTTTAAACTGTTAACACTACACTCTACACGCTAGTTGCTCCAAGGAATGATGCTTCATGGACTTGTACACAATAAATTCGACTGCTCTGATTTGATACGTAAAATATACTATATTGTAACACCTAGAACAGTAATGAGACGAGAGGCGCGCTCTTATCTACTGTTTGCTACAACTACCTGTCGTAAAAATGCAGGAGAGAGCGCCGTTCCAGAGATGGGTTCAAGCTTACAATAATAACTTTAATGATATCGATGTATTTGCCTTAACTAAACATAAATTTAAAAAACAAATTGTTAAGCGCCTTGCTCAAAACTTCTTTTTTTTTAATTTAATTATTTCCTTTTTTCTTTCTTTTAATTATTATGTATTTAACTGTTAGACAACGAAAAAATTGTATTGTTGTTTTATATTTTTATTACTTAAGTTTACCAAAACTGTATCTAATATAAGCTAGTAATATGTGGAAACGTAGTGGATTGTAGATTTACTTATAATAAGCATACTGTGTATCTAGATATAACAAACAGTGTATGATTGTTTGTTTCCAAAATAAAATAAAATAGATGTCGTACCTCCCCGTACCTCCCCTGTTAACACAACACCTTGCTGGACCTCCTTAGAAGATTAGATGACAAAAGTATCATGGCAGGATTTGTACAAAAAAAATAAAGATGTTTAGAGAAGTTGAAATTTTAATTCTTATACTCTTGGCTACTTAAAGAGTATCTTCAGGCATTTACAATATTTTTAAACCCCCGCAATAAAAATGGATGTTAAAAGTGTAAGTTTCATACACTTTTCCATTTCCTTTTCACTTTTCCATCGAATCAGTTATAAAAACATTTATTCCATTCCAAAGTGGGGGTGTTTAATATGGCTGACTTGAAAGTTTCGACTGCTTATTCTCCGGAGTGGAACCTTTGAACATGAAGCCTATTCTTAATTTTAAGATATGTAAAGAAATCACTAACGATTTCATGGTCGGTGGTGACTTGTGGTAAACAAACTGTGGTATACCACTCTATATTAACCATTCAACGATCTTCGAGTGCAATCCTTGTAACATAATCGGTTTTCGCAACAAACTTGCCTGCCATCTTTTTTGAGGTCCTTCGACAACGAATGACTTTAGTTGGTTTTGACCCGCCATGGAAGACCCAGATTTTAGATTGTTGTTTGGAATTAGCATCATAGACATAGATCCAAGATTCGTCACTACTGATGATGTCGTAGACGTGATTTCACTCTCCTAGGTTAAACCTTTGAAGAGTTTTCTTACATCATGTAACGTGGGCCGTCTTATCATCGTCGGAAAGCAAATGCAGGTTCCAACGGTCAACTAGCTTTTTCACACCAAACGCCTCATGCAAGATCTTCTGAATGGCTGTCCCTGAGATGCCTAATAATGCCTGTATCCTTCGATATGCCACATGATGATCTTAGAAAAATTGTTGTCTCACAGCATCGATTTTATTTTCTACGAAGGCGGATTTAGGACGATCTTCACGAAATTTGTCACTAAGACTGGTATATCCACGCTGGAATTATAAACACCAGCGTTCAACAATCCGCAGACACGGGGTATCATCATGAACACAGATGTTAGCTCTTCAAAGCACTGAAACTGTGTTAGTCCTCTTCGAAAGTTGTAGAAAATTATTACATGAACATTTTTCTTAGCAAGGTTTATTTTTCTTCGTGACAACCATTAATCCTAGTACTTTCGATTGTTTTAATAATAATATAATAATAATCATTTTATTTCGGACAACTACGAGATCCATAAATTGTTAGTAACAGGTTTGCACTTAAAAACTATTGTTAGTACCGTAACTAAAGACTAATTAATGAGAAGACCACCCACCACTAGAGCAACAAAATACTAGGGTATAAGTCTTCTCACACATTGCCTTACTATTGTGGAGGACATATCGGCCGCCACAGTCTTGAGGATGCTGTTGTGACTGCCTCTTACTCTACTCAGCAGCGAGGCCGTTTTTTTGCGGATTATAGCATGAAACCCATCGGTATGGGTTACCGCGAACATATGAGAGGCACTGCAAAAACGAGGCAATCGCAACAGCATCCTAAAAACATTATTATATTGGACGCGTAGGGCATCCAGCGATCTTTTCGAGTAGTTGACCCAAAGATTACCGGTGTAAAAACTCTGACAGTAAGCTTTGAACAGCGTTATCTTTACTTGGTCAGTACACCGCGCAAATCTTCGTGCCAACATATTACCCCTGACCGCCAGAGCCCTACGTTCCCGTTCAATGTCAGCATGGTCACTGAGGTCGTCGGTAAGAAAATGCCCAAGGTATTTAAACTTTTTCACTCTACGTATTGAAACACCGTTTATGGCAAGTTCGAGTGTACTTTCCCGGCACTTACCCGCGACCCCAAAGACCATGTATTCACATTTTCTTGCATTATATATTAGTCCATGTGCAGCAGCGAAGGTCTCACATACCTTAAGCAACTCCACGATCGCTCCTGGCGACGGGCCCAGCAGCACCATGTCATCCGCATAGCTGATGTTGTTGCAACTAACGCCACCCACCCTACATCCGACACGCATGCTGCTGAGCTCGGCAATGAGGTCATTAACATATAGATTGAAGAGCCGGGGAGACGAAAGACCACCCTGCCTCACCCCGCACTCCAATCCATATGACTCCGAGAGCGCATTAGACCATTTAACACGGTTTGTTTGATTAAGATACCAATACTGAAATACACTGAGCAGTTCCTCCGGTATACCCCTACTCCTCAGTTTGCTCCAAAGCACGTCGTAAGAGACCAGATCGAAAGCCTTGGAGAGGTCAAGGAAGCAGGCGTACACTGGCGTCCTACGATCAGTGTAGTACTTGACAGTATGCTTGACACTTAGGATAGCACTTTCGGTTGACAGTCCTGGACAAAACCCAAACTGTGCGTCATGCAACTTAACATATTTTGCCAAACAAGCGTCAAGCATACTGTCCAACACTTTGGCCATAATAGTCGCCAGAGAGATTGGGCGGTAGTTGCTTACGTCCGAGATGTCTCCTGTCCTGTTCTTCACGATGGGTACTACAATGGTCTTAATTAAGTCTGCCGGCAGGTACGAATGGCTGAGACACATCGTATAGAACAAGGACAGGACCCTCGGCATATGCATGCCTGCATACTTTAAATGTTCTATGCTAAGCCCATCATGCCCAGGGGATTTGCCTCTACTCATACTATTTATCACCGAACTTACTTGCTTCGTGGTGAAGCGTAGTAGTGGCTCCTGCCCCGGGACATGAGACACATAGCCGATTCCCGACACTGAGGGGACTGAGGGGCCAAGTGGAGAACTTACTTTAAAATGGTCTCTAAATAAGTTAGCAATATCCCCATGCTCAGTAACCCCCCCTACGTCCGCAGCAAGACCAGGCTTAGCCTCCAACTTACCTGTGGACTTCCAAAATGCACAGAAATTATTTGTGGCTCGTTGTTCTGCTAATATGTCCATTTTAATTTGCTCCTGACTATTCTGGCAGTACTTTAGTCGGCTTTTGACAATTTTTACGTGTCTCGTACATTTGGTCGTAAACAGTCCCAGAGGTTGGTCTATCAGACAAAACCCAATGTTGGAATCTAAGCCTGGCCTCCCGGTGAACGTCTCGAACATGTTTGTTCCACCCACATAACGGACTACCCCGTTTAGGTCTCTTGTGTGCTACATTCGATTCCCTCGCTGCCTCACAAAGGACATCGACAATACTCTTGTACAACTTATCAAGAACAAGTTTGTGATCATCCAAGTTGCATGACCCATGACTGCACACCACAAACTCCTGTGGGAAGTCTATCTCCCTCAGTTTATTAGAACACATCTGATGATAACTCTCGATCTCAGTTTTATTTCTGACACCCCAAACAACAGCATTGCGGGGTGCAGCCCCATGCAACAACTTTGGCCTAACAACATCTATGTTAAATATAATATATATAGGTAAGTGATCCGACACATAAACATCTTCATCAATACCTACACTAACAATTGTCTGCCAGGCTGACGAAGAGACTACACAATGGTCTAACCACCTCCTACAGCCGTGAGCCTCGCTAGTGAAGGTATAGTAATTTTGATCATAACCTAACTTTTTTGTATCGGCACAGACCCAGGTTTGATCGTTACAAAAACTTAATAGCTCATCATAAAATAATTCTTGCGGATGTGCATTAAAATCGCCCATTATATATATATTCTCAACGTTATACGTAGCAATTATTGCACTTACCTCACTTAACACCTCAGTAAATAAAGGCAGGTTCTCCGGTGAATTTGTAGGCATATAAACCGAAAAAACAATAATAGTGCGACTACCAGACACAGCTTTAATGGCCACTAACCGAGAGCAATTACAGGATATTACCAAGACAGACTCAAAAATACCCTTTTTCCAGAGAATGGCCACTCCTCCATACGGCCGTCCCCTTAGGAGCCCTTCTGATGTGTCTACAGCAGACTTACCAGTGAATTCAAATTCAGGACTTATCGTTCCTAACATTAATATATCATGTGGTAATAGCCAAGTCTCCTGTAGGCAGATCATATCGGACCATTCGCAAATATTTCTTATATTATCAACTGACCTTTTCGCAGATTTACAATTAAAACTAGTTAATTTTAGTTGACACTTATTTTGACAATCCATGTTGAATTTTATTCTCACTTACTTTACGAGCCTCATCAGCCTCCCTATTTGTTCGGTAAATAAAATGAACGAAACGTCTAAAAGTTATACCATCAGGCCATAGCTGATCATTTAAAAACATATCTACCTTGTGTTTAGATACATATAGTTTATAAGCGTTATATTTTTTATACGACTTAATGTTAAGCTTTTTTAAGGTTACACTTTCGTTAGTCTTACTTTTAATGTAGCTAATAATGTCATCTTCAGAGGCCTCCTTATTCACGTTCGATATTAATAACGGGACTTTAATATCAGCCGCACGGAATTTACTGTCCGGTACAATAGAAGCACGACCTTTTTGACTGGCAAAAGTATAAGGTTTCGAACGCGAACGTTTATTTTGCACTAATGTCCACCCATTATTACTCGTATCCCTCACCACTACTTGAGAGATAACCTTATCATTGTTATCTATTGACGGCATACTCTCACATTGCACTGTTGTTTGCTGGAGATTACTCGATGCATTCGCAGTCGTAGCGGCGGCCGCACTGGCAATAGTCCCCCGCTTGTCAGAGGTGGGAGAACCGACGTGCGAGCGCGCACAGGTAGCCAGACCCGATAAGTTAACCGGTTTGTACGAAACCGCGGTGCTTGTAGTGGCCTCCACGCGCTCTAATTTTTGCACTGTCTCACTCCCACACGAACCGCGCCCATCAAATTCGCACGTCATGCAGTCGGTCTCGCTTGCTTCCTTCGAAACCACAGTAGCTGTTTGGGCCTCCACATGCCCGCGATGCGTTGTCTCCATATTATGTCCTTGTAAGACAGAGAAGCAATTACTACCGCCGCTAACTAGTGTCGATGACGACGCACCTTTGGACGAGAGGTCGTTCACCTTGCAATCAGCTGAGTATTTGATAGGTTCATATTGTAATCCTATAGGACCACTGTCCAGTGTAAAACTATTTTTTAAACATGCTCCCCTTCTCAAATTGATATTACTATTATTGACCGTAGGTGTATCTAGTATTAGAGATGCCTGTTTAAGACTCGTTACCTCTAGTTGAAGCGACAGAAACTGCTTCCTAGACACGGTATTATCTTCTAAAATTCTGATCTGATCTTTCAGTTTTGAGATATCTCTTAGGAGACACGTAACATCCACATGATCAAAAGTGACCGGTGGGAGTTTATTAAGCTCCTTCGCCACAAATATCGGGAATAATTCAGCACTAGTACCCTTCATGAGACAAATCATATCGTCTAAATCTCGCGACATTTTCTTCTTTCCCTCCTTTCTTCGCACGGGCATCTTCTTACCACTGGGAATAGACTCAAATAGCAGAGATTTTGCCTGCACAATGTCCTCCGCAGAAAAAGCTGAGCAAACCACTTGATGCACACTCTCTTCATCCATGACATCCAATACATTTCGTAGAAAAGCTAACAGTTCGTTGATAACAACATTGCAATTAGCACACTTCACAGTATGAGACGACATTATTACCGATCAGTCACCGCACCGGTTACAGCGGCATCGCAAACTCGACATTTTAACATTCTAAATTCAAACAAGTTTGAATATAAAACAGTTCCTAATTCAAAATTGCCGGTATATGTAATATGTAAGCAACAAAACATAAAAGGCATGCTGTATACAGGTGACTATGAGTCTGACTGAACGTATCGATGAGACTACATGATACCACCGTTACTTGTTGGATGGGATGGGGCTGATGTAAGGTTTTTCGTAATTTGTCGATAGTAATAACGTGTGGAGAATATCAAAACAAGATAAAATGTAAATATTTATCTGAATTGTGCAGGGTAGGCAATGACTTCCTGTCTTTATAAACCGCACGCCACTGAGTGTGGTTCGTGTTTAATTTTATTTCACCATAATTCTATCACTTTTTCTACCCAGTACCTTTGGATGGGTCGGTTCGGTCTGTCAGCAATCAGAGACAATATATTGAGTTTGTTGTTCTTCGTATCTTTTATCTTTTTTGGAAATAGATGATTTTAGAACTAAACAATAAAAAAGCTTTTTCAAAAAAAAAAGGAAAACCGCCTTCAAAAACTAAAAAGTGATAAATAACTTTAGCACAGAACACACATTACTTTACTTTCGGAAGTCGGTGGCGGTGGCTTTGAGTATGTTGTTTTGTATTGCCACCGACTTCCGAAAGTAAAGTAATGTGTGTTCTGTGCTAAAGTTATTTATCACTTTTTAGTTTTTGAAGGCGGTTTTCTTTTTTTTTTTAAAAAGCTTTTTATTTTTCGCTTTTTAGTGTTGCCTTATCATCCAAATCCATTAAGTAACGGCGACACACTTAAAAGAGATTGTAAATCCTCCAAAGATTGAAGAAACTAAAACGTCATCTAAGTATTTTTTTTGGGAATTTGTTGATTTTCTCAAAAAGGGCTAGATCAATTTTGATTAAATTTATATGGGACCATTTCGGAATAAACCCCTTTCGAACAAAACAAGAATTTTGCAAATCCGTCTATATATGACAGAGTTATGCCCGAACATACATAAATAAAAAATAAAAAATACAAACATTCGAATTGATAACCTCCTTTTTGAAGTCGGTTAAAAACAGATTAACTTTCCTTTCAGAGAGTCAAAAACATCTTTGCATGAACGTGATGCTGGCAAGTCGATCGTTCAGTAAGATGACTGCGTGTGGCCTGTTCTGTGTAGACGCGTCGCTAGCAATCAGTTTGATGGGAGTTATAATTAATTACGTCATTGTACTTTTACAATTCTTCTTTCTATAAAATATTTTGTGTGAAAATAATGTGTACAGAAATAAAAAAGTTTGAAACTTAAACTGAAACTTATATTTTTCTTCTTTTTCTTTTTGGCCTTTTTTGCCATTAAGTATCCTAGATTGTACGCTAGTGTTGGCCTTCCTCGTCCAACCTCGTTCATCAATCTTAGCCAGAGCGTCGGTCCACCTCATTTAATGTCTACTACACCACAAAAAGAACGTCGCCACTCACTGCAGTTTTTTGAAATCCCTGACTTGAGAAATTAACTGATTCAAAATTGTTTTTCATTATTCTTCCTAGTCTCTTTCTATTGGTAGTTCCCTGTTTGATACTTTACCATGTCCTCATATTACAGCCTATTTACGTCGTCGTTATATTCGAAAATAATATCATAATCGTCTTGACCTTTGTCCCTTCCGTATTTATCAAGGTTGCCGATCAACATTATTTCACCACACGTGTAGCGATCAATATTGTATGGTACCCACTTAATAAAACTCTTAAAAATATTAACTTTTCTTTAGCATCGATACCATCACAGCATAAACACCTAGATATTTATACGTAGCTGTCATACTTAGGCCGAAACACCTATCATAATTTTGAATTTTTTGTTGTTTTATAAGGGATAATTGTCGGACGGAACTACATCTTACTTTGGTGAATTGCCTTAAGTCACGATCAAAGAAAAGTTGAAAATGATAACACGATTACAAAGCCATAAAAATATTCCCAAGCCCTCATTTCAAGTGCTGTACAATAACATACTCGATACAGAAGTTCAGAAAATACCGTGCTCCTTTAATTTTGCATTCAATTTATTTTGTTCTTCAAAGTATCAAATTCGGGATAATTATGTTTATCCAAATGGAAATAAATATTACTTGCTCTCTTTCTTATATTTGTTGTTTATAAATTCTATTTCAATATGTCGACTTTTTTACATGGACTTTCTAAATTTAGACGGTAAAGATAATCATGTAGGAAATGGCTTTACTATTGGCCTTACCGCAGTGTTTGGTATCAGTTTTGTAGTCGGTTTCACAATGTTGTTTCTTCTAGATATTGTACACAAGTACAATAACGTCTTCCTTATTTTAAAAATCCAAACTATTCACAAAAGTCTCAATTTCAGTAAGAATATTCAGAATTATATCATGTGGAACTGGATTTCTATATTAACTACCATCTGTTTTGAAATGCTTATATCTGGTTATCACTATGGGTCCATAAATGTAACTGATATTGGTGACTATATCGTAGACTTGATTTGTGATTCAATGTTTATCATATTCGACGTCAATTCGGTGGTCGCCATCCGGCTTATAATATTGTTCACAAAATATCTCAACGAGTGGATTACAGAAATTCTCAAGATGCAAGATGAACAGGATAATGATGAACAATGTCTAAAACTGTTTGGAATTTATCAGCATATTTTAAAAGCTTACAATCTGTACAAAGCAATTTTCCAAGCATTGGTAAGTCAGTGACGCTTTTAAGTATGTGAAGTCTATTTATAAAGTAAAAATTGGTTGTCTGTAAAGTCGGTTTATTGACGATAGTTTTACGTGATAACGTTATAAAGACATAAATAATTATTAAGACGTTATCATCGATTATTAAGACGTTATCACGTCAAAAATGAAAGAGTTGACAATAATTCTGTCATTAATTTCCAGGTATTATTTCAAATAATTCAAGCATTTTTACGTACTTTAACTTCTTGCGACATAGCTTTTTATATGCTACGTGCAGTTTCTGAATCAGAAGAATTTATGTTTTCGATAAACCAAGTAAGTTCGAAATGACGTAATTTTTATAATCACTGACTTTCTTTGCAACTCCATTATAGTAATGTTTACCTATTTCTACTACAAAATAAGTTGAATGGGTGGCGGTGTAAATACAGGGGTGTGTAATATATGGCATAATAACAGATAGTATAATATCACTTGAAATAACGTTCACATGATATAAATTTCAGATGCTATAAAAACAAATTTCATGTGATCGAATGTTATATTTCATATAATCTTCTATTGCTCTAATAACATTTAGAATAACGTTCATTTCATATAATTTTCATTTTGTATAATGCTCTTTTTATATAACGTTAAGTTGAGCTAATTTGCCTTTGACCTAATTTTGATATTAACTAAATTTCAGTCTATTCTGTAATGAATAAGTAAATATCAGGAAACATACTGTTATAACCGTATATAAAAATGTGCGTTGTATTATAGCTAATAGTTAAAGCAAGCATGCAGCATGCAAGCAAGCAAGCATGCAAGCAAGCATGCATCATGCAAGCTAGCAAGCATGCATCATGCAAGCAAGCATGCATCATGCAAGCAAGCATGCATCATGCAAGCAAGCATGCATCATGCAAGCGAGCATGCAACTTGCAGCAGGCATGGTTTCTGTCACGGCTCCGGCGTAGCGGTGCTCCGGCGTTGCGGGGCTCCGGCGGTCCCACGCGATCTTATCGTCGCAGATGGTATTCACGCTCACCACCGCAGCTTCGGCTAACTGGCCGGGGAGCCGGCCAGCCTCAGCCACGGCGGCGGGCGTTAAAACCACCTGCTCCTCAGCTCGCGGGCCGCCTCGCCCCTCCGCGCCTACGTGGATTTAAATTAGACTCTAGGCGTAGGGCAGACAAGACTACGTGAATTCGGTTTCGCAGCGATTCGTTTCTGTCATTAACTTTTGTAGCACAACATATCGACTTTTAGACAATATTTTTGTTATTGTCTATTTATATACATTTTCGTTAAAATAAATTCCATGTGGAAATACACTGATCAAACAATATTCGTTAAAAAATAATTATACTGCTTGACAAGTTTGTTAAACAAAAAAAATTGATTAAAAATTCATTGGATTGTGTTTCTGTGTGAAATATGTTTCATTCAAGTACCTAAATAGTCTTTGAAACAATAACAGCCAAAATAAAAATACTAGAACCAAATATTATAATTATGAAACATTTTCTGGGAAACGAAATTCTATAAAATTTTTGTCTGCGAAACCCCTTGTTTCGCACACCGTTATAACCTCATCTAACCCATACGATTCACCAACAATAGAGGGAATCTGGTTAATGGTCACTGTTCTAACCTAACCTAACCCAAATTAATTAATAACTAAATTAGGCTAAACGTTACTTATAAATTATTTTAAAATATTATAGTAACTGATTATTATACTATATGAATATTAGTTCTAATGTGCATTATAGAGAATGTTCATTATACCATATAAAATTAGATAAAATGAAATTACACTTCTGGACACATCTATTGGCCCACCTTGTATTTTCAGTTTCGTTTGGTCCTAGCTAAAATTTTATATTAGGTCGAGCAAAAAGTTTTTATGCAGTTTTGAACCTGGCACATTCACAATTTCATTCAATAGTCTTTTTTTGAATTTCGAACACAGAATTTAAAGAAACAAAAGACAATTTGGAGCCTGTTTGTTGATATCAAACAATCGAATACTAAGAAAACTTGGTTTTATTGGTTTACTTGGATTTAATTCTTGAAAAAGTGATTGATATCTTTGGTTTTGCAACAAACATTACTTATTCTTAACATTAAGGTGAGGTTCTATCAATAATCTATGGATACTTCACCTGAAGTCGCCGCCCAAGCTGTGGCACTTATTCAGGCCGGACACAGCCAAAGAAACGTGAGTGCTCAACTTAATTTAAGTCGATCTGCGGTCCGAAATGTTTATCAGAGGTACCTAGAGACTGGCGGCTTTGTTCGTCGCCAAGGAAGGCCACGATCTCGGGTCACAACTGAAAGGCAGGATCGATTCATCGTGACGACCAGCTTGAGAAATCGTCACCTTACCTCCATTGAGATACAAAACCAACTTCGCGACTTCCACGGAGTATCTGTGAGCGCTCGAACTGTTCGGAGAAGGTTAAAAGAACGCGATATGGTACCACACAAGCCAGCTAATGGGCCCAAACTAACGCGAGCCCACCGAACAGCGCGCCTTCATTTCGCACGCAGTCATTTAAATTGGACACAGCAAGATTTTAGCCGTGTACTCTTTTCTGATGAGTCTAAAATTGTGTTACATGGCAATGATGGAAGGAAGAAGGTCTACCGACGTAAGGGAGAGCGTTTCGCACAATGCTGCTTTGAAGAGAGGGTTGCTTATGGCGGTAGCTCATGGACTGTCTGGGGCGGTATATCCGCGAACGGCAAAACTCAACTTGAGGTTGTTACAGGACCACGGCTGCCAACATTAAATGCTGAAAGGTACATTCGTGAGTGCTTAGAACCTCACGTGATACCATACGCGGACTATGTGGGCCCAAATTTCCTTTTTATGCATGATAATGCAAGAGCCCATGCGGCCGGCATCGTCAGGGAATATCTTCGGGATGTGAACATCACAGTTATGGACTGGCCAGCCAGAAGCCCAGACATGAACCCCATTGAGCACATGTGGGACGAGCTAAAAAGACGTGTTAGGGCTCGTCAGCCAGTTGCCCAGACGATGCAGGAGTTGAAAACTGCCATAGAAGAGGAATGGGAGATGATCCCTCAAAATTTCATAGAGCGGTTGATAAACTCTATGCCTAATCGTATGAGAGCTGTGGTAGATGCCCATGGAGGCAACACGCGTTATTAAAATAAACCTTTATTTGATAAAACATGTTTTTTATTCAAAAATCAATTGCCTTTAACAAGGCGCATATCCGACTTGTTAGGCGTAGCTCCATGTCGTATGGTATTCTGAATTCAAATTTGAAACAATACGATCGAAAAAGATGGTAAAATGTATCAGGTTTAAAACTGCATCAACAGTTTTTGTTCAATCTAGCAATCATATTTCGGTAGGGGCCATCGAAACCTAAACTCTAAGGTGGGCCAATAGATGTGTCCAGAAGTGTATATCAATAATTCATTATATCATTTGATCGTTATATTTAAAAGAAGTATGTTAAATGAGATTAGATCATATGATCTTTACAGATTTTGTTATTATTTCAAACGTTACACACCCGTAAATACAGACACATGAAACATTTCAATTTTTATTACTAATTTGCCCGCAACGTCGTCAGCGTGTATCCCGCCGCGCGTTATTAACGTAACACAGTTACTTTCGCATTTATAATATTAGTGTGTAGTATGGATTAATACTATATATTTGTTGTTCTAGCGGCTTATAATACACACTTTGTGACTTCGAGTATCTACCTATTACTTTGTATTCAATGTAAAATACAAGCAACAAAATATTGGTATTTGGTTCTGTCGGTCCTATTACTAAAACTCGCCACATCATACATCATCGTAAAGCATGAATCTTTTACTTTATTTTGATGTAAAACACTCGTAACAAAACAAAGCTGTACATACCACTTACGACATAATATAATCGCATGAATGTGAAATTGCTAATCCGGCGGCAATTTTCACACTAGTAACAACGTTTACATCATCTCAAAATGCAATCACAAAACCATCAAACGAACCATAATTACAAAAAAGCGTGTTAAAATTAATGTCGATACAGAATTCACCGTCATTCCCTTGGCGCATTCCCTATTTGGGCTCGGACCTCCTATTTGCCACTTGTTACGATCTTAATAAATTGCTGGCGTTAGGCCTAGCATCGTTATGTCCGTGGAGGTGGTTCTAGTTCAGGTAGTTGACGGGCGACCTCGGTCCCTCTTGCCCTCGTCTATATCCATCACTCATCTCGTCTTGTGTTCATCCCTGCGCATTACATGACTATACCAGCGTAACCGTCCTTCCTGCATCTTATGGTGTATATCAGCAACTTTAAAAGTGTCTCGGATATATTCATTCCGAACTTTGTCTTGTATAGTCCCCCCTTCCGACCAACGCAACATTCTCATTTCAGTGACATGCATTTTCTGTTCGTCACACTTTTTCATTCCCCAACAATCTGATCCGTAGAGCAAAGCCGATCTCACAGCTCGTTTGTACACGATGCCCGTGGTTTTATTTGGCATTTTAGCGTCACAGAGGACCCCGGTAAGAGATCTCCACTTGAACCATCCTGTTTTTATTCTATTTTGAATATCACTTTCGGTATCATCATCATCATCATTATTATCGTCATTTTCGTCGTTTATACCATCGTCATTGTCGTCATCATCGTCATCATCATCATCTACATCGTCGTTATTATCATTGTCGTCATCGTCGTTGTTATCATCATTGTAGTCATGATCATCATCGTCGTCGTCGTCATCATCATCATCATCATCTATACTGTCGTCATCGGCATTGTTATTATCATCATCCTCGTAGTCATCATCATCATCATCGTCGTCATCATCACCACCGTCATCGTCGTCATCATCATCTTCATTGTAGTCGTAATCATCATCATCAACATGGTCATCTTCTTCTTCTTCTTGCCCTTATCCCGTGTTACTTACTACATCAACATGATGGTCATCGTCATAAAAAGAAAAATCAAAGCTGCTACTTTCTAAAATAGTTACATAGCCAACTGCGTTTTGAATGACTGGCATTTGTCGTATTTTATCGTGTATCCTCATCATCCTCGTCGTCGTCATCATCATCATCATCATTGCCATCATCATCATCTATACTGTCGTCACCGTCATTGTAATTATCATCATCCTCGTAGTCATCATCATCATCATCATCATCGTCGTCATCGTCGCCATCATCATCATCACCGTCGCCATCGTCGTCGTCATCATCATCACTGTCATCGTCGTCATCATCATCATCATCATCGTCACCGTCGTCATCGTCGTCGTTATCATCGTTATCATCGTCATTATCGTTATCGTTGTCGTCATCTGCGTCTTCGTCGTCGTCGTCATAATCATCATCGTAGTTATTGTCATCATCATTATCATCATCTTCGTCGTCGTTAGCGTCGTTATTATCATCATTGTAGTCGTAATCATCATCATCAACATGGTCGTCTTCTTCTTCTTCTTTCTGCTCTTATCACATGTTACTTGGTCGTACTACATCAACATGATGGTCATCGTCATAAAAAGAAAAATCAAAAATGGTACTTTCTAAAATAGTTACATAGCCAACTGCGATATGAATGACTGGCATTTGTCGTATTTCCTTATGTAGTAAATGTTTGTGTGCGTAATCATCCTGGAACAAACATTTTGTGCCTTCTCGTTAGGCGGTTTTCCCAGCGGCGCTAGTGCAGTGCGAAGCGGATGAAATGCGCGAACGTATCGATGAGCCTTTATAGTACCACTATTACTCGATAGATGGAGCTGATTTAAGAGTCTCTGTTCTTGTTCAATGAGTTGGGTAGGGTAGGCAATGAATTTCTGCCTTTTTGAACCGCACGCCACTGCCAGCCACCTAGCACTGCCATGCTAGAAAAGTGTCAACACAGGCTGTGTACCACACCAGAACCCTATTGCCTCTCGATGATAATACATTCCATCCGGTCTTGTTGCACTGGTTTTGAAAACGGGCATTTCTACAAAAACCACCTTCCATCCACAGAATACGTCGAATAACTAAATTAATTACGAATCCCATTTTCCAGGCTTTGTTTCTGGGTCTCGTAAGTGTTGTATATACAACAAGGAATATTATATTTGTAATTTTACATGGTGTATACTGCGAGAAGTTCTACATATCTATTGAAGAAGCTCAGTCCGCGTGTATACAGCTAACGAAGAGCCGGGACTGTCCAAGTAAGCATGTTTTATTGTCACATTTTAGTATGCTATATTATTATTTATAATGCCAACCCCCAAAGTATACACAAGTAACAAATTCAGCTAAGTCTCTCGGTCTTAACTGGGGTCAACAGTATCCAATGTGTTAAATATATCTCGGAACACGACTAGGTCAACTAAATAAAAAGTAGGTCGGTAATATTGCGCACTTTAAATAAAATAAATATCTTTATTTCAAACCTAGTTTAACCTATAAGTTGTAAGTGGTTAGTGACAGATTGTGATAATATATATTTGCCTTTGGATGGGGCAGTTCGGTCTGCAAGCAATCAGAGACAAAACCATTTAAGTTTGTTGTTCTTCGTATGATTACCTTCTGCAAACATCTTCAGCGTTTTTGAAAATAGATGATTTTAGAACTTAAAAATAAAAACAGAATTAACTACTTTGAATAATTACAATATTTTTCCTTTCAGAAAGTCAAAAACATCTTTGCATAGACGTGATCCTGGCAAGTCGATCGTTTAGTAAGATGACTGTGTTTGGCTTATTCTGTGTAGACGCTACGCTAGCAATCAGTTTGATGGGAGTTATCATTAATTACGTCATTGTACTTTTACAATTCTTCTTTCTTTAAAATCTTCAGTGTGAAAATGATATTTAATCAAATAAAACAGTTCAAAACTTAAACTGAAAGCATTTTTTTTCTTCTCAGCTTTCTTTTTGCAAATTACCTATTTGCAAAAAGAAAGCTCCTGGATTGCATCCATTTACCTCTGTCCCTCTGTCTGTATTTTTTCCATCCGACTTCGTCCAGCAATGTTGACCAGGTCATTGCTAGACCTCATTGAATGTCTACCCACACTTCTACAACCAGGTCTAGGCTTAGACTCCAGAACTGTCTTTCCCCATCTGCGGTCGATTCTATTCTGGTGCGTCTGCGAATCAAACACTTATATTAGAATTAAACAAGTACATCATCATCATCATCATTTCAGCCGAAAGACGTCCACTGCTGAACATAGGCAAGTACATATCTATTAGTAATCCCAGCTATTACCTAGCACCGTTGTTTTTGTGGAGATACAACAATAGTGGCAATACGCGAGGTATATTTATCGTAGAACAAATGTAGGATTGCAATTTCATCGTGCATTTGTATTACGGCGTCACGCACTGCAGTTTTTTCAGTGTAAGAATTTTGAATTTTTTTACTTGAATAATTGCCTAAATTAAAGTTTTTATTTATTATTATTACCAGTCCCTTTTTCTTGCTAGTTCCCTGTTCAGCACCTTACCAATGTCCTCATATTACAGATTACATACACTGTCTTTATATTTAAAAATGTTACATTGTTTGTCTTTTTTCTTTCCATATTTATTAATGAGGAAGGAAAATATTTATCAACTTTGCCGATCACCATTAATTTATTGAAAACACGAGTAATGATGAATAATAGTGTATGGTACCTACCTAATAAAACGCTTAAAAATATTAACTTTTGTTTAACATTGATACGATCACAGCATAAATACCTAGATATTAAAACGTGGCTGTCACGCTTAGGATGAATACGAACAAATTTTAACACCAAGTATTCCTGCAAATTAATTTTGAATTTTTTGATGTTATATATGGGGAAATTGTCAGACAGTAACTTAGTTTGGTAAATTGCCTTAAGTCACGATCAAATTAAAATTAAAGATGATAACAATATTACAAAATCGTAAAAATATTCCAAAACCCTCATTCGAAGTGCTACCCAATAATAAACTCGATAAAGAAGTTCAAAGTATAGCGTACTCCTTTAATTTTGCATTCAATCTATTTTGTTCTTCAAAGTATCAAATTCGGGATAATTATGTTTATCCAAACGGAAAGAAATATTACTTGCTATCTTTCTTATACATGTTGTTAATAAATTCGATTTCAATTCTCCGACTATTTGACAAAGACTTTTTAAATTTAAACGATAAAGATAATCATTTAGGAAATGCTTTCACTATTGTCCTTACCGTCGTGTTATGTATCAGTTTTGTGGTCGGTTTCACAATGTTGTTTCTTCTAGATATTGTACACAAGGACAATAACGTCTTCCTCATTTTAAAAATCCAAACTATCCACAATCGCATCAATTTCAGTAAGAATATCCATAATTATATCATGTGGAACTGGATCTCTATATTAACTACCATTTGTTGTGAAATGCTTATATCTGTTTATCACTATGGGTCCATAAATGTATCTGATATTGGTGACTATATCCTAGACTTGATTTGTGATTTAATGTTCATCACATTCGATGTCAATTCGGTGGTCGCCATCCGGCTTATAATATTGTTCACAAAATATGTCAACGAATGGTTTAAAGAAATTCTGAAGATGCAAAATGAACAGGAAAATGATGAACAATGTTTAAAACTGTTTGAAATTTATCAGGATATTTTAAAAGCTTTCGATCTGTATAAAGTAATTTTCGAAGCATTGGTAAGTCAGTGACGATTTTAAGTACGTGAAGTCTATTTATAAAATAATAATGCTGCAAATAATTTTCTCATTAATTTCCAGGTATTATTTCAAATATTTCAAGCATTTTTACGTACTTTAACTTTTTGCGACATATCTTTTTATATCCTACGTGTAGTTTTAGAATCAGAAGAATTTATGTTTTCGATAAGCCAAGTAAGTGTCGCTATTTTTACAAGCATTGACTCTCTCTCGGTGACACCGTTATTGTAAAGTTAAGAAATAAAAATGTTATAGTTAATTAAAAATATAAATTTATACCTATTTCTGCCACAAAGCATCGTTGCTGTTTTCCGTGTTGAAGAGTATGGGTGCCGGTCGGTCTTGTGTAAAAAAGGGTATCCCCCTTTATTTTATTTTGATTACTAGCTTTTGCCCTCGGTTCCTTTCACGTGAATATCGGTTATCGCGGATGCAGACCAAGCGGTTTCAAAAGTAGCCAAGTAGCCTATTCCCCAGAGTTTTATCGTTAAAGAGTAACAGACAGAGTTACTTTCGCATTTATAATATTAAGTATGGACTTGCGACCCGCCCAGGCGACGCACGGGTGCAATGTAGATACTAATGTGGTGTCACACAAAACAATATCAAACTATACCTAAAAATCTAAATCAAACCAAATCTAACTAAACCTTTCTCTTTTAATCACTCACTCTAAAAACTGCATTAAAATCCGTTGCGCAGTTTAAAAGATCTATATGTGCAGACAGCAGCATTGACTTTGTTTTATACTATGTAAAAAAGTATGGAGTATAGATTTGTTGTTATAGCGGCCAATATACACTTTGTAATTTCAAGTATCTACATTTCGGTTCAAGGGATACAGCCCGCTGACAGACAGACAGATGGAGCTCGAAGGGTTAGTATTATGGTTTCGGTGGGCACCATTCTGGAGCAGAATATAATATGAAAAAAACCATAGCATAAACTGCATCGCTACCAGAACTGTGAGGGTTAGGAGCTGACGAGGTGATATCAGCATTATCCCAGCCACCTAGCACCGCCATGCACCCTTCCCATCTTCAACCACAATACGTTCCATTCGGTCTCGATGCACCGGTTTTGGACACCCATATCTACATAAACCACGTTCCATCCATAGAATACGTCGAATAACTAAAATAATTACGAACCTCATTTTGCAGGCTTTGTTTATGGGTTTTGTATCTGCTGTATATATAACAAGGAATATTATATTTGTAATTTTACATGGTATATATTGCGAGAAGTTCTATATATCCGTAGAAGAAGCTCAGACTGCGTGTATGCAGCTGACAAAGAACCGGGACTGTCCAAGTAAGCATGTTATAATGTCACGTTTATTTTCATTTTTTACTGCCATTCTTCGATGTTTGGAGAGGCACATGCAGAAGATAAAAATAATATCAATTTCATTATAACTGTGCTCTTGAGGTCGCACTACAAATTCAGCGAAACTTGGTAACAACTGAGGGTCAACTGTTTATGATATGTGCCATTTAATCCCGGCTAGGCAAACTATGTAAAACGGGCGTACTAACTGCAAACTACTTCAGCTTTTTTAGAAATAGGTGATTTTAGAACTGAACAATAAAAACAGATTATCTTTCCTTTCAGAGAGTCAAAAACATCTTTGCATGAACGTGATGCTGGCGAGTCGATCGTTCAGTAAGATGACTGTGTGTGGTCTGTTCTGTGTAGATGCTACGCTAGCAATCAGTTTGATAGGAGTTATCATTAATTACGTTCTTGTACTTCTACAATTCTTCTTTCTTTAAAATATTTAGTGTAAAAATAATGTTAAAGTAATGAAACAGCTTTAACCTTAAACTGAAAGCTTTTATTATTTCTTCTTATCACCTTTTTTTCGCCCGTCCCTACTTGAGGTCCTGGATTGCACGCCATTCGCATCTACCTTTCCCATTCAACCTCGTCCAGCAATCTTGACCAGGTTGTCGGTCCACCTCATTGAATGTCTACCCACACTTCTACGAAGAGGTTTAGGCTTCCACTTCAGAACTGTCTTTCCCTGACTGCCATCAGTTTTATGTTTGATATGGCCTGCCCACTTCCACTTTCTCTGAGTTATCAAAAAAGCTATGTTAGTGAGTCTGGTACATCTGCGAATCAAAAGCTTATATTTGAACTTTTGCCCGCGGCTTTGCCCGCGTAGATGTCGGAAAATATCCCACGGTCACGTACTACCGGGATTGAAAGTACCCTATACGTTAATCCAGGTAAACAATGTCTTCTTTCACTATTTTTTATTGTGTGACCACCATCAGTCAGAGACCTCCTCCTATATTGCGGATATCCATCGTCTCCTGTCTGGGTTAGTGCAGCTACTATCTTTCATGCAAGGTCTACCACAAGGACCATATATCATGTTTACCTTCACAATACCGTAAAGTAGAGGGTCTTGTTTAAAGTCAGGTATTTCTGCATAAATAACATTGTCGATTTGATCTGGGTTGATACGCTGCTCATGCCCCAGCAAGATATGGATGTGAGGAAGACCTCGTTTTTTTCATTCCACTGAGTATATAAAGAAAAGCATCCCCCTAAACATAGTACCTTTGGTTAGAAGAGCCATCATCTTCTTCACATTTAAGTGGAATACCCTGGCAATAATGTCGTAGCGATTGTGTGACTTTTAACCAGATAATGAAACAGCTTTAACCTTAAACTGAAAGCTTTTATTCTTTCTTCTTATAACCTTTTTTTCGCCCGTCCCTACTTGAGGTCCTGGATTGTATATCTGTGATCTCTTTCTGTCGGGGATTAGGTACATGTGAATGTGATAAAGAGTTCAAGACGACCGTACTTGCGCACGTATGTCATGACATCTTGTGTACGCTCGTGCATATCGCGTGGTCCTCCGGTAAAAGATGAGGGGAGCACCGCCTTCTGACCCAGGTGCTCACCATCAACGTCCTGCCTCCCTATGGCATCCCTCAAGTGTACATAACTGTCAGCCCTCAGCTACACCTGGTTGTTCCTGATATAAGTCTACCTTTCCGTCTCTATTTTAACGTCTATACAAATTTTTCATATCTTATTTTACAATCTTCTGGAATGACTTTTCAAAAACGCTGATACGTGTAATGTCCCTCATATAGGTCAACCTTTCCGTCCCTGTTTTAGCGTCTATACAAATTTTTAATTCCCTATTTTACCTTCTTCTGGGATGATTTTTCTAAAACGCTGATACATGTGTAATGTCCCTCATATAGGTCAACCTTTCCGTCCCTGTTTTAGCGTCTATACAAATTTTTCATACCCTTATTTCAACCTCTTCTGGGATGATTGTTCAATAACGCTGATACATGTAATGTAAATCCTGATATAGGTCAACCTTTCCGTCCCTGTTTTAGCGTCTATACAAATTTTTCATCACCTATTTTACCCTCTTCTGGGATGATTTTTCAAAAACGCTGATACATGTGATTATTAATTACCAACCATAAGGCTAAATACAAATTTTCATGGTTTGAACGACTAAACTAACTACGAAACTAACCAGTTTTGCCTTTTATACATTCTTCCCCTATTTTACGCCTTCCGGGACTGATTTCCCAAAAACACTGAAACACATGGTTTTTTATTTTTAAACCAGAATGATAATTTTCATGGTTTAAACTACAAAAAATGACGATTTTTCATACAAACTTCAATCCCCTATTTAACTCCCTTAGGGGTTGAATTTCAAAAATCCTTCCTTATTCCTTGTCTACATTATAAAGGAAATCTTTGTGCAAAATTTCAGCTTTCTGGGTCCAAGGGTTTGGGCTGGGCGTTGATGAGTCAGTCAGTCAGTTAGTCAGTCAGTCAGTCAGGACTTATCTTTTTATTTATAAGGATTATAAAAGTGATTAGCTACGAATGATCTTAGCTGTTTCCTAGCACCTTTGTGCCTGTGAAGATACAACAATAGTGGCAACACACGAGGCACATTCATCGTAGAACGAATGTAGGATGACAAATTCATCGTGCATTTTTTTCACGTCACCACTTACTGCAGTTGTTTTAGTGCATGAATTTCGAAATCCCATGATTGGTTCCCCATATTTCCCATACATACTTTCACTCTTTATTTCAACCTCTTCAAGTATCATGTTCACGACAAAAGGTGCCTTTGTCCTTCGCCAAGCTCAAATTTATTACCATAATTGCCTTAGTACCATAATTCATCAAAATTGGTTCAGCGGTCCAAGCGTGACAAGGAACAAACTAACAGACATAGAGTTTCTTTCTCATTTGTAATAATAGTATGGAAATATGAATAAGTGCTACATATGAAAACCCGGGGTGGGCCGCTAGTTAATCATGAATCAATAATAATGTTTTCTCAAATATATGTACAGAAACTTACTGAATCAAGAGAATAAAGAATCAAAGTTTTTTTTTTTTAAGGTCGCTTTTCCTGGCCATTTCCCTGTTCAACACCTTACCATATGTCTTCATATTACAGACTATTTACACCGTCTTTAAGTATATTTAAAAATATCATAATGTTTGTGTTCACCCTGTCCCTTTCACTTTTATCAAGGTTGCCTATCAAATTTTTTTGACAACACGAGTGATCTATATTGTGTGGTACCTACCTAATACAACGCTTAAAAATATTAACTTGTCTTTAGCATTGATACGATCACAGCATAAACACCTAAATATTTAAGCGTAGCTGTCGTACTAAGGGCGAATTCGTCCAAATTTTAACATCCTACAAATTAATTTTGAATTTTTGACTGTTTTATGTGGGAAAATTGTCAGACGGAATTATACCTTACTTTGATAGATTGCCTTAAGTCACATATCATAGTCACATATTCATAGCTGTGAACCTGAAAAAGGATGCATATATTATCTTAACAGAAAATATCATAGATTACTGCCTATTGACAAATGTACACTTGTGTTACATTCATTCTCCTATTTACAAATTAAGCAAAGATAAAGACTTCTGCCAATCAATGGCATCAGAATGTGAAGTCGACGTCGATCCCTGTAAAAATCTTTAGAAGGAAAGCCATTCTATCAACAATTATATTTATTTTTGTTGCGGTCAATGCAACCTACAAACAGTATGTGGAGATCAAGTTACCGCACAACAGCTGACGCACTCCGGACTTATAACTATAGATTACGGATGCATAATCAAATCAGATAATTTTAAAGTAATTGCGCATCAACAAAGAACGAGTAATGTTAGTATTAGTGCTAACCTATACTCACCAGTCATTGCATCCATAAAGCACGTTATAAACGTGTCTATTCCTCAAGATGTCTTGAACGACTCTCACATAGAGAGTGATCGAGAGCTTAAAACGATTGAGAGCAAAATCAAGATCATGAAAGAAAATGGAGTGTTTTTTGATGGTCTATCATCCCATGATCCCAATATCAAAGATAATTTCAAGGTGATAATAATAATACAAAACCGTAAAATACCTAAGCCCTCATTTCAAGTGCTTCCCAATAATGTACTCGATAAAGAAGTTCAGAGTATAGCGTACTCCTTTAATTTTGCATTCAATTTATTTTGTTCTTCACAGTATCAAATTCGGGATAATCATGTTTATCCAAATGGAAATAAATATTACTTGCTGTCTTTTTTATATTTGTTGTTTATAAATTCGATTTCAATATCAGAAGATTTTATGTTTTCGATAAACCAAGTAAGTATAAAATGACATAAATTTTATAACCACTGACTCCATCTCTTGGTGACTCCCTTAAAGTAATGATATACCTTTTTCTGCCACAAAGTGTTCCGGGTTGAAGGGTTTGGGTGCTAGTGTAATTACAGGCACATGAGACATTTCAATTTTAATTTCGTAGTCATCATTATCGTCATGATCATCGTAATCGTCGTCCTCATCATCATCATCGTCGTCATCATCATCATCAACATCATCGTAATCCAAACCCAACAATCAACGTTACTAAAATAAAAGCAGAAGTTCGGGCCACCTCTAGGCCTGAAGTTAGCACTCAGATCATTCGGAATTGCTTACACCAGGCTGGATTATGAGCACAGAGATTTTGGCGAGCTGAACTGAATTTCCGGCAACGTCAACGACGGAGATTGCAGTGGGCTAGGCTCGGCTAAATAAAGAAGAAAACATTTGGCAAAACTGTCCCTTCGTTGACAAATCGCGAATCAGTACTCATCCAGTTAACCGACGTTTGGGTGCTGGTGTAATTACAGGCACATGAGACATTTCAATTTGCATTTTGTAGTCATCATTATCGTCATGATCATCGTAATCGTCGTCGTTATCATCATCACCGTCGTCATTGTCGCCGTCAACATCATTGGTGTCATCATCATCATCAACATCATCGTAATCGTCGTCGTTATTATCCTCACCGTCATCATCGGCGTCGTCGTCGGCATCATGAACATAATCATCATCATTGTAGTCTTCATTTGCACCATTATCATCATTGTCATCATCTTCATCATCGTTATTGTCGTAATCGTCATTATGGTCATCATCGTAGTCATAATCGTCATCAATATTATTGTCGAAATCATTATCATTATCACCATCATCATCATGATCGTCGTCGTTATTAAAAGAAAAATCAAAAGGTGCTACTTTCTAAAATAGTTGCATAGCCAACTGCGTTTCGAATGGCTGTCAACTGTCGTATTTCGTTGTGTAGTAAATGTACAAAAGGCAATGTCTTACTTTTGCGTTTGTGTGCGTAATAGACGACGGCGAACCACATTTTCCAGGCTTTGTTTCTAGGTCCCGTAAGTGTTGTATACATATATCGTATCCGGTCAATAGAATGAACGTGAAACGCAAAGACAATAAATAGTCTATGGTGAAACAACGGATCGCAAGCGCACCATTATTGAGAACACGTGATCAACCACCACCATTTTGGCGCGCTTCTACAGAGTCGTGATGTTTTGAGCCGACAGCGAGGAAGACATTCAGAATCCAGTGTCTGATCGCAACGGAGCTAATACGTCCCGAAACTGTACCTACGATTCGTTGTTGAAGTGAAGTGCCTATGTCTATGATGAAAGGAATTTACTTGTACAATCCGTATCCAACAACAAATTACTCTGGAAAAATGTAAAAACCATCACACACTCAAATAGATTAAAAAGTCAAAACGTAGAACTATTAAACAAAAAAACAACCCCCATAGAGTCTATTAACTATGTTAATTCTTATTTTGCTAATATTGGAGAACAACTTGCTAAAAAAATTCATTCTGATTTAAATAACACACTTAACCCAACAAATGCACTAAGATCACAACTAAATACCTTTGTACTACTAGACACGGACGATTCAGAAGTACATTGTATTCTGATGAATCTGAAATCCGATAGTGCCCCTGGGTGGGACAATGTCTCGACAAAATTTTTAAAACATATAAGAAAGGAAGCTTAAATTATTTGCTGAATTTCATCTTGACATGGTGAACTCATATTAATTTTATTGAATGTGTTAAAAATATATGTTAGATGAGTCTTTACTACTATAATAGCTAAAACTGTTTGCATGCCTTAGATAAAGGTAGTTAGTATAAGGATCTTTCAGAACTAAACATCTGTAACATGTACCTACTCTCATTGCAAATAAAGAACTATTCTATTCTATTCTACTCTATTCTAAGCTATGCCCATCATAACCCACCTTGCCAATCTCTGCTTCCAAGAGGGTGTTTTCCCGGCTCCTCTAAAACAGTCCGTTATAACTCCAGTTTACAAGGGTGGGGACAGTGACGAAGTCAGCAACTATAGGCCTATTTCCGTTTTACCCTCAATTTCAAAAGTGCTTGAAAAACTCATAAATATTAGACTGACAAATTATTTAAAAAAATTTAATCTTATATCTAACTCACAGTTTGGCTTTAGGCAAGGTGTCTGTACTGAGAATGAAGTAACTGCGTTAAGTTCTCTCGTAGCTGAGCATCTTGATAAAGGAAACAGATGTCTTTCTGTTTTCTTAGACCTCAAAAAAGCGTTCGACACCGTCTCTGTCCCAATCCTTGTGAACAAGTTAGAACAAGCCTGAATAAGGGGCAAAGCACTCAGTTTACTTAAAGACTACCTCTCCAACAGGAAACAAAGAGTAAAAATAGGACAGTACTCTAGTGACTGGGTAGATGTATCCTACGGCGTCCCACAGGGTAGCGTTCAAGGACCTACCCTCTTTCTCCTTTACATTAACGATCTCTGTAATATGGAAATAGAAAATGCTAAAGTATTCTCTTACGCAGATGATACATCTATCGTGTTCTATGGTCCATCCTGGCACAAAGTTAAACTGAGTGCAGAGGCAGGAATGGCTCGGGTAGCTGAATGGCTAAAAAGTAGCTTGCTTTCCCTTAATACTAATAAAACCAACTACGTATGCTTTAGTATCAGTAACCGAACGCAGCCTATTGAAGAGTTCGATTTGAAGGTACACATATGTGGAAACATGTCCAGTATGAGTTGTGATTGCCCATGCATTGAGAAAGTAGCTCAAACTAAATATCTTGGAGTTGTGTTAGATCAAGCACTGTCCTGGTACCCTCATCTTGAGCAAACATCTGGGAGAATAAGGAAACTCTTTGTTCCAAAAATTGTTCCAACTAAATTAGAGAGTTGTAAGAACCGTCCCAGAAATCTCCTAAATGAAATATATGTGGCACTGGTCCAATCTGTGCTATTATATTGTATTCCAATATGGGGCGGTGCTGCAAAAACAAAATCTATACATTTAGAACGAGCACAGCGTGCATTAATAAAACAGATGTATTTTAAAAATAAAAGATTTCCTACTTCAAGTCTATACCAAATAAGTAACTTACTCTCTGTAAGGAAACTGTACATTCTCCAAATTATTCTAAAAAAACATAAAACCCTATCTTATAATGATAAAGAAAAATCTAAAAGAAGAAATGATCTAGTTCTCCAAGTACCCCAAACTAAAACTAGATTTGCATACAAACAATTTAATAAACGCTCTAGTCAACTGTATAACAAAATTAACAAACACGTTTATGTATATAATAAAAATTACCACGACTGTAAAAAAAGTATAATAGACTGGATTAAATCACTTACCTACGATGAAACGGAGGCACTTCTGGAACACGTTGAGTAGCCAAAACATATACAAAACATATACATTATATATAATATACCATAACTTAAAACTACACACACTATACTACACCATATATCTCATCACACACTAGACTCACACACATCACATCACTTCTCATCACATCTCATTACATCACATCACATAACACCACATCACATCACATGACATCACATCACATCACACCTCACCATACCACTCTACACTACACCACACTACACCACACCACACCACAACACACATAGCGCTTGCGCAAGCATTGACTGGGAATATGTTTTAATTTACTGTTAATAAATTAACTAAAACTGCAACTTTATATTTGTTTTTTAAATTTCTTAAGATTACTTTGTAAATAAAATAAAAAAAAAATGTACCTACTTACATTGCATATTTACCCTAAGGTCACAGTACACTATAATATTAACTGTGTTAGTCTTATGTGTACGACAATGATGTATAAAGAGCGGAGCCTCCTAATACAGGCATTGTTTGCTTAAATGGAGGCTTCAAACACGTTAACATGTAATGTACTTTCTTATTGACACAATAAACTATTTTGTATTTTTGTATTGTATTGTCTATGTCTAAGTGAACCTATGTCTATGTTAATTATAGTGTCTGAGTTTATTTTAAATTAATTGTGGTAAATTGTGGTTTTAATAAACGCCGTGTACTGGTATCCTTTATCCAGTGTGTTTTTATTGCACGAAACCCATATTCTGCCCACATGATGACTGAATCTAACGGACTAAATCCTGACTGATTCGACACATATATAACAAGGAATGTTATATTTGTAATTTTCCATGGTGTATACTGCGAGAAGTTTTATATATGTGTTGAAGCCCCCGATATCTCAGGGGCTTTTGATAACGCATGGTGGCCTATGCTGCTACTTAATATGAAAACCCGTGGTTGTTACAGAAACATCTATACTCTTGTTTACTCGTACTTTTTAAACGGCTCCGCGAAGCTCAAACTTGGACATCATTCTATGTCGAAGGCTCTAACCATGGGATGTCCTCAAGGTTCAGTTATCAGTCCATATTTATGGAATGTAGGTTTTGATGATTTGCTTGCGATTCCACTTCCTTGCGGTTGTTCATTAACCGGTTACGCGGACGATAGCCTTCTGCTTATTCAGGCAAGCACCCGGGCTGAGCTTGAGAATTTGGCTGACACATGCCTTCGCTTAATATCTCAGTGGGGCGACCGAAACCGTCTAACCTTTGCACCTCACAAAACCTATCAACTTATTTAAAAAGATAATCTTAAATCATGTTCTAGTATTAAATTTAATAACGTTCCCGTTAAAAGAAAACAATCAGTGTGCTACCTTGGCCTGGTCTTAGAGAAAAACTTTTCATTTATTGACCACATAAAAACAGTTGGCGAAAAAGCTAAAAAGAACTTTTATGCCTTGACGAGTATATCTAAAGCCACTTGGGGTCTATCATTTTTAACTTTAAAAACTATTTATGGGGCTACCTATTTGGGATGTATGTGCTACGGAGCACCTGTTTGGGCTGATAGGGCCACCATAGGGGCGGTACGACGTAAATTGCTTCAAAGTCAACGTTTGGCTTTAATATTTTTATGTAAAGCATATAGGACCGTTAGTACTGAAGCCCTTCCGGTTCTAGCAGGCGTGCTTCCAGTCGATCTTGAGGTGCAACGACGTGCTGCAATGTACTATTCCGCGCGAGAGACCATGGACGCAAACTTTTTAACTCAACGTGACCGCGCTAAGATCTCTAGATTATTTAAACCACAGACTGACGTCTGGGAGGAACTTTTATCCGAGTGGCAGTGTAGGTGGGATGATTCTAGCAAGGGCCGTCACCTTCATCTGTTCTTTCCATCCGTTCGTGAGCGGCTGGCCAGGACATGGCTGGAGGTGGACCACTGTGTTGCCCAATTTCTAACAGGTCATGGCAACTTTAAAAGTAAATTATTTTCTTTCAAGCTTGTTGCTCCGCCTTTGTGTCAATGTTCTACATCTGACTGTGAATACGAACAATCTGCACATCATATCTTATGGGAGTGTATTCTTTGGCAGAAAGAACGCAATATTATGTTAGATAGCGTACAGGCTACATCCGGAGCGGTTTATTATGCGGACCTTGTGGAAACTAGAACAAATTTCCGTGCGTTCAAGCGATTTTGCCATACCTACTATTGGAATCAAATTTAATGTAACAGCTCACTTTTTAGGGCCCAGTAAATATAATAAATAATCTGTCTCCTGCTTGATTTGGAGGGAAGTGGAAAATATGTTTTTCTTACTCCTCTGCTGTTCTATTCTGATTAATTTCGTTGCGGGATCCAAGACAGTTGAATCGTTTCTCTGGGACTCGACGAGCTTCATTGCTCTGGCGCTTTTCTGGTGGTCGCCACTGTTGATTCTGGCTTACAGGAGTTACAGTGGTTAGGGAATAGTGTGGCGGGCTTGTCCCATTAAAAAAAATATGTGTTGAAGAAGCTCAGCCGGCGTGTATGCAGCTGACTATGAACCGGGACTGTCCAAGTAAGCATGTTTTATTGTCACATTTTAGTATGCTATATTAATAATTCCAACCCTCAAAGTATACACAAATAACAAATTTAGCGACTCTCGGTCTTAACTGGGGTCAACAGTATCCGATGTGTAAAAAAATCTCAGAACTCGGCCAGGCAAACTAAATAATAAAAAGGAAGTCGGTAATATTGCGCACTTTAAATAAAATAAATATCTTAATTACAGACCTTGTCTAGCCTATAAGTTGTAAGTGGTTAGTGACAGATTGCGCTAATTTGTATTTTCTACTCAATGCCATTGGATGAGACAGTTCGGTCTGCCAGCAAACAGAGACAATACCATTTAAGTTTGTTGTTCTTCGTATGATTACCTACTGCAAACATCTTTAGCTTTATTTAAAATACGTAGATGATTTTAGAACTGAACAATAAAAACAGAATTAACTACTTTGAATAATTACAATTTCTTTCCTTTCAGAGAGTCAAAACATCTTTGCATGAACGTGATCCTGGTAAGTCGATCGTTCAGTAAGATGACTGCATGTGGCCTGTTCTGTATAGACGCTACGCTAGCAATCAGTTTGATAGGAGTTATCAGAAATTACGTCATTGTACTTTTACAATTATTCTTTCTTTAAAATCTTCAGTGTGAAAATGATGTTTAATCAAATAAAACAGTTTAAAATTTAAACTGAAAGCATTTTTTTTCTTCGCAGCTTTCTTTTTGCAAATAGGTATCCTGGATTGCATCCATTTGCCTCTGTCCCTCTGTCTGTATTTTTCCCATCCGACTTCGTCCAGCAATGTTGACCAGGTCATCGGTAGAGCTCATTGAATGTCTACCCACACTTCTACAACCAGGTCTAGGCTTAGGCTTATAGTATATGTTGTAACACATACTATATTTACTTTTTATAAGCATGCAATCATTTTACATAATTGCTATCTTTAGGAGCGGCTGATAACTCCTCTTAAATAAGCCTACATCAATACTATTTAAGGGCTATCCCCTTGATCTTTTTCCCCATATCTATGGCTATACTCTGAAAGCCATAGGTATCTTCAGGAGCGGATGATAACTCCTCTTAATTAAGCCTACATTACAATCGATCAAGGCCTATCCCTTGATATAAATCTTCATCTTATTAATGGTTTTAAACGCGAGCGGATTGCAACTCCGAAAATAAGGCATATTGTTATTGTTTCTAAGTCCGTAGGATCATGGAGTGTGAATCCTATTTGACTTTAATTTTGTAAGATGTCGGTGTGTTTGATTGAGTTATGAAAGTTTGTGAATGCTGAAATACTATAACCTTCTCAAAATTTTTGTTCTAGGCCAAAAAAATTTCTCGGGTCGTTGGGGATATAATATAGTATATGTTGTAACACATACTATATTTACTTTTTATAAGCATGCGATCATTTTTCATAATTGCTGTCTACATATTATAATACTTGTTTTTATAGATTCATGGAATCTTTTATAATATAAATGGGCCTTTAAAGGTACTTACATTATAAACATTATAAACTTACTTACATTATAATAATAATAATAATAATATTTATTGCCAGTTTACAATTGTTTAACATTATATCGTAGCTAGGTCAACACGTAACAATGCATCGCAGTAAAATTGTAAATTTTTACACAAGAGTTTAGACCTCTGACTCCCTGGAGTCAGAATGAAGTCAGGGTTCTCAGTAATGACGTGTAATCAAGTATTGACATTAAATTACATAATATGGTTCAAAATTAACGGTCACTCGCTGTAGACGTACATAAAGTTAAGACAATTTAGCAACAAAAATTAGAAATAAAAGGAAAGTACAATTAAAAAATATATAACATGAAACCTCGCTGTGTAATGTGTGTGTAAGGTGTTTATGTGTGCGTAAGATGTTTATGGGTGTATGTATGTATGTGTATATGTATGAAATGGTAAGTATATTATGTGTATAATAGTAAGTTTTCTACCTCCTCATAGTTAAGGCTCTTGCATTCAAATTTATTCAGGGTATAAATTTTACATTGCTTGTTTATTAAGTTATAAACAAGGCCACCAAGAACTTGAAAATGACGCCCAGCCAATTTTGTTTTATGCCTCTCTACTGGGCATACTTCTGTTGCTCTGCGCCTTGCTAAACGAGCAGGATCGTAATGCAAGGACGTGTGCTTACGTAAAGTGATAAGTAGCACAAGGAGCTGTCTCACGGTCATGACCTGGCAGTCCTTATACAACTGTACAGTACTGAAGCGATAATGCTTGAAAGTCATGACCTTGAGGACCGCCCTTTGCGCCCTTTCCAGATGAATGAAGTAAGTCTTCGGGGCGCCACCCCAAACAGTTATGGCGAAAGACAATATTGACTGTCATAATGAAAAATAAACCATCTTCAACTTATGAATGTCTGCGCTATACCGTAATTTTTTAAAAATTGTAATTAGTTTCCGCACCTGGCTCGACAGCCCTTTAATTTGAGGATTCCAAGATAAGGTTATCTATTAAAACACCGAGATATTTAACAGTAGCGGTTCTATTCCATCGAGCATAAATGTATTTTAGTTCCCTTTTTATAAATCTGGAAAATAAATAATTTTTATTTTATTTTTATTTTATTAAAAGAGGAACAGTAAACAGCTGCATTATATGATATTAACATAATATAATGTTTTGTTATGACATGTTTGTCAATGACAGTTGTCAATCTTAACAATTGTCAGTAATTCTTTTAATTAGTTTACGGCTTATATAACTTAAAACCTTCGAACTGATGTCGAATATATGTGTGTATTGCTGTATTTTATACTAAACAGCTGGACACCCGCTAATGTATCTGGTGTTCTTAAAAACCCTATACGCACTAATCAAATAAAAATAACTGGCAGTCTACAGTAATTGATTCTGGCCGGTACTATAATACCCCGCTATATGACCATACGGGCGTTCTGGAATTAGAATTTATACTTGGAAAGTATTATGAATTTCGGAAGAGTGGACAGGAAAGAAACCTGTCAAATGGGTCAGTCTAAATCTCGCCGTCGCTTGAGTAACACGCTGATTTCAGTAAATCAGCACTACTTTTACACAGCATTACTTTTAGTTGTGGACCGGTAGACTTGTAGTCTACCGGTTCACTAGGTAACGGTCCTGAGTCGTGCCGTCATGCTGTCGCGTGCCTGCTGCTCCCAGGGCGGGTCTTACTGTTAAGATCCGCGGGGACTTCCGTCCCAAAGCTAGGAGCCGACCGCGGCAGTCTTATCTTCGGCCGATCCTGTTTGCCGGCCAGGCTGTGGAGTCTGGTTAACTCAGCCTAACTTAGTGCGTCTAGGTTAGTGTTTTTATATCTCTGTTTTTGATAACTCATCGCATTATTTCGAGAGCTTTATAAATAGCTTTTTATTTCATAAAGTAGTTAAATTGTTACAGACTCCAGAACTGTCTTTCCCCATCTGCGGTCGGTTCTATTCTGGTACGTTTGGTAATTAAACAAGTGCATCATCATCATCATCATTTCAGCCGAATGACGTCCACTGCCGAACATAGGCAAGTACATAGCTATTAGTAATCCCAGCTACTACCTAACACCGTTGTTTCTGTGGAGATACAACAATAGAAGCAATACGCGAGGAACATTTATCGAAGAACAAAATATGTAGGATGGCAATTTCATCGTGGATTTGTACCACGTCGTCACTCACTGCAGTTTTCTTTGTGTATGAATTTTGACATCCCTTACTTGAGAAATTGACTGAATCAAAGTTTTTATTTATTATTATTCCCAGTTCCTTTATCTTGCCAGTTCCCTTTTCAGCACCTTACCATATGTCCTCATATTACAGACTATTTACGCCGTCTTGATAATAAAAAATATCACAATGTTTGTCTTTCTTCTTTCCATATTTATCATAGACTAATGAAAATTTTTATCAAGGTTGCCGATTACCATTAATTTATTGACAATACGAGTAGTAATCAATAATGGTGTATGGTGCCTACCTAATAAAACGCTTAAAAATATTAACTTTTGTCTAGCATCAATACGATCACAGCATAAATACCAAGATATTAAAACATGGCTGTCATGTTAAGAGCGAATATGAACATATTTTAACACCTAGTATTCTGCAAATTAATTTTAAATTTCTGATTGTTTTATATGGGAAAATTGACAGACGGCACTATATCTTACTTTGGTAAATTGCTTTAATTCACTATCAAAGAAAAGATAAGAAGAATGTTACAAAACCGTAAAAATATTCCCAAGCCCTCACTTCAAGTGCTACTCAATAATAAACTCGAAAAAGAAGTTCAAAGTATAGCGTACTCCTTTAATTTTGCATTAAATTTATTTTGTTCTTCAAAGTATCAAATTCGGGATGATCATGTTTATCCAAATGGAAATAAATATTACTTGCTGTCTTTCTTATATTTGTTGATTATAAATTCAATGTCGATACTTCGACTGTTTCACTTGGACTTTTTAAAAACAGGCGGCGAACATAAACATATTGGGAATGGCTTTACTTTGGTCCTTACCACAGTGTTTGGTATCATTATTGCGGTCGGTTTCACTATGATGTTTCTTCTAAATATTTTACACAAGCACAATAACGTCTTCCTCATTTTAAAAATTCAAACTATACACAAAAGCATCAATTTTAGTAAGAATATTCGTAACTATATCATGTGGAACTGGATCTCTATATTAACTACCATCTGTTGTGAATTGCTTATATCCATTTATGACTATGGGTCCATAAATGTCTCGTATATTGGCGGCTATGTCCTAGACGTGATTTGTGAATCAATGTTCATCACATTCGACGTCAATTCGGTGGCCGCCCTCCGGCTTATAATATTGTTCACAAAATATCTCAACGATTGGATTTATGAAGTTCTAAAGATGCAAGATGAAACGGAAAATGAACAACAATGTCTAAAATTGTTTGAAGTTTATCAGGATATTTTAAAAGCTTACAATCTGTACAAAGTAATTTTCGAAGGATTGGTAAGTCAGTGACGCGGTTACATGAAGTTTATTTATATCATACGTTCGCTTGGAAGTCAGATATATCATATTATGACACTGCAATAATATAGATTTCTATCAGTGAAATAATTTTTGAAATTGGATTAGTAGTTTACAAACTTGAACCTCTTTATAATGTTAGTGTTTAAAAACTAAGAGCCTGCTGACCATAATTTTATAATTTGTTAACAGATATTTTTCCAAATAATTCAAGCATTTTTGCGTACTTTAACTTTTTGCGACATATCTCTTTATGTGCTGAGTGCAGCTTTAGAATCAGAAGAATATATGTTTACAGGTTAGTGCTAAACGAGTTTTGAATGGATTCGTTTTTATAATTACTGATTCTCATTTTCTCTTCTTCATTCATTCATTAATTTTTTTTTTTTTTTCTCTATTATAACGGACAAAATAAGGGGGAGGGGGCTATGAATGTGATTTCTTACTATTAAGTAAGAAACAAAAGTTTTAGGGTCAACAATATAAATAATTAAAAAAATATCCAAACGTATTTCTTACATGAAGCAGAATTAGTGTGCTCCGGGGTTTCTTTTTGTTTAAAACGTTGCACATTAGAAATGACTCCTGTATCGTGGGTGCGTTTACAAATATACAAACTCACATACACAAACAGCCAGACCTGAAAAAAATACCAGATATTCACCAGGGTTACCTATCATAAGGTCGAAAAATATTTGACCGAATTTCATTTCACCTAAAACTTTTCAACTTTTCTCGTTTCGTATTTTTTTACTTCATCGAAGTCACGTCTGCCACTGTATCAGTTGACCTATTATCAATTCCCTTTTTTTCGTTGCTCCTACGTTTTATTTGGTCGAAAAACTTTTTACCGATGTTACACTTAGCCGAAATAACATTTGTTCGAGCATTCGTTATACCACTGTTTTAATTATAATATTTCACTAAACGCCTAGAAGTAAATATGTCTAATATTGAGTTAATGATAACCGGTACTCCACCAGAAAAAAAATACGTCTTTAAAGAAACAAAAAATGAAAAAGTTTGAAAATTAAAGACAATTTGAAATTAAATATTTGAAAGAGTTTTATTTATTTACAGTGGCGATAGAGAGAGCTAATTTCAGATTAGTTTCCTACTATTTTGTTTCATTAATTATTTAAATGTATTGGCACTTAATAAAACAGGTGGTCCCAGTAAGAAGCTTGCAAACATAGATTTTTTGCTTCAAGCATGCAGCATGCAAGCAGGCATGCAGCATGCAAGCAGACATGCAGCATGCAAGAAGGCATGCAGCATGCAAACAAGCATGCAGCGTGCAAACAAACATGAAACATGCAAGCAGGCATGCAACATGCACAAGCATTGTTTCTGTCACGGCTCCGGCGCTGCGGGGTCTGGGCGGCCCCACGCGAGCTTATCGTCGCAGATGGTTTTAACGCTCGCCGCCGCGGCTGAGGCTGGCCGGCGGAGCCGGCCAGCAAGCCGAAGCTGCTGAAGCCACCTGCTTCTCAGCTCGCGGGCCGCCCCAAACCTCCGCGCCTATGCGTTCTTAAATAACACTCTAGGGGTAGGGCAGACAAGACTGCGTGAAGTCGGTTTTGCAGCGATTCGTTTCTGTTACTATTTTAATTTTTTAATGTTGAAAATGCTACCAAGTAACCGGCTATATATTTGTGATCAAATAATATTTCGTAAAATGTTGTTTTGACGGGGTGAAAATATGGCAAATAAATCATTTGGCAAATGAAAATAGTTCAAAAGAGACTTCGGCCAATAGGAAAATGTTATTTTGTAAATCGGAGAAACATAGTTCGGTAAAATAATACCAATGACACATGATACTTCGATGATCTAAAAATATGTCAAATAATGCATATAGCAAAAAAGACGTCGGTCAATAGTTTTCGGTAAAATGAAATGCGGACAAAAATAATTCGGAAAAGTGATCGGTTCCCATTCACCAGAAGCCTTCCTATCTTCTACGACAATACATTCCATCCGACCTTGTTGCACTGGTTTTGGAAACCGGAATATCTACATAAACCATAATCAGAATACGTCAAATACCTTTTGTGCTGATAACCGAAATATAGGCTGTACCTAGTTCATCTACAGGCGTTTAACTCATTACTTTTATTGAAATTGTTGCCGCATTACCATTGTAAAGTAGTACTAAGTTTTTTGAAAATAAACATTATATTGTATCAGCAAGTAAAATAATTACGACTCTTATTTTCCAGGCTTTGTTTATGGGTCTTGTATCTCCTGTATTTATAACAAGGAATACTATGTTTGTAATTTTACATGGTATATACTGTGAAAAGTTCTATATATCTATTGAAGATGCTCAGTCGGCGTGTATACAGCTGACGAAGAACAGGGACTGTCCAAGTAAGCATGTAGCGGGCGCTGTCAGTAGAGATTGGTCAACTCTTAACTGCCATGGCTTTTATCTTTTTATCTTGATTCATTTTTTTTAATGCATTGTATTGGTCTTTACCTGCATTGTTTTCACATATAGAAGCAACGTGAATAATGGAATCAGTATTTTGTAATAACTTGATTTAAAAGAGTGTCCGTGGAGTTTCTTGCTCGTTCTTCTCCACAGAGACCTACGCTACCAAAACGTAGGGTAGGTCTCTCTCTCTCGGTGAAAACAATGCAGGTAAAGACCAATACGAACCAATACGAACGAGCAACTAGCTTCATTTTTCTGACTAATTAACTGATACTTGACAATTCAAAAGTGCCTGTAAATGGTTTCATTGAAATAAATGCTTCGACTTTGACTTTGTCTAATGTTACGTTTACTTTGTTTACTGCCCGTTCGCTTAGCTCGTGGCTAAATAAAAGATGTACAGATCGATCAGTCAAAACGTTAAGCTACGCTACGCCACGGTTGGTCTGTGTATGGGTGACCATCCATTTCATACCGAGTTTCCTCCGTGCCTCGGAAAGCACGTAAAGCCGTTGGTCCCAGCTGTCATTCGTAGATCTTTGGTAGTCGTTATGGGTAGTCGGACACCAGAAAGTCTGACAACTAGTCTTATCTATAAGGAAGGAAGAATTTTGCAAATCCGTGTACATATGACAGAGTTATGCCTGAACATACATATAAAAAAAATAGAAACATTCGAATTGATAACCTCCTCCTTTTTAAAGTCGGCAGCTTATCTTTTCACCTTTCAGAGAGTCAAAAACACCTTAGCATGAACGTGATCCTGGCAAGTCGATCGTTCAGTAAGATGACTGCGTGTGGCCTGTTCTGTGTAGACGCGTCGCTAGCAATCAGTTTGATGGGAGTTATCATTAATTACGTCATTGTACTTTTACAATTCTTCTTTCTTTAAAATCTTCAGTGTGAAAATAATGTTATAAGAAATAAAATAGTATAAAACTTAAACTGAAAGCTTATTTTTTTATTTTTTTCTTCCCGGCCTTTTTTGCCCGTAGGCATCCTGAATTGCACGCCACCATTCGCCTTTATCCTAGACCTTTTCCATCCAACCTCGTCCATCAATCTTGACCATCTCGTCTGTCCACCTCATCGAATGTCAACATAGACTTCTACGACCAGGTCTAGACTGCCACTCCAGAACTGTCTTTCTCTGAGTTATCAAAAAGGCTATGTCAGTGAGTCTAGTACAGTCAACAGCAAAAGTAGATGATCAAAATCAGAAATTCAATACTAATGAACGGAGTTCGGTACATTCGCATTCATACGTTCGCTGTGATTGTCATCACATACTTTTGAATCACTTTGACGCCACACAGTTCTGACGCGAACTCCGTTCATTAGTATTGTTTTTTTTTTTTTGATCATCTAATTTTGCTGTTGACTGTACGTCTGCGAAACAAAAGCTTATATTCTAATTAAACAAGCACATAGCTATAAGTAATCCCAGCTTCTACCTAGCACCACAAAGTACGTAAGGCTGCGGCGCCCGCGAGCAGAGAGACCACTCAGAACAAAACCGTCATTTGAGTCACGTACACATTGACATTACGTTTATAGGCAATCTCAAGCAGTTTCAAGCAGATATCAGTTTCGACTGTCACGTGTTGTCTAAATGAATAAATGAGAGACATTGACATTACATGACGTATAGAAAAAAAATGTTATAAAAAAATGCAAAGAGTTCCAACCAGTGTCAATAAAATTTCATATTGCCACAAATAAAACATTACAGTAGCAGCCCTAGTGAGTATGGCAAGTTTAGGTAACTATTTTTGAAGATGGCGGGAGCGGTCCTTCTGTACCCTTTATATTTTGTGCTAGCACCGCTGTGTCTGTGGAAACACAACAGTAGTGACAAAATGTGAGGCACATTTTATCGTAGGACAATTGTAGGATTGCGACTTCGTCGTGCATTTGTTTCACGTCGCCACTTAGTGCAGTTCTTTCAGTGTCATAGTAAGGTTAAAAATACTGCAATGGCTATGAGGTACCGAATAAGCAGCATGGACCAGGGGCTTGGTAATCAGTAGATGGTTCAGTAGTAGATAAACAGTGATTTTTCATGCCAAAAAGAAAAGTGGTTTCCCAGAAATACATTTTTACATAATGTTCAATAGTTTGATGTGCAGAAAAGCGTAGTCCTCCTGATTCAGTAATTGTGTTTGGATCAGATAAATATTAATAATTATGTCCTTCGAAATACATGTTATAAAAACGATACTAATGACAACCATTACTTAGGATATTGTGATTAAAATGTAAATATTTAAAGGCAATTAATTTCATTCGTTGTTATGTTTTGTTACAACTTGGCGGCATCATACTTTAGTTACTATACGAAGAGCAACGTAAATTATAATAATGTTCCTTAACCGTGTAACTCTAAAGCCCTCATTTGAAGTGCTACCCAATAATATACTCGATAAAGAAGTTCAAAAAATTGCGTTTTCTTTTAATTTTGCATTCAATCTACTTTTTTCTTCAAAGTGGATTGTTAGGGATAATCATATTTATCCAAACGGAAAGAAATATTATTTGCTGTCATTCTGTTATTTGTTAGTATTAAATGCTTTGTGTATATACCGAATGTTCATCACAAATGTCATAGGTACGGAGTACATGGAACAAGACTTTACTGCATTGCTTACAGAACTTCTGTACCTTAGTTACATCGTCGGTTTTTCAATATTTTCTGTTCTGAATATTGTGCACAGGCACAAGAACGTCTTTCTTATTCTAGAGATTCAAACTATTAATAAGAAGATCGACATCAGTAAGAGTATCCGAAGTTACATCTTTTGGAACTGGATCTCAATATTAATCACCATCTTTATCGATATATTTTTATGTTCATTCTACTATGTACTAATGAATGCATCTGATGTCGTCAAACATATCCCAGAATTGCTTTGTGATTTAATGTTTATCACATTCAACGTTAATTTAGTGGTTGCCATAAGACTTATAATATTGTTACGAACATATCTTGACAAGTGGATTGAAGATATACAGAAGATGGATGATGAGCAGGAAAATGATGAACAATGTCTAAAACTGCTAGAGGTATATCAGCATATTTATAAGGTTTACAATTTGTACAAATCAATTTTTCAAGCATTGGTAAGTTAGTGACGCTCTTGCCTAAAGTCTATACATTGTTAAAGGACCCAATGACAATTTAGTCTTATTTGCAGGTATTGTTTCAAACATTCCAAGCATTTTTACGTACAATTACTTTTTTTGACATAATTTTTTACACGCTGAATGGAATTTCGAAAGCGCAAATGTCGTTGTCAAAAGATGAAGTAAGTGTAAAACGATGTTTCGATGAATCAGTTTCTGATATCACTGATTCTTTCTTTGCATATCTAGACTTTGCAGGCAATAAAAGAATCGGTGAAGACTTTGACTCTGCAAGAGATAGTTTGTAAACTAAAAAATATATGAATTCCATTTTCCAGGTGATCGTCCTCGCTTTTCTCATTGTGATTTATACAACAAGGAATACAGTATTCATAATTTTACACGGCACATATTGTGAGAAGTTTTATATATCGGTTGAGGAAGCTCAAGCGGCGTGTATACAGCTTCTGAAGAATAGTAACTGTCCACGTAAGGGTGTTTCAGTTTCGTATAATTCTAGCCGAATCATCACCATCATCATCATCATGTCAACCTTTAGGCGCCAACTGCTGGGCATAGGTCTCCCCCAAGGGGAGTTCAGCCGTAATCGCCATGCGTGGCCGATGCACGTTGGCTATCGCAATAGGTGTTATAGTACTCAGAAGGACGCCGCTACCCATTCTCTGGCCAATATCCCTCTGTCGCCTTCTACGACACCCACGGGTAGAAATGGAGTGGTGCTATTTACTCCCGAAACCTCACGGCTTAGCCAAGTACGCAGGAGATATTATAGTGCACAAATGTGTGCTCAAACACAGGTGCACTGACGTTTTCCCTGACTCTCCTAATCTGATGACGTCCAATGAAGACCGGGGAGAGATCAGTAACTTACGTGCTTTCCGAGGCTTTGCAATTTCCAAACTTCGATACCTTCAACCTGGGAACTTCCATACCTGGAAACCGATCCCCGGACCTCACACTCATCAGTCGACCTTGTGACCATGAGGCCAATAGGGCTGTCGATTTTAGTATACGACATTCACATCTCTTGAAGTTGACTGATGTGACTGATAGCCAAAAATCAGTAAGAGTATCCGAAGTGACATCTTTTGGAACTGGATCTCAATATTAATCACCATCTTTTTCGATATATTTTTATGTTCATTCTACTATGTACTAATGAATGCATCTGATGTCGTCAAACATGTCCCAGAATTGCTTTGTGATTTAATGTTTATCACATTCAACGTTAATTTAGTGGTTGCCATAAGACTATATCACAGACGACTGTGACGAAACGAAAGCTAATTGTATCTTAAAATTGAGTAGCGTTTGAGTATTTGGGCCTAAGGGTGTCGTATTAAGGACAGCTGTTTTTGATGTGTGCTTTTATTGCAACTCGACTGGTAACATTGCGAGCCTTTGCTAGTCTTAGGCTGACTATATTACCTGTGAACTGCTTTTTGAATAGACTAGACAGTATTAAACAAATCTGAATATTTTTTTTGTTTTACAGAGAGTCAGAAAAATCTTTGCATGAACGTGATCCTGGCAAGTCGATCGTTCAGTAAGATGACTGCGTGTGGCCTGTTCTGTGTAGACGCGTCGCTAGCAATCAGTTTGATGGGAGTTATAATTAATTATGTACTTGTACTCTTACAATTCTTCTTTCTTTAAAAGCTATAAAGTCAAAGGATGAACATTTTTTTTCGTCCATATGTTTTGAATATTATAACTAACACCATTGTTTTGCATTCTTCAATGTTAATTTAAACCAACTTGACCTGTGATTCAGTAATAGCGTCTGGGTCAGATAAATATTTTTCCTTCGAAATAAGCGTGTTAGCTTCCAACGAAACAATACTACTTGGAATATTATGATGAAAATGTAAATATTTAAAAGCAATTTATATAATTCATTGATTAGTCTTATTGTAACAACTCTGAGGCGTAAAGCATTAGTAAAACTAACATCAGAGTAGCTGTAGGTAAATTATCACAATGTTCCTAAATCGTGTAATACCAAAGCCCTCATTTCAAGTGCTACGTAATAATAAACTGGATAAAGAAGTTCAAAGAATTGCGTTTTCTTTTAATTTTGCATTCAATTTATTTTTTTCTTCAAAATGGTTTGTTAGGGATAATCTTATTTATCCAAACGGAAAAATATACTATTTGTTGTCATTCTGTTATTTGTTAGTCATTAATTCATTGGCTATACGTCGAATGACATGCATGGACATTTTAATCATGGGAAATAATTTTAAGAGTATTCAAAATGTCTTTACTGTGATTCTTATTTTTTTGTTTTTTGTCAGTTATATCATCGGTTTCACACTAATGTTTATTTTGGACATAGTGCATAGGCACAACTACGTGTTTCTTATGTTGACTATCCAAACTATTCATAAAACCGTCAATGTTAGTAAGAACTTGAGTTTTGTAGTTTGGAACTGGATCTTACTATTTACTACCATCTGCTGTAATATTGTTTTATGTTATTTGCAATTTGGATCGATGAATGCACCTGTTTCCTTTGATTCAATCTCGGGCTTGTTTTGCGATTTAATGTTCATCACATTCGATGTCAATTTAGTTGTCGCCATTCGAGTCATAATATTGTTAAGGAAATATTTCAATGAGTGGATTAAAGCTGTCCTGGTGATGAATGACGATCAGGAGAATGATGAACAATGTCACAAACTGCTTGAGACATATCAAAATATTTTAGAAGCTTATAATCTGTATAAAACAATTTTTCAAGAAGTGGTAAGACTAAATGTATGAGCATCACTGATGCTTTTACAAAGTTTTAGTTATATTTAGTTTTAATTTAGTCTCAATGAAATGATATTAACTAAGTAAGGTAACATATTACCTGGTGATACATAATAGTAAGTGAATAGAAGGGAATATAATAAAAGCTTCTCAAAAAATCATAAAAGATTGATGAGATAGAGGAGATTCCATCCGCCACCCGCTCAAATAACTCGTCGCACTTTGGCCTAGCTCCTCATACTCTGCAACTCCGCTCCGCTTTACTCTCTTGCTCTGCTTCACTGCCTCGCTCAGCCAGGGCAGGCAGCCTTACTCTCGGTTTTTCGAAATTCGAATTATATGTTTCTTCAAAATGGTTGAGCTAAATGGCACCGACCTGTGCGTCGTGTTCGTGAACGGGCGCCGTCAGTTGGGAATGGTCATTTCTTAGCTGCCTCGGTTATTTTAAATTTATTGCCGATTGTTTATGTTGTTATGAGTGATGATGTGTTTATGAGTATCTCTAGACCTCTTTTAACGTACATAACATGTTACATTTTTCTCTGATTTGTGTGCCGTAGATGAAACATTAATGATGTAACCTACATTTGTAATATTTTATTGATTTTAAAAGCATGTTTATGGAGTTTCTTGCTCCATCTTCTCCATAGAAACCTACTGTTTGGAACGAGCACTCAACTTTCTGACTGACTGACTCCTTGACAATTCAAAAGTGCCTCTAAATGGTTTATTTGAAATAAATAATTTGAGTTTGAGTGACATAAATAGATAAAAACTTTTTTTGCATCGCTGTCAGAACGGTGAAGATATCGACTGCCTCACACTGTCCGAGGAGTCGATATTTTCTTTCCTGCAATAAGAGCGCAGGCCGGTATGGCAAGCCAGCATTAATGACATCAACCGTCGTGCCTTGCATCCGCTGGGGTGCCAACTGATTTGAGCTGTGCCCAATCGCTTGGCATACGATATTGGGAAGGGATCCACTGGAAAATACTGAGTTGGCAGAAATTTGCTCAATTATATCATGATTAAATTGGAGAAAACTAAAACATGTCGTTTAAATATTCTAAAAATAGGTACTATCTTCAATTCAGCAGTAATGTAAATAAATAATAATGCAACTTTTATTTTATTTACAGGTATTATTTCAAATTCTTCAAGCATTTTTACGTACTATAGCTTATTTTGACTCGCTTTGTTTTTTGCTGGAAGTAGTTAAGGAACAAAAAACATTTCTATCTGATGATGAAGTAAGTTTACACAATTGATCGCGAATGATTCTTCGTGAAAATCATTTTGTATATTAACACTAGCGAATTGGAAGGAGTTAAGAAAAAACTTTGTAAGAGTAGTAATAGTAGCAGTATGACGTTTCACTAACAGAAAGCTACGTCGTTGATGTGTGTCATAGCATAGCAAAAAAAAAACAAAAAATCATCACAAACAAAAATCAAACAAAAAAAAATCCAAGAAGAAAAAAACCAAAATTCATCAATCAAATCATCATCATCGTCATGGTAAAATCACAATTTGTAAATATTGAAGCCTTACGTATCGATCAGTCATAGTTAAACTACGTTTTCCGCGGTCGGTTCGTGGATGGGTGACCATTCATTTCACACCAAGACCCTTCCGTGCCCCGGAAACCACGTAAATCCGTTGGTCCTAATTGTCATTCGTAGATCTTTGACAATTTTTACGGGTAGTCAGAAGCCCGAAAATCTGTCAACCAGTCTTACCAAGGGGTATCGTGTTAACTTGTAGTTACAAGTGTGATGGTCAGACAGGCAACCGCTCTATGTAAAACACTGGACTGTATCCGAAGACTGGAAGCCAACCCCAATATATTATGTAGTTGGGAAAAGGCTAGGCAGGTGATGATTTGTAAATCAAATCGGAGAAAAATGAGCTTATCAGGTAAAACAGCTGATGAGCTAATTTTTCTACTTTTAATAACTCAATAATGGAAATTTTTAAATATTTGAGTTACCATGTATGATTTTAAAATTAAGAATTTGGCATAAATTGACTTACCATAAGCAAAGAAAGTTTCACCGAGATTAGTTACCCAAAATATGACTTGACTATGTTTGGGCATGGACACGCCTTGTTGAGAATATCGTTTTAAGTAAATTATGGTTCTACTGCGTAGGTGTACATAATTATAAAAATAACGAATTACACTTTTCAGGTTTTGATTATCAGTTTTAGGAGTGTAACAAACCTGACAAGAAATTTGATACTTGTAATTATACATTGTACATGCAGTGAAATGTTTTACGTAACAGTTGAAGAAGCTGAAGCGGCGTGTATACAGCTTGTGACGAACGAGAACTGTCCAGGTAAAAATAGGTTTTGAGAACAAATGTACCAGATTCAATAACATTCATCAGGGTGCAAAAACAATTACAAATTGGCAGTAGTAAGATAGAATAAAAACAATAACACCCCATGTTGATTTCAGTTACGGTGGCAGTTTCTGCTCTAAAAGTTACAAGTGTGTGCTCTAATGTGGTTTATGTATCCTATTTTAGCATTAAATGTACGTACAGTGAGGACAGGTCATAACACAATTAAGATAGTGATATTGTGTATTGGAAGGTGGTTTGTTCTTAATATTGTCTCTCTTGTCATCGAGATCGTGCTTCCTTTGGTCTTTATATGAGTAAACATTTTGATACACCAAACGCCTCCAGGCTGGTCTATCTCTTGCCAAATCTTCCCAGCGAGAAAGATCAATATTGCATCTCTTCATATGTCTTTTCTGAACATCTTTATAAACTGACACCTTGTTTTCGCTTAATACTCTTGAGTTTAGTAAGAATATGCGCCTAGCCACCCTCTCGTTAGGCAACCTTACGACGTGTCCAGACCACCGCAGCAGGACTCCTGCTGAGTGAACAACTCTTTCATACCGAGTTCCCTCCGTGTCTCGGAAAGCACGTAAAGTCAGTGATCCCGGCTGTCATTTGTAGATCTTTGGCAGTCGTAATGGGTAGTCAGTAGCCAGAAAGTTTGACAACCAGTCTTACCAAGGGGTATCGTGTTACCCAGTAACTGGCTTGTGGAAGTCTGATAGGCAGTCGCTCAATGTAAAACACTGGTGTTCAGCTGCATCCGGTTAGACTGGAAGCCGACCCCGATATAGTTGGGAAAAGGTCAGACAGATGATATTGCGAAGACAATTAAGATGGAAACGGTCTAATGCGCATATCCTGTACACGCACCACGTCTCTGAAGACTAAAGGATATTCGGCAAGACGATAGCCATGTACACTTTGATCTTAGTTTGCAGCAGTTTATTTTGGATCCAGGTTACCTTTATTTGTTAAAGTAATACCCAGGTATTTGAATTAGTCCATCTGTTTTAGGACGGCACCATCGGGTCATAAATCTATTGACCATGGTTTTCTGTATCTCATGCCATGACCTCAGTCTTAGAGATGCTATTTTTAAACTGAATGTACGACATGACTTATTGAGCTTTTCCATCAACTCCTGCAGATCAGATATCATCAGCGTGAATGACCTCGGTGACGAGGTCGTAAGTAACTTTGGTGTGAGCTTTAAATCAGGCTAGATTGACAAGTTTGCCAGCGGTTCGGAAACGAATACCTATGAATACTCCTCGTATTATTGCCCTTTAAGGTTTCCCACACAACAATAATAATATAATTAGAATTGGAACGTTAATGATGCCTAACTGTGTGTAAGAGTTACGGTGTGAATGAGAGGGGTAAAATATACATGGGACTTAGAACATTAAAATGCTTTATGACTTTGGGTGGACGTGAAAGATATTTCGATATAAGATGTGATAATAACAGATGGAAAACTATTTAAAATGTTAAAGTGAAAAGACGAGATTTTTATTGATATATTAATATAAAATCATGCGTTTTCTGATCCCCTATTACCACATGTAATGTCTCATTTAACTTCTTAACCTCGATAAATTAAAGTACAAATCGATATTTACAATTGTTGGAGTGGTGGACGTGGTCGTGGTTAAATAAACAATTAGACCAGTTGTATTACGTTTATTATTACTAGTTTCACTTTTACCAAGTTTAACATATTAAAATGATACGAACAGTTAGAGAAGCGGAGCCATGACAAGTAGTTAAATTTATAGTTAGCTGTTCAGCCTAAAGAGGGCGCTAATGTTGCCATACTAAGATCTAGATTATTATATTTACCACAGATTACAACAACAATATATTCTTTTCTTCCAGAGAGTCAAAAACATCTTTGCATGAACGTGATGCTGGCAAGTCGTTCGTTCAGTAAGATGACTGCGTGTGGCCTGTTCTGTGTAGACGCTGCGCTAGCAATCAATTTGATGGGAGTTATCATTAATTATGTTTTTATACTGTTGCAGTTCTTTTTCGTTTAACATTTTTTTCTTGTGTAATTGCAAAAGTAAACACGTTTGACGACTGATCTAATGAATATTTGGTCTCTTTAGCCTGTGTAGCCCCAGTCCCTGTCCCTACTCAGTTCTCTATTCAACACATTCTCATCTCTCCTGATATTACAGACTAGCTGTGCCCACAGCTTCGCTCACGTGGGCCAAGTATGCCACATACATTTACTTAAATGTATATTGAATTTTGTCATCATAATTATTCAATCTGGTTTAGTGGTTGCAAGCGTGACTGTTGAAGTTCAATCAAGTTGTCATTTTTTCACTGTAGACATCCGGAGTCCGAACCTATCGCCATACCTGGCGCTACACACCTGGAAGAAATAGTGTTTGATAAAAATATGACTTTAGTACACATGTTTGGCGATCTCTGGGGCAGGCCTATTTTCAGCAATGCATGGAAATAGGCTGATATGGTGATGATGATAATGACATCTGCTATGTCTACCTGAGGTGGTGTCGAAATTCACGTATTTTTCGTTCTCAAACACTGAAACTAAATTTTAGAAGGTACTGTTTTTATATTGTACTTCACATAGTAACTTCGATCTGCTACTAGTATCAAGAGCGAAGAAAAGCAGCATGTCATCACATATTGCTGTCAGAATCTTACCTTGCCTATCTTTTTTGACTTTATGTAATGTTTACGGTAGGGGTAAAAACAGTAAGCCTAAGATGGATTAAAAGGCTAAGAAATCTTCCCTCGCCGGTCTCCGCCAGGAGTGTACGAATGAGATGAAGAACCTAGAGGATTATTGTCCTCCTGATAAATGGCCAACACAATTTTTTTTTTTCAATAAAATCAGCCTATAATTATAATAGTTTATTGATACAACTCCTTATAATATGCTTAATATCTAGCTAAGGTTCTCAATGATTAAAGGCGTTCAAGAAATGAAACCCTGCCTCCTAAACTAGGAATACCTGTGACTTAGGAGTCAGTGTTGTACTGCTACTTGGAACACTATTTACCCTTATAAATTAAAAGCTGGTAGGCTGATATTATATAATAAGAACATTGTAGTTATAAAAGAGAAAACAAATAAAAGTTGAAATTAATAAAAAGTAAAATTACTGAGTTCGTTTCGGTGTGTGTGACTGAAACTGTGTGTTTTGTATTGTGTGAGTAAGTATGTGTGACTGGGAAATGTGTGTCTTTTGTGTTGTGTGAGTGAGATATGTGGAGCCAAAGTATGCAATGCGGTGGTGTCGAGTGTGAGTCTGTGTTTGAGTAAGCACGAGCTGGTATCTTCTGTTTATAAAGTGGAAAGTTGTGTTTGGAATGATGGTTCGAGTTATGTCCGAGTGGTAAGTAGTTCCTCAGTTTGAGCGTAGTCTAGGGGGTATAGCATGTTCCTCATCTTAACCTATGCTTCGTGCGTGCTCAAACTTGCTATTTTCGTGGTCTTATTAATGTTCTATACACAAGAGAGCTTAACACGTAGAGCTGCCTTCTAGCGAAGGCAGTTCTATGACTAGGGGTTGGGCAAACTATTCTTTGACCACGCTTGTTTGAGTCTGGTGGCGATATTTGTTTGTGTTTCCAGAGAGTGATTCTGAATACAAATAGCTGCCTCACTGTTAAAAGTTTGAGCTCGGTATAAAGCTGATGAGTTGGATAGCGAAAGGGCTTATAAAATATAACCTTAAGCACTGCCCTTTGCGCACGCTCCAACTCAAGGAATTTAATTTTGGCTGATCCAGCGCAAGCTAGAATGCAGTAACCGATGATGGACTGGCAAAGTGCAGAATACACCATTTTTAGGGTCTCCAAGTCAGCCGAATGCTTTAATGATCTGAAGAGGTTAATTGTCTTCCTAACTTTGATGGCAGTAGACTCTCCATGCTTGTTCCATTTCAGTCCATCATCGATTAACACGCCAAGATATTTGACTGAAGTTACTGAGGGAAGCATAGGGCAAGAGCAGGTCGAAGTGTCCAGACAAGTGTGAGCTCTAATTGAGTATGTACTTGGGGGTTTCTTACTTACTTGGATAGAAAATTGGATGTCGTTGGTTTTTTGTAAGTTCAGGGTAAGTAGATTTTTGTAAAGCCATTCCATGACAACTTGCAGGGATTCTTCAGCATTATTTTTCACCTCAGCCCAGTCGTTCCCATGTACTATAATGGCTATGTCATCAGCATAAGTAAATATGTCAGCAGTTAGTAGAGAAAGGGTGCACAAGTCATTAATGTAGATAAGGAAGAGCGTTGGGCCGATGACACTGCCCTGCGGAACTCCGTATGATATTACCTCATCAGCATTGATATGCGATTCTATCTTGACACAGATTTTTCGGTCTATCAAGTAGCTCTTGAAGAGATCATGAACTATGCCTCAGGAAAAATACCTGTCGCCATAGAACAATTTATTATGTGAGTAATTAGTGGTACGAGGACATGTCGACATTGCTTTATTAGCTTGACAGGAATGCCGTTCCAACCAGTAGCACAGTATTGTCTTAGGCTCGAGATAATAGAGTCCACTTCAGCATTATCAACTTCGAGAAGGACAAAGGAGCTAGGAGGAGACGTGCTTGGGGAACGGATATATATATATATATCATGATAAAAAATTACGATAAATAAAATTGTAACAGAGTAAGCGTGTATGTAGTGATGACGTTAGATATTTGAAACGGCAAAGTGGCGTCTACGACGAATAGACCGCATGTGTTCAACTTCTTGAACGATGTCTTTTGTTGACGTTGGATGTTCTTGCATATTCTTCTTTGTGTATCTGTAAATGGCAAAGTAGCAATGAAATAAATATCATTAAAAAAAAATGCATAAAAATATACCTAACCTGGCAATCCCGTTTTTATTCTGCCGTCAAGATAGGAGATAATGTATAATACACGCTGTACGGGCCTGAGCCTACAACTACATTTAATGTTGAATAAAATAAATGTATGTCCAAGATAATGATTATTTGATAAAAATAACTAAAATGTTAGGAGAAGTTAGAATGTTAAATGTTGCGCAAACTCGATATAAAACCGAAGACTAACGTACTTGCGTACGTGACGGTGCTACTTGTTCTTAATTAACAAAATTTGCAGTATTTCTAACTAGACCAAAGTACAATGTGCGGTTGCGGGCCGTACACACCCAAACCGCCTCCATCCACATTTCGAACAACTTATGTGTTATAAAATTGACTCAATTTACCTATACCAAGTAAAATTTAATGTCTGCACTGCCACAGAGGACTTCTTAATACAACCACTATTTAAAAAAATAAATACTCTACCATCCCCAGGAATATTAGCTCAATACTCAATCTAATTTGTAACCAACCAACTAGGTAGGTGGTAGAAGAATTTTTCATTTTTCAGATTATTTTATTTATTTGATGACTTCATTAGAATTACCTGAACATCCTCTTGCCCTTATAAGTAGTGTACAAACACTTCGCACTTCGTTCATGGTTGCGTAGAATTTCTCGCTTTCGATGCACAGTAACATAAGTAAAGCCGTGCTCTTCACCAGCCATGTTTGTGAGATTATTGCAAATAGAGCAAACTGAAAGAAAAAGGTGAAAGTATTTAATTATTTTCAAGTTTAAAAGAGATCGTTTCCGAACACAGCCATATTTGGCCCGGTTTGATGTATTACGAGTATTTTCATGTCATGTTGTCCATTTTTTCAATGTTATCAATATTGTCATGTGGTCAATGTTGTCAATTTGGTAAATCTTGTCAATGTGGTCGATGTTGTCAATTAATGGTCATTATGGTCAATGTTGTCAATGTGGTGAATGTTGTCAACATGATCATTGTAGTCAATAATGATCATGACATTATTCAAAGTCAAAGTCAAATCATTTATTTCAATTAGACCATTAAAAGGCACTTTTAAACGTCATATGAGAAAATTTGATTCTAGTTGCCCCTTCCAAAAGGTAGAAGAATGGCCAACAAACTCCATACTTACTCTTTAAAAAAAGAATTATATAATTGTACTTGTATAAAAAAGAATATAAGTATAAGTATGTACAAATTATTACAAGTTAAAGAATGACAGCTAAGTTATGAACATACATAGATACATAGTGTTCACAAAACAAAATATTGACACACTACTTATAGATGACCACTCTTAATATTCAACAAGCAAAGAATATTATCAATGTCGTCAATATTGTCATTGTCGTCAATCTTGTCAATGTTGTCAAACTTGCCAGTGTGATTGTTGTCAATTTGGTTAATGTCGTCAAAGTTGTCCATGTTAACGCATTTTCTTTCGGAAAACTATTCTGTCTATCGTTTAGTCAGTCATGGTGTATCTGTTCTCTTTAGTTAGTATAGTTTATTTACTCACCCCTCCATCCCCTGATTTTATTTGTTGCATTTGTAATAATATCGCTACAGACATTAATCCATGGCTGACTGTGTATATTGCATAGTATACAACCTGCAAGTTTAGAGATCTAGATTTTTTTTTTCTAATGCTAATGCATAATTATATTCCAACTAAGTTGCCTGTAAAATGAGTGGTGGGTCTGTGCGTCAACAAACTTAAAAGATTAAACAAAAGACGACCTTATGTATTTTACAAAGTATTCGTTCCAGATACTGCCATTTTACAGATAAGTTGGTATCTCTGTGCTTTAAAGATTCTCTTAACGATTATGTTGCTAAATACTTACTAGCAGACGAAACGTTTTTTCAAAAATTTTATATCCTTCCAATATATCTAAGTACAAATCGTACATTATTTTCCAATGAGACTCACTGTCCGAATCTTCAACGTTTCCTGTTATTTGAATGTCCTTTATCCATGCATATAGCGTTTTTCTCAACAAATTAATTACAAATGTGGCATATACTATATTAATATCGAAAGAAATGCCGGAATAGGTCGACATAAGATCCAAAACATTATAAAGAGACAAATTAAACCAGGAATAGAAATTTCCCAAGACATATATGCAATTTAAGCCAATGACATACACCCAGTTGGATATAGCTAAGCTTTGAATATGTATTCCGTCTATTTTCAAGGTTCTATGCACGTGTTGGATTTTCAAAACTAGCAAAGCATTGTTGTTGCGCTGGCAAATATTTGAACAGTAGTTGATTATTAACCCTATAGAGAGTAAGAAAGAGTCGAAAACATTAAACCAACCAAGAGTAGAGATTAAGCCATCCATTGTCCAAATGGTCACAGTCAGGTGACAAAATATTACTAAACGGAATACAGCCGCACATAAGAGTCCAAAGAAGCTGTAACTGTTACTGTTGGAAGTTATGAAGTTGTCACGAATGGAATACTTCGCACAAATGAAGAGGCTTTGCATCCGATCTAATGGATTAAGCACAGATTGTAAATCTTCTTCGATCACGTTATTTAGTAACACTTCTTTGTATGGTATTGTTGGTATGTTCTTGATTATTACATTGTGTATTTTCAATTTTCTTTTATTCTTGCAATACGAAAACATGTCTGATGCTCTGTATATTCTTCTTAGTTCTGATGGTATAATTTACATAAATTTTGCGGACTCTATTCTTTACTGCAATGACTTCTTTTCTATATTTAATATGGCGTAGTAGTTAAGGCGAACACCTCTCGTATGTGATGTTCGAAAACAGGCAACTACGAATGTGACTTTTTCAATTTATATGTACGTTTTATGTTAATCATGGACATCACTGACATCGGTAAAGGAAAATATTATTGTGCGGTAACCTGAACTTATCTTATTAAAAATCTTCTGTGCGTGTGTATGAAAGTGAACTCCTCCTAAACGGCTGTACCGATTTTGATGATTTTTTTTGTGTGTGTTCCAGTGGATTCGAGAATGGTTTAGATTCACATTTGGAGCCGGTAAATGGCGCTGCAGTCGAGTTGTAGGACTTTTTTATTTTAAGGGCAGGACAACGTCTGCCAGGCCCGCTAGTAAACAATATAAATCTGAAAGCGCCAATCGGTCTTGAGCGAGCGTGTTGATCAATACTCGTGCCTTCTCTGTATGAGAAGAGGCCTTGCCCTGCAGTGGGACAATAATAGGCTGGTATTAATACCTCACCACTTCTCTGGTTTGTGTGTTCGATACTTTGATTGCACTGCTCGACAGTTCGGCGCTAGTGACACAGTCGAGTTACAGTTCAAATTAATGAAGGTTAGTGGAATAGCAATTAATTAATTCAGCGAATACTCGTTGGTATCTGTTGATTAATTAAAAACTAAAGTCATGACTGCAATTAATTCCAAAGAAATTGTGAACAAGTATAGCATTCAATGAGAATTTTTAATTCAAATAATCCATACTAATATTATAAATGCGAAAGTAACTCTGTCTGTTACGCTTTCACGATGAAACCGATTTTGATGAAATTTGGTATGTTTATAGCTTGAACCCCAGGAAAGGCCATAGGCTACTTTTTAATCAGCGATTTTGTCTACATCCACTATAACCGACATTCACGCGGACGAAGTCGCGGGCAAAAGCTAGTTAATTATAAATGTGTTAGAATTAAAGCAATTTATATTATTACTCCATTACGTTATGATGTTTTAAAAAATTAAACAGACCAAAATCAAAACCAGTTTCTTACTTAGTGTTGCTATATTTTAATTAACCAGAATCAAAACGACACAACAATCTCTCAAATATTTGATATTAAAATTGGAGAATATTGATTGAGGAGTCATGAGTAGGTACTCTACAAAAACTCAAATTGTAACAGTACTATGGTGTATGTAGTCATGACGTCAAGCACATATAGTGGCATCATAGCGTCTATTGTGAACAGGCTGCACACGCTCATCTTCTTGAAGTTAGCATTTTGAACTCGCTGGATGTTTTTGCAGAATCTTTTTCGAGTTTCTGTGGAAAATGCATGGCTGATTAACTTTTATTGCAATATGTAGATGCGACATTTATTTATTTATAAGAAATGGACACAGGAGTACCTACAATGACATGGTATATTATATAAACTTAAAATAATAGCACTTAGTTCACAACTAACACCATTATCCACTAATCACTTATGATTAAAAAATATTGCTACGTGAGTTATGATGTTAAACTTTCTGGCTTCTGGCTACCCATAACGACCCGAAAATGACAGCCGGGACCAACGTCTTTACATGCTTTTGCAAGGCACGGAGGAAACTCGGTATAAAATGGATGGTCACCCATCCACAGATCGACGGCGGCAAGTGTAACTAAATCCATTATAAAAAAATATAAGTAAAAGATAATAGTGACCACGGATGTTCAAGCAATATGGAAGAAATACATTTAAAAAAACTATCAGAAAAAAGAATACAAAATTACGAAACGAATAAGTATGCATTTTCGACTTCAAATTCCCTAAAAGACAATGGGCGAATTTGGTCTAAATGTCCACCACAAGCGCGACCTATGTAACTAAATAGTCCACTAAATTTAGAGTAACTTTAATTATGAAAGCAATAAAAATAAGCTGTCAGTAAAAAGTTATAACAACACGAAAAATATTTTATAATAGATTTTTTCATTAATGCATTGGCATTCCATGTAATAATTCAGGACAGCAGGCATATTCAAGAATTCTTGCGCATGGAAAGACTGCATGAACCCAATCGCCCGGGAGTGTATCTTCTTCTTCTTCCTGCCCTTATACCATGTTACTTGGGGTCGACGCAACATGTGTTCTTCTTCGATTCCATCCTGTCCAACGTGCATGCTTTCACGGACGCCTAGGTGCGTATGTTAAAGAAAAAAACTTAAACAGGCGGCGGGCGATGTTTGCAATTGTTGATGCTGATGTTATCGGAGCAGAAGAGTTCCCAATTGTAACCGACGAAGATTTGGAGTTGTTTGCGCTTAAAACATGATCAAATAATGCTTGTGCGTGGTTATAATTTATAAAGCAACATATACGCAATGGCGTATCATCAACATCATTATGTCAGCCTTTAGACGCCCACGGTTGGGCATAGGTCTCCCCCAAAGATCTATACCTGTGTTGATCCTGCGCTGTTCATCCAGCGGCTTTCCGCGGCTCGAACCAGGTCGTCGGTCCACCTTGGAGGACCTGCCGACTCTGTGGCTGCTACTCCAGGACCTTTGTGCCCTAAATTGGTCATCGGCTCTACGGGCAATGTGCCTAGCTCACTGCCACTTGAGCTTGGTCATTGTTTTTGCTATGTCGGTGACTCTGATTCTCCTGCGGATCTCCTCATTCCTGATACGATCCTGCGAAGAAATTCCGAGCATAGCTCTTTCCATTGCCCTCTGAGCGACCTCTAGCCGTGTTATGAGGCCTGAAGTGAGTGCCCATGTTTCCGAGCCATAGGGCATCACTGGCAGCATACACTGGTCAAAGACTTTTGTCTTGAGACACTGCGGTATATTAAATTGTAGAAGATATTTCGCTGCTTGCCGAACGCTGTCCATCGGAGTTGGGTTCGATGATTGACCTCTTTTTCAAAGTTGGCCATATCATTTTTTTTTTGACATGGGAAATCCTTTTGGGCTATCGCCCGTCTGTAGAAGACGAAGGGGGCGCGCTAGACTTGCACCGGCTAAAACCACCACGGTGTTCCTCGACCGACCGCCCCTACGGGCCTGCATCTGGTCGGGTGGTGGACTGCCCCTAAATCGACCACCCGCAGGCTATTCATGGAGGCCGGAGGTCATTGAGCGAATTCCCGCCCTGTGCGTCTTCTCCTGGAGCGAGGCAAGGCAGTTGCTTCACTTTCCTTTTGTTCTTTTGCGTGTGTTAATATAAAAGGCATAATAAAAGCAACATTAAAAAGCAATTAAATGCTCTATATTAAATACACATACTTATATACTCAAAGAATATTATTATTTTAGACCAGAATAGTGAAATAAAAATACTTTGTTTAGGAAACATATATTTTATTGTAATATTTCAGACTCAAAATCATTTATTTCAATTCAACCTTTTACAGGTACTTTTGAATTGTCAGAGTCAGTCAGAAAGTTGAATCTAGTTGCTCGTTCCAAACGGTAGATTTCTATGGAGAAGAACGAGCAAGAAACTCCATGAACACTCTTTTAAAATCAGTAATATTTCACAAATTTAGGTTACATCATTCATGCCATAACAACTAGGTACATACAATTTAATATTAAAATTATACATATATGCCTTTCATAGTTATCATCATAATTATACTTATCTGTTATTTTCTTCGGGAGCTCCGTACCGATCAACGTTTCGATCAAAAAGTGTTCCAATGAAGTCGGAACACTCGCTTTTATAAGCGGCGATAAACAAGTATGATTCACGATGACAAGCAAATGTGATTCATACTTATTTGCTATCCAAAGTTTAAACACACTTTATTCTATTTAAAATGATGTTATTTATTATACTTCTACTGCATTTAATCAGAAATTAATTATTACTTCATATTACAACACGAATTACATTGTTATGTATTAATTACATCGGTATAAATCTAACACGGCCATACTGACAAGTACTTCGCTCTCGAAGTACAAACACAATATTCTTATTACATAAAGGTACATTTTGTTTACATAATATCAGTAATCGTTTTCATAATCATCATGGTATAATCAATAATCAGACCTTACTGGGTAGACCAAACACCCGCAGTCAGTGAATGTCATAATAAACCACAGTTAAGGTTCTAATCCATCCATAATAATACAATCATGTCTTAAACTAATATTAATACAATATATACTAATATAATTACAATATCAGTAATCGTCTCATAATCGTCATTGTATAATCAATAATCAGACCTTACTGGGTAGACCAAACACCCCGCAGTCAGTGAAGCTTAATCACCCGCAGCCAGTGAATGTCATAATATACCACAGTTAAGGTTTTAATCAATCCATAATAATACAATCATGTCTTAAACGAATATTAATACAATATATACTAATATAATTACAATATCAGTAATCGTCTCATAATCGTCATTGTATAATCAATAATCAGACCTTACTGGGTAGACCAAACACCCCGCAGTCAGTGAAGCTTAATCACCCGCAGCCAGTGAATGTCATAATATACCACAGTTAAGGTTTTAATCCATCCCAAATAATACAATCATGTCTTAAACTAATATTAATACAATATATACTAATATAATTACAATATCAGTAATCGTCTCATAATCGTCATTGTATAATCAATAATCAGACCTTACTGGGTAGACCAAACACCCCGCAGTCAGTGAAGCTTAATCACCCGCAGCCAGTGAATGTCATAATATACCACAGTTAAGGTTTTAATCCATCCATAATACAATCATATCTTAAAATAATATTATAATAAATGTACTACAGCGTTTTGTTCAGTCCACTATCCAGGCCATAGGCGATTTTTTTTTTTTTTTTTTTGCTACTATTATATTTCTCTGATTTCCAATACCCCTTAATGAGAACCTGTTATTATCTAATATGTTCATAATTTCGTAGGGTCCGTAAAATTTTGCTGTTAGTTTGTTATGTCGCCTATGGTCTTGATTTACATAAACAGTATCACCTACGCTATAATTTATGTTATCTCTACGCGTTTGGTCAAAGCGGTCTTTGAATGTATCGGCAACAATTTTAAGACGTTGATGTGCTAACTGATGATCGGTCGTTACGTCAATAATTATATTATTATCTAGTATTACTTCATCTAATCGAGCTTGTATACACGGGATGTTCGAGTTTCTGCCTATAAGCAGCCTAATAGGTGAAAAGCCAGTTGATTGCTGTACAGTAGTGTTTAAGGACAATTGGATTTTCCACAAAACGCTCGGCCAGTCTGACACATTACCACACCTAGTAGCTAACATATTGATTACGGTTAAGACGTATCTTTTGGCATGTGATGCTCTAAATAACGAACAAACTAAATTCAGTGCCAACAGGAAAAATCTTTTTCCATGCTAGCCCTTCAGAATCTACAGTGATTTGAATGTCAGGATGATTAACCACATTCCTACCAATAAGAAGATCATATGGAAAGTCTTGGTCACGGGCCACATGTAAATCTAGTTGTATACAAACATCTACAAATTTAACTGTCACTGTGATAGTTGCAAAAATATTAATTTGCCGTGTGTGAATTGTTCCCACATACCATCATTACCATGATTTTACCGTTACCTATTCTACTAATTCTACTAACGTATATTGAGTATGGTAAGAATATATAATTTAGTCGTTTGGCAATAGATTCCCGTATAATGCTACAACTTACTCCTGTGTCGACAATAGGTCAATAGACATGTTGCGAATTGTAACGTTAGTGGGCTTAAAGTCTGAAACATTACATAAAGTATTGACTCGAACATCTAGTCATTGATCTTTGAAAGTTTAATTGCTGTTTGGTCGAATTTACACGTTCAAAATACAAGTTGTTACATCATGTATCTTTATTAAAACTGTAATTTATTTTTCTTTTTTTTTTTTTTCATCACATGGAAGTATAACATTTCTTTTTCTGAGTTTTCTCATCCAATTTTGGGATTGGCATAAAACGTTTCTCAGGTAATTGATCAAATGGTCGCTTTTTAGTCTCTACGTAAGCAGAAAACTAAACTAAAATTCTGATGTTGACGAGTCTGAACAATAAATTACAGCTTTATACAATCAAACCGAGATTTTTTTTTTTTTTTTTTTTTTCGTGTGGGTACATTCAAGTTAATTCAGCACAGAAATTTTCCTATTATCGACATAGCAAAGCCCTTGGGGGCCTTACCTGCCTTTTGCGACTTTAATTAAGTCGCTCCAACCAAACTCTTCTCCAAGCTTGTCATTGTCTGCACACCACGCCACTACGCCGCTGTCAGTGGTGGCGGGATCGAATATCGGGAGAGCCACGTCATCCTGCCGATTCTTACTGGACAACGCTTCTTTGATAGTAGTAAGCAGCTTTAGGTGAATCTCTGGTTCCATTTCAGTATATAGTAATAACCCTGAAAATATAGTAAGATTAGTTTAGCACATGGCGTCCCACTTCTGATGTTAATATAAAAGGCATAATAAAAGCAACATTAAAAAGCAATTAAATGCTCTATATTAAATACACATACTTATATACTCAAAGAATATTATTATTTTAGACCAGAATAGTGAAATAAAAATACTTTGTTTAGGAAACATATATTTTATTGTAATATTTCAGACTCAAAATCATTTATTTCAATTCAACCTTTTACAGGTACTTTTGAATTGTCAGAGTCAGTCAGAAAGTTGAATCTAGTTGCTCGTTCCAAACGGTAGATTTCTATGGAGAAGAACGAGCAAGAAACTCCATGAACACTCTTTTAAAATCAGTAATATTTCACAAATTTAGGGTAAATCATTCATGCCATAGCAACTAGGTACATACAATTTAATATTAAAATTATACATATACATAGCCTTTCATAGTTATCATCATAATTATACTTATCTGTTATTTTCTTCGGGAGCTCCGTACCGATCAACGTTTCGATCAAAAAGTGTTCCAATGAAGTCGGAACACTCGCTTTTATAAGCGGCGATAAACAAGTATGATTCACGATGACAAGCAAATGTGATTCATACTTATTTGCTATCCAAAGTTTAAACACACTTTATTCTATTTAAAATGATGTTATTTATTATACTTCTACTGCATTTAATCAGAAATTAATTATTACTTCATATTACAACACGAATTACATTGTTATGTATTAATTACATCGGTATAAATCTAACACGTGCATGACTTGCTCGCAAAAAGAGGCGACAGCCTCCCACGCACTCTCGCTCTGGACCATCGAAAGAGCGATTTTCGGGAGCGAAAGGTCACCGACTGCTGTGGAGAGTTCACGGCGCTGCTCTGCCAAAGCTGGGCACTCCGCTAGAGAATGCTGCACAGTGTCCTCCAGGCAATCTCTGCAGTGGTGACAACCGGGCGATGTCCGGTCAGTATCTGCGTCAGCCGGAACGTGAGGGCGACGTCTCGGCGCTCAAACCAATCCTCCGTGACGGGTCTTAATTACGGCGTGCCCTGCGCTGGAGTTCGCAAGTCGAGGTTGGGCCTACATAACTGCTGTCCACAACTTCAACTGTAAAATCTTCAACCATAACAGGTGGGTACGATATGGATATTAAACATAATTTTTGTTATCTCCATATTCATACTGAGTACCACTCGTCGGGAGACTCGGAGGAATAAATAATAATAATAATACCAGCCTATATTCGTTCCACTGCAGGGCAAAGGCCTCTTCTCATTAAAGATGTGAAGTATCAATAAAAATAATTCTTCAAGCATTGTGTGCATACATGTTGAACAAAATCAATATAAAAGTAAACAAAAGTAAAAAAGTACTAAAAAAAAATTTTTTTGATTAGCTGTAACTTTTTTCTGACATAATTTTTTTTTGGTTACTCAGCAAAAGTTGATCTTTATTTAGTGGACTATTCAGCTACATAGGTCTCGTTAGTGGTGGAAATTTGGACCAAGCCCCATTTATATTTTTGCCCATTCTCTTTTGTTAGCGAAGAGATTAAATATGTCAATGCTCTCAAATTGGTTATTATAACAATCTACAAGTTGATGCAGTCGAGCGCGAGAATCAGCATTAGAGTGACAGACTTGGATGGGTTTTGAGTTTAAGTAACGTATTTTCATGTGTAATCGCTCGTGTTGGAGCACTAAAAAATATGGCACATTGAGTGATCATCTGAAAACGGTCGAAGCAATATTGGAGTGGCCGGATCATACTGAAAGTGTTTCAGCAACATATTAAGTGTAGCCCATACAAGAAACATTCCTAGCAATGAGTTACAGTCACATAGTGCCATGAAAATAAGGTTTGCTAAGGAGCGTCATGCCAAACATGTTTTGTTTAGTCATCACACTGATCCTGACAAAGCAGATCGTGTTTAGCAAGCTTTTCATCATCACCATTTTTTTTTTTTAAATGTTGCCCTACATTCGTTTTTTTTACCATACCCAGTTTATAATGTATCCAGTTTATAGAGCAGTGAATGCCACAGTCTGGCAGTTCGCACAATAAAAGTGGAAGCCAAGCGCTTGGTTCCGAAACCGTGGAACTTCAACCATATAGCGGTGACGCTTCGTCGCATCCCTGCTCGTCCGGTGATGGAATGTGGATGGGGGAATTAAGTTGTGCAATTTCAAAGCACACTCTCCGAAATGTACCCGATAACTGCAGCTGGCAACGGTGTGGCGATGTTCAAGGCTTTGGAGCTTTTTCCTTTGTCGTGGGTGCCTTTACAAACATAAACTCACATACACAAACAGACAGAAAAATATTTGACCCATGCGGGAATCGAACCCGCGACACGTAGCGCAGCAGTCAATCGCTATCCACTGCGCCAACCGTGTCGTCATCTCATTCTCTAAAGGTTTTATAACTTTAAACTAATAATTATAAAAAAAATAATACCAGAACATCTTCCTGATGTTACAATTTGTATGCAAGTGCCTTGAACTTCTGTTACTGTTGAGTAGAACCTTTCGCCCTCTACGCTCAATGACGTCATAAGTATTATGTTCTTGATCACCCACGTTAAAGCCATAAATGCCAGGCAAACATACTGAAATAGAAATATATTTGACAATCATTTGTAGGCAATAAGTAAGTTCTGTTATTTTCATTAAGTAATGGATGGAATATTTTTTTTTTTGGAATTTGATGAGAAGTAACATTATTGAATCGAATGCGTCAAACGCAATTATTGTATTAACTGCACATCGTCTGATTACCTGCATATCATCAATGTCTGCTACTGACCTCATTTCCACACGTACCCAGATATCTAATAAAGCGTTTGAACTCGTGTGTATAATATAAAATAAAACCTGAAACAAGCATTCATTTAAAAAAATATATGTTAAAATTATTCCAGTCTATTAATGTGTAGGACATTAATAGGGGAAGGGCCTCTTCTCATATCGAAAACTCTACCCCAGCATGCTGAAGCTAGATTGGTGATTTAAGATTGACATTAATTAAGTCCTCAGTGTCTGGCCTCAGCTATAATCAATAGGCAGGTAGTAGGACAACCAATACGCATACTGTCGGACAGCATGGCTGTACTACAAGCTCTAAACAGCTATACGGTCAACTCCGGGCTAATATACGAATGTCACCAAAAACTGAACAAGGTGGGTATTCTCAATGATATAACCATTCAAAGGATCAAAGGACATAGCGGCTCGCGTGGTAACGATGCTGCAGACGAGCTCGCTAGAAGGGGGTCGAGTACAAGCGCGGTGGGTCCGGAACCTATAGTGCCACTCCCCTTCGGTCACCTACGCACCATTGTAAGAAAACGTACCACGGATCTACACCAAAGACTGTGGACCGAACTTGGCGAGTGCAGGCAGGCCAAGGAGGCAATTCCTGCTATTGAGGGCCGCTTCACGAGGCAAGCCCTACGACTGTCCAAACAACAGCTACGTGTGGTCACAGCCGCCATAACTGGGTATGGGTCTTTCAATAAACATCTTTTTGTCATAGGAGTAACAGACAGCCCTCTGTGCAGAGCCTGCATGGGGGCGGACGAGACAACGGCCCATGTGCTTCTGAACTACCCTGAGGTCGCTCCATACAGGGCAAAGTACTTCGGCCAGCCAGGGAACCTGCGGGAGATCGCCAGCGACGTCAAGGCGCTGCTGGCCTTCCTTGAGGAGCTCGGGTGGATCGAATGATCTACTTCCCGTGGACGTAATGGGAATACGGGGTTTGGCACAGAATTGGTTTCATTCTTACCTTTCAAACCGACTGCAACGAATAAAAGCTAAAGAAGGTGAAGCGATAAGCGAGTATGCTGAAGTCCACTATGGTGTACCGCAGGGAAGTGTGCTCGGATCAACTCTCTTCTTAGTCTACATCAATGACCTTTGTGATTTAGCAGTAGAGAATGCAAAAGTACTTACTTTCGCGGATGACACCGCTTTTGTATTCCATAGTAAAAATTGGACTGAGGTCGTTGATGCAACTCAGAAGTCTAGCTGAAGTAATGGACTGGCTGCAGCGAAATCTACTAACTTTAAATGCTAGCAAGACTAAATACATAGCATTCAAAACATCCAAGCGGTATGAAACTGAAAAGCCCCTCCAAGTCAAACTCCACTCCTGCAGGAACCCTAGCAGTAACACTTGCCAATGTGTCGAGATTGAACAGGTTGACTACATTAAATACCTTGGCGTTTTGATAGACAATAAATTATCCTGGATCAAACAAATAGATGCTGTCTCTGCAAGGATCCGGAAATTAATGTTCATTTTTAAAAAACTTAGGAACATAGCTGACCACAGTACCCTTAGGTGTGTGTACTTTGCACTGTGCCAATCTATCTTAAATTACTGTATAGGGATATGGGGTACAGCAGCAAAGAGCCACTTGATAAAACTTGAACGAACTCAAAGGGGCATCCTCAAGGTTGCTTTTGGAAAGCCTTATCGATATCCCACCGACAGTCTGTACCAAGAATGTAGCGTTCTTAGGGTTAGACAACTTTTTGTGCTGTCTATAGCATTACGCTTTCATCGACAGGCACTGTTCACCCAAATTGAATCATCAAGATCATGCAGACAGATTAAATGGGACATACCCTCGACTCGTACAAAGTTCGCCCAAAGATCCCCTAGATACGTCGGTCCATATATCTACCAAAAACTAAATAAAATCCTGGACTTACTCGGTTGCTCCAAACATAGTTGTAAAATTAAAATTATAAAGTGGCTATCAGCTCTGGACTATGTCAAGACTGAAGCTCTCCTGATTCCCTTGATATAAATCCCCTGCATTAACTCACCCACACACAACACATCCTACACATAAACATACGCAAACACACCCTTACAGTCATAGAATCATATCACTTTACATTCACCCACATCACACACATTATAACACAATCATAATAACTCATACACATATCAAACATCCACACACATATACACCACACATACTTACAGCTTTTAATCTTATACCTAAGTTAAGTTTGAATTAGTAACTACTTAAGTTGCGACACCCTTGCTTAATATTATTATGTTAGCTAATCAAAACCCAACTGTAAACCGCTATGTGCACTTTATGTCTCACCAACTACGAGGATACTAGACCCCACGACACAGGGTATCCTAGTGTGGGGTCTAGGGCTACTCCCATTGCACACAACACAAACTCTGCTTTATAAGCCAATCTTTGTTTTTTTAGATTTATTTTGTGCTTACTAATTCTGTAAACTTGTGCTTAATAATTTTTTTAATTCTTTAATTCTTAATTCCCACCTGTACGCAAAATACGCGCTGAGACGTGAAGTTGCGGACACTAGCCCGTCATACTACTACTACTACTACTACTACTACCCGTACCGATGGTTTCTATGCGATTATACGCAAGAGAACCGCGTCGCTACTGAGGAGAGTGAGGGACAGTCAAAACAGCATCCTGAAAACTGTTGCAGAGAGCGTCGTCTCTCCGATTGTACAGCAGTTTGTGCGGAGGTTGATTTTTACTTACACTAGGTGATAAGTTTTTCTATGTTACTAACACTCTACGGATCTTTGTTGTCCGAATTAAAGGTTTATTAATTATTATTATAACTATTAAACTCAAAAACGAATATAATAAAGCATTTTAAAAATTCCTTCAAGTCGCTGTCATCTGGCAATGTGCCCAAGAGACTGACGGCATTGCCACGTTGGATAGCAATGCATAACCTCTGACTGAGGTAAAAACCAGCCAGCAACCAATCACGGGAAGTGTCAACCAACCTTTTGGAAATATCCTTAAAACTAGACGAGCACTCGGACTCCACGCCCCGAGGGTCTCAACCTCAAGTTAACAAGTTAAGTTAAGTAAGTTACTGAGAAAATAAAAAACTTACCAGTCGATGAAAGGTCTTCTCAACTATTTCGTAAACTTGTAATATATCTATGTAACTTTCAAACATACTGTCCCAGTACCGCTCATCTTCTACATCATCGACATATCCTGATTTCCGTAGTTCCTCCATCCAATACTGGAGAGATTCGTAAACTAGCGTCAGGCTTCTTGTGGCGTATATCATGTTCATATCATAGCGAATGCAGCAAAAATAACTAGCGATAATATTGGCAATCCCAACTTCATTAAAAGCATATAGGTACATGCACGTCCAGGTGATATGAAAACAATTAATGGCGACGACATACACCCAGTTGTATATAGTGAAGAACTTGAAAGACCTTCCGTTTAGCTTGAGGATTCTATGGACGTTTTGGATTTTTAATACAAATAGCACATTGTTCAACCTCTGCCCAATATTTGTAAAGGCGTTTAAGAATCCTCCCACGAAATACAAAACATAGTCATAGATGTTGAGTATTAAATAGTTAAAAACTTCCACACCAGTTCTATTCGGGAACAAGAAGAACAGACTATAAACAATAGCCATTAGTATAACCACAGAAAAGACTGACATAATGCTGTAAAGGCGACTGTTGGGGGTGATAACGTCATCCTGAATTTTGTACCTAGCACATAAAAATAAATTTTGCATCCTATTCATCGGTCTAAGAACTGATCGTAAGTACTTTTCCACTACATTATCATGCGCTATATCTTCGTTACTGACAATTATTTCATTTAATCCATTCGATATACTTGCTATTTTTGGTCTACTAGGTTCATTTGCAAAATTTTCTATATCGATAGTAATTCTATTATTTGAATAGTTTTTATGTGTTCTGTGTGACGACATGCTTGTTATAAAAGTCAGTACAAAATAGATGATGGAAAGAAAAATTATACCGTAATTATGGTAAGTAGTTGCTTAGTAAAGTTGTTAACAATCGGTTTTTTTCCGATTACAATTTAATGCTTTGGCTTTGTCTGTATAGACTGTAACTATTATAATCAGCTGGTATTTTTTGGGAAAATACTTTTTGATGAATTAAGGTGAGCTTTTATTTAATTAAGGTTTAAATTAAGGTAAGGTTTTAATTAAGGTGACCTGACTTAAGGTGTCAGGTCAGAGATGTCAGGTCATCTCAAGCTCAACTTAATCCATCGAAAATAATTTTCGAATCTGCTGATCTATTCTGTCAAAAAACATCTCGTTGAATTTAGGTGTTCAAGTGAGTTTGATTTGAGCTGTTAGGGATAACAGTTCAAATCAAACTTCATACTGGGAAGTCTGATACTAGGGATTGACTATTCACTCTCACGTTCACAAATTCTCTAACTGAAATGGTTACAGAATGCCATTGCTATAGCAGTGCTATTCTGTTACAATCTCCCTCGGTGAACACCTAGGTGAAGTGATGACAGCTCACTACTTACCATAATTACGGTATAATTTTTCTTTCCGATTGTAGTGCTTTGTCAATCCCTAGCATCGCATAGGTGTTCACCGAGGGAGTATTGTCTTGTTTTCCATAAAATCATTTGTACTATTATTGTTTTCCATAATCGTTCCCCGTCATAATATATTTTACTTGCACTATTATCATTTATACTAATAACGCTTGTCATACCAACTTATTAGTCATAACTTTCATTTGCCATAAAATGAGTTTCCATAATAACATATGTTATAATCATTAGTTTCTATAAGTAACACATTACATAATCGTTACTTGTCATAAGCAACATTTAATATAATTTAGAAATGTTTAATGTTTTGACCAAAAATTATTGTCATTAAGTCCACCCACTAACCAAATGATTTATTACAGTAATCAATCTTTAGACAGTAAAAAGTTAGTAAAAATCGAAACGGGTAGGCGTTTCGATTTTTACTAACTTTTTACTGTCTAAAGATTGTTTAGGTTAGAACTGTGACCATACAACGCGCGAAGGCGAGCGAGCGCCAGATGTCTTCATTTGCGTAGCAAATAATCTTTAGACAATAAACAGTTAGTCAAAATCGAAACAGCTAGGTTACGTTGAATTAAAAAAAAAAAGGTTGGATTAGAATTGTGACCACGTGAGCGTACCGCGACAGCGGCCGCCAAGTGCCAGATGTCCTCTTTTGCGTAGCAAACAATCCTTAGACCACAAAAACAGGTAGTCATAATCGAAATGGCTAGGTTAGGTTAGGTCTCTTCCGGCCAGGACACGGCGCGGCATACGCTGGCAGAGTGTGCCGCTTGGGAGGAGCCGCGCCGTGCCCTCGTCTCAGAAGTAGGCGGTGACCTGTCGCTGTCGGCCGTGGTCGAGTCGATGGTCCACAGCGCAGAGTCCTGGGACGCGGTGGTTTCCTTCTGCGAAAGTGTCATGTCGCAGAAGGAGGCTGCGGAAAGGGAGAGGGAGATCTCAACCTCCCACCCTGCCCGCAGCAGGCGCACCGGGCGTCGGCGAAGGGCGGATAACGCCCTCTTCCGGCCCCCCTAAATGGGTCCAGGGGCGGCAGACTCGGGGACGTCTGTCGCCCCCCACATACACCAGGACCCGAGGTGGCGGCGCGTAGTGTTCCACGCGCGCCCCTCTACGATGTCCGGGGGGGGAGTCTAACACCTCACTCCCCCCCCTGACCCGAGAAGTGGCCCGCTGCAGCGGGCCGGCACCAGCCGGGGGTTGCGGAAGTATCTCCAGTTCCCGCGACCCCCGACGTAGGTGTGAGATGGAACACCGGGGTGGTTTTTAGTCAGTTAGAGTCTGACAGACCCCTCCGCCCGCCCCAGGGCGGAGGCCATCCATGAGGATTTTCCACCCCGTACCAAAAAAAAAAAAAAGGTCTCTTCCGGTCCCCCTAAATGGGTCCAGGGGCGGCAGACTAGGGGACGTCTGTCGCCCCCCACATTCATCAGGACCCAAGGTGGCGGCGCGTAGTGTTTCACGCGCGCCCCTCTTAGAAGTCCGGGGGGGAGTGTAACACCTCACTCCCCCCCCCTGACCCGAGAAGTGGTCCGCCGTCCAGCCGGGGGTTGCGGAAGTATCTCCAGTTCCCGCGACTCCCGAAGTAAAAGAAAAAAAGGTTAGGTTAGAACTGTGCGAGCTTCAGCAGCGGTCGTCGAGCGCCAGATTTCCTCTTTTGCAAAGCAAGCATGCATGGTTGATTAAGTTTATTTTTAGGTTTCCTTGTGAATAATAAAATCTGTATATAATCTGTATAAAACCATTTATTTTACAATAAAAATTGGTAAGTAACATAATATTATGATTTTCATGACAAACAATATTATTTTATTTTATTAAATTTAAATTGGAGGCCATAAAGCTCTCAAAAAATTTTCTTCACTGTAATTAGTTTTATGGGTTAAAATATTATTTATTCTTTCGTTTTTTTTAAATATATTTTAGATTATTTTTTTCTTATAAGGTACGTTGGGGAAACAGAACCTATGAACAAAACTGTAAGTATGCAAATCTTTGTAATGAATTCGCTCATTTATATAACTGGTCTGATTTTTCCTGTAATGGAACCTCTTGTAAAGATTCTAGTCACTGTAGCTTAATTGATGAGTATTATAAACAAATTGTAGACATAATGTCTAGGGCTGCCAAACTTTCATTTCAGGGTAAATCATACATTAAAAAGAAAACGGTTATTGGTTGGAACTACCATGTGAGGGAATATCATATGGAGGCTCGGCAGTGTTATACATTGTGGAATTTATGTGGTCGCCCCTCACAGGGTAAAATATATGATGATATGGTTCGCACTAAAAAAGTTTTTAAAAATAAAATAAAATGGTGTCAGTCAAATGAAGATAAAATTAAAATGGATATTATAGCCACCCATAGATACAATAAAGATTTTGGAAAATTTTGGAAGGAGACAAATAGATTAAATTATAAAACTAAGGTGCCAGTTAATGTAAATGGTAGTGATGACCCTGATACTATTGCAAATATGTTTGCAAAACAATTTAATCCTACATCTACATCTATGTCGCACACAACGCCGGCAAGTAAGGCGAGTGTGTCGCGCGGAGACCGTGGTGTGCCGGCGACCCATCCGCCGCGGTCGCGCGAAACTCAAGACCACGATACCAGCGTATTGCACATCACTGTGGACGAGCTGTATCGTTGTGTGAAAGGTATGAAACGCGGCAAGTCGCCGGGCCACGACGGGCTCAGTGTCGAACACCTTATGTACGCCCCTAAATTGATACATTTCAGGGTTTCTCAATTGTTTAATGCGTGTATTGACCATGGTTATTTACCTGATAATTTCATGAGGACCATAGTCGTACCAATTGTAAAGAATAGAACTGGCGATGTGTCCAGTATGTCTAATTACCGGCCTATATCATTAGCGACCATATTCTCCAAAGTTTTTGAACGTTTAATTATTACTCATTTAAGTGAAAAGAATTTCCCTATAAATAACGCACAATTTGGTTTCCGAAAGGGCCTGTCTACTGATTTGGCTATATTTGCCTTGAAGAACACAGTATATAGATACGTACAGAGAAACACTAGTGTGTATGCGTGTTTCCTAGATATAAGCCGCGCGTTTGATAGTATTAATTATGAATTATTATGGAATAAGCTGAGAAATTCTAAAGTGCCATCAAAAATTGTAGACATTTTGGAATACTGGTATGCTAATCAATGCAATCAAGTGAAATGGAATAATGCCCTGTCAGACACATATACGTTGACTTGCGGCGTGAGGCAGGGTGGACTCACTTCGCCGATTTTATTTAACATGTATACCAACGAGTTGATTGAGGAACTGAGCAGTACCCGAGCCGGTTGTCGTATTGATGATGCAGGGTTGAACAATCTTAGCTATGCAGATGATATGGTGCTGCTCAGTCCCTCAGCCAACGGATTAAGGCGACTTGTTGCGGTCTGTGAGAAATATGCAACTGAACATTATCTCACCTATAATGTTAAAAAATCGGAGATTATGATATTTAAATACAGTAAAGGTCCCGATCAGATTTTACCGATCTATTTGTGTGGAACTGCCCTAAACATTGTTAGTAAATTCAAATATCTTGGTCACGTAATTAAGGATGATTTAGCAGATGATGCTGATGTGGAACGACAGAGGCGTAGTATTGCATGTCGAAGCAACATGTTAGCTAGGCGCTTTTCTCACTGCTCCAACCAAGTTAAAATAACTCTGTTCAAGGCTTACTGCCAGTCGTTCTACACCAGTCAACTTTGGTACAGGTACACGAAGAGTGCTTATAACACTCTTCGTGTACAATATAATAACGCCTTTAGAGCTATATTAAAGCTGCCCTGGCGGTGTAGTGCGACTGGCATGTTCGTTGAGAACAGAGTTACAGATTTTTACGGGCTCATGAGGAGACTCAAGGCATCATTCCTGACAAGATTATGTGCATGCAAAAATCAATTAGTATCTGTAGTATTTCGCTGTGTGTACCTGTTAAGACGATAATAATTTATGCTGAAGTGATAATTTAATGTCATTGATTCATTGATTTTAATTTTAATTTTAATAATGTATGTAATGAATTTATTTTTTAATTTAATTTATTTCTAATTTTAATAATTTAATTTAATGTATTGGGATATTTTAATATTTTATATTTTAATTGTAATTTAACAATGTATTGTAATTTTTGTTATATTTTTATGGGTTAATACCTGAAATAAACGATTATTATTATTATTATTATTATTATTATTATTATTTTCTGGTTCACCAATAAGAATCGACTCAATGTTCATCAATGAAATTTTGGCTTCTTTTTATTATTTCGTTGCTGAAATAATAGAAACCAACACTTGTTCTGCCAATTATTGTATTTAATCTATGATGCCAGGCCTCTGCGTAGTTCTGTGTGCGCGGTAAGTTCTCATTGTGTAGTCGTATAATACTCCAAAACGAAGGTGGAAAACGGGGTGGTTTGTTATCAGTACCCGAAATGTAATTTTCTTCAAACCAATTTACAATCTGCTGACTTGCTGGAATTATACTTTCTTTCCATTTCTTGAAATAAGTAGATATCTCTTGAGATTCCAGAAAAGACAAAGCTAACAAACATTTCATATCCAGAGCAAAAGCACAATTAGTACCATAAAGATTCACTAGGCCACTTGATTGTATCTTTCTATAAATTATTTGTGATAAATTAAAGAAACAGTCATTTAATTTAATTTAATTAAATGTTTGTTTTGCACTAAGAATAGCTGCTTGTTCAGAACCAATTATGCAATTTTTCAATTTCAATGTAATATTATTTTCATTACTATAATCGCCTTTAAAATTAAATAATTGATTATATGTACCTACTTCTATCTTTATGTGTACACAAAGCAAATATAAGGGGTACAGTTTTATTGTGTCCATTCATAACGTTACCGTGTATTGTGTGCAGTTGTAAAAAAAAATTCGGTACCATCTTAAATGTTCCATCTAATATCTATAAATCTGATCTACATAAAAATCCATAACTTTTTGAGTTAAATAAATTATTAGCCGTTTATTTTCCTTCAATATTTCATCCTTCATTATAATATTTTCGTTGTTTAGTTGTAATGTTTCGTGTCTAATATTGAAGTATATATCTTGAGGGTCAAAATGTGTTTCCTCATGTTTATTCTTATCCCTGTAAATAACTTGTTTCAAAGCGCTGGTCGAGGGCATGTATAACGATGATGACGCAAATGTAATATCAGGCTGATTCGAAATACTATTTTGCAATATCTTACATGGTTTTCCAGTGGCACATTCAATTGTCTTTAACTTCATTTCATTTAATAATTTCACTGTTTTGAGTTTGTTTGGGTTCGGTTCATGGTTGTGTACGTTGTCCCGTTTAACAATAATATGTTCTTGCAATTGTTCTTAACTCGTAGTAATTGCCCGAGAACTGCATTTCTTTTCTTTGCGTAACTCACACACCCAATAATACTTATTTTGAGCTGATCTATTTTTTTCGTACGTACATTTCAGTTAATTTAAAATCGCCTTTTGTAGTTTTAAACACCTCACAACTTTCACTCATGTTTCTGGATTTAATAAGTAAATTGACGATGGTAATAAGGACTGATTATTTACGTCAAACTTATTTTGTTTTACCCACATACTACAGCTGTATTAACTGTGGATATGTTAATAGCAAAATTATTCATTTTAACATAACATCAAAATTGCAGGCGTTTGTACTGAACTAGCATTGTTGTAATAGTAAGGGCAAATGAATAATATGGTGAATAAATGTTATGGAAAACGAAATTATTGAAAACAAAAAATATGGCAAATAAATTTATGGATTATCATTATTATGACACTTGATCGATTATGACCATTGAAATTAGTGAAAATGATTTAATTTAATTTCACGATTATGGCAACTGAAGCATTGTTTCTAATAAAATTATGGCAAATAAAAGTATGGCGTATAAAATGATGGCATATTTAATTATGGCATATTGCAAGACCGGTTTAGGAATACCACCATCCGTTCCATTACAAAAATAACTGACGTCACTCGGAAAGCTGTCATGCTGAAATGGAATTGAGCTAGACACATCTGCCGCATGTCAGACGATCATTGGGCCAAACGTACAACCCAATGGGTTCCTGGCAAGCGACATCGCGGCAGGCCAAGACGGAGATGGCGGGATGATCTAGACTCCTTCGAAAAAGACTGGCCCCATATAGCCTTTAACAGAGAGAGTTGGAAAGAGAGTGGAGAGGCCTTTGCCCAACAGTGGGAAAGTCCAGGCTGAAATAAATAAATAAATAAAATTATGGCAAACATTAGTAAACCCACCGAGGGAGATTGTAACAGAATAGACATACAGGTTTATAGTCTGTAGTGAATATAACTCTCATAGCACTTTGCCGCGACTTCGTGGGCGTGAATTCTTACGGGTCCTAAGTATTTTTTTTTATAATAAAATAAAGCCTATAGCTCTCAGGGGTAACGTAGCTTCCTATTAATGAAAACATTTTCGAAATCGAAAGAGTAGTTCCGGAGATCACCCCTTACATACAAACAAATTTTACCTCTACGTAATATAGAATAATAAATAACACTAATGATTCTTTTAGTATAGGTATTTTCGGCAAGCGAAACATCATCGGCGACCACATATATTTACTTTTTGGATGTACCTGCCCGCAAATGCCTACAAAATATCGCATTAAAAAATGGAAGCGTGACATTTCCAAAAATCGAGGTGTTTTCCATTCTTAGACATACGTATTAATTCGTTGGGGTTCAATTAATTTGACCTCTACAAGTTATAAAAAAAACTCTTAGTTTCAAGACAAGACAAATAAACAAAACGCAAATACATAGTTCGATAATATTATGTTTTGATGTAAATTTAAGCCCCCTTTTAGACGCTCCGGCTGCGCGTAGTAAGTATTCGAACGGTGGTGAATGTATAAAAAAATTAAATGTATGTATCATCATATTCCCAGACTCTTCCCAACTTTCTTAGGGTCGGCTTCCGGTATGACCTCCACTACCCAGTTACTATGTAGAACGATACCTCTTGGTAGACTAGTTGTCAAATTTTCTGGCTTCTGAAAGCAGTGGCCCAACAGCTTTACGTGCTTTTCGAGTCACAGAGGGTAGAGCATATACAAAAGCCGTAGTCACATTAGCCACGCCGCAGGTAACCAGCTCCGCCTATCTGATCGTGTGCAAAGACACTAAAGATAACAATCGAAATTAATGTCACTAAATGGAACTAAGAAAGCAATCAAATTATTGTAATATTGATTAAATTTAAAGGCTTACATTTTGTCAACGTCTGCACCGTTCATCATCATCTACGCCGTTGTACTACAAACATGTTTCCAACATTAAACAGAGTAGTGCCAAGAATAAACTCTGCTTCAATCGAGACTGCACCAGTAGCTATATACTACAGCCAAGTTTCGTTCAGCAACCTGATTGAAAAAGATTTACAGTCAGTTTTAAGACCTTTTAATCTGATGCAAGCCCTTTTCATTTGTTCCAAATACAAAATACGCGACAACTTCATCACTCCAACTGGTTTCATCTACAATTTTGTTGGATTGACCTGCACACTCTTATTCCGAGGCTATATTCTCTATTGTTGGTTTCAAATGTTTATCGGATTCGGAGAGGGCTTAAACAAACTCCTTAATTGGTCCGCTATATATATCAACTTCTTCTACTCAGCTGGGTTTTTGTTAAATCACTACATGAGTATTAAATATCGTCACAAAAATGTGTTGTTAGTTTTAAGAATACAGCACGCCCTAACTCTCCTCCAAGTGAGCAGAAAAGAACTTAGAAATTTGAAGATCTACAATTGGTGTTCTGTTATTGGTGCTAACAGTGTTGTTCTCACTACCATAATCTTGTTTACTAGTTTCTTTCCCGAAATAGGTTATTTAAATATTATTATAAGCTATTTCGTTATCATCTTTGATATAAATGCCATGTACGCTTCGTTTGTCATAAAGTTGTTGTGCAAACTGTTAACAGTGTGGGTTGAGGATGTTTGCAGGGCGGAAAATATTACAGATTCAAACAGAGAATCTTATTGGAAAATTAAGTACGATGTGTACGTGGATATAATGGAGGCATATAAGCTAGTTGAGATAACGTTTCGCCAACAAGTAAGTACACATCTCGCCTATTATGTTTTAGTATAATACTCGAATGACGACATTTACATGTTTATTAAATCATTTCGATATTTTGTATTTATATCTTCTGTTTACGGAGATATAAGGTCAACGTTGACGTCAAGGTGTTTTTTTACGAAAACCAGTTTACAATTTGTGACTACCCTTGAAATAAGCTCCAATCCACGAGGATTCAAGGGTAGTCACAAATTGTATACACACAGGGCTTGTCTCTCGTAATGTTGTATGTAAGAACAATATTTTGTATACGTTACATTGCGCGCTAGCATAGACTGATATTTCTCATAAAAATAAATAATTTGATCAATGTTATTTTATTCCAATTTGACTGTGATTCAGTAATAATGTTTGGATTAGATAAATATTTGTCTTTCTAAATAAATATATTACATAGCAATACCGTGGATTTTTTCATCAAAATGAAAAATCGTTTTCCAGGATTCATTTTTGCTCTGTTACATAGTTGATGGACAGTTACGGTGTGTTTTTTTACATTCCGTTTTATTGTTTTATTTACAGATTGTATTCAAGATAGTAAATACAGCGTGCCATGGGTTGATAAACATAGCTACGGTATTAAAAATACGAACTACATTGGTGTCAAACCAATTTCTAGTAAGTTTTTGTTTTTTTTTAGAGTTTCGCACCCACAGTGTGAAAACGGGACCCTATTACTAAGACTCTGTCTGTCCGTCTGTCTGGCTGTCTGTTGCCAGGCTGTATCTCATGAACCGTGATAGTTAGACAGTTGGAATTTTCACAGATGATGTATTTCTGAAGCCACTATAACATCAAATACCTACTAAAAAAACAGAAAAAAACAAAATATTTAGGGGGGGGGGGGGGGCTCCCATACAACAATCGTGTGTTTTTGCTCGATGTCGAATGTTGTACCTATAGATAATGGTAAGGAATCCGGAGTCCCACTTGCACTTGGCCAGTTTTTTAATCTACGCATTTCTATATTTATATTAATTTTAAAACTTCAGTGTTTGAGTAAAATTTTCCAACATGACTTTATATAGGTATGATCATCATCGTCGTCTTCCTGTCCTTATCCCATGTTACTTGGGGTCAACACGTTTACTTCTTCCATCCCGTCCTGTCAACCTCATGAGGTTTATTCATTCTTCACACTATCCATCCATATTTTCTTCGGCGTTCTTCTTCCTCTCCACCTATCCACATTTATTTATATCCTTTCTTAGGTATAATGTACAGACGCCAGCAGGTCAACCTACCCGAAACTGTCACATTTTCCCAATAAATCTTGAACCTTATTCTTAAACCATAAAGTTGAAAATCGATTAAAGAAATGTGACATATTGTAGTAGTTTGATGTGATGGCGTTTGTACTTTAGAAAAAAATCTTGGACATTATTTATATCAGTGAAGGAAAATATCGCTGGACTTATAAAATATATCTAAGTCTGGAATCCCCAAAGCACCTTGAGCAAACGAGGTGATCAATATCTTCTCTCTAGGCGGGCCCTACTATAGGGCAATAAGAGGCTAGTGTATTATACCCTATAAAAGAAAGCTTGATCTCTGCGACATATGTCAAACTGACATTCCTAGGGTTGTCTGTCGACAGAAATTATCGACGTTTCTTACTATTATCAATGCTAATGTAACATATACTTGGGTTTAATTTAATTACAAACGTTACTAAATGAAACGAATATTTTAGTATAAAATACATTTATCCTCTTAAAGGAGTACACCCCAAATCCATATCTGAATCAGTTTCTGAATCGCTAGAACAATCTTGTAAATTTATTATAAACTCTTGTTCGCTAATATTATCAAATCAGACGTCCCGCTTCCAATCTTCTTCCATTAGTAATTAATTTTAAATTAAGTTTTATTTAAAATATCGATAGTTTAAAGTCTGAGGTCGCTATGAATCATCGCCCATCACTAATTAGGTTGGCATGCCCATAAAGTATGACATTGGCAGGTACTGTCTGTACTATTATGAAAATCAGTACTTCATAGGCGTGATTTTACTGACAGCCGTCGCAGAGATCAAGCTATCTTTTATAGGGTATAGTATTATATTTTCTTCAAGAGAGAAAGCGTTCGTAAAATTTTTAGTAGTCTGGCCATATTTTTGTCAATAAGTTTTTAATCTCCACGAAATGAAGATAGGATAAGGGCAAGTCAATTCACTTTTATTAAAAAAAACTTGGTCTTAGGAAGGAACATAAGAATTTGTCCTGTATCGTGAGTCAATTCTTTTCTGGATAAATATTGAATTAATTCTAACATGTGCCCTTGCTATTACTACCCTTATCTTGTCTACACTCGTTATGTCTCACTGATGGTCGCGCATGTGTTAGATCATTCGGTTCCCTTCAAAATGGTTGAGCTAAATGGTGCTGTTTCGTGCGTCATGTTGATGGCAATGGCACCGTCAGTTGGCTGGTCATTTCTTAGCTGCATCGGTTATTGTAACTTGTCAATTATGATTTTTTCCATACCTCTGTTAACGTGCACGACCTCGACATTGTTCTCACATTAACCCGTAGATTTAACATGAATGATGTAACCTACATTTTGCACAAAAGAGTTCATGAAGTTTCTTGCTCGTTTTTCTCCATAGAAACCTACTGTTTGGAATGAGCAACTAGCTTCAACAATTTCACTGACCAACTCCTTGACAATTTAAAAGTGGTAAATGGTTTTGAATTTGACAATATAATTGTATCGATGCCATTGACCAAATTATGACTACACTACGTTTTATAATGATATTGAACAGTAGCGTATGCTATAAAAAGCTTTTTTACAAAAAAGACCACCGCCATCAAATGTCAAAAAAATTAAGAGTGATAAATTACTTTAGCACAGAACACACAAGACTTTAGATTTGGAAGTCGGCTTTGTTCTGTTTGTTGTCTTTTATTGCCACTTACTTCCAAATCTAAAGTCATGTGTGTTCTGTGCTAAAGTCATTTATCACTTTTTAGATTTTGAAGGCGATTGTCTTTTTTGTAAAAAAGCTTTTTATTTATCACTTTTTAGCCTTCTTATCATCCAAATCCATTAGGAACAGGCAACACAGTTTAAACAGAGGTACTCCAAAGATTGAAGAATCTAAAACGTCGTCTATGTAGACTTTTTGGGACTTTGTTGATTTTTCAAAAAGTGCTGAATCAATTTCGTTAAAATTTTTGTGGGACCACCCCTGATAGGATGTCTATCCGTAAAAAAGAATTTTTAAAATCAATTAACATTTGCCGGCAAAATCGCGTAACAAATATACATAAAAAAACAACATACAGTCCAATTGAGAAACTCCTTCTTTTTTGAAGTAGGCTTTTGTAAAACTAAGAACACGCTGTTCTGTGGTAGTAAGAAAAAATACGTGTATAACATTGTATTTTTTATTCTTTTATTTTCAGTTCATTTTGTTAATAGTAGTATCACAAATATGGTTGGTGAAAAGTATCCTCATAGGAATATTTTTGAGCGTGCAATGCGAGAGATTCTACAAAGTGGTGAATAATGTCCAAGGTGCTCTGACGCCGCTTATGTATTCAGTTAGATGCTCAGGTAAATATTAAGTATATTTCATTTTATTTTTAATTTAACGTCATATTTTTAACACAACAAGGTTTAATACCACCAATCAATTGACATACTTTTTATGCGCTGTCAAAACGCGATTCCCTCATAGATTGTGTCACCTATATCAATTGAAGTAAAAGAAAAAAACGCATCAGAAAATTCCTCCATATCGCCATCAACTGGAAATGTGCACAGGAAACTGGCGGCTATGCACGTTGGATAGCAATGCTTTGCCTCTGGCCAAGTAAAAGCTAGCCCTTGTGTCACGGGAAGAGTTAACCAACCGTTTGGACATTTTCTTACAAAGAAAGTGAGCAGTCGGAACCCACGACCCAAAGGTTTCATCCCCAAACGTCTTAAAAATAAAGTTATCACGAAGGTTACAATACTTTCGCCGTTTTCAAGGAAATAGAGACATGCCGTCTGGTCTCTTGCCACCGTCGCGTGCCAATCCGTTGTTTTCTATAATAGCCGGAACGCTGACGGTAACGAGAGCATGTACAAAAAAATCATTAAAATGAATGAACTAATTAAACTTATTTTTTACAGATAAGCACACACTCTCCGTGTGTAAGAATATTCAAAGGATGCAGAAAACTTCGTTCAAGAAAATGAGCGCGTGTGGGCTGTTCATCGTGGACGCTATGATGTCTGTGCGTCTATTCAGCTTCATCACCACCTACACTATACTACTGATTCAGTTCGAATTTCTATAATTCTGGAGTTATTCATGTATATATTCTTCTTTTCCTACCGAGGTGCTATACACGGTGGGATATCGGGACACAAATATTTCCCATGTATTGGGCTCATGATTGTAAACAACGGAGCGTTTAAATATTCGTCCTACACATGTCGAAATTATCACCTAAAAAGTCTGTTTCATTATGTCCATTCCATTGGAAATTCATCATCATAGCAGCCATCCACTATGCTCAATATCAATTGAGCATAGTGGAAAACATGTTTTTATCTCCACCGCTGATTTTCTCTGAAAAAATTCGATGCCGAATCCATGACAGTTGAATCGTTTCTCCGGGACTCGTCGAAATTCACTGCCTCAGCTCTTTTCTGGCTTAAAGGAGTTGCTGTGGTTTGGGAATAGTGAGGTAGGCTTGACGCACAAGTGAAATGGCTGATATTTAAAAACGTTCTACAGCAGTGTTATTCTGTTACAATCTCCCTTGGTGAACACCTAGATGAAGTGAGCTGTCATACGATTATAGTGCTTTGTCAATCCCTAGCATCGGGACAGATGACAGCTCACTTTACCAAGGTGTTCACCGAGAGAGATTGTAACAGAATAGACATACAGGACATAGTGTAAACCATTATTTGTTACTGTCACTCAGACTTTACGTGAGTCATAACTTAGGCCAACATTAAAGCGTAATTTCTTAACGACATTATTCTTCTATCAATTCTCATTATTGCCTGCTTTGCTAAAATGTCGTAGGTCTAAGGGTCTGGTGACTGTTGAACTTTTGATCATTACTCTTCCATACTCTGCTGTCAGCCGTTACTTTATCATTCTTTTCATTTTCATTTCAATCACCTCTCACACAATTAATTTCTCGTCTCTTCTTGTCTATCTTTTAATATTCATATTCACCATTCTAGTCTTTCTTCATGCGGCCCTTACTTTTGAAATTCTCTCATTTGTTATTTCATGTACTTACACATTGTAAAATTAAATCAATTGATGAAATCTGTCATTTTATTTGTACGTTGTATTAAAGGATTAAAAAATAACTAAACCTAGAATTAAAAGTAAGGATAGTACAATAATGAAAAAGATACAGACAAAATAGGTGCCAGGTCGTTTTAAGGATTTCTTTGATTGTGCCTTTAAAAAAACAATCGCATCGCATCTTTAGTGTACAATACGAGGCCGCGTAGACAGTATGAGGAGCTCTTAAAGAAAAACATTTGAAAAGAACACATCAATAGGATAAAGCAACCTTAGAATAACAAGCTATTAAACTAATATGATAACGATGACATTGTATTTATAACGAGTGACAACAAATAACTTAATGAAATTTACTCAAATTACGACGTATTACTATTATTACGTATTAGTATAATCAACATTATACTGTTCCAACATCTAACATGTTTACGTGTGAAATCGAGAGTGTATCTACCTTCCCATGCAATGGAGTATCAGGGACTAATGTGATTGAAAAAGATTTACAATCATTACTTAGACCTCTGAACTTGATACAAAGCCTCTTGCTTTCTGTCAAGTATAAGATAAGAAATAACGTCATCATTTATAATAGTCGACTTTAAAACTTCATATCAGTGTTGTACCTTGTGATATGGCAAAGTTTGTGTCTGTATTATGTGATCTTTATACGGAATAATATTTATCTGGGACAAGATTTGAAATGGTTCTTTGATTGTAGCCATTATTTTTAATGATTTCATCTTCTTCACCATCGGATAATTTATAAACGAATATGTAAATATATTGAAAAGCTACAGTAATGTGTTACTGGTTCTAAGAATTCAAAACGTATTAAGAGTCCTAAAGATGAATCGGAAAGACCTCAACAATTTCAAAATCTCCAAGTGGATTTTGATTTTGTCTATAAATACGTTTTTCATTTGTTTAATTGTTAACAGTTAACAGTTTGTTTAACAGTTATTGCTTTTCTGGTATAAAAGTGTATGACCCTGTATCAGCGTATTCAACCATCTTGTTTGACATATACGTGGTGTATGCATCGTCACTAAAAGAGTTATTGGAGAAAATGTTGCGTGTGTGGATTGAACATGTGCAAAACTTGAATAACGTTGCGATTGCTGAAAGAGAAGATTACTTAAAAATTTTGTTTGACTAGCAACCCAGCCCGGCTTCGCATGGGCCTATAGCCTTCCGTGATAAATGGACTATCGAACATAAAAATAATTTTTCAATTCGAACCAGTAGATCCTGAGATTAGCGCGTTCAACCATACAAACAAACTCTTCAGTTTTATAATATTAGTATAGATATATTTTTGAATATACGAGAGATATTTTTGGTTATAGAGAAGACATTTCGACTTCAGGTAAGACTTGAATAAGAATATTTCTGACTACTACTGATAATAATAAGTGCTACAACTCCGAGGTACTTGGTAAAGTGATTTGTGGAGTAAGGCAGTCACCAACCGAGATGGGAGTACTATTTTACTTAGTCACTGGTAGAACCTGGATGGGAATAGCACAGGATCGTGCTGATGGGCTTGAACAACAGGAGGTCTAGCTTAGTAGTGGGTGAAATTGGACTGCGGAATATGATAACGTAGTGAGATCAAAAAAAAAAAGTCAAATGACTAATCATGTTTTAAGCGAATAAAGTCAAAGTCAAAGCATTTATTTCAATTAAACCATTTACAGGCATTTTTGAATTGTCAAGGAGTCGGTCAGTTAGTCAGAGAGTTGAAGCTAGTTGCTCGTTCCAAAACGTAGGTAGGTCTCTATGGAGAAGAACGAGCAAGAAACTCCACGGACACTCTTTTAAATCAAGTTTTTACAAAGTCTGGTTACATGATTCTTGTTGCTTCTATATGTGAAAACTATGAAGGTAATCTAACAATACAAAACACAAAAAAGAAGCAAGATAAAGTCCATGGCAGATAAGAGCTGACCAATCTCTACCGACAGCGCCTGTTCATGAACATGACGCGTGAATCAGCACCATTCAGCTCAACCATTTTGAAGGGAGCCGAATGATCCAACACACGCGCCACCATCAGCGAGACATTTGAGCGAGCATGACAATACTCCCAACCGCCATGTTAATTTTTGTCAAACATAAAGGTATTAATATACTTAGTAAATGGCTACATGGTATTCACATTTACAAAATTGAAATAATGCTGCTAAATTATACGAAACTAAGGTTTCCAATGGTGGCAGGCTGCATGATCTGGTACACGGACGGTTCCAAAATAGGATCCAAAGTAGGTTGTGGGATAAATGGAGTGCGGCCAAGGTTCAGCAAAAGTGTAAACCTGGGACAGTACGCCTCCATTTTCCAAGCAGAGGTGTACGCCATCCTAGAATGTGCGGAAATAAATCTGCAAAGGCAATACGTCAACCTAACCATACACATTAATTCAGATAGCCAAGCTGCTCTACTAGCGCTGGACTCGAATTTAGTCTCATCGAAACTGGTAGAGGAATGCATGGCTAAACTCAACTCTCTAGGCAATAAGAATAGAGTAGTATTAAGATGGGTGCCTGGGCATGCAGGCATAATTGGCAATGAACGTGCCGATGAGCTTGCAAGGGCGGGGGCGCATATCACGCAACAGGGTCCGGAGCCCTTCTGTGGTATACCGAAAAGCCTAGCTCAGAGCACCCTGATTAAAGCATGCCTCGAAGCTTCCAGAAAGTTATGGAAGGAGTCTCCGAGCATGTTACACTCGAAAGCACTTATCAAAGCCTATGACAGAAGGCTTAGTAACCAAGTCCTAGCACTCAGTAGGAGCAACTTGCGCATTGTAGCTAGAGCCACTACAGGACATTGTTGCTTAAACAAGCACATGTTCCACCTGGGGTTAAGTGCTACGCAAACCTGCAGACGCTGTAATGAGGCTGATGAAACGCCACTTCACCTTCTGGGGGAATGCGGAGCACTAATGCACAAGCGCAACAATCATCTGGGCAAATACCTGTTAAGCCCGGATGAACTAATGGAGATCGCCCCAAAGCAGATCCTGCAGTTCATAACAGCTGCAGGGTTTGGCGGCGATCTCTAACCAATACAAGCGGCGATCACAATAGACCAACTAATGGTCGCAGTGATATCACAGCCGCAAAAAGAAAAAAAAAAAAAAAAAGGTTTCCAATGTATATTATTTTATCATATGAAGTGTGATAAGTTAATCATTTAAAAATATCTATATATAATAATAACGATTCTCGTTACTCATGTCAATAGAAAAAGGGGTAGGAAAAATCCTTTTCTTCCAATTTGAAAATTCCCTAAACTGGCTGTGGAGCAGGACCAGCATTCAGCCAAGCATTTTTATCATTGATGTAATCTTCTAACTTATAATATGCTTGTCTACATAGTGTGCGTTTAATACATGTTTTAAATTGTTTTTCATTCAATTGTAGAATATCAAGTGGTATTTTATTATAGCATTTTACACAGTACCCCATAAAAGAAGTATGTACTTTTGACAATCTGAAGCTTGGCTGATCTAATTTGTTCCTATTTCTAGTAAAACATCATGTCTGTCACCTATTTTATAAAAAAGATGAAGAGTTTTTCGAACATGCAAAATGTTTTCATATAGGTATATATTGACAAGGTACCGTCATGATGTTAATCTGTTTAAACAATTCTCTTAGAGATTCGCGTTTGCGGAGATTATAGATATAGAATAGGAAACTTAGATCCGTTTTACAGAACAACACTCAAGCATAGATCTTGCCTTGAGCGTAGATTTAACGGTACTTGATTGACTGAATCAAGAATCAATCAATCACTCGAGTTAAAGTTTGAGTATCATCTATACTAAAAATTAGGGACCCGTATGAAAATCCACGCGAACGAAATCTCGGGCAAAAGTTAGTTCTGTAATTATGGACGAAAGTAAAGTGCGCGTGGCTAAGTAAAAGCCACAATAGTTAACAGTAGTCGCTTAACAACGATCGATCGATCCATATGGATCAATATAAATGCTTGCTGCTGTCAGTTCATAGATGGGTGACCATCCATTTCATAACGTGAGCCCTCTGTGCCTTGGATAGCACGTAAAACCGTATTCTGAAGCCAGAAAATTTGACAACCAGTCATACCAAAAGATATCTTTTTACGCAGTAATTGGGTTGTGGAGGACGCTCCATGTAAAACACTGGTATTCAGCTGCAGCAGACGCAGAAGTGAGATTAAGGTGACCTGTCACCTCACCAGGCGATCTGTTCTGTAAATAAATTTCTCGTTCAATGTAAGTAAGTTTGATTTGAGCTATTATCCCACTCTGATACTAGGGATTGACTACTAACTCTACTCTCTCACTTTCATACTCACTTATAACTACTACTTACAAGGTTATAGTCTGCAGTGAATATTAGTCACATATCAATTTGCACGCGACTTCGTGCGCGTGAGTTTGTCCCTATTTTTTTGATGATAAAATATCGCTCTCAGGGATAACGTATCTTCTTATTGGTGAAAGAATTTTCTATGATTTTCCGGCGATTACCCTCTACATATAAACAAATTTTACCTCTTTATACTATTATTATAGTTTCGATATAGATTTAGGCAAGGGTAAATGTGGTATTTTCCAGTATTTGACCTCTACGTGACATAAAAAACTCTTAGTTTCAAGTCAAGTCAAAAAATCAAACACTATTACATAGTTAAATAATATTTTGTTTTGATGTAAAACTAGGCCCGTTTCAGACGCTCCGACTACCGGTGCCAAGTTTTCGAACAGAGAAGAATGTCCCAAGCCAGATAAAATGTACTGACATGTATCATAATACACCAGAGCCTTTTTCTAACTTTTTGGGGGTCAGCTTTCAGTCTAACCGGATGCAGTGGAATACCAGTGTTTTACGCGGAGCGACTGATTGTCTGACCTCCACAACCCAGTTACTGGGAAAATCGATACCCCTTTTTTTCCTGAAAGCCAAGATCAACAGTGGCGACCACTAGGAAAGCGTCGAGGCAATGAAGCTCGATGAGTCCTGGAGAAAACATTACTACTGTCTTGGATCACGCAACACGAAATTAGGAGGAGTAAGAAAAAAATATTTTCCACTTCCCTCCAAATCAAGCAGGAGACAGAACAAAACAAGACCAATAGGACCAAAGGGACGTTTACAATTGGCTCCATTAATGGGTATGACAGAAACGCTTAAACGCACGGAAATGTGCTCTTGTTCCTACAAGGTCCGAGTTATAAACAGTCCTGGATTTGGCCTGTACACTATTTAACAATGGCTTATTCACTATATACAAATCATAAAAATCAAAATAATAAAATTATTTACATTTCTATGAAAAAGGCAGGGAGCTCAAAGGTCATCAAAAAACTCGTCCACATCGCTGTCAACGGGACACGTGCCCAACAGGCTGGCAGCATTGCCACGTTGTATGGCAATGCTGATTCTTTGACCCAAGAATAGACCAGCCTTCGGGTCGGGAACACCCAAATATTCAGAAATATTTTATTCCGAATTTCGATATTCCGATTTTCAAAAGTCCGAATTTCATAATACCTAAAAATTATAATCTCTATTATTTAAAATCACGAAAGTTATTTTACCGAATGTCGTAAATCCGATTTGTTTGTTTTCCGATTTTCATATGTTCGAAGACTCAAATGCTCGATGAGTTCTCGGTCCGAAAAACGAAATTCCGAATTTCAATATTCCGAATAAACTGTTAAAATTAGGATTCTGATTCAATTCAGCTACGCATATATATTCAAAATGGTGTCCCCTTGTTTCGCAGACAGAAATTTCATAGAATTTCGTTTCCCAGAAAATGTTTCATATAATATTTGGTTCTTGTATTTTTATTTCGACTATTATTGTTTCAAAGACTATTTACTTGAATGAAACATATTTCACAGAAACACAATTCAAAGAATTTTTAATCACATTTTTTTGTTTAACAAACTTATCAAACAGTAGAATTACTTTTTAACGAATATTGTTTATTCGGTGTATTTTTCTATGGAATTTATTTCAACAAAAATATATAGGTATAAAAAGAAAGACAATAACAAAAATAATCTTAAAAAGTCAATATGTTGTGCCACAAAAGTTAATGACAGAAACGAATTGCTGTGAAACCGACTCCACGTAGTCTGAGGAGCAGGTGGTTTTAACGCCCGCCGCCGCGGCTGAGGCTGGCCGGCTTAGCCGGCCAGTAAGCCGAAGCTGCGGTGGTGAGCGTGAATACCATCTGCGACGATAAGCTCGCGTGGTACCGCCGGAGCCCCGCAACGCCGTAGCCGTGACAGAAACCATGCCTGCTGCATGTTGCATGTTCGCTTGCATGCTCGCTTGCATTATGCATGCTTGCTTGCACGCTGCATGCTTGCTTGCATGCTGCATGCTTGCTTGCACGCTGCATGCTTGCTTGCATGCTGCATGCTTGCTTGCACGCTGCATGCTTGCTTGCATGCTGCATGCTTGCTTGCACGCTGCATGCTTGCTTGCATGCTGCATGCTTGCTTGCACGATAAACGATTGCACGATAACGATAAAGATAATCGGAATTTTAATAATCGGAATTCGTATTTTTGATGTTCGGAATTTTCATTATGTCGGACTTTTTCTTATTCGATCTTTTGAAACTCGGTATTTTGAGAATAGTAATTATAAACGTTCGGAATTTTGAAATTTTAGTATAAAAATAGGATGAATGATAAATCGGAGTTGCCATATTAGGAATTTTGAACTATTCGGAATTATGAAAATCGGTATTTTGAAATTCGTATTTCTGACTTTCGGAATAAAGTTTTTCGTATTTATGTAGTGTACCCCTTCGGGTCACGTGAGGAGTCGACCAGCCGCTTGGCGATGTCACGAAAAACAATATAGGCACTCGGACCCCATGGCCCTAGAGTTTCCACCCCAAACGGCTCAAATATATAGCTTCCAAGAAGGTTATTATATTTGCGCCGTTTGAGGTTTTCGGCACCTGCAGCAGCCGCCCCAGCACAACCCGTTGTGCTAGGAAGATGAGATGGCGCAAGGGTGTCGACACATGTTGCGTCCCACACCAAAGGCTTACCCAACTTCCAAGGCATTATGGTCATCCCATCTGGTCTCTTCTCATCGTCACGTGCCAACCCATTGGGTTCTAATATAGCAGGCACCCCGGCGGTGGCAAGAGCACGACGGAGGATGTCATTGATGCTGGCGTGCCGTGCCATTCGGCCTGCGCTCCTACTGCAGGATAGGCCATGATGTCCGAGGCAGTCGACTGCTTCACCACACTGACAGCGATGTGGAGCCCCGCATGGAGCGCCCAGACGCAGGCATGTAGCGAGTCGGAAGGTATTATCACACAGCATAGTACCGATGTTGGGTGATGGAAGTGCCTGAAGCCAGAGGCCCGACTCCCACTCACCCACAGCCAGTAGGCGGGCACGCTCAGCAGAATTGGTGGACGTATGAATTAGATTATTCCGTACCAACCTGCAGAGCGGCTCATCCCACTGTCTCTGGGAAGATGGCTTCACGTGTCGATCTGTATCCGGGCAAGCCACTTTCCAGGCGTTCATCGCATCAGTCAAGCACGGCACTTCAAAGTCAACCAGTGATGGAGATAAAAATTTTTTGGTTAACTTTTCGGTGCTGTGGACGGAGGACAGGAAAGCCGGTAAACTGACACTGGAAATTTTGCGGACGCTGAGACCACCAAAACGAATGGGCAGGGTGGCTTGGCTACAAGCCACCCTGCCCACTCGTTTGTTGCCCAACTTTGCCTATCCGATCGCCGGATCGTGTGCAAAGGCACTAAAGATAACAATCGAAATTAATGTCACTAAACTGACAAAGCAATCAAATTATTAAAGTATTGATTAAAAAAGGCTTACAATTTGTCAACGCCTACACCGTTCAGCATCATTTACGCCGTTATACTATAAACATGTTTCCAACATTAAACAGAATAAAATCAAGAATCAACTCTGCTTCAATCGAGACTGCACCAGTAGCTACATACTGCAGCAAAGTTGCGTTCAGTAACCTGATCGAAAAAGATTTACAGTCAGTTTTAAGACCTTTAAACCTGATGCAAGCCATTTTCATTTGTTCCAAATACAAAATACACGATAACTTAATCACTCCAAATAGTTTCATCTACAATTTTGTTGGATTAACCTGCACGCTCTTATTTAGAGGTTATATTATCTATTGTTGGTTCAACATGTTTATGGGATTCGGAGAGGGTTTAAAAAAACTCCTTAATTGGTCCGCTATTTATGTCAACTTCTTCTACTCAGCTGGGTTTATGTTTAATTACTACAGCAATATCAAATGTCGTCACAAAAATGTGGCCATAGTTTTAAGAATACAGCATGCCCTTACTCGCCTTAATGTGAGCAGAAAAGAACTCAGGAATCTGAAGATCTGCAATTGGTGTTCTGTTATTGGAGTTAACAGCGTTGCCCTTGCTACCATAATCTTGTTTTCTAGATTCTTTCCCAAAATGGGTTATTTAAATATTATTGTAAGCTACTCCCATATCATCTTTCATGTTAATGCCATATACGCATCGTTTCTCATGAAGTTTTTGTGCAAATTGTTGATAGTGTGGGTTGAAGATGTTCGCAGAGCGGAAAATATTACAGATTCAGATAGAGAATCTTATTGGCAAATTAAGTACGATGTGTACGTCGATATAATGGAAGCATATAAGCTGGTTGAGATAACGTTTCGTCAACAAGTAAGTACACATTTCGCCTGTTATAATGCAAGAAAAAGTTAGACACTAGGCTAAGATCACTCACATATATGATGCCATTGAAAAACACGGGGAAGTTTAAATATTTATAAACACTCATATTCACTACCGCTACTTCCCCACTGCTCAACTAGATTGCTCAACTAGTTGAGCCAACTGTTCAACTAGATTGCTCAACTAGTTGAGCAGTTGAGCAATAGGACATACTTTGTATTACCGAACATTTTATGCTCTATAGCTCAACCAGTTTTTGCTCAACTAATGCACCATCAGGTACAACTACACTCACACTCCTACACTTACACTCCTACACTCACACGCCTTACTTGCACCTCACTTACTCATGCACATTTAACATTCGAATTCACCGTCATCCCCAACTCCACGTTCTACTCACGGCACACAATTTAACTGATTTTCTTCTTTTTACTTTACATTTTATTTTATTTTTATTTTTTTCTCTTATTTTACTAATTCTGTTAAAATACTTTTGTTATGTATTAACCTGAAACAGCTTACCCTCTCACCTGTGTCGGGCGTTTGTAACTTTTGCAGCTACCATGGTTTTAAATTTTTCCACTTACTATACTGGTTTTTGTTCCAAAATAAACTTTTATTATAATGGTATACTCTAATACTCGAACGAAGCCGATATTTACAATTTCATAAAATCATATTCCGACTCATCATTTCTTGAAGGAAGAATTTTGGCCGTCGGGTGTTGTGTATCGGCGTTTTCTCGGAAGATTACCCGACACCATGACTCAGCGCAATACGTCGCCGACCCAACGTAGCAAATAGATAATTTTAGGATAATGAATATGTATTAGTTTATGTTTTGTTTAATTAATTTGTGTAATTTTATCTACGGGCCTTAGTTGCCTGATAATAAAGAATTAATATTATTATTAGGTATATTTCTCGGTATTTTTTGTATTTATATCTTCTGTTTACGGAGATATTGAAGGTCACAGTTTAAGGTCAAAGCGTTTTTTACGAAAACAAGTTTGAAATTTTGTGACTATTCTTGAAATTTCCTCCAACTCACGACCCCCGTAAGAACAATGTTTTGCGTTCGTTAAATTGCAATTACGTCTGAATTGTAGAATCGTAATGAAGTTATGAATAGTAACGAAGATATCTCGTAGTTTTGCGAACGCTGCCCGCGTTCGCAGAACTACGAGATATCTTTTCGTTCAAAACTCCACAGTGCCTAAAGACGAGATTTATAACCAGTGTGTGTTGCCAGTGATGACATATGGCATAGAAACGTGGTCCATAACTGATGGCCTCCTAGAGAAGCTCAGAGTCACGCAGCGAGCCATGGAAAGAACTATACTCGGAGTTTCTTTGCGCCATAGAATCTGGAACGAGGAAATTCGCCGAAGAACACCCCACCGGTCACACCGGCCGGTCACTCAATGCAAGTTGCAAATGTGACTCTATTGATCTCGAAGATACTCAAACCTACCTAGGTCTAACTATTGATAGTCGACTTAGTTGGAAACAACATATTAATAGAGTGTGCGATTAATTAAGATGTATCCAAGCCGATTTTCGTTAATAAAATATAAAATTCTATATCAATTATTATTAATGCTTTACAAATCACTGGCCGAATCAACAATATCCTATTGTCTATCGAGCTAACGACATATAAAACCCACCTTGACAAAATGTATACACTGCAATTACGTAAATTAAAAGCAATGGTACCGGACAACATAAAGGCGAAATATGAACATGAGTATCATAAGCTGTTTGAACTCTGTAAAATAATACCCATCAATAACAAAATAAAATTAGTACTCTTAAATAAAGATTTTTTTTTATGAAAATTATAAGACAATAAAAACTTTATATAACAATCAAATTAATACTCGTATAAATGAACTCAAAGCTGCTACTCCTTTAGTACAGGAACTTACACGGCAAGAGATCGTTAAAATATATAATACTCGACCTTATAAATCATCTACCAGCAACATTAAAGGACGTAATAACCCATAAAAACATAAAATGCCAATTAAAACAATACTTCCTTAAAAATTTGAACCCTTGAATTAATCAAAAGTAAAAAAAAAAACCATTCAAACATCACACAATAATAATAATATATCGTATAATAGCATAAAGGAGCAACCTGTATCTACAAATACATTCCTCAACTACTACTCCCTAGTGAGATAACGATCAAGAGTCCGCTTAGTTGCCGATGTTCGCCCGTCAATATAACGTAAGTAATACTGTACCTGTAATTTGCTTATCCCGTCTCTATATTTGTATCGTTAGAAGTGAGTAAATATTACCTATGTTTTAGTTTTAATTCATGTAGTCGATGATTTTGATGCACGGTAAAACTGTAATTAGTTTATTTTTGCATCATGTCAAATATGCAATACCTATTTGTGTAATTTTGAAAAGCAAAAAAAAGTGGCAATGGGCAGGTCACATCACAACATGTAGAATCGATAACTGATGCGAACGAAAGGTTCTTGAGTGGCGACCACGAACCGAAAGACGCAGCGTTGATAGGCCTCTCACCAGATGGACCGACAACATCGCCAAGGTCGCGAGTGGATGCAAGCGGCCGGTTGCCGCTTGTCGTGCTGTTCTATGGGGAGGCCTATGTTCAACAGTGGACTAATGATTTCTGCTCAATTTTACTTAGTTATATGGCCAGTATCTAAAGAAAGACCTTAACGGTATGTGGTGTGATTTTTTACAGTTTCATTAATGTTTTATTTACAGATTGCATTCAAGATAATAAATACAGCATGCCATGGGTTGATAAACATAGCTACGGTATTAAAAATACAAAGTACAATGGTGACAAATAAAGTTTTAGTAAGTTTCAATTTTTATTATTATTGTGGCTATAGTACCTAATTCTAATCCTGTAAAATTTCAAGTGTCTGGTTGTCGGGTTGAAAAGATCCAGACCATTAGCAGATATTCTTCGTCCCATATTTTATATTAAAAGGGTCCCGTTCGCGTCGGAACCTCAAAAATTACGTACCCTTAATAAATTGTATTTTTTGTTTCTTAATTTTCAGTTCATTTTGTTAATTGTTGTATCACAAATATGGTTGGTGAAAAGTATTCTCATAGGAATATCTTTAAGCGTGCAATGCGAGAGATTCTATAAAGTCGTGAATGATGTCCAAGGTGCTCTGACGCCGCTCATGTATTCAGTCAGATGTTCAGGTAAATATTAAGTATATATTAAATTTTATTTCAATTTAACGACATATTTAATACAATGGGCTATATGACACCGTCAATCAATTGACATATTATATTATGTACTTTTTCATCATCATCATGTCAACCTTTAGGTGCCCACTGCTGGGCATAGGTCTCCTCCAAGGGAGGGTTTTAGCCATAAATGCCATGCTTGGCCGATGCATGTTGGCGATCGCAGTAGGTGTTATGGTATTCAGAAGGACGCTGCTGCCCATCCTCGGTCAGTATTCTTCTGGCGCCCTTCAATGACACCCACGAATTGATATGACTTCACTTAACTACTCTCCATGACCGTTATAAAAATGACTTCAAAATTTGTTACCTATTGTAACACATGTAAATATGTAGCTCTTTTATTTATGGTTCATTCAAACCTCAACAACAATAAACGGCAATCAAAATTAATTTATGCAAACAAAGTATGTACAATATTTACACACCTAATCAATCCTAAAAATCAAAAGACAATCCAAGGATACACTAGTATTCTTGGATTGTCTTTTGATTTTTAGGTTTGATTAGGTAAAGGAAAAGGAAAAGGAATTTAATTAGCTAATTCTATTTACTTTTTACAGATAAGCGCACTCTCTCTGTGTGTAAGAATATCCAACGGATGCAGAAAGCTTCGTTCAAGAAAATGAGCGCGTGTGGGCTGTTCATCGTGGACGCTATGATGTCTGTGCGTCTATTCAGCTTTATCACCACCTACACTATACTACTGATTCAGTTCGAATTTCTATAATTCTGGAGTTATTCATGTCTGTATTTTTCTTTCTACTAAGATGTTTTACACGGTGGGACATCGGGACATAAATAATTCCCATGGATTCAGTGGACAACTGAGCTTGAAGTTTTTCGTCCTACACATGTTGAAATGTATGGAACAGCATAAAAAAAATAGTACATATGATTTTGTTATAATAATTTACCATCATATATAAAAAGTGTAAGCTCTTTCAGCGGTTTTAAATCACGACTATCACAGTACATAATGGAAACCACCCACATAAAAAAAAAAAATAAAAAAAAAATGTTACCAACCGACTAGTTTTATTAGTAATAAAACCGTTGAAAGTGTAATCCAACGATTAATTATTGTAATTATTGTATTGTTTTTTTTTTTTTTTTTTATTGTATCGGTGACCGTTACTTAGAAAATGTATAACAATGTTACCTTATATTCTCATGTAAGTGACTCTTGTCTTTTTTGAGAATAAAGTATTTAAACCTAAACCTTATGGAAAACAAGACAATACCATATTCAACATAATATTGCAATCTTTCCTCTATACACAAGTTACATCTGGAGCTATTTTATTATACGGGCCTTGTTAAAACTGGAACCAATTTCAGTGGTGCTTGGCAACTGGGCTTCTCCCAGTTGTTGACATCTCTTTGTGCCTATTGGCCTTTCTTTGGACGGATTCAAGACAGTTGAATAGTTTCTCTGAGACTCGTCGAACTTTACTGCCTCGGCGCTTTTCTAGTGACTAGCGGCTTTTCTGTTGGTTCTGGCTTAAAGAAGTTGTAATGGTTTGGAAATAGTTAGACGTGCTTGACGTACAAGTGAAATGGTTGGTTTTTAAATACGTTTTACAGGATATAATGTACACCATTATTTGTTAATGATCCACACAGACTTTACGTAGGTCATAACTTCAGCCAACATTCAAGCGTAGCTTCTTAACGACATATTCTTCTATCAATTATCATTGTTGCCTGCTATTCTAAAATGATGAAGGTCTAGGGGTCTGGTTACTCTTAGATTTTTGATCGTAACTCTTCCATACTCTGTTGTCACTTCTCATTTTTTTCATTTTCATTACAATCACCTCTCACACAATTCATTTCTCGTCTCTTCTTGTCTATCCTTTAATATTCATATTTACCATTCTCGCATTTCTACATACGGCCCTTACTAGAGGAGCTACTTTTGAAATTCTCTCAACCGGTATTTTATGTACACATTGTAAAATTAAATGAATTGATGAAATCTGACATTTTATTTGTACTTGGTATTAAAGAATGAAAAAACAACTAAACCTGGGATTAAAAGTAAGGCTAGTACAGCAATGAAGAGAATATAGACAAAAAAGGTGGCAGATCGTTTTAAGGATTATTTTGGATTATGACTTTAAAAAACAATCGCATCGCATCTTTAGTGCACAATGCGATGCCGCGTATACAGTATGAGGAGCTCTTAAAGTAAAATATTTGAAAAGAACACTTCAAAAGTATAAAGCCACCTTAGAATAACAAGCTATTAAATATGATGACGATGATGATGTATTCATAACGAGTGACAACAAATAACTTAATTAAATTGATTCAAATAGACGTATTACTAAAATACTTGCGTCCCTAATATATGCTTGCTTTGTCAATCAATATTATACTGTCCCGACATCTAACATGTTTTCAAGTGAAATTGAGAATGTGTTTACCTTTCCATGCAATGGAGTATCAGGGAGTTATGTGGTTGAAAAAGATTTACAATCATTACTTAAACCTCTGAACTTGATACAAAGCCTCTTGCTCTGTGCGAAGTATAAGGTCAGAAATAACGTCATCATTTATAATAGTCGGCTTTACAATTTCATATCAGTGTTGTATCTTGTAATATGGCGAAGTTTGTGTCTGTATTATGTGATCTTTATACGGAATAATATTTATCTGGGAGAAGATCTGAAGTGGTTCCTTGATTGTAGCCATTATTTTGACTTCATCTTCTTCACGATTGGATACTTTATAAACATATATATAAATATATTGAAAAGCCACAGTAATGTGTTATTGGTTCTGAGAATTCAAAACGTGTTAAGAGTCCTAAAGATGAATCGGAAAGACCTCAACAGTTTCAAAATCTCCAACTGGATTTGGGTTTTGTCTACAAATACGTTTTTCATTTGTTTCATTGTATACTACAGTTATTGCTTTTCTGGTATAAAAGTGTATGACCTTGTATCAGCGTATCCAACCATCTTGTTTGATATATACGTGGTGTATACATCGTCACTAACAAAGTTATTGGAGAAAATGTTGCGTGTGTGGATTGAACATGTGCAAAACTTGAACAACGTTGCGATTGCTGAAAGAGAAGATTACTTGAAAATTATGTTTGATGTATTTTTGAAAATACGAGAGATATATTTGATTATAGAGAAGACCTTTCGACTTCAGGTAAGACTTAAATAAGAATATTTCTGACATCTACTGATAATACTAAGTGCTACAGCTCCAAGATATCTGGTAAAGTGATTGCTGGTATCTGATATCTGGTAAAGTGATTGCTGGCACAAGATCGTGATGATGGGCATGATCGTAAGGAGGTCTAGCCCGGGAGTAGGTGAAATTGAACTGTGGATAATGATAACGTAATGAGATCAAGAGGTCAAATGACTAATCATGTTTTAAGCGAATTGCAAACTTAAGCCCGACTTACAGAATGACACTCAAGTATTGATTTCGCTTCGAGCATAGATTTAATGATATTTGATTGGTTGAATAAAGTAGAGTTAAAGTTTGAGTATCATCTTTATAAAAAACTAAGTATTAACTATATTTTATATTGTAAAGTTGGAGAGTTTATTTTTGTTTTAAGGCGAAAATCACCGGATTATTTGTCTGATTCTGAAAATTCTCTCGCTAATAGGAAGCTACGCTATTTCAAAGTTCTATGGGATATAATTACATATATTTTTTTTGTTAGCCTGTTCTGTCCCACTCCTGGGCAAAGGCCTCCTTCAATGCCTTCCATCTTTCCCGATTCTTTGCTTCCTCCCACCAGTTTTGGAGGAATCCGTCCAGTTCATCCCGCCATCTCCTTTGTGGCTTGACGCTGGGATATATTTTATTATTAGAAAAAATACTTAAGAAAATCCACTCGAATGAAAGCGCGGGCTAAAGTTACTTCTGTGATACGGATGAAAGTAACCAAGAAAAAGATGACGATATGGTCAACTAGTAAGAAAAGAAGACTTAACTACGACACACTAGAGACTAGACTAGGACTTGGAGACTAATAAGTGTTAGTAGTAGTGGCAGTAGTAGTAATAAATATCGGTACTATTGCTGTTTCAGATTGCTTTTTATGCAGTACACGTAGTGTCACACAGCCTTTGGAACGTATGGTCAGTATTGGTTGTCAAAAATTTAATTGAAGCCGGTGGTACTAAGGTAACTCCTCACTAGTATTTAGTAACTCAGAAGCTTAGAGATGCTCGTGGTTAAGTAAAAGCCACAATAGTTAACAGTAGTCGCTTAACAACGATCGATCGATCCGTACGGATCAATATAAATGCTTTTTGCTGTCAGTTCATAGATGGGTGACCATCCATTTCATAACGAGAGCCCTCTGTGACTTGGAAAGCACGTAAACTCGTAGTCAGAAGCCAGAAAGTCTGACAACCAGTCTTAATTTAGGGTGTCATATTACCTAGTAACTTGGTTGTGGAGGTCAGACAAGCATGACGGTCCATGTAAAACACTGGTATTCATCTGCATCCGATTAGACAGGAAACAACAACATACAACAACACAGCAACAGCATAGTTGGGAAAAGGCTAGGCAGATTAAGCTTCTAGATAAAATCTTGATTAATAATATCACACCTGTATTGTAAAAGGAGTATATCGTTAAGTGAAACATTTTGAAAAACACTCTTACTGACTGCATTTGATGAAAAATAATCTATTCCATGCGCACACACTTATCTACGACAGTTTGTTCGATTTCCCAAATGTTGAATTTTGTCTTGAGAATTTAGCCATCGATATAGAGGTATAGAGGTATTTCATACCGAGTTCCCTCTGTGCCTCAGAAAGCGCGTAAAAGCCGTTGGTCCCAGCTGTCATTTGTAGATCTTTGGCAGTCGTTAAAGGTAGTCAGAAGCCAGAAAGTCTGACAACCAGTCTTACCAAGGGGTATCGTGTTACCCAGTAACTGGGTTGTGGAGGTACGATAGGCAGTCGCTCCATGTAGAACACTGGTATTCAGCTGCATTCGGTTAGACTGGAAGCCGATCCCAATCTAGTTGGGAAAGGCTAGGCAGATGATGATAGAGGTATTTTAAATATTCATAATAATATATTGATTTGAGGAATAGGTTGGAATGTTGCATTGAAATGGAAAGTACCCTCCGACCTCTGATGGGTAGATACATACAAACAATAGTCTTATACTAGCCCACTAGACACTAGTATCCGACTGTTTTTGTGAGGTTTCTGTATCTCACAACAAAGCATACGAATATGTGCACTTTTTGTTTCTGTGAAATAGAATTCATACGTCAGTAGTAGTTTGTATATGTGTATACAAGTAATACGTGTTGTCACATCGACATTTTACCAGCAAGTTTAACCCAATCCCGCATGAAAAATACAGGTTGTATCAAGTTTTGACTAATCCATAGCTGTTGTTCTATATTGCGTCGTCATGATGTATTTAAGTAATATATTTGAAATAAAAATTGTATTGTATTTCAGTTCCACGGGCTAATATTCATATCACAAACTTGGCTCTTGAAGAGTATCACTATACTTATTTGCTTGAGTGTGGAGTATGAGAGATTCTATGCAGCTATGAGAGACGTTCAGAGTACCTATGTAACGTTCATTATATCATCGGAGCGTTCCGGTAAGCATTGTTTTACCATTGTGTCAATTTGAGCCGATAGCTCTCTGGCGTCACAAGGAAGCTGAGTGTAGAGTCCTCAGTTCGAATTTCAAGTCAAGCAAAGCGTTGGTGGGTTTTTCCATTAGAAACTCAGTAGCAGCTATGCTATTCTGTAAGAAATCAGTTCAGTTCTCACTCCTGATTTAGCGGTGAAAACTGTCTTATGTATTCTGTAACTCGATGAAAACTACGCTAGCACAACTTAATGAGAACATAGGTAAAACGAGCAATTTTTACATAACTATTTTAGCGAATACCAAACACTTTTCACTTCAGGTAAGTGAAATCGGAAATCGAGATAGGATTCGAATTCGCGGGTGATTTCTTACAGAATTGCACTGCAGCACTGAGTTGGGAGCACGTACTTCGCGCAGCATGTATAGCCGTTGATTCTTTCGCCTGTTCTATTCCCGGTCGTCTCTGATTTCTTTTCAATCGTAATATGAGAATTAGGGAAGAGGTAGTGTACTGTGTTTACGCACACAGCTGCTTGAGACAACCCAAGTGATTGTCTCCATTTTGATTAAGCACCGTGACTGAAATTTGGTTAAGAGTATATCATTATTATTACACGTTATTCTGCCCCCATCAATCTCGACCCGAAATAATTGCATCAAAACTGTGCAAACTTACTCAACATATTAATTATTTTTTGAGGATCTTCATTAGGACCAAAATCAGTTGCTGTGACGATTTTGGTCGAGACCTATATCAATAATTGAATGTGTTCGACAGAAATGATGATATTGTTTTCATAATATTACTTGTTGTGTGGTATTTGGTTTGTCCAACAACATTCGTACTTTGCAATTCTTAAACACGAAATGATCTCAAGACATCATGATTCTCCCTATCGCATACTTCTAAATGCTTACCAATATCTAATATGCTTTTTCATTCTCCATAGAAACAGAAAAAAGAATATGTAGGAATATTCAACGAGTACAAAAGGCATCGTTGAAAAAGATGAACGCATGTGGTTTGTTTATAGTGGACGCCGCGCTACCTCTACAGTTATCGAACCTCATCACCACATATGCTATAGTTTTAGTACAATTTGCGTTTCTGTAATCATCACTAACTCTTTAATAGAAGTGGGATTGTGTGAGAAATCGTATGACAAGATGTGAGTGATCCGTTGGGAAAGTAAAATTAAAAGTAAATGAAGCGACGGTAAGACGGTAAGCAATCGTATTTTATATTTGCATCGATTACATAAATTGGGGCATTGACCGACATCTGATAAGATGAATATAAAAAACCACGGTGAGAGTATGACAGGAGAAAGAGAAAGTAAATCAGAAATGAATTTAGACGAGGAGGAAGAAGAGATGGAAAAATAACTTTAAAAGTAATTTAAACGAAACGAAAAAAAAACGTAGCAAATAAGACACTAGAGCAAAATGACAATAGAATAAAAGAGAACGTTTTTGGAAATACTATCATAAAAAAACTGCTGAAAGACGATACTTAGATCTTTGTATGAACACAAATACTCCAGACAGACTGCAGTAAGAATGAAGCCCTACCCATTCATGAAGACAGACAAGACGAAGATCGTTCTGGTTATAATTATAGTTTAAAATGTCTGTCCCTTTCACAAATATGATAACCTCATTATAACAAAGTATATAAAAACAGTTAAGTACTCATAGGTACATGAAGATGAAGATAACACTAAAATCACCTTTCAAATAATATACCACAGTCCATAGTTCACTGCATAGATCAAATAGTAAAAAAAAATGTTTATTGCTCGCGAGTGCAGAAGCAACATGAATAATGTAACCAGGATTTTTTTTTTACTTTTGAAAGAGTATCCGTGGAGTTTCTTGCACGTTCTTCTCCATAGAGTCTTACCTACATTTTGGAACATGCAACTAGCTTCAACTTTTCTGACGAACTGACCGACTTCTTAACGATTCAGAATTGCCTATACTATACCCTGTCCATTGGGATATTAGTTTTTTGACAGCTGCCTTAGAATGAAATTATTCCCGATTACCTTAAGTTAACTTAAAAATGCGTTATAAAATAAATATATAAACTGCCTTATCTTGTTGGATTATCTTATTTATGACCTCTTACAGACATTATAATACAGATACGTGTATCAGTTTTTACAAAAATTTAAAATATTGTTCACTAGTTGCAGCTGTCAAAAAAACATTAAGCCAGTGGACAGAGTTTAAATGGTTTAATTGAAATAAATGCTTTGACTTTGACTCTTAAAACGGGCCGGGTGGGGTCCGAGTGCTCATCTTGTTTTTCGGGACATTGCTAAGCGGTTGGTGGACTCTTCACGTGACCCAAAGACTGGTCTATTTTTGAGCCAATGTATCATCCAATATAGCAATACATACCATACAATGTAGCAATGCTACCAGACAGTTGGGTACGTGTCCCGTTGACAGCGATGTGGACGAGTTTTGGAGCGGGTGCCAAAAGTGCATCTTTAGGCACCCGCTCCCTTTTTCTCGGAATTGTACATATTAATATTATTTCATTTATTTTTCTACTTTGTATATTCGGTTAATATACATTTACAAAAAATAGAATTGCAGCTGTATAATAACGTAGTGACTGATAACTCCCACAAAACTCATTGTTAGCGTAGCGTCTACATAGAACATGCCACACGCCGTTATCTTTTTGAATGATCGATTCACCTGTAACACTTTCTTGCAAAGATATTTATGCTCTGAAACAAAAAACAGATTAAATCTGGTAGGATGAAGTCCAGGATCGGGAAAGATGGAAGGCATGCAAGAATATTATGAGTTGGAAGACTATGTCAATGACAAAAATGCTTGGTTTAATGCTAGTCCGGCTCCACAGCCATTTAAAGGAATTTCTTAATTGGAACAAAATTATATTTCTTATCCTTTGTTTTTGACATGAATAACGTGAACTGTTACTCTTATTATTGTTAATTATTCTTACTTCCTACATTTCACCTAGCGAATTACATACGTTTGAAACTTTAGTGTTGTATGATTTAATAACATTATTTCAATTTTGTAAATGTGGTTACCATGGAGCCATTTATTTATTAAGTAAATTTTATGTGTTTGATATAAATAATAATGGTGGCTGAGAGCATTGGCATGCTCACTCAAATGTATCACTGATGGTGGCAGATCATTCAGTCCCCTTCAAAATGGTTGAGCTAAATAATGCTGATCCACGTGTTATGTTTGTGAACGGGCGCTGTCAGTTAAGATTGGTGATCTCTTAACTGCCATGGCTCTTATCTTTTTTTTTTATAAATGTTTTGAATTATTTTGCTTCACCTACATTGTTTTAACATATAGAAGCAACAACAATAATGTAACAAGGATTAAATAAGCATGATGTAAATGAGTGTCCGTGGAGTTTCTTGCTCATTCATCTCCATAGAGACCTACCCTACGTTTTGGAACGAGCAACTAGCTTCAATTTTCTGACTATCTAACTGACTCTTTGACAATTCAAAAGTGCCTGTAAATGGTTTAATTGAAATAAATGCTTCGACTGCGACATGGCATGACAAGGCTAAGTTAAGTGGCTAAGTTAAACTGATTAAAATCTATGAACGCGCGGAATCAAGCGAATATTTTGAAATTTCATTGTTTGAAAATGGGACAGCTCTGCCACGCTCCTCTACTTTCCGTTCCAGTGGACAGTAAGTCTTCAACTACGGAAAATGTTACCAGCTTAATCTTCTTACTTGGATAGTTTTTGTTCTTCGTTAGCAATAAACACGCCATCTTAGCTTCTTCAACAGATATGTAAAACTTCTCACAGCAAATGCTGTATATGATAACCATTGATATATCCTTTGTGAACCATAAACCTAGCACTAGCATCGCTAAAAAAGCCTGGAAAACGAAAAGAAATACACATTTGGAAAAAACTAGGATAAATCACACATACGCAATCAAATCAGAAGATCCAAGGCTAGACATGGTTCAAAATGTATGGACCAAAAACCCAAAATCAAAACATTATCGATACGGTCAAACTGTATGCAAAATAATTTCCTAGAATAATCTAAATAAAGGTACCCAAGTTGCAATATCCTAATCCCTGGGATATCGGAGCTATAGGTTGTCAAAGTACGCAAAGAATTAATTTTTTTGACTTGGAATTTTTACATCTATGGTGCCAAAATAGTCTGTTTATTTAGATAGGTCTAGTGCACAGAGTTTGATCGTATCGATTGCACTTTGATTTTTGGGTGAACTGTGACACCATCCTCCTTTGCAATGATGTTATGTAAAAATCATTCTCGGTAAATTTAAGTGGAGTAAGCTGTCTGCGACGACGCGACGCGATGAATGCGGGCTGTTCAAGAACAGGTTAGTTGGTGATCTCTGGGGGATGCCTACGTTCAGCAGTGGAAGGCAATAGACTGATATGATGACGAAGATGAGGCTATCAATAACCAACATTAGGTGGGATGACCGCTCACCTTAAACTCATTGTACTAGTAATTTTTAGGGTACCCAAAGAGGACCCTATTTTTTTTATTATTATTTTAGTGCGGCTAGGATATCACTGCGACCAGGATTGATCTATTGGAATCGCCGCTTGTGTTGGTTAGAGATCGCCACCAAAGCTGTGATGAACTGCAGGATCTGCTTTGGTGCAAACTCTATTATTTCATCCGGGCTTAGTAGGTGTTTGCCCAGATGGTTGTTGCGCTTGTGAATTAGTGCTCCGCATTCCCCCAGAAGATGAAGTGGCGTTTCATCAGCCTCCTTACAGCGTCTGTAGGTTCGCTTATCACTTAGCCCCATGTTGGACATGTGCTTGTTTAAGCAGCAGTGCCCCGTAGTGGCTCTTGTCACAATGCGCAAGTTATTCCTACTAAGTGATAGGACTTGGTCACTAAGCCTTCTGTCATAGGCTTTGATGACCGGGGACCCTATTACTAAGCGTCTGTTGCCCGTCCGTCTGTCCTTCAGCGAGCTGTATCAGACGCTTGTTTCCGAGTGTTTATTACTATGGCCGCCATAACAAAGTTAGAAATGAAAGGGGATTTATTACATACTAGCTTCTGCCCGCGACTTCGTACGCGGATCCTGTTGCTTATGCCAGCGACAACGGGGTCGGCAAAATCGAAGATCTGAAACGTCTGATGTCGAATTCTAAGAGCCCGGGGACGGGAAAACAAGGGGTGCGCGAGACGATTCGAGACGTTCCAAAAGTACAATTTTGAATCATACCTCCGATGGCGGAATATGTGGCGTAGTCAATCATAGGAGTATACGTAAATGAACTCCGTTTCTTATCAACCCAAGGAAGGTCGCCATGACCTACGGCTATATCTTGAGACACATCCGATTCTTCAGATGATATCGACATTCTGTTCAGAGAATGTCGAAGTCGATCAGAATTCAAACGTTCGTTGCGCTCTTCTTCTGTCTCTTCATGCCGTACTCCAGCAATTCTTTTTCTCTCACTTTCTAACTGATTATGAATATTTTGTTGTGTGCGTGTTCGGGACAATCTATACTATAATATTATAAAGCTGAAGTTTGTTTGTTTGTTTGGTTGAACGCGCTAATCTCAGGATCTACTGGTTCGAAATAAAAAAATATTTTTGTGTTGGAAAGTCCATTTACCGAGGAAGGCTATAGGCCAATGCGAAGCTGGGTCGGGTCGCTAGTGTATGATAATCTCGATCAGCAGTTAGTCGTGCATCGCGTTCATCATTCGGTTCAAAAGACCTGTTAGTAGATGTGCGAATACGCTGAGAACTCAAGCGTGATTCTGTATCGGTAAACATTTCCGATTCGCGAGACAATGCATGTCGCTCACGATCAGCGGACAGTCGCGCATCACGTTCCGCAGCACATGCGTAGATACGCTGAAAACTCAAGCGCAATTCTCTATCCGTGAACGTTTCCGACTCGCTAAGTCAATGTATGACGTTCACGATCAGCGGTCAGTCGCGCATCATACTCTTCACTGGTCTCTAAAGACCTGGATGTAGATGCGTAAATATGCTGAGAACGCAGGTGTGCTTCGCGATCTGAAGAGGTTTCCACGGAGCGAGTTGCAGCCTGATGTTCTCGAACGGCATCAAGTCTTTCCTGACGCTCTTCGGTAGATTCTTGGGATCTTATGATCCTCAACCTTTTAGCTCTTTTGGAACATTGGGAAAGATTTGACCTCTTTCTAGGCATGGTTATAGTTTTATTGTAAAGAAGATACCTGATCAATTAAAATCTAAGTGACTGCTCCCCTGCGTTACCGGGTCGGCTGCCGTGTCACGAAGATAAATGGAAAAGGAAATTAAACACCTAAATAACATAAGCCCGAAGGCATATTTATTCGATAAAATAAAAAAATAAATGGGAATTTTGGCCAGTAGAGTCAAATTTTCAATGATATACCATCGTCATCAAAAATCAGTCCTAAACTGTTACTGCCTTCACCGCGTGGAGGTACTCCCAGCTTATGTTATTTTATAAGATACAGTGAAATTAGTGATAGCTTTGATTTTCACATCAGATGTTTCTGATCTTCGATTTTTATAAGTCAACAGGAAATGCCCATCACACCGAACAACTTTTGCTAAGACGTCATTCCTATATGTGTCATGGTGTAGCTGGGCTCTTTGGAGTTCCACATCAGGTGTTACAGATCTTCAAATTTATTCTCTCAGCAGAAAATGCTCATCACGTGGAACAATTTTTGCTACGGTACCATTTCTGTATCTCTTATAGTTTAGCTGGTCTGTTGCGGTTCTGCATCAGGTGTTCAAGTTTCCAAAATAAATTATAGCCTATATGTTGCCTAGACTTAATACCTAAGAAAAATCATTCAAATCCGTCCAGGAGTTCCGAAGATTAGCGTGTACAAACAAACAGACAAACAGACAGAATTTTTTTTTTGGATTCGTGCTCTATTACTGTTCCTAAACCCCCCTCAATTATTTATTTTTTAATATATTCAATGTACTGACACAGTTTTGTTACTGTTTTATTATATGTATATAGATTTTGCGATAATTTTGGATGCAAGAGACATACTTTTTCGCCATGTTTGGCTTGATCTTTAGGTCCTCGACCTGTATTAATATTACATAAAATCATACCAATCTGAAATTAAATAATAATTAATACAAAAATCTTTTACACTTACATTATTTCTCCCGTCTGCAGAGAGGTCCACGTAAATGATTACGTTAGAATTAACGAAAACGCGATAAAAAGCGTTTAAGGTGTAAAATGAGGTCTGCAAAAAGAAACAAAAGTTTATATAGTACTCGGGTTCTTGGCAAGCTGTCCGGCTTGCGGCCAACATGCTAGTTCTAAAAACGAATCTAACCCAACTCTGTCTAATTTAGTGTAACTCGCTCAGCGTTCAGGATTTGATTATCAAATAGTAGACAGTGTTCTCAGATTATGAAACAAAAGGCAGATAGACCGTGCGGAACACTGAGAATGAAGCCACAAAAGCAAATACAAATTAAAAAACGAATACCTGCAATTTGATTCGCGCTGTACTGACACAAGTCAGAACAGCACGAAGCAAAGCATTGTTAAAAAAAACAAATACTAATACAAATAAAAAATTAAAAGCGGATACAATCGCGAGATGGTAGGTATATACAATCGCGAGATGGTAGGTATTTCTTTTTGAATTTGTATTTGCTTTGGTGGCTTCACTCGCCTTTCTGCCTTTTGTTTCATAATCTGAGACAGTGTTATTAAGTTTCCCTATTAAGAATTTTTCAAAAGCAGATAAGAGTTTAAAAGTTCGTGGTGTGGCATCGCTGTGCTTTGGAAAGTTGTAAAGCCGTTGGTCCTGCGCCTGATCTCTCCTCGGTCTTGTCAGATAGCCGTCCCATCCGATAATGAGCGTGAGAGAAAAGGGAGTGCACTTTAATGTCTTACTTATAAAGATATTCTGCTTGCTACGTACAAAAAACCTTACTTTAAAATGATAAGTAAATCAATAACTTTAAATGAAAAATTCTCATTGACAAAAATATTACTAGACTACGTTTTGTCGTTCGTAGATCTTTGACAGTATTTAACAAGCCAATAAATCTGACAACCAGTCTTACCAAGGGGTATCGTGTGTAACTGAGTTGTATAGGTCAGAAAAGCGATCGCTCTATGTACAATACTTGTATGGACCTCTGACTGGAAGCCGAATCCAACATAGTTGAGAAAAGACTAAGCAGATGATGGTGTTATGTATGGAGCGTGTTATCAGTAGTTTTCTAAGTTATTTAGTCAGAAGGACACAATCATCATTATATACTAGACTATCGCTCGAAGAACCAATAACCGATGGGGAAGAAAGTTTCTCAAATGGCGAACACAAACTGGAAGTAGGCCTCCCACTAGAACGACCGACGACATTGTCAAGGTCGCGGGTAACCAGTGGATGTAAGCGGCAGGTTACTGCTCGTTGTGGCATTCTATGAGGAAGGCCTTTGTTCAACAGTGGACGTTTTTCGGCCGGTGATGATAATGATGATGATGATGAGGATTATTGAACTATTAAATACAGATGTATCAAAAATAGACTTACCAATACTTGACAAGTTCCCTTGTACAGATCATAAGCTTTGAAAATATTTTGGTAAACCTCAAGTAAATTGTGACAACTTTCATTATTCAAAACCAGAATTTCCTCAATCCATTTATCAAGATATATTTTTAGTAATATAATAATTCGGATGACAATTACAATATTAAAATCGAAAACGATATTTACAATATCATCAATACAGTCAAGAATGAGAGCGACGTTCAAATGATTAAAAGTGATATAATACATAACGTTGATACAAATATTAGCACAGATTATTAAGGCACTTGAAATCCAGTTCCAAATAATGTAATAATGGATATCTTTGCCGAAATCGAGGCTTTTATGTATAGTTTGCAACAACAAAATTAATAAGACGTTCTTGTCTTTATGTACGATATCAAGAATGAAGATCATCGTGAATCCAACTAAAGAAATAATGTAATAGATAACGATGAAAAGTGAAAAACTATCGCATTTAGAGTTTTGTATGACGTCTATGGTAAATATTCTAAATATACACAACGCGTTTATAGATAAAATTACAAAAAACGCTAACATTTGATTCTTTATACCATTTGGGTAAATATGATTATTATTGATGTTATATTTAGAAATAAGAAAAAAATTAAGTGGTACGTTAAACGAATACACTATTTTTTGTGTATATTTTTCTAGTCGGTTATTGGCCGGATCTGGAACTATTTTTCGTGTTTGAAACATTCTGTTTAGTATCACCTTCAACTGTTCGTCACTCTATGAGTATAACTCTTGACTCATGTTATATAATTATTGAAATGAGACAATTTGATGGAGATATTAAATGTTAGTTGTTAATGTTTCCTTCATAGTATTGACAAGTCAAGGACGCATTTAATATTAACATGGAAGTAATAATGGTAGTGTATTTGAAAAAACATGATAACGAAAAATATTAGATAAATACTTTCTTTATGCAGATGTTCTGTCTTTCAAAAAGAGAATATTTTGTTTTGTGAGCAAAAAGCAGCAAAATATAACCAAAGTAATATGAAAGAAATACGATGTCAAGAAATATATATGTATGTATCAGCTTGGAGACCTATCTATAATCTAAGATGTATGGAATAAAAATGATAAAATTATGTTTATTTATTGAACAAAACGGTGCAATACTAATTATAATAATTACATGAAGAAGGTATCATAACAAGAACAACAACTTACAAGTCTCTAATGTTTTAATGAATTTAATTACAACTAATGGGCACCACCAATTTTGTAACACGATCGAATGATAGATAAATGTCCAATAGAACATAAATATCCTTAATTGACATAATAGTTTTTTTTAATCCATAATTATTTGTGGTGATTTTAATATTAATATTTTAGAAAATAATTTGAATAGTAGTCAATTATTAAGCCTTTTTAAGTCATTCAATTTGTCAAATGTATTTATGGAACCTACTAGAGTAACTTCAACTACTGCTACCTGCATCGATAATATTTTTTGCGATTGTGACTATTTGGATAATGCTATTGTTAATTATCTGCCATCGGATCATAGCGGACAAACGGTAACTTTTATGTTTAAAATGTCTATGACAAAAGTGCAAATACAATTTAGACCATTTACAACTGGTAAATTTAATAGATTCAATAGTTCCCTAAATGATAAGTTAAGTGCTCTGGACCATAATAATAACAATGCAAATAAATTATATGATGATTTCTTTTCTGTGGTGGAGACTGAATTTAATAATACTTTCGAAAAAAAGGTAAAACATATTAGCCCTAAGTTTATATTTAGTGACTGGGCAACTAGGGGGATTAGAAAAAGTAGGGAAAGATTGTTTGAGCTGTATGACCTTAAGGCTTATATTAATACAGATACTTTCAACAAGTATGTTACTACTTATTCTAAAACTTTTAGAAATACTTGCAAGGTAGCTAAAGCCCTATACATTAGCAATAAGATTAAATCGGCAGACGATAAAATAAAGACAGTTTGGAAAGTTATAAATAACGAGACTAACAAGAAAAAAGTTCGTAACACTGAATATACATTGGAGACATCACATGGTCCCATAAGCTCTAACCTAGAAGTAGCTCATGAATTTGTTAATTTCTTTACTAGCATACCAGCTAAAACCACGGAAGCTTTAAATTCCTCACCTGACGTCTCAATTGCGTTATTAAAAGCGAACGTTCCAGGCTGCCCGGTAGAATTTCAATTTAAACATATAAACCCCGTAACAGTCTTAAAAGCATTTCGGCAAATCAAAATAAAATTAACTGAAGATTTGTGGGGCATGTCTATTAAAGTTTGCACATCTATAATTGAAACAATAGCGCCTTATTTGGCTATAATATTTAATATGTGCGTAGACCAGGGAGTTTTCCCAGATCTAATGAAATTTAGTAAGGTCATACCACTTTTCAAATCCGGGGACAGTAAAGATACCAATAATTATAGACCCGTGTCCGTGTTGCCGGTTTTCAGCAAGGTATTTGAAAAGATAATGCTAAATCAGATGCTTGTTCATTTTAACACAAATGGCATCTTACACGAGCATCAGTATGGTTTCACCAAAGGACGTTGTACGACTGACGCCGGCGTCACTTTATTAAAACATATATTTACCGCGTGGGAAGAGGCGCAAGATGCCATAGGAATTTTTTGTGACCTCTCCAAGGCATTTGATTGCGTAAATCACGACACGTTACTTTTGAAACTTGAGCATTACGGACTGGGTAAACTTGCGCTTAGTTTAATAAAATCTTATCTGTATGACAGACAGCAGCAAGTTCAAATAAATGGGGTGAATTCATATGGTTTAAAAGTAGAAATGGGAGTCCCACAAGGGTCAATATTAGGTCCTTTCCTCTTTTTAGTTTATATAAATGATCTTCCCCGTTTATTCAAAAACCAACCACAAATGGTGTTATTTGCCGATGACACCTCTTTAATTTTTAAGATAAATAGACGGGCTAATAATCTCGACAATGTAAATAACGCCTTACTTCAGGTCGAAAATTGGTTCACAGCCAATAACTTAGTATTAAATGGAAAAAAAACGAAATGCATCAGATTTGCTTTACCAAATGTCAAAAGTAGTGATTGCGATATAGTATTGAATAAAGAGAAACTGGAATTCGTTGATGAAACTGTTTTCCTGGGAATCACGCTCGACTCAAGGCTACAATGGGGTCCTCATTTAACATCTCTCGCAGGACGACTAAGTTCGGCAGCTTATGCTGTCAGAAAGATCCGGCAATTTACTGATGTGGATACCGCGAGACTGGTCTATTTTAGTTACTTTCATAGTATTATGTCTTACGGTATTTTACTTTGGGGGCGAGCTGCAGACATCGAGTCTATCTTTATTCTGCAGAAAAGAGCAATCAGAGCCATTTACAATCTACGTATGCGCGATTCTCTAAGGGAACTGTTTAAGGAAATTAACATAATGACGGTACCTTGTCAATACATTTATGAAAACATTATGTACGCTAGAAAAAATCTGCATCTTTTTGGTAAAAGAAGTGACAGACATAACTATAGTACTAGAAACAGGGACCAACTAGTTCAACCAGGTTTCAGGCTGGCTAAAGTTGATTCTTCTTTCATGGGGTTCTGTCTAAAGTGTTACAATAAAATACCTCCCCACATTGTTCAACTTAATGAGACAAAATTTAAGTCCTATATTAAACGCACACTATGCAGCCGAGCATATTATAAATTGGATGATTACATCACTGATAAAAATGCTTGGCTGGATGTTGGTTTAGCTCCACAGCCATAAGGGTTCATAGATTTATTGATTAGCATTGGTGACAATTTTTTTGGAGCTGCTGAAGATGTAGAACTACATTATCTTTGCATTGTATAAACTCAAACTATTAGTATTATATAATTTTGCATAGCACATACATGTGAGCACTATGTACTTTAAAGCCACCATTTACGAGATGTCTTTCGTTGACTTGAATATGCCCTGGCGGTTGAGTGTTTGTCATGCTCACTTGAATGTCTCGCTGATGGTGGCGCATGTGTTGGATCATTTGGTTCCCTTCAAAATGGTTGAACTAAATGGTGCCGATCCGTGCGTCATGTTCGTGAACGGGCGCCGTCAGTTGAGACTGGTCATCTCTTAGCTGCCTCGGTTATTTTAAATTTATTTTGAATTGTCTAATTTCATTGCCACTAGGACCTCTTTTAACGTGCACAATTTGTTACATTGTTCTCACATTGTACCTCTAGATTCAACATGAATGATGTAACCTAAATTTGTAATATTCTATTGATTTTAAAAGAGTGTTCATGGAGTTTCTTGCTCGTTCTTCTCCATAGAAACCTACTGTTTGGAACGAGCAACTAGCTGCAACTTTTTGACTGACTGACTCCTTGACAATTCAAAAGTGCCTGTAAATGGTTTATTTGAAATAAATGATTTGAGTTTGAGTTTGAGTTTGAGAGTTTCAAAAGGGACATTTAGAGTGCTGAGTCTTAGAAGAAACAACTTTAAGAACCAAAGAGGGACTCATGGTTAAGTTAAAGCCGTATGGATCCATTGGTCAATGTTAATGGCTTGCCGCTCTCGTTCCGTGGATGGATTACCATTTATTTCATGCCAAAACCCTTTCGCGCCTCGGAAAGCACATAAAGCCGTTGGTTTCGGCTGTTATTCGTAGATCTATGACAGTCGTCACGGGTCAGAAGTTAGAAAGTCTGACAACCAGTTTTACCAAGGAGTATCATATTACTGGCTTATGGATGTCAGAAAGGCGGTCGTCTATGTCAAGCAGTGGTATCCGATAAAACTGGAAGCCGACCACACCAGGGTGCTTCGTAGCCCCGCTCCTGTCCCCACAGCTCCTCCCCGTAGCGCTACCCGATCGACGCGACCATCTGACCCGTTGGTTAATGTGAGCACCCCCACTGCTCCCCCTGCAAAGCCCGTGAGTATGAAGGAAAAGAACCGGGCAGAGGAAATGCCGACAGATGAGCTGTAAGAACCGCTGCGGCAAGGCTCCTATGGAGCCCAACGAAAAACTACGTGCTGCGAAGCTGAATACCCCAGTGTATATTTCCCGTCTCCACTACAGCACCGACGCGGAAGACATCGTGAAGTACGTGCGCCAAAAGGTGAAGTAGGCGCCCAGAGTGCAGCTGCGGGAGTCGCATCGCAACGTCAACTTTAAGGCGTTTGAGGTGTGCATACCAACATGCTACCTGCATCAGGTGTTGGAAAAAGCTTTTGGCCTCAGGTAGATAGATAGTTAGATAGTATTTATTTTGTAAAACATGAAAGGTCATTGTGTGGTCATTGTTGGGCATTGTGAAAGGTCTTATAACATAGAGGTGGCTACATGTTTTGCCATCTATGGCATACAAAATTCATTTTTCATTTTCATTTCGTTCCATTAGACTAACAACAAAAAAAAATAGAAATAGGACGCAAAAACCAAATTACAATGTCAAAATTTAAATTATAAAATTGAAATTACAATGTCAAAATTTAAATTATAAAATTGAAAATACAATGTCAAAATTTAAGTTTAATTCAAAATTCTTAAATTAGTTAGTCAGCACTCTATACAAGCAAAATATCATTTAAAAATTCATCTACGCTGTAATAGCACTTCTCTAGTAATAACCCCTGAAGGGACTTTATAAATTTCTTTAGAGGCATACATTTAATAATATTAGGTATTTTATTATAAATATTTGGAGCAATACCAAAGAAACTCTTTTTCAATAAAGCAGTTTTACACATATTTTGGCATAACACATTCTCATATTGAGCACGAATTGGGTTTCTCTAAACGACTGAAAATTTTTGAAATAAATGTTGATTAGCTTTTACAAATAATGCAGTTTCTAATTCGTACAAAGATGGAAAAGCTAATATTTATATTTTTTAAAGTAAGGAACGCAACTCTCCGTTGTTCTTAGACCACACATTGATCGTCTACATCTTTTTTGCATCCGGAATATAAGTTCCTTATTAGTTGACTGTCCCCAAAAAACAACACCATATCTTAAAATAGAAGCGACCGGTCCGTGATAGGCCGTTAGTAATGTGCCAACATTTACCTTCTTGGATAATTGAAATAGTAGATAAGCCGATTTACTCAGACGCTTACAGATTTCCTCTACGTGAGGTTTCCAGGTTAGTTTATTATCTATAGTTATACCTAAGAATTTTGCATCAGTAACTTCTTCCACTACCAAGTTATATTAGGCAATGTTAACTGGTGGAGACTTACGGCTCTGGTGGAAATGAATAACTTTCGTTTTATTTAAATTAATTACATGATTATTTTTGTCAAGCCAATTTATAATGTCACTCACAGAATTATTTATGTCATTTTCATAATTATTAGGATTAGTACATTCCACAATAGCCGTGCTGTCATCTGCAAATAGCACCATTTTATGGTCTATAGTTTTTGGGAGATCATTTATATATATCAAGAAAAAAGGTGGCCCCAGTACGCTACCTTGAGGTACGCCATATATTATAAGCCTTGGTTTAGATATATATTTTATCTCCAATTTACTAATAGGACAAATTCTGGTGATTTCTGTACATTGGGTGCTGTCACTCAGATATGATTCCTTGAGTTTAAAGATGTTTCCTCTTACGCCATACCCATATAATTTTTGCAGCAAAATCTTATGATCCACGAAATCAAACGCCTTCGTCATATCTGTTAGTACAGCACACACAGCATTACCTTTATCTACAGATGTCATTACACCTGACAGCAGGTCGAATAGAGCCATATTAATATTTGTTTTTTTTCTGAAGCCTTTTTGTTCATTGCAAAAAAGTTTGAATTTTTCGAAATAAGAATTTATTGCGTTATAAATGACTTTCTCAATTATTTTTGAAAATACTGATATTTTTGCAATAGGCCTATAGTTTTGAACATTACTTTTATCGCTTTTTTATAAAGCGGTTTTATGATGACTCTTTTTAGGCTATTTGGGAATAAACCATCAGAAATGCAAAGATTAATTATATGTGATAGTAAAGGTGCTATAATTTCCTTTACGTATTTTATTACTTTAGTTGATATGCCATCAAATCCTACCGTATTCGTGTTTTTCAGGCTGCTAATTATTTAATTATATCAGAAACAGGTAGCATAAATAGTGACTGAGAATTTGAAGGTTCAATAACGAAATTATTGGTTAAACTTCCTTTAGTTTTAATATTATTTTCAATTACCTTTTTTTTACTATTAAATAGGCTTGCGTTTGACCGCAATTCACCTGATCGTAAGTGATAATGCGGCCTAAGTTACCTCTATGAAATAGTTATTAAATTCATTTGCAATACTTATAGGATGTGTAAGAGTTAAATTATCTTTGTTTATTGACAGTATAGGTTCTTGTGGTAAGTTAAAATTTGCTTTTTTAATGACTTGCCAAGAAGCTTTTGATTTATTTTTTGGCGTTAATGTAGTGGTTATTTTGGGCTTTTTGAGTTAATTTTATTATTTTTCTATAAATTGAAGAGTATTTTTAAACGCAAGCCTATTTTTTGTATTAGGATTAAATCTATATGTCCAAAGCAACTGCCTTTGCTTTTGACTACAGATTTTTATTCTCCGAGATATCCACTTAATTTTTTGTTAGTATATACAGTCACAATTTTATTCGGAAAGCACAGTTTGTACAATAATGAAAAATCATCCATAAAGTGTTCAAAGGATTCATTCGCATCTTTGGCTCTGTATACTTGTGAGAAAGATAACCATTTTAGATGATTTTTGAAATTTTCTAAGTTGCCTACTGAGATATCCCGTTTTTTTGTTTTCCAGTATTTTAATGTACAGGTTTTCTTAATAGGAACCTGAAGTAATTAAGACGTTTGATCTGAAAGAACTAAGTCCATTATTTCAGCTTTACTTTTTTTTCGGTAAGTGTGAGCAAAATTATCTATGCAAGAGTTACTACTTAATCTAGTTTTTAACACATCTATATTAAAATCTCCAGCTAAGATAATATGTTTATTTCCAAATGAGCAAAATTTTCGTAAAATAAAGTCTAGTCTCTCGTAAAATATGTTATAATTATATATTATATTTACGTATTCTATAAATACATATAATGATAATACTAGAAGCTATCAATTCTATACCACAACATTCAAAAACACCTGTCACTGGTTGTTTGGCAACATCTAATAATTCGCGATACTGCAGTCCTGCTCTAACAAAAATGCAAGTGCCACCACGTTTAACATTTCTAGATAAGAAAGCTGCCGGGCTGAAGTTAGGTAGGTATATGTAACATATTTTCGTAGCCTGTTTCAATGAAATGCTCTGTTATACAGATTACATCAATACTAGTTACGTTACTATCAAGTTCTGCTAATTTTATAATCAGCGAATCCGTTTTATTTATAAGGCCTGCAATGTTTTGATAGAGAATAATAATTATAGAAAAAACTGAGATGTGTTTTGTGCCATTTCAGATTATACATTCTGGGAACAATCAAATCAGTATGTGGTATTCCACCGCTTTCGCGGCCAAGTGCCACCAGAATGCACAAAGAGTGCAACGAAGTGATATTAACATAGGTTTAAGTTTTATTTACTAACACAATTGTTCTTGTTTTGTTATACATATGTATACTTAGGTTAAGGTATTTATCTATGGGTCTTTGGAACCAGAAAATAAATGGTTTTATTATTATTATTTATTATAATACAATTTTTAAATATATATATTCTAATAGGCTTGCTTTTGACCGCAACTCACCTCTTCTCTGATGTCTCTCTCTTCTTAAGCGATGATGTGGCTTAAGGTGAAACACGCATACAAAAAAGAATCGTTAATCATGAATCATTTTCAATTTACACCACTTTATCAGCAGTTTATTTTTAACTTACCAATAATTTGAATAACTTCTCTATTATTTTATAAGCCCCTAAGATATTCCCGTATACATTAAACATTATAACCCAGTAAGATTTTCTTGACTCTTACTAGACGTTTCTTGATTCTTTAATTTCCAGTATCCATATTCTAAGCGTTTGTTTTATTAACTTAATGAGGTGCAGGGCGTAAACGATATTCATATCAAAAGTTATGGTGGCAAATGTTGATATTACAACGAGAATATTGACGACAGGATATTCCATAGACAGGTCATTGATAAAACATACATAGAAACTGTACAAGAAAATGACGATCTTTTGATTAATATTAAGAAAGAAAATTAATATAAAAGAAGGGATTTTTAAGACCAGCTTTATATTGTTATTTCTCCCAATGATATTCATATAACTGTTTATTATGAAGATGGTTGAATATAATCACAGATGTTACTCATATGGAGGTACATATATAGAAAACTCCTTCATAACAACGGAAAAAGATCTAATAATCATTACATAATATATATTAACTATTCTCAATGTTATCATTGAAATGACTCCTAACAAATTGTACAAAAAACTGTTAGTTTCAATACGGTTGTCGCGGATTGTATACTTTGAGCAAAAAAAAAGGTCGCATTAAATTTAATAGTCTTAGTACTAATTGCAAATCTGCCTCAATTACGTCACTTGGTCACTTGTTCCTGTTTCCTTGAATGGTAGGAAAGATGTAACCACGTTTCTTAGCGACTGCAAGTTATCAAAGAACGATAACATGTTTGATACACAACAGTTTGACAGTTGATTGATGTAGGACCACTCTTAAACTAGTCCATCTATATTCTTTTATCGCAGTATCTAATCAGTCTTTAGCAAAGAATTTATGCTAAAGAATGTACCGGTTTTTGGTCAGGAAACCATAATAAATTGGTAAGATCTTTTATAAAAAGCTATTTTGGAATAGTACTTAAACAGACATGAACTCACATGTGTGCGTAAGTACACGTGTCGACCGACCAAGGTAACTCAACGCTACCCAAGGTCTTATCGGTGGATAGAGATTACTTTCATGTCGATACTTCTCTATATCTCGGAAACCTCGTTAACATGTTGGTACCCACCGTCTTTTGTAGAACTTTGGTAGTCGTTACCGGTAGTCAAAAGCCCGAAAGTCTGGCAGCCAGTCTTACTAAGGTGTATGTTATTTATACTGGGTCGTGAAGGTCAACTTGACACTCGCTCCATGTCAAATACTGGAATTCAGCTGTATTCAGTTAGACTGGATAGCGACTGTGGGATGAGACCAGATAAGGCAGATGTTATTAACATGACAATGACACATAAGTGGACTGAACCACTTATTACATTTCCTTAACTGTAGTTAAGTTAAAAAAAGGAACTAATTAACTTAGGATGACCGATATAAGTACTAGTTTGAAATGGACTTAACCAGTAGAAGTTATTGATTTTAGGCTCAATTCATTAAAGCAATCAAATTAAAACTGTTAATATTTTGGTAATAACTGATCAATATTATAATAATCCATTTGCTATGTGGTTAATATATTTATCATCCCTTGTCTATTGCATCGTACGTGTGCTTGAGATCTACACAACGACTCATAATAATAAAAAATTGAACTTATCCCAAAAAGTATTCTGTTAATATGATTTCCAACAATATGGTGGACCAAGATGTGCAGTCAGTGCTTTTGCCTTTAAATCTGATACAATATATCATGTTCTGTCCAAAGTATCGCATTAGGAACAATGTTATTACTCCAAACAGCGTCTTCTCCAACTTAATATCTTTAGTTGGAACACTAGGATTCGTGTCAATATATATATGGCGCTCCTATATGCTCAGTATGTTCAAAGACTATCTCGGGTATACTCCGTTTATGTATGTCGTTTCTTACTTTGACTGCGCCTATTATAATTTGGGTTTCGCCATTAATTTCATGGTCGGGATGATTTACACAAAAAATAATGTTAAATTCGTCTTGACTTTTCAAAAAGTGCACAGGTTTCTTAATAATGATAAAGAATTCAGACGCAACATCGTTTTGAATTGGATTGTTTTAATGCTGGCTTTAGGAGGCTACATCCTTCTATTTACATTTTTTTGCACGCAGATGTCCTTTGAGCACATGGGCTTTGCTTACCTTTTAGTTTTCTTTGATTTAAATTTAGTTTGTGCCATTCGAGTTTTGAAAATGCTGGAAGATAAAGTCATTCTATGGAATACTCAAGTTTTACGTTCTCAAGTAATCGAAAGGACGCACGACCCAAGTTATAGCCCCAAAATGTTTCAAGCTTACGTTAATATATTAGAGTGTTATGAAATCCATAAAGCCTGTATACAGTATTTTGTAAGTATCCTTTTACTTTTTCGTTATTAAATTTATTGTTAACTGTAAGCTGAGTCAAATTGACTTTAAAAAAAATGTGTTAGTCTGCAAAAGAACCTCTGTTTGTTTTTTACCTCATCACGTTAAACCAATAGTAGACAAAGACGCAGTTTGGGATCTGCATATAAACATAGGCTACATTTTAATCACTTATTTTGTCTGCGTCCGCTGATGTCATTCAAACGGACGAAGTAGCAACCAAAAGCTAGTCGATTATAGAAAAACATTTTGGAATAGTAGGTACTGTATTTAGATCTCAATAACATCAGAGTAGAAGAAGACGAGATTTAAATCGTCCTTGTCGTTACAAGCGCTAGAGAAGTAATTGCTATGATATACATTTGTCACTATTTATTTATTATTCCCAAATGCACAGGTCTTTTTAAATTTATCTTAATGTATAATATAATGTGTGGGTGAGTGTGTAAGGATACACACGTGTGTAAGAAGTTACAAATGGATCTGTGAGTTTTTTTATAGTTGTGTGTAAAGTTTGCTTGGATTTACTATAGATTTTGATTTATTTGGATACTTTTCAGGCACTGTATTACATAATAGAAGTATTCATACACTCCCTAATTTACATTCAAGTGGCTATTGATGTGCTGAAATCAGGTATGGTGATTAATAACGAAGTAAGTATTATTTAATAGGTAGGTTGAACTATTTCGAGTATGGTCTTCATGGTGGACTAACAATTTCATTTCATTTCATTTTTATTAAATACCAGTAACAAAAACAAATTACAAGAAGGTGCTTAAAACTAAGTACAAGGAGTGGCAAACAAATACACAAATTTGAAACCGCTGGCTTCCAAACTCGGTTAAAACCTGTATTTTGGGAGTCAGTGTTTCTTCATAGGTTTTAACTGTCGCAAACATACATTAAATATTACTTAAAATAATGTTTTCATTAAACGAAACGTGAGTATTGTTACACGAACCCGACAACACAGTGAGTTAATCCGTTGTTCTTAATCTATAATGTAAAATAATGTTGTTTTTAATGCACAGTAGACTTATAAAGTATTTTTTTTTTTAGTTTCTTATTATTTAGGGTTGAGTGAAACTGGTGTAATTAAATTAATTTTAATTTAATTACACCATTTTAGTTATATACAAATCTTAAAAATCTAATAATTTTATGTACAATTCCAAGAAAAAGACAGGGGAGCTCAAAGGGCATCAAAAAACTCGTCCACATCGCTGTCAACAGGACACGTGCCCAACAGGCTGGCAGCATTGCCACGTTGTATGGCAATGCTGATTCTTTGACCCAAGAATAGACCAGCCTTCGGGTCACGTGAAGAGTCGACCAGCCGCTTGGCGATGTCACGAAAAACAATATCGGCACTCGGACCCCATGGCCCTAGAGTTTCTACCCCAAACGGCTCAAATATATAGCTTCCAAGAAGGCTATTATATTTGCGCCGTTTGAGGTTTTCGGCACCTGCAGCAGCCGCCCCAGCACAACATGTTGTGCTGGGAAGATGAGATGGCGCAAGGGTGTCGACACATGTTGCGTCCCACACCTCCACCGTCCCACCAGTAAAACTTGGGTTAAAGTGTGTACGTATGTGTGTGTGTTGTGTGGGTGTATTGTGTGTGGGGATGTGTGTGTTGTGTGTGAGGGGGGGTGGGAGGGGGTTTGCGTTGGTTTGTTTTTAGTACGTTATGAATGGAAAGTAGAATAAATGTTATTTATTTACTCATTTAAAGTTTATGCAACTAAAGGTACGAAGGCTTACCTTAATACCTTAGGCATTCGCTTCTAGTCAACCGAAGGTGGTGAAGAGATAACAGGTGCAAAATATCGTATATCGTACGAGTATCAAAAATTTAAAGAAGCATAAATCACCAGTATTCGTGGTTGCAATATTTTACTGTTCCTATAGTCTGATTTACCCCACACTGCGCCATGGTCGAAATAACCCCGTCCGATATCACTTTTTTATCATTGTTCATTAAACTTAAAAAATCGCTCTTATTTTGTTATAGAAGGCAGCGCCGATGGCATCGTTTTCCATTTTGTGTTGGATGGCCAAAGAATTGACGCTACAAACACTCATTAATCAGCATAGCGAGAAATTCTACATCCGCATACAGAGTGTTCAAGATACATGCGCACTTGTTTTGAAGATAACTTGCTCTGGTTATTTCTTTTTTTTAAAACCTCTCTTGAATGTTCTATAGCTTGGCAAATTCGTACGTGTACGGGGTACGTGGGGTAGTGGGGGTGGTAAAACATGCGCGCGGGAGGGAGGTCGCTCTACGGGAGCATGAGTCGGGCGCCGACCCTGTAGTAGTAACATCCCCCGCCATCCGTGTAGATCATCAGAGTGTCACGTACGAATTTCCTATTTCAAATTCTTATTCCACTGCTAGATACAAAATACCATCATCATCGTCATCATAAGCCGCAAAATGTTCACTATTGAACAAAGGCCTCCTCCAAAGGGGGGGTGTTTGCCATAATCCCCACGCTAAGTAGGCATCTTGGGAATCGCAGAAAATAAATTACGCGGGAGAGGTACGAGGCAGAATGCAGTTTATCTAATAAAGGTGAGTTGCACAGTACCTTTGTTCCTCCTGGATCAGCTTTCTCCACACTTCACAATTATCACCAACTTTACATATTGTGCAAAACGACGAGGAGGCGCGTGTGTGCGGTCCTATTACGAAAGTGAGATTCCGCCATATTGTTGCAAAGTTCAAAGATGCATTCGCAGGTGGCACCACAGTCTATATCAAGTTACTAAGGTAAGTGCGGGAATGTGACAGATGTAGAGATATGCAAGCAACCAATCGAAGTCGCGATTCTGCAACTAATTAAAAAAATAACGGTTTGACGCGAACAGTATTTAAGCGCGTTTGAGCAAATTACTGACGACAACAGCAGTGATATCTATACTAATATTATAAAGCTAAAGAGTTTGTTTGTTTGTTTGGTTGAACGCGCTAATCTCAGGATCTACTGGTTCGAATTGAAAAATTATTTTTGTGTTGAATAGTCCATTTATCGAGAAAGGCTATATATAGGCCCATTCGAAGCCAGGCTGGGTTGCTAGTTTTCTATAATTCTTCCTTGATGAATTTAGGTGAAGTAAGTTTGAGGTGAGCAAAGTACGGCCCTTAGAACACGTAAAGCCGTTGGTCCCAGCTGTCATTCATAGATGTGTGACAGTCATAGAAGCAAGAAAGTCTGACGACCAGTCATACCAAGGAGTATCGTTTTACCCAGTAATTGGGTTGTGGAGGTCAGGTAGGCAGTTACTCCACGTAAAACACTGGTGTTTAGGTGTATTCGGTTAGACTTGAATCCGACCCCAATATATTTGGAAAAAGGCTAGGTAGATGATGATGAGTTTCACCTGGCATAATATCTGGTGGGTAAACTACTGACCTCGAACTCACTTCACCCAATTTCACTTTCTCAGTCGCACACTCCTGGCGGAATGGCCGTGGTCATGGATCGTCTGATAGGTTGGTTGCGGCTTTCGCGAGACTTCTCCTTTCCTCTCGGTTCACGGCACTGCGTATACACTTAGGGCGTATTGTTTCAAACAGTTGGTTAACGTTACACACGGACGGTTAAAAATAACTATGACGTGTGATGTTTAAACGTTCAATAAATGTAACGGGTTGTTTTATGACTTAAAAATCCGTCAGTCAGAGTTTTTCAAAAAGAGAGTCCATACTATTTTCATGTTTGACGTAACTGTTTGACAACACAAAATACGTTGACTGGTGGATGAAGCATCGGTTATGGTAATAGTACCTTTTTGACGTACGTTATGGCCATCATTTTGTGAAACAACCCATTTTTTTTTGGGGTTTTCTGTAGCGCCATTTTTGACTATTACCCGTCAGTAAAGTATAGTTGAGGCAACCCACGCTTAATCAGAGAACACTTCGTCGTCCATTTAATGAGGTCTGTTCATCTTGTGGGTGATGGCCGCTGAAACGTTAACCTTGACTTTAGAAAAAGAGAAAGAGAGCTTTCGTTGCGTATGACATAATCGAACATCTTCAGGATATTTACTTGCACTCTTGAGGAAAGTCTTTGTTTTATGCGAAGCTTCTTCAAGATGAAAACGTTAGTGTTCACCATAGAAGATTAAAATACAAATTAGACCGAACGAAGTAGGCAAATTTTATAAATTAGCGACGAACATTCAAGACCAGCTGACAACGTATTCTATATTTGTATCTTCATAACCTATAATTGAATTACAGATGATGAGAAAAAACTCTGCAAGAACGTACTGCGCTTGCAGCGAGCATCGTTCAGCAAGATACGTGTGTGTGGCCTGTTCTACTTAGACGCTACGTTACAATTGAGTCTCATGAGTCTTCTTACCAACTATATTGTTGTGTTGCTACAGTTTGCTTATTTGTAATTCGAACGTTATTAAATCGATTATATGGAAAAAAAAAAAACTTGAGAGGTGTCAAGGGACACCCGGATGGAACGAAGTTCCTTTCGATTAATTAGTGAAGGAATTGTAATATTTTTTTTTTTTTTTTAAGTTATATTAATATTTTTTTAATTATTAACAAATATAATGTAATTAAAAGACAATTAAATTAAACGTGCCCGTTTATGTATCGAGCGAAATAGACTCCATATTGAGCAGTTGCTTCGATACAGGGAAGTGTAAATTTTGTACATTTTTTTTTTTTTTTTTTTTTTTTTTTTTTTTTTTTTTTTTTTTTTTTTTTTTAGGTAAGTTTTTTAATTAAGCCAAAGTTGATTAAAACTGTGTTTGTGAATAGCTCTAATTTATTTAAATAGGTTACCTATAGCACCTATAGGTACCTACGCCTGCCTGCCATTCTTTTTCTAGCAAAAGAGTACCTACTCACTTACCTACTTACAACTACAAATAATTCGCCAATGATAAAAGTAAGTACCACTACCTACCTAGGTACCCACCTAAGCTCCCACTGGCTTAATTTAAACCAAAACATTTTAATCAAATTGTTCAGACACCACTATGTACTGAACTACTACACTGCACTGTGACAGTTGAGGAACTACCAAATGAAACCACTTGTTCCATGTAAGAGTAATTAATTTAATTTGAAACATCCTGCCATGTCTATAATGTGCGGAAAATCTTAACACCGCGATTCAGTGGAGCTACGTCACAGCACAACTCCATCTCTGGTGTGGGAAGTGAACTAAAACAAGCGCACGACTTGATATCGATTTTACAACAACGCCATCAATGCTTTTGCGCATGAACCACGATAGGATTATGCTTACTATATTTCTTGCTTCGACATCCCGCCCACCATGGACAGATTGTCCGTAACTGACATTGCTGATAAAAAGGTGTATTACATTACAACGTGGTAGTTTCAAGTTTGATACAAGGTAATTCGAATGTGGACTGTATACAATAATTCCTAAACCACTTGTACAACTTCTACCATAACTAAAATTAGGCATGATACACATGTAAAAAATTAAAATTATCAACAAATTTGGTTAACAAACGTAAGATTAAACACTGTTGATTCAATTGTTGTGAATGACAACACACTGTCATTCACCAATCTTAAACACTAAATAAATGCGGTTGTTTATGTAGTGACAGGCAGTACAATTAACTTTGAGACTGGTCTCTTTATGATTGTGCCCTTACAGCGCAAAGACACTACTCGTGTGACCTTGTCCGAGCCAGGATGCTTATCAATTATTAAACCGTGGAGCCATCTCGTGGGAGGTAAATCGTCCTCCATAACTAATACTACATCACCTCGATTAGGTTCTTTTGTTTGATGCACCCACTTGTTTCTCTGGTGAAACTGAACAAGATACTCACGAGACCACTTGCGCCAAAAATCCTGGACCATACGTTGGGTTAAATGCCATCTCTTTAAATTACTAACATTTGAGCCTTCGAAATTAGACTCCGGTGCATGAAGTAAAGGCTCACCTATCAGAAAATGACCCGGAGTGAGAGGACATGGATCTTCTGGATGGCAGCTTAATGCAGAGATTGGCCTGGAATTTAGACATGCTTCTATTTGGGCTAAAACTGTTGTCATCTCTTCGAAGGTCAAAGTACTATTGCCAATCACCCTTTTGAGGTGATGTTTGCATGACTTCACCCCAGCCTCCCAAAGTCCTCCAAAGTTTGGAGAATGAGGTGGGATGAAGTGCCAAGAGGTTCCATTAGTTGCTAACCACTCGGCAATGTCGGTTGCTACGCTAGATCTTTCTTGGGTGAACAGTGCTCTCAATGTCTTGTCTGCTCCTACAAAGGTCGTACCGTTGTCACTCCACATTTCGCTACAGTGGCCTCTTCTCGCTGTGAAACGCTTAAAAGCCGCTAAAAAAGCTTGCGAAGTCATGTCGCTTACGATCTCTAAGTGTATGGCCCGAGTGGACATACACACGAACAAGGAGATGTAGCCCTTGGTGGAGTGGTGACCGCGGCCCTTGGCTGACCGGACGCTGATAGGACCTGCATAGTCCACACCGCTTTTTAGAAAAGGCCGGCTAGCATTAACCCGAGCTGCGGGTAATGACCCCATTAATGGAGGTACAGCCCGAGCAGAGTGCCGAATGCAAGTAACGCATTTACGTACATATTGCCTTACGACGCTTCTTGCATTAATGATCCAATATTTGGATCTCAAATAGTTTAAAACTAATTGAGGCCCGCCATGTAATGTCCGCTCATGAGCGTCAGCGATTAACAGTTGAGTTAAGTGTGCCTTGCGAGGAAGAATCAAGGGATGCTTCGAGTCTTCATCTAGATTGGCTTTTTGTAACCTGCCACCCACCCTCAGAAGCTGTTCCTGATCCAGGTAAGGAGTGAGCGACGTAAGTACCCCTCTTTTTGGTGATTCCCCCTTTGACCTTATTGTATCTATTTCTGATGCAAAACATTTCCGTTGACATAGTTTGACACAGGTAAGCAAAGCCCCTTGAACTTCAGACTGTGTTAAAAACTTATTAAATTGGTCTTTATGTTTAAATTTTAAAACCCTTTTGCAATAAGCGATCACTCTGGTAAGTCTTCTTAATGATGAGTATTTTGACATTATACAATCCTCCTCACCTTCATGGTCTACTGTATTGCATGCTACTATTGCCCCTTTTTCCTCTAGTTTAGTTTCCTTGATTTCCCTTTTAACATAATTAATCTCTTTATTTTTTAACCATGTTGGTCCCTGTTTCCACAATTCTAAGTCCGTGCAAGCAGAGGGATCCACGCCACGCGACGCGCAGTCTGCGGGGTTATCTTTGGACTGAACGTGCGCCCACTGACTATTCTCGATGACTGTAAGTACTTCAGAAACTCTGTTCCCGACAAAGGTCTTCCAGCGGCTGGGGTGGCTACTCAACCAGGCGAGCACCACTGTGGAGTCAGTCCAGGCATGTATGTTTTCTTTACAAATACTTAAGGTGTTCGAAACTTCAAGCAGAAGTTTTGACAGTAGCACAGCGCCACATAACTCCAAACGAGGTATGGATACCTGTTTGACCGGGGCCACCTTAGTCTTTGCAGCAACTAGGCTTACATGAACATGCCCATTGGCATTAACACTCCGAATGTAAACAACCGCTGCATAAGCTACATTTGAGGCGTCAGAGAAGCCATGTAACTCTAACAGAACGTCACGTTCACTAGTGTGAATCCATCTTGGTAATACAAATTCCCTAAGATTGTGCAAGTTGTTTCTATAACTGAGCCATTCCTTTAACAGGTGGTCTGGAAGTTCGTCGTCCCATTCGATTCCTGCAAGCCATAGACGCTGGATGAATATCTTGGCTGTAATTATGACTGGTGCCAGCCAACCTAAAGGATCGAATAAGCGGCCGATATCTGAGATTACCTTGCGTTTAGTTACGGGGGCTTCAAGCTGAGGAAGATTGACTGTGTATTTAAAAGTATCTGTTAATCTATCCCAAGTTAAACCCAAAATTTTCATAATTGAATTTGATTTTAACTCTAAGTTTTCATTTGATGGGCCATTTTTGATTTTATCGTATAGTTCAACATTGCTACTGGACCACTTCTGCAGCTGGAAGCCTCCGCGACTTAATAACTCGTTCATTTGTTGATGAACTTGTTCACCTTCGGCAACAGATTCGCAACCTGATATAAAATCGTCGACATAGAAATCTTCAAGAACTCGATTGGTCACCAACGGATACCTGCTTCCTTCGTCGTGAGCTAGCTGTTGAAGCGATCGAACTGCCAGGTAAGGAGCAGAGGATGTGCCGAATGTGACGCGTAACAACCGTAAATGTTGTAACTCTTCCTCTGGGTTGTCGCGCCACAGAATGCGCTGATAATCTGCATCTTCTTGATTCACCTTGACCTGACGGTACATTTTGACAATGTCCGCCACTAAACTTATGGGATGGCGGCGCCATCGCATGATAATTTGACGCAAATCAGGTTGTAGGGTTGGGCCAACCATTAACTCTTTGTTTAATGATATACCATTGTGGCCTGAACATGAACCGTCGAAGACGACCCTAACCTTAGTGGTAAGTTTGTCATCACGCACCACTGCGTGATGTGGTAGATAAAACGCATCTCTGCATAATTCCATTGGAGGTACTACTTCAGCGTGTCCTAGCTGAATATACTCATTTATAACAGCACTATACTGTGTTCTTAGTTCCGGCTCCTTTGCTAATCTTCTCTCTAGGCTGACAAAACGCTTACGGGCAATGACCTCTGAAGAACCCACGGACGTGCAACTGGGTCGATCGGTTTTAAATGGCAGTTTCACAACATACCGTCCGGTATCGTCCCGTTTGGTAGTCTTGGAGTAGAACTCTTCGCACTTAAGTTCTTCATCAGTCAACATTTTTTGAACTGAAGGCTCCGACTCTAATTCCCAAAACTTTCGTAAAAGGTCATTGACGTCCGATGCCTGTACTACTGTATGATAACATACAGGCCTAGGGATTGCCGACGATTGGGTCTCACCAGACAAGATCCATCCAAGTTTGGTCTTCTGTGCGACTGGAGTTCCAGGCGGACCCTTGACCAAACCCTCTAAGAGTACTTCGCCGACCACACGCGTACCTAACAAGAGGTCAATCTTCCCAGGCGTGTGGAATGATGGATCTGCCAGATTCAAATTAGCAATCGACGGCGTAACCTGTACAATCTTCCTCTCAGGAAGAAGATTGGTGAGCTTGTTTAGTACATAAGCATCGACATACAAGCAAAAGTTCGGATCTAGACGAGACTGTAATTTAAACGTCACCATTGACCTAGAGGGCACTGAACTTCCCTCGTCATCGCCTAGTCTTTGTACGTTTGTGTGAGTGTACTTTTTACGCAACCCAAGGAACTGAACTGCAGCCTCAGTTATGAACGAGACCTGAGAGCCCTGGTCTAACAGAGCTCTTAAAACTTCGGCAGTACCAATCCTGGTGGATTCAACTTGGACCAAGGCTGTGGCCAGCAATCCGTGATTGTGATCCAGTTGACCAAAACAACAAATGGGTGCATCACTCGCCGCGTTGTTACTCTTACTGGAAGTTGTGGCTAACGCGGCAGTCACAACTTCACCCTTAGCTGACGATTCAGCTTGACTGTCAGTAGTGTTAACGTGTAGCAATGAGTGGTGTTTTCTTCGACATAGTTGGCATTTAGTTTTTTGGCGGCAATTATAAACAGAGTGATTTTTTCCTAGACAATTAAAACATAGCTTACTGACTCGGACAAAGTCTCGACGTTCGTCGCAATTCTTTTTTGAGAACTGTTTGCAATTACATAGTTTATGGTCTCCAGTGCAAAGGATGCATGATGATTGAGTAGTTACATTAAATGAGCTTACGCTGTTTTGCTGTTTGTTAATTTTACTCGACTTTGAATCTAAGTATTCTAGCGATCTAAATCTAGATTCCATAAAGGTTTTAAATTCTTCAAACTTAGGTAACTCATCACAAGCACTTACTCTCGTTTCCCATAATTTGCGAGATTCACTATCTAATTTTTCACAGACTAAATAAACTACAATTGTGCCCCAAGACTTAACATCGATTCCTAGGTTCTGTAACCCGTGTAAAAAGTCTACAGTGTTGTCTAAAAGTGATCTGATGTTGCATGAAGATTCTTTTGTGATAATTGGTTGACTAACAAATCGTTTTAACATACAATTAGCGAGATATCGTTTGTTGTTGTATCTTTTGACCAGAATGGACCAACACTCTTCATAATTTGAAGCAGTAACTGGGGTATGGCGCAACAATTGCTCTGCCTCCCCTGTTAAATGCCCCTTCAAATAATGAAGTTTTTGAACGTCATCCAAAACTTTGTTCCCATCAATAAGTGATGAAAATAAATCCCGGAACGAAGCCCACTCAGTGTATGATCCCGAAAAGGTAGGCAATGTAATTTTGGGCAATCGTACATTAAATTTTGTCATAGCTTTTGAACTTGTGTCAGTGTCAGTATCATGGTTACTAGATGTACTTTTCAAACTAAATGTGTGTTCTTTTAACTCAGATTTGTATGTGATGTAGGCTTCTTCCGTTTTATCGTATAACTCGTTGGTAAAATATGTATTATTTTTTAAATCTGACTCAGCTGCTTGTCCTACGATACTTTTGTGTGTTTGACTAAAGTCTTTCCATTGGTCTTCTAATGTTTCTAATCTAGTTGTTATGTATGCCTGAGTTAATCGCTCTTTTGGTGACTTTTTGAAGTTAATGCGACCCTTTTCAATAATAGATTTGTTTACTACTTGTATTTTAATTAAAGACTCCATTGAACAAGTTTTTTATCTCAACAATTTAAAACGAATGATTAGAATTCGACAATGAAGTGCAATGAGAATTACGAGTCAATAAAACAATAAACTTTGCGAATTATTGATAAATAAACTTACACAAAGAAAAAACACAGAGACTTAAAATACTCAAATATAGGTCAATAGTGACCGAACAATAAAGTATCTAGTGTACTACAGTTCTAACTACACACACATGTAAAAAGTTCAGATGAAATTCACAGTTCAAAGTTAATGACAGTCTACTTACAGTTTGTCTTCTTTGGCCGTACACTTACACGTAATCACTGACAATGCCGTAATTTGTACTCACTTTTCTTTCGCTTTTTATCACTGCAATCCAAATTCACTGTAATCCAAATCACTCCTGGAGAGAAGGGACTAGTGCGCCCCCTACCGTTGACCGCTATAACTACTTCGTAACCGCACCGGTGCCGCGGGGCCGTTTCGCCGATACCACGTCGCTGTGCCGCCGATGCTGCGTTGCTGATGCTGCGTCGCTGTGCCGCCGATGCTGCGTCACCTTGCCGCCGCAGTGTCGCAGATGCTGCGTCACTTTGCCACCGTGTCGCGTCGCTGTGCCGCCGTGTCTTTAATTCCGCGTCACTGTCCCACTGCACCTTTACACCACTCTGAAGTTCCGCCACTCCGTCGCTCTGCAGCTCTTCGCTCGTTCACCAATCCCACTACTGTGTGGAGATTGTTATGCGGCACTTCAGGGCGATCCACCCTGGTTTCTATGCCGATTACTGTCCGACTCGACAGGACCAATGTTCAGACACCACTATGTACTGAACTACTACACTGCACTGTGACAGTTGAGGAACTACCAAATGAAACCACTTGTTCCATGTAAGAGTAATTAATTTAATTTGAAACATCCTGCCATGTCTATAATGTGCGGAAAATCTTAACACCGCGATTCAGTGGAGCTACGTCACAGCACAACTCCATCTCTGGTGTGGGAAGTGAACTAAAACAAGCGCACGACTTGATATCGATTTTACAACAACGCCATCAATGCTTTTGCGCATGAACCACGATAGGATTATGCTTACTATATTTCTTGCTTCGACACAAATCAAAAAAAATATTATTGTCGCTAGTAAAACCTAGAGAAAAGTACTCTGTGACCTAGAGCGATAAGGTGCAGTGGTTACCTACTGACGACCGCGACCGATAGAAAGCTCATGATTACCAAACCCAAACTTTCAATAGGTACCTACTAAACAAAACATAGAAGTAGGTACAGTAACTACCTACCCACCTAACCTACGTATTCTATGGCTTAATTATCGACTTAAAATTTACACTCGTTTTCACAATCCACACAGTCTCACAGTGAAAGGTGGACTTATCTCGTAGGTCGTTATCATCGGAATTATCACGCAATGATAATTCCGATGTCATTGAGGTAGGTACCGCCACTATTTGAGCGAATAAACTTAGGTACTAAACATATCGCCGTAGGTACCTAGTTCAAAGAGTTCGCCGCGCCGCCTTTAAATACATAAACATATTCTACGAAAAGCGAATTCGGACTTTATTTTGTAAACGTAAACGGTTAAAAATTGAAATTTTACCAAACTAGGTATGATAAAATTATTCTGAGAAACGTATAGGCTGGTGCCCGACCGGACAATAGGAGCTATGTGCAACCGAATTTCACGGTTAATGTGTAAAAATAAGGTTTTAATTCGCTCCAATATTTTCATAGAAAAGCCGCCATTCAACTAATAATGAACTCTATTTGACAGTTCCAACGATTCAATTTTTCTGTTCGAATTGTCTGCGTTTGTGAAGAAAAGTGTCGTGACAACTTTTCGTAAGAATTTTTTCCGTCTAGCCCCCTTTCACAACGCGCGATAAGGAACTTCGTTCCAAAATCTTTTTTCTTTGAGCTTGATAATAATATAGACTGTAAAAAGACATATTACCTAAGCCTTTATATCCGCACTCTGTATATGAAACTAAATAACAAAACATTCTCATTCAATTTTCTTTGGTTTCTATGCGCTAATGCGGTGACACAAAGATTTTGTTTATTCTATTGACAGCGATGCGAACGAGTTTTATGACGCCTTTCCCCCTAGCCATATTACTCAATTTGACAATCTACAATCGATAACGCTTATAGAAAAGTAATCAAATGTATGGGAATGAAGTCATCTCAACGATAAGTCACGTGATCGAAAAACAAAATTGTTAATTATATATTGTAGAAAGAGAAACGATACGAACTTAGGCAACACGTGACAGTCGGGACTGAAGTCTGCTTGAAACTGCTTGAGAATGCCTATAAATGTAATGTCAATGTGTGCGTGCTAAAAATGACGGTTTGTTTTGAGTGATCTCTCTGCTCGGACGCGCCGCAGCCTTACGTACTTTGTGACGACACGGACGACACACGTGACACACGTGTCTTTGACGACACGGTTCGGCAGTGGTTGAGTGGTCGACTGCTGCGCTGCGTGTCGCGGGTTCGATTCCCGCACGGGACAAATATTTGTATGACCTACAGATAGTTGTTCCGGGTCTGGCTGTGATGTTTGTGTATGTGAGTTTATATGTTTGTAAACGTACCCACAATACAGGAGAAATTCCTAGTGCGGGGCAACGTTCTTTAAGAATGAATGAAGATGAGACTGAGAAAGAAAATTTTGTAACAAAGATAATTATGTATTTACATACGCGAAATCCTGAACTTAAACCAGCGTGCTGATGTTAGTTGGTCGATTTTTCCAATAATCTTTGACAACTTGGAGAATAGTCCCATCTCATTTCATAGGCGTAGATGCCATTAGATTAAAGCATGAATCACCGATAATGGGCAGTCTGCAAGACAAAGATTGGTCGAGTCATGTATACAGAATCCGTAAAGACAGATACAGACAGACAGTCGTTACGCAGTGGGTGCCGGAAGACGGATGCCTCCGAGAGAGTTTCAGGAAACGCTTGCGTATAATTTAAAAACATAAATTGGCTGGAGAAGGCTGCAGGAAAAAGTGAACGACTAATCGGAACTTTTGCCCAGCAGTGAGACAAACTACGTTGGAGAATAGAATCTCAATGAGAAGAGGATGAGACTCGGGCAGAGGCATGCAGAATAATAATAAAGAATTATTGCTTATTCCAACAGCACAACTCAGACACAGCAAATAATTTGCTAATGAAGTTAGTGCTTTAAATCGTATGCGTTAAAATATTATTTAAAACGACAAGATAAAAATGATGACAGTCTACGCCCGGTGCTGATAGCTGACGGTTGCATTTGTTAATACAATTCTGACCGTGCCGTTGCCGTGACATCGCGGCAACCATAATTTTGACGATATATCTAAATAGAAACAGAAAAGACCACGAAGTTTTAAAGCATTTTAATGATCTAAAGATTACAAAAAAGCAAACTGTAGAAGTACAATAGTATAATTAGAAATTAACGCCATCATGTTAAGTGGTAAATTAGCATCCACGTAGAACATTCCACAGGCATCCATTTTGTCGAATGCCGCTTCATTAAGACGTTTAATATTTTTGTATAATCGTTTTTCTTCATCTGTAATATTTAAGAAATCATTACTTTAATTGGAAGGACCTCGGGGGGCTCTATATAATACACTTATAACACATAAGGAACCTTGTTCCAATAAAGAATACTTGATACCGTAGTAAGAGCGCAAATACCTGTACTGTTTGAATTAAACAGGAGTGCGAGTGCGCATGTATCTTGGACTTGTTCCACAGCCATGTAGAAATTTTCAAACTCATAACTTAATAAGGTTTCTAATATCAAAGTCTTGGCTAACCAAACATTAATTAACCATATTACTAAGGTATTTCCAAAACCCTGAAAAACAATCTTTTATTATTAAATATTTCAATAGGCTTGCGTTTGACCGCTACTCACCTAATCTTAAGTGATGATGCGGTCTAAAGTGAAACACGCTTGCCTAGATGAACCGGTTCACTCGTGCCTTGACGATACCTAGATTATACTTATTAGGGAACAGAGAGGCGGGCAGTGAATTTCAGTCTGGCAGTTCGCAGAATTAATGTGGAATCAAAGCGCTTGGTTTGAGACCGTGGGACTTCAACCATATAGGTATAGAGTTGACGCTTCGCCGTTCTCTGCTCGTCTGATGATGGAATGGGGATGGGGGAATTAAATTGTGCAATTCCAAAGCATATTCTCCGTTTACCTGATAAAATACCGATAGGCTAGCAACAGTGCGGCGAACTACTTTTTTTAGCGTCATGTTGCTTTACCTTATACGACCTTATTTTGATTTACACGACCGTGGCCGTGTGGTGCCGGTTACGAATAGCACCACCCCATTTCTACCCGTGGGTGTCGTAGAAGGCGACAGAGGGATATTAACCAGAGGAACAGGACAGCCGCCTATTGAGTACCATAACACCTACTGCGATCGCCAACATGCATCGGCCAAGCATGGCGATTACGGCTGAACCCCCCTTGGGGGAGACCTAAACCCAGCAATGGGCGTCTAAAGGTTAACATTACGGTTCTGTACAAAACACCGTGGCATTTTAATCGTCTTACAAAGGCAGCTTTCTTTATGTATCCTATGACTGCTAATTTATTCATTATCAGTGTTTTAAATGACCAGTGATATAAAACACTGTTCATTTGAAACAGCTGCATCCGGTTAGACCCCAATATAGTTGGGAACATTGCGGACCCATATCATTGGCCAAACCACTGGTTAGTATGGTGGTGACCAAAACTATACCACTCACCAAACTTAACCCAATGACTCACCAACATTAGAGGGGATGTGGCGTTTAACGGCCGCTACCGCGGCACCGCTACCTACGATCGCTCCCTTTCGCGTTTTAATGGTCACAGTTCTAATCTAACCTAAACGATTTTTCTCAGTGGTATTGTTTTAGTCTCACCATACCACCAGTGGCATGGCTGGTGGATGGTGGATCCGCACACGTTGGGAATAGCCTACGCAGATAATGACGTTCCATGTGTAACAAGATGTTGTGAAGAAAAGAAAAAAAAAAAGAAACTATACTATCAACCATTCTGTAATGATGTAGCTCTAGTGACACTAGTATCTAGGATAATATTAATAAAACAATTAGCAAAATTAAAAAAAACAGTGCCTTTTAAGGAGGCGAACAGAATCGAATCATCATCTGCTTAGCCTTTTCCAAACTGTGTTAGAGTCGGCTTCCAGCCTACCTTGGTGCAGTTGAATACCAGTGTTATACATGAAGCGACTAAATATCGGACCCCCCTAACCCAGTTACTGGATAACACGATACCCCTTGGTAAGACTGGTTGTCAGATTTTCTGGCTTCTGACTACCTATAACGATTGTCAAAGATCTACGTATGACATCCGAGACCAACAGCTTTACGTGCTTTCCGATGAATTAAATGAATTTATTTATTTACTAGCTTCTGCCCGCGACTTCGTACGCGGATCCTGTTGCTTATGCCAGCGACAACGGGGTCGGCAAAATCGAAGATCTAAAACGATTGATGTCAAATTCTAAGAGCCCGGGGACGGGAAAACAACGGGATGCGCGAGATGATTCGAGACGTTCAAAAAGTACAATTTTGAATCATACCTCCGATGGCGGATTATGTGGCGTAGTCAATCATAGGAGTATTCGTAAATGAACTCCGTTCCTTATCAACACAAGGAAGGTCGCCATGACCTACGGCTATATCTTGAGACACATCCGATTCTTCGACATTCTGTTCAGAGAATGTCGAAGTCGATCAGAATTCAAACGTTCGTTGCGGTCTTCTTCTGTCTCTTCATGCCGTACTCCAGCAAATCTTTTTCTCTCACTTTTTAACTGATTATGAATATTTTGTTGTGTGCGTGTTTGGGACAATCTATACTATAATATTATAAAGCTGAAGTTTGTTTGTTTGTTTGGTTGAACGCGCTAATCTCAGGATCTACTGGTTCGATTTAAAAAAATCTTTTTGTGTTGGATAGTCCATTTACCGAGGGAAGCCTATAGGCCAATGCGAAGCTGGGTCAGGTCGCTAGTGTATGATAATCTCGATCAGCAGTTAGTCGTGCATTACGTTCATCATTCGGTTCAAAAGACCTGTTAGTAGATGTGCGAATACGCTGAAAACTCAAGCGTGATTCTGTATCGGTAAACGTTTCCGATTCGCGAGACAATGCATGTAGCTCACGATCAGCGGACAGTCGCACATCACGTTCCGCAGCAGATGCGTAGATACGCTGAGAACTCAAGCGCAATTCTCTATCCGTGAACGTCTCCAACTCGCGAGACAATGTATGACGTTCACGATCAGCAGTCAGTCGTGCATCATATTCTTCACTGTTCTCTAGAGACCTGGATGTAGATGCGTAAATACGCTGAGAACGCAGGCGTGCTTTGCGTTCTGAAGAGGTTTCCACGGAGCGAGTTGCAGCCTGATGGTCTCGAACAGCATCAAGTCTCTCCTGACGCTCTTCGGTAGATTCTTGGGATCTTATGATCCTCAATCTTTTAGCTCCTTTAAAACATTGGGAAAAATTTGACCTCTTTCTAGGCTTGGTTTTAGTTTTATTGTAAAGATACCTGATCAAGTAAAATCTAAGTGACTGCCCTCCCCTGCATTACCGGGTAGGCTACCGTGTCACGAAGATAAATGGAAAAGGAAATTAAACACCCAAATAACATAAGCCCGAAGGCATATTTATTCGATAAAATAAAAAAAATAATGGGAATTTTGGCCAGTAGAGTCAAATTTTCAATGATATACCATCGTCATCAAAAATCAGTCCTAAACTGTTACCGCCTTCACTGCGTGGAGGTACCTACTCCCAGCTTATGTTATTTTATAAGATACAGTTAAATTAGTGATAGCTTTGATTTTCACATCAGATGTTTCTGATCTTAGATTTTTATAAGCCAACAGGAAATGCCCATCAGACCGAACAACTTTTGCTAAGACGTCATTCCTATATGTGTCATGGTGTAGCTGGGCTCTTGGAGTTCCACATCAGGTGTTCCAGATCTTTAAATTTATTCTCTCAGCAGAAAATGCTCATCACGTGGAACAATTTTTGCTACGGTACCATTTTTGTATCTCTTATAGTTTAGCTGGTCTGTTGCGGTTCTACATCAGGTGTTCAAATTTCCAAGATAAATTATAGCCTTTATGTTGCCCAGACTTAATACCTATACAACATAAGAAAAATCATTCAAATCCGCCCAGTAGTTCCGAAAATTAGCGTGTACAAACAAACAGACAAACATACAGAATTTTCTATTACTGTTCCTAAACCCCCCTCAAGTATTTTTTTTTAAATATATTCATCGTACAGACACAGTTTTGTTACTGTTTTATTATATGTATAGATTTATTACGCTAAAATTAAATTAAATAAATAAATAAATTAAATTTAAATGAATTTGTAAACTTTCCATGGTGAATACTCACATTAGTTTTTAAGTTCTCAAGCTCTGTCTGAACTTGAATCAAAGCGTTGCAGAAGGAGCTCAAACAGTGAAACACGATCTGTAATCATTTTAAACCGATTTCAAAAAGTCGGCACATCGGTATGCAAAGGCTCCATATAAATAATTTCATAAAAATATTCCACCTCTATAGAGGTAAAATATTTTTACACTATCTATGAAAAAAGAATCATCGAAATTGGACTACACTGTAAAAAATTCGAGAGTCAAGTCCCGATGTAGGTAAATTCTTTTGTTGATGGCATACCGATGTGAATTAAGAGATGGCTTGTTTGGTTCAGTGTAACCGTTTCTTTATTTATTTGGATTAAAGAAGTAGGCACTGGAAAGTGAAAAAAAAACTTTTTTACAAGCAAGTCGATGGCTTCGGTTCTGACGGTTGTTTTGTTTTGACATCGACTTCCGAAATTAAAGTTTTTTCTTTTTAGATTTTGAAGGCGGTTATTATTTTGAAAAGAAGTCTTAAGCCTACTTCTTTACAAAAAGGTGGAAGTTTCTCTTCCTCCATTGAAAAGGGCGAGTCTTTTCTCGACCGCTATTCGGTCACAGCGACCAATCTCTATGCAGACTTAGGAGACATAATAGTCCACAAGTGTGCATACACAGGTGCACTCGCTTTTCCCTCACTCCCGAAGTCCGATGGGATAGCAATCTGACACAATCGGGAAGAGATCAGGTGCAGGACCGACGGTTTTGCGTGCTTATAATCTGTAGTGTGATCTTTTAATGGAAAAGGCGTTATTTCCGATATTGAATCCAAAGAATAGTTATGAAAAGCTATGTTGGATTAGGAAATGGGATAGGTAATTTTTATTCCAGTAGACCGCAGGTAAGCCTACGTGCAAATGTCAGTATTAAAATTAATAAAATTAAGAAATCTGGGTGGATCGTCAAGAGTAGGTAATGTTTCTATACTTACCACTTGTTGGAAAGAAACCTTACAGATGTCATAGCAGTCCAATATATAAATATAGGCCTGATATAATCTTTTACAATAATTCTCTCCATCCCTATCCCCTAAACTTTGGAAATGTGAAGTTTGAATATTCCACATATCGATTTTATCTTTTAACAATTTAATAAGTCTAATAATATACACGATGTTTATGTCAAAAATCATTAGAATTATACCACAAAAATAGTTGTAGGAGGGCATTTTAAGAGTTATGCAAATGATGATAACAATGTGAATGCTAATACCAAACATTGCGATGACACTCAACCAATTACAAACGGTAAAACGTTTAAATATGGTCTTATCATTGAGAAAACTGTGGATACACAGAAATTTTAAAACAAATGTGACGTTGTTATTACTTTGGCAAATAACAGACAAAAAGTTGATTAGAATTCCAACTGCGTTAAAGATGAAATCAAAGAGAGTGATTTCGTCAGAACCGATCTTATAATAATCACTAATTGTTTTACTGGATATCCGGCAATAGAAGCGATAGAAAAGAAGAGAAATAAATATTACTGTGCCACACAATGAAACTAGGCACCGTGTATTACTGTTTGGATAAATAAAATTGTTCTTGATTTTATATTTGGGGCATAGGTAAAATTGTTGCATTAGGTTTAAAGGCAAAAGCATTGATTGCACATCTTTGTCAACGAAGCTGTCTGATAAAACTTCAGAATTTCGAAAAAACTTGCAACATGTTTTCCTATTCAAAAACTTCATTTTAAAAATCCAATGTTTAGACTTCAAACATGTTGTTCTTCTAGAAATGATGGACGTAATAAAAAATTGAGGATTATTAACAAAATGGTTTACCTAATGTAAAATACTAGGTACCTTAATGATGATGACACACTACTGATACATCTAGAAATATAACTATCTTTCAAGTAATTTAGTCTAATGTATATTAAGGCACTGGAACGTTTGGTCAAGAACAAATCAGTTAACTTGCCTTAAAATAAATATTGTTTGTTTTTCTTAAGAATGCAGCGTTTCGCGCTATACTAACTCGTGTCAGTAGAGCACAAAGCGCGTTGTAGGTATCCGCTTTTCAATTTATATTTGATTTGTTGGCTTCACTCTCACAAAGTGCACGTTGTTACGGAAACCTCACTTAGAAAGTGTCCGTTGTCACTTGTTACGGAATTATTTATTAAATACATTACGTTTAAACTAACACAGACTAAGATGAATTACAACACAATTTATAACATAACATCAATGGAGAAGTAAAATACTGGTATTCAGCTTCCGGTTACACTACAAGCCGACCCAACATAGATGGGAAAGGGCAGGTGGCAGATGATGATACTGGCAATGGGACAAGTGCCCAAAAGGCTCTGGTCACGTATAGTGTCGACCAATCGCTTGGCGTTAAAAAAAAATACAAATTTGGTAGGGTTACAGCTTGAAGTAAACCTTCCTTTTAAAACTATTGACAATAAAGAGCATTGATCTCTTGCATGACGTCTAATGCAAATTGTAAACCTTGAGTTAACTCAAGAAAATTAAAAAAACTTGAGAGGTGTCAAGGGACACCCGGATGGAACGAAGTTCCTTTCGATTAATTAGTGAAGGAATTGTAATAAAATTTTATTACAATTCCTTCACTAATTAATGTGATGCGTTAAAGTGAATTTAAGTGGCTTTAAGCCAGGGCAAAAAAAAAGCGAGGAATGAAAAGTTATTATGGCTGCTTACATTGTAAGTAAGTAATTTTAAAGATTAACATTTTCTAACATGTTATTACAATGCGTAGTTATTTAGATAGAAAGACCAATAAATTATTTCTGCGCCATCTATTGGCCGTTCGTAATTCGATCTCGAAGAGCACAGTTGCGCTAATAACGTTAATAGATGGCTCTTAAATCAAATATACAAAAGTGTCGTGACAACTTTTCGTAAGATTTTTTTCCGTCTAGCCCCCTTTCACAACGCGCGATAAGGAACTTCGTTCCAAAAAATATGTATAAAAAAAATCCATAAATTACAAAATTGCAAACTGTAGCAACACAATCGTGTAATTAGCAAGAAGACTCATTAGATTCAATTGTAACGCAGCGTCGACGTAGAACAGGCCACACACACGCATCTTGCTGAACGATGCTCGATGCAAGCGCAGTACGTTCTTGCAAAGCTTTTCCTTAGCATCTGTAATTATTAATAAAAGTAAATGTTACAAATTTAAAACGAAATAAATACTAAACGTTTAGGGAATCATATCCGTTTAGTTTTTTCAGAGGATTATCTACGTGTCTTAGATGCAATTCCAATGGCATTTATTATTATTTATTTATTTAAGCTAACACGGCTTCGATGAGCCAATTACGCTAACATTAATAATAATAATAATATGTGGGGACATTTTTCACACACGGCCATCTGACCCCAAACTAGGGAGACCCTGTACTATGGGTGTCAGACAGCTGATATACATACACAAATACATTTTTTTTGTAAATACATACATATATAGATAAACAACACCCAGACACAAGGCAAACACAAGTGCTCATCACACAAATGTTTACCCTGGGCGGGAATCGAACCCGCAACACGCTGCGCAGCAGTCGATCGCTCAGCCACTGCGCCAACCGTGTACACAAAACATAGACAAAAACACAGACAAAAAAGAAGAAGAGAAGATAGAGATAAAAGAAGTATAATAAGTACAAAAATAATGCAAACACGAAAGACAAATATACATACATATAAAATAAAACAATGAAAATATGTCAAAACGTCATGCTTTCGCAGAAGTTGACATACGCACATTACAATTTTAAAATCGTCCAAATATATCACAATTTGGGTTGGCTTCCATGAGGCTGTTAAGCGCAGATAGAACGCGAGGAACAGGGGATGATGCGCGAGCCACTGTTCGGCACGCAGGCACGGCTAGTAGACGGTGCTTATAAAGATGGCATTCATTCCATAAAGATTGTTTGGAGGCTGTTGATTGTTGATTATAATCACCAATTTTTGATATTTTTTGTTATTGTGTACACCGGGCCGGACAAACTTACTGCACTAAAGATTACGGCAAGAATTAATGTTAGTGAATGAACCGCTATTGTCGTGCGTTTGTCACTCTGTTTGTGTTAAACACAGAAATGGTAGCCTTACTCATGGCTTCAGTGACCCCTTGCAAGGCTCTAATAACCTCACCTAATATCTTTTTTTCTTTAGCCTTTAACTTCCGATTGTAAAATGTTTTCTAAAAGACCAACAGTTTATTCGTTAAACAATTTACCTACTGGGAAAAGTGATATACCGACCGTATCACTTTTTCTAACAAATTGTGTGGTACGTTTCAAAATAATATTAAATAATAAAAAATTATAGACATAATATTAAAAAATACAGTAAAACCGCGTTGATCGAATTCGCGTGAGTTTAATTCGCGTAAGTCGGGGTATTACTTTTTATTAAATAGGTACCTGAGCAATTTGAATTCAGAATAAGGGCGCAAGAATCTGGAACACCTTCAATAGTTGAGTAAAATTTCTCGTACCGCTTGGTCAAAATAGTTTGCCGCATGAAATCCTTTATCAACCAACAAAATATTGATACTGACCCTAGAAATGTTGCGTTCTGTAACAAAAAAAACACAGTACTATTCCCTACGGTGAATTTAGGTAAAATGGGCATGATCTAAGCTCGCAATACTTAGCATCGGCATGATCGCTCACTTCACCTAGGTGTTCACCGAGGGAGACGATAACAGGACAGACATACAGAAGAAGCTAAAATTTCAAACACTGATCAAAGGAGTATTCAATATTCAACTGTTTATTTGATTGTAACTTTGATGCAGACGGAGTCGTAAAACATAACGATTGGTTTAGCGATTTGCTGTCATGAAGTAACAAACAGATAGAGTTACTTTCGCATTTATAATAATTATTAGTGTGTATAGTATTGTTTTGACCTCATTACACCTTAATATCAATTAATTAATTATGACACCTCAATCAGAATTATAACAGCCTTCTTGGATACTTTATGTTTGAGTCGTTTGGGGTGACACTGAGGCCATGGGATCCGAGTGCTCATCTTGTTTAGTCAAGCGACTGTTTGACTCATCACGTGACCCAAGGGTAAGCCTATTATTTGGCTAAAAAATCAGCATTGCATTCAACGTGATAATATTGTGGACGAGTTTTTTGATGGCCTATGAGCTTCTCCTATTTTTAAAATTGTACTAATATCGATGGTAAAATATACTCACTATGTTATTAAACATCACTTCGTATTAAGATACTTCAATGAGTAATTCGATGTAACCCAGACAGTGAACAAACATTTCTATTATGAAATAGAGTATCTGAAAAATGCGAATATCAATGGCAGTTGTATGATAATGAAAGTCAACGTAGGAACCACGGTATGTAAAAACAAACAAAAGTATTTGATTTCAAAACGAAAGCACAAAGCTGTGACTGCATAGTGAACAAACAAACACGTAACCACTCGAGCAGTAGTGGCTGTTCCGTGCAGTCAGGAGCAAGGTAAAATTTAATCAGCCAGTCAAGCAGTTGCTAGGTACTGTTCGAGCTATCGACTGCTCTGGCACAGTTACCCCTCCTGCTGCATTTTAATTCCGCATCTGGATGGCGCTTCTAGCAAAAAAATAGGCTGATCTAGCCGTTGAACCGGACGGCTGCAGAAGCTATCTATAGTAGTTTCAAGCTGTTGACAATGAGCGCTCGAGCAGACCGTATATTTTGATTAATGCCTAACTGCTCGAGCTGCCCGTATTAGCCAGTCCTAATACAGTTATTTGTAAAATTCGATACATGCATTTCTTTTGCGTTCATTTTTATTAAGATTTTCATACAAAAATACCATTCAAGCATTTAATTCTTCTCGTTGACTTTTAAAATAAATATTTCATACAAACCTTGTTCTGACAATGTATTACATACACACTAAAATAGAATCTACGGCAATTGATTGAAACCAATTTAGATTGTAAGAATAATAAAGAATAAGAATAATAATTACAGGTACAAAGAAGGTGCAGAGGAACTAAACAAAATATAAAAACTCATGAATAACATTACTGTAACACTAGTGCGGAAGGTTGACAACTCTCATGTCGGCTATGAAATATCGATCTCAAACACTTGATCATGCATTCGTTTTTTAAAAATGTTACTTACAAAAAAAAGATACTTACGGATGGCTGAAAACAAACTTTGTGGATGTTATAACATTCTAATATGCCAACGTAAGCCTTAAACATTTATTCTTGCAATAATTTTCATCTTCTGTGTCATGAGTACTTATAGCTCGTATATTCCACTGAATAATTTTATTTTCCAGCAATTTAAGTACACGAATCGCATAAATCATATTACAATCGAAGATAATTACTATATAACTAAAATACATAAGAAACAAAGAACCTGTCAACTGTATGCAAATATAAATCATAAATACTAAACAAGCACATAGATACATGAATACAGTAATCCAATTCCAGACGGTAATAAATCTGGTTTTGCAGTTTAAAAATCTATGCACATTTTGATAAATTAAAACAAATTTGACGGCTTTTTTGGTTTGAGATATCCCAATTACGAAATTCATAACAGATCCGAAACACTAGAAGATGCAGTCAAAATAATTGGTGATGAACATAAAAAGAGTAAGTTCACTTAAATTGTTATATAATAAAGTGTAATAAGAACGGTATATATATGAAAATATGTATACTAGAGTTCCGATCATCGAAACAAAATTGGAGATAAAACTATTTGGAGTTATAAAATTGTCTTTGATGTGGTATTTAGGACAAAACATAATGAATTGCATCAGATTCAAAGGCAGAAGTATTGACTGCATATCTTTGTCTATCATATTACTTAAAACAATATTCACAGGAGAGCTTCGTCTGATATTGCGGAGTTTCTCCATTTTTAAATAGATTAATGACAGTAGCTTCCTTGCTCACAAGTGATACAATAATCGATAGCAATAGTATTATTCTAGGACCAAATTCATTTAGATAACAAGGAGCCAACCAAATTTGAATGTATTACGTTGATGAATTTGACCATTAAGGTAAATAGGCAAGAACTAACAAACTAACAAAATATTTAAATTGAGACAGCAATTGTCCAAGTTAATGTAAAACCATGATGTATGTCATGAGGTAATTGAAAAAATACCCAAAACCACTTAATTCTCACTTCATATCATCACCCTGAACAACATAAAAATCTGGTCTACTACTTTTCAAAATTCGACACATTTTTTTTCCATACAAAAAATCAAACACACTTAAAATTTTGCATAATACATTTTTTCTGACACGGTCGACGAAAGGCCTGCAGTCAGCTGTGCCTGTACATTAGCCTACCTACTACCTACATCATATTCGCTATCACATGGGTGCGCGCGCGCGTAGTATACATAAATTTTACAGACTTCAAATAAATGAAAACAAATTATTTTTAGCTATGTTATTTAGTAGAGGTCAAAGTCGTAGAACAAATGTTATTCAGGGTGATGATACGAAGTCCAGATTAAGAGGTTTTGGGTATTTTTTTTAATTTCTCTGTTTAACATGCAAACTTTTAAAGTCTTGGAATTAATTAACCATCATTATCTGCGTAACCTTCTCCCATCGATGTGGCTGTCTAACCGGTAAATACCAGAGTTTTGCGTGCATCATTCGTAATATAATAGCTTATCATTTAAAAAAATAAATTACTTTTATCCTTAACATGAGTTAAAGTCATTTAAATTTGCAACTCTCGGTTCTTTTGGTCACATTGCCCGTCGGGAACCAGATAACCTTGAAAAGTTAATAGTGATGGGCAAGGTAAATGTCCTCGAAAATTTTCGCAAAGAGGTAATGTCTACTTTGAACGGATTTATTGAAAGTCAAAAACAAATAATGAAAACCATTTCTGATGACGTATCATCAATTAGGTCCGAGATTAAGAATTTGGCTACTGAACAAACTAAGATAAAATCTGAGATAGCCGAATTGAAAATTTCCAACACTGCTACTAACACGAAGGTCTCTGCTCTTGAAACCGAACTCGAAAATATAAAAGCTACTCCTCCACTACAAAATCTAGAAAATATAACTATTTGTGAAGACGCGGTTGCTGAACTTCAGGAAAGGCAAACAAGAAGCAGAAACATTATCATAGTAGGTGTTCCGGAAGCTAGAGAGCTAACTAAAAGAGATGAGAGAATTAATTCTGATACACGTGAAGTTATTAAAATTCTAAAGTTGATTAACCCTGAATGTCCGGAACCAAATATGATACGCCGATTAGGTAACTACAAACCCGAAGCTAACCGACACATTAAGGTCTTTCTTCCATCTTCAGATTTGGCATCAACAATTCTCCGAAATAAAGCGACTATAAACCTTGAGCCATACAAAATATTTTCAGATCAAACTCCTTATCAACGGAAATTTATGAAAAACCTCAAGCAAGAATTACATCTACGCACAGAGAATGGTGAAAAGGATCTTACAATAAAGTACATAAACGGTACTCCAAAAATAGTTAAAAAGTCGTCAAAAAATAAACCAGCTTGTGACAGAACGAAAAACAAATAAAAACATAACATATAAAATCACCAACAAATACGATAACCTTTGTACAACAACAAATTCCCTGAAGTGTTTCTATTCAAACATACGCAGTTTAGTTAAACCCGGAAAGATCGACGAGTTAAGATGTATATTAACAGCAATACAGGATGTTCATGTGGTTATATTGGTTGAAACATGGATTAAATCGGATGCAGAGGCGCAGAGATTACAACTACCAAATTACACACATTATTACAATTTTAGACCCAACAGCAGGGGAGGTGATGTATCAATTTTTATTAAAAGCAACATGAAACACGAGTTCATAAGCCAGAAATGTGAAGAAGACAACCACTTCCTGTGGGTTCACCTCCAAAAATTTTCATTGGATATATGTGGAATATATAAACCAGAAAGAACTAACACAAATAAATTCCTAGACACGTTAACTAAAGAACTCCAAAACATATATATAAAGAAACACTTTCGGAAAATGGATACAGAGTATTAAATAAAATTGATGCAAGGCACTGTACTCGTGAAACATCTACTACACGAACAATCTTGGATCATGTTTCTACAAACCTACGGGGTCATGATTTTCATTTAGTAATAATTGAATCAAGCATGTCAGATCACAAACAGATTTTTCTAGAAATCAAACAGCACAAACCTGAAACAAATAAAAAGATACAAATAAAAACGCTTTCATTCGAAAAGCTATATAAAACTATAGAAGATATTGACTGTACTAAAATGGGAGAAGACTTTACAAAGCTAGAAGAGGCAATAAAATTGGCAATCAACAAGAATCAAACTACGAAAATTAAGATTTTGAACCCCCCTAAAACAGAATGGATCACGAAAGACATAATTGACAAAATAAACTCAAGGAACATATTATGGAAACAACACAAAAATAATCCGAACAACTTAGAGCTTAAAAATATGTTCAAAAGTGAGAGAAATAGAGTATTTTCGCATATGCAGACCACTAAAAATAAATACTTCAGGAAATCATTTGAAGAGTGCAAAGGTAAGCCGTTGAAGATGTGGAAACTTATAAATAGTCTGTCTAATAACAAAATTAAAGATAGTTGTATTCCTCCTAAATTAGAAACCTCCTCAGGTGTTATCACAGACGAGAAAGAAATCTGTGAACACTTCAACACCTACTTTGCCAGTATAGGTGTTCTTTTGGCAAACAAAATAGCTCCTAAACACCACAACGCTATCATTAACACCACATCATTACACACCAACGCTCCGGGTCTCTCAGAAATATCACCAACAAACGTAGAGGAACTCGCAAAAATTATTGATAGCCTAAAACCAAACACCAGCGCTGGCGTAGACGGCATCAGTGTCAAAGCCATTAAACATATAAAAATACTAATACTGCCATGTTTAGTGCAATGCATAAACAAATGCTTACTCGAAGGATATTTTCCAGATACACTTAAAACCGCGAAAGTAACTCCCATTTTTAAGTCAGGCTCCAAATCAGATCCGGGAAATTACAGACCCATTTCGGTATTGCCAGTGTTATCTAAGATACTGGAGAAACTAATTCATTCTCGGCTTATGGACTATCTAAATTCTTTCGGTTTCCTTTTTGAACGTCAATATGGGTTTAGACCTAAATCCAATGCACTGGCTGCTGCAACTGATTTGGTCACGAAACTTAGGACTAAAATTGATCAAAAGCAAATTGCTCTGGGAGTCTTTATAGACTTAAAAAAGGCTTTTGATACCGTAAGTCATAAAGTACTTCTACAAAAATTAGCATCTATGAAAATAACAGGGAGCTTTTTCAAAATGTTCGAATCTTACCTAGAAAATCGCGTGCAAGTTGTCAAACTAGGAAACCATATTAGCAGCTCCAAGTTGATAAAATGTGGTGTGCCGCAAGGATCAATATTAGGTCCTCTTTTGTTTCTAATCTATATCAATAATGTACACGAATTGGGACTAAAAGGGCATATAACACTCTATGCTGATGACACTTGCCTGTTTTACTTCGGCAACTCCATAGAAACCATTATACAAGACGCACAGGATGACCTAGTTATTTTAGAAAGGTGGTTCTCGGACAACCTTTTGACAATTAATACATCCAAAACAAACTACATTATCTTCTCGGCCAAGAACAAAAAAATTCACAATCACAAGCCTTTGTCGATAAATGGAGATGTTCTTAATAAAGTAAACACAGAGAAATATTTGGGCCTTACACTTGACAGTCACTTAACATGGCAGTCACACATTAAAAGGATCTGTTCTAAGTTGTCAAGTCTTACAGGTGCGTTACGCGGAATAGCTAGATGTCTACCACCAAAAATTCGGTACACCGTGTACAATTCATTAGTTAAACCACATATTGAATACCTAATTGAGGTCTGGGGATCGACAACAAAAACAAACTTACACAAACTTCAAATCGCCCAAAATAAAATTATTAAAGCCCTCTTTCAATATCCCTACTTAACATCCACAAACAAAATATATAGCGACACTAAGCTTTTTAACATCACCAAAACCTATCAATTTAATACCTGCATACTAATAAGGAAAATCTTAACAAAAGAAATACACTCAGAAATTACATATAAAAGGAACAATGAGGTGCAAACACGATCATCACGTCGGGCAAATGACTTGGTACAACTACGTGGACCTAGAACGAATCACGGAAAGAAAAATATTCAATATGAAGGAGTACAACTTTATAATTCATTGCCAAAAAACATTAAAGAAGCTAAAACTAATTTATATTTTAAAAAAATGTTAAAGAAACACATCTTCGGCAGCTCCAACATAATTAAACAATGTTATTATCTAGTATTGTAAAGTGTGCACGGTGCTTTATAACAGTGCTGATAAGAAGCGCGCCCGATGTGTACAACGACGAGCGCGCTTCGAGTAATTTATTGCGATGTACCCACTCATCAGTTTTGTACTGTACGACGTGCGCTCTGGACTATAACTATCTGTTATTTAAACTTTGTTTCTCACTAAGTGATTACCAATGTAAATCTTTGAGAAATAAATGATATTTTAACCGTAAATGGGAAAAGACCCAAGGTCTTTTCCGGACGGTCACCTAACCGCTGGTCAGACCAAGTAACCGCCCTCACTGGACTCTCTGTTACGACTGCCCTGAGAGAAATAGAAACCCGAACAAAGTGAAAAGTATCATATTTAAAGCCGCCGAGGCCTTTCAGGGACACGATCTTCCCTAATGAAGAATACGACCAGAAGAAGAAGAAACATTATTTTTTTTATTTTTTCCCACCGCAAGGCAAAGGCCACTACAGATAATAATTATAAAGATAGAAATAGATCAGGTATACATCTCTAGAGATTATTTGATTAAATTAAAGCATTAAATAGATGGTTGATTTTTCTTAGTAATTATTTATTGTGTACCCATTTAATGTCGAAGTTCTCCTAAACCATTTCTTTTTTTTTTTGCCATTTCTCTCTATCTTGTGTCGTTTTACCACCAGGGCCAGGATATGCCTCAATCAAAAGTAACCTTTTTTGATTCAAGTTTACTCAGTACCAACATCACATAACCGTGAAAGCGTAACAACAAACAAACAAACTTTTTTTTTTTATTGTTATAGGCTTGCGTTTGGCTGCATTCCACCTGATCTTAAGTAATGATGCGGCCTAAGGTGGAGCACGTTTGCCTAGGATAAACCGGTTCACTCGTGCCTTGAAGATACCTAGATTATACGTATCAGGGAATAGAGAGGCGGGCAGTGAATTCCACAGTCTGGCAGTTCGCAATTATAATATTAGTATGTTGTAACAAATCTACTTGATCCAAGCAAATAATAGGATAAGCAGACTCGCACATTTAAAATTTAATAAATAAAGAAAGAGAATGAAGTAAAAAATACAGATTAATATAAAAAAGACCAACCTAAAATGCACTATAAAGGAAGGTATGATATTGTAAGAAGGAAGGTACGCAGGAGGGTTACAGTGAAGGACGACAGCAGGTGCAGACTGGACCGGCAGAAATAGACACGCGCGTATTCAGCTCCGAGATCAGGAGCAGAGGTCCCAGGCGGACCTTCTAGTGGGATCCGCCGTGGGAAGTGCAGGCACGCGTCAGTTCGTTGGCTCTGATAAAGACCGTTTTCAATTCAGTCATAGACTCGTAGACTTCAGTCGACTTTGATGATACTTGATTAAAATTCAGTTGCAAACTGGCCTGGACAATATAATAGAAAATAATTTAAGTTATATAACCCAATAGGCTAGTAGCCAGTAAGGGAAAAAAACTAACAGTTGACAGCTGACATACAAGTAAGTCATAACAAAATATTACGAAAATTAATATTTTATTTCAGCTAATTAAATGAAAACGAAAAGTATTTTTTTAAACAAGTTGTAAGAAAAAAAGGAAAATCAATAAAAAAGGATAATGAACATGGATTACATGTAAGTAGTATAGTATATACTATAATGTATAGGCCAGAGAACGCCACACCCAGGGAAAAATGGGAGGCTAAACATGTGAACATTGTATTCAAACCAAACTGTAACGTTTTGATTCTATATTTAAGGCTTATAAAAATGTATCATGTTTTTTATGTATGTTTTTTATAACGCCGCAAGATTAATGCGATTCAAGAGGTTGAAAAAGGACGCCACTTAGATTCAAGCCCGAACAAGCGATATGACTTATGTGCTTTAGTCTGCCGATGTATTGAAATAAGTTAATAATTTTGGTATAAAGAAAAAATAAAGCATTTTTTTGACTTATGTGCTTTAGTCCGCCGACCCGACATAAATATATTATTTTTATCGTATATCAATGGAGCGGTCTTTTTTCTGTAATGGGATAACACATGTTGCTAAAAATGGGAGACGGGAGGAGGCGACTCAGGGAGAGGCATGGAGTACAACATTAAGAGGTTTAGGATTTACCTGAACAGAAACATATTAAAGTTCCAAAGCATTTTAATCATCTCATGATTACAAAAAAGCAAACTGCAAAAGTACAATAGTATAGTTAGTAATTAACGCCGTCATGTGAAGCGGTAGATGAGCATCAACGTAGAACATTCCACAAGCATCCAATTTGTCGAACGCAGCTTCATTAAGACGTTTAATATTTTTGTGAAATATTTTTTCTTCATCTGTAATGTTTAAGAAATATTTATTTCAATTCCGGAGCGGCTTCTTGTAATTACTACGAACGTTTTCATTCTAAACTTATCTGATCCTGTCAAAAAAACCTTAATTTTTAAAAGCGTACTAAAAAAAATTTCACTTCTAAAATTCCCTTTCCTAAAAAAAGCTTCTAAGATATTTCAACTAAGAAAAGTCTAATGGGAAACCCAATAACAGTTTGTTCAATTTGGAAATTGAACCCTAGACTCTACGTCCAGCAGACGTGCTTGAGACAACGAGTACAATAGGGTAGTAACTTCGTTCCAATTTAAAATAGTAGATAATGCAGATGGGTCGCAAATACCTGTACTGTGTGAATTCAATAGGAGTGCGCGTGCGCATGTGTCTTGGACTCGGTTCACAGCCATGTAGAATTTTTCAAACTCCAAGCTTAACATGATTTCTAATATCAAAGTCTTGGCTAACCAAACATGAATTAACCATATAAACATTGTACTTTCAAAATCCTGAAATAAAGCGCCACGTTGTTTTACTAAACATATTTACATACGATGTGAAAATAATATTGGACTGATTTTAGTAATACATCATTTAAGCACAGCTGAAATTTTGATGTATTCCCGTTCGTCCCATCGACTTCGGCCCACTCGTGGGACGAACGGGAATTCGTTATTATTTTTCCCAATCGTCCCACTAATTTTGTTGATGGGACGAACGGAAATAATTTATTAATTATGTTTTTAGTCCTATTTATCCCACCAAATACTTTTCCCGATCGTTCCACTAATTTTGTTGATGGGATGGAACGGGAATAATTTATTAATTAGGTATTGGTATTTCTTTTTAGATGTATGTCACCCTGGTACCTCTCCACTGCGAAGAGCCAAATTGCTGTGTCGAGTGGATACAAGGTAGGCAGGGTAGGTAAGTAGGTAGGTGAGGTAGGGTAGGCTGGACCTGGATTTTGGTAAGAATTATTGAAATGTTAGGTTGATTGATTAGGTAGGTTAGTAGATTAGGTAGGTAAGTAGGAGTAGGGTAGGTATGTTAGGTAAGCGGAGTAGGGTAGGCTGGACCCGGATTTTTGTACCGTTTTTAAAGGCAGGACAGCATCTGCCGGGCCCGGTAGTATATTTATAAAACCATTTGCTGGTTTTGTCGTCAGTCACATTGTACAAAGAGTCAGGACTGGTGACGCGAGAGCAAGCGATGTACGGTTGATTGTGGGAAAAGCACCTGATCCTGAGGTCGACACCCGCAGCCTTCAGTGTCTGCCCCTTAGACTTGTTTATAGTTATGGCAAAGCACACGCTCACAGGGAACTGCCCGAGCTTGAATTGGAAAAGGTAATTAGTAATAGTAGTCGATTATCGCAACCCTCCCCCCCCCCCTTTCTATGGGGGAGGCCTTTGTTCAACAGTGGACATCTTCCAGCTGATGATGATGATGAATGTGTGGCGTCGTCTTGCTCGACTACAGGGTTCATTCATTAAGGTGTATACTACTTTATTTCCTTCAATTTGCAAGAGAATACCTTTAATGATCGCAGCAGCTTGATCATTTTTGGGAATTAAATTTGCCCGTTTAAACACCGAAAAATTGTCTTACATCAGACACCATCACCACCCCGTACACCAGATGAATCTGTTCTTCTAAAGTGTTTACTACTCTACCAAGAGTCTACCTATACCAAATGAAAGGGTACAATGTACTGTTCAAACATGCAGAAGTGCATCAAAATCTGTCCCAGAGATTTCGAGAAATGATAAGTTTATTTTTGTCTTAAAAGTTACTACTAATTTTTATTATTTTATTTCATTGTCAATATTATTATAGTTTTTCCTTGGTATTTATAGATGAAAATCATAACTTCATTCTTATGAACGTTAGTATACAACATCAACATCATCGAGTAATGATAAGTTTACTTTAAGTTATTATAGTTTTTTTTTGCTTTGTCGAATATTGCTATAGTTTTAACTTTGTATTTTTATAATCACCACAACATCTTTTATGATCATAATTATTAATCGATCATCTATTATATCATTGCTACTCACTAATTAACTAATAAGATTAATAATTATGTCTGTGGTTATTTATTCCTCTAAAAAGCCATAAAATCCTTTCCTGGCCCCTTATTCACAACCATTCGATACGTTTCCGTGTCGGTAAGGAACCGTATTCGACAATCTCATTTCCGACTTCAGTCTTCGTATGTTCGTTGAACCGTCAAAATTATTCGGTTTCGGATTTGTGAATTGCGTTTGAAGGACATCTTCGATATCTTTTGACTTTCGATTCGGTACGGAATCGAATCGAATGGTTGTGAATAAGGGGGCAGGAATCCCTGAATCGTTCATAGAGCTTGATATCTTCAAACATTCCAACATTTTTGGATTCAATAATTATAATGACGTCTGAAGCGAATGTAACTATACCCTGTTCACAATAAGATTAAACATAATCACAAACCTTTTTTACAGTCCCTTCAACCGATTTTGACTTCTCTTCTTCTAGGATGATATTAGTGGTAAAAAACTGGTTACAATAACAACTGTTTACTGCAGTTGCCATTTGTCATGCAATATAAGTCGAAATCGGTTGAACGTACTGTAAAAAAGGTTTTTGTAAATGTCTAATCTTATTGTGAACAGGGTATAGTATATAAGTTATTTTTAATACAATTAAAAATACATTTCTTGTTTTTTTTTTTTTTTTTTTTTTTATTTAGCCCATTCCCTCCATTTCTCTCGATGTTGTGCCTCATCCCGCCAATTCGCGAGGAAGCCATCCAAGGCGTCCCGCCATCTTCTCCTTGGTCTACCGCGACCCCGCCTGACTGTGTCAGGGCTCCAGTCTTGTGATATGCGGGCCCACAGCTTAGCCGGCATCCGGCAGACATGCCCCACCCAGTCCCATTTCAGTGTAGCGGCTTTTTGACCTACGTCGACAATTTGCGTTATGGAGCACAGTGCGGTGTTTCGTATGTGGTCTGTAAGTTTAACATTAAGTATGCTGCGCTCCATCGGTCGTTGACAAACCTTGAGTTTGAACTTCTGAATGTTCGTCAAAGACCAAGTCTGTGCACCATAAGTCAAGATTGGGAGAATGCACATGTCCATTAGCTTGCGTTTTAAGGGGATAGGTAAATCACCCTTAAATAGCTCTTTCATGGTCCAGTAGCTCTTCCAGGCATTATCCGTGCGTCTGGCAACTTCTTTATCTTGCCTTGCCTGAAAGGAGACCACTTGGCCCAAGTAGATGTATTCCTGGACATAGTGCATTCTCTCTCCATCTATATGCACGTTAATGTTTGAGCTGTTGGTCATGAGCTTAGTCTTCGACATGTTCATCTTTAGTCCAACCTCAAGGCTTGCATTGCTGAGTTCTTGCAGCATTTTTTCCAGTTCCATGGCTGATGAAGAGAAAAGGACAATGTCATCAGCGAAACGTAGATTCGTCAACCTCGCTTCGCCGAGGCAGATCCCCTTCTATTGCCAGTCGGTTGCCAACTTTCTAAATACTTCTTCTAGGGTACTGGTAAATAGCTTTGGAGATAGCGGGTCGCCCTGTTTGACTCCTTTACGAATTAGGAACCTCGGACCTATCCGTTCTAATTTTATTGCGGCTGTGCTGTTTGCATAAATATTCTGTAGCAGCTGGATATATGTGGGTTCTACATTCTGTTTACTAAGAGCGTCAAATATGGCAAAGTGTGTGATACTGTCGAAAGCTTTTGAATAATCTACGAATCCAAGGTAAAGTGGGATGTTAAATTCAAGATGCTTTTCTATTATTTGGTTGATGGTGTGCAAGTGGTCAGTAGTAGATAGTCCCGGACGGAAGCCTGCTTGTTCAGGAGGTTGTTGTTTATCTAATTCAACAGCTATACGGTTTTCTATTACTTTTATAAAAGTTTTATAGACATGAGAAATCAGGCTAATGGGTCTATAATTATTGATATCTGACTTATCTCCCTTCTTATGCAGCAAAATAATATTCGAATGGCAGAAGTTTGTGGGGAAAATACCCGAACGAAGAATGTCGTTAAATAAATTTGTAATGTAAGGGAGAAGTACTGATTCACCGATTTTTAGGGCTTCGGTACTAACGCCATCTTCACCACACGACCTGTTGTTCTTCATTTTACTCAGTGCAAAATGAACTTCGCCTCCGGAAATGGGTGATATATCGTATGGACAGGTATAACTAGATGTGTCTGGTATTGGTGGTGTATCGGAATATAGGGATTTATAAAATGTAGTGCATATGTCTAAAATGTTGCCTCTGTTAATTTGCTTATTGCCATTACTATCTTTTAGATTTGTAATCCACGATTTGCTATTTTGTATCCCTTGCTTAGCTATTTTTAGTGATCGGTTTTTTTCCAATGCGTTTTGTACTATTATCGTGTTATAATTTCTAACATCTTTTCTAATGTTACGTTTTACTTCCTTGTCTTTTAACCGGTATTGTAAACCTCTATTTTCTGTGCCTAAAGTCAGTCTTTGTTCTATTAGTCTTAAAGTTTCATGCGAAAGCTTTTTCGTTCTATTTTTTGCTGGTTTAACAATTTTACTGGCCTTTTGAGTACTATTTATGATGTTGTTTAGCTGTTGGTCTATATTATTTTCTCCGTTGTCTGTATAAATTAAATAAAAGCTATTTCTGAGTTCTAAATTAAATTCTCTTTTGCAAGTAACAAGCGTTTCCCTGTTCAATCTTCTAATTTGATTTTTAAAGAGATTTTTCCGATGTATTTTCGTGTCGAATACTATAGTTGCTCGAAGGGGCCTGTGATCTGAACTAAATTTGAACTGGTTTATGACTTCTATGTTTTTTATTATTCTTCTGTTACAAGTTAGTATGTAATCGATCTCATTTTTTATTTTATTGTTTGGAGAGATCCACGTCCAACGTCTTTGATGTTTCTTGTAGAAGAAACTATTTCCTACACATAATTGCTGTCCAAAGGCAAACTGGATAAGGCGGGCGCCGCGTTCGTTTCGGTTTCCAAGACCGTGTGGTCCCACAATACTTTCATTATCCAGGTCTTGTCTTAGTCCTATTTTTGCATTGATATTCCAGGAGCTTCGGTGATCGTCGCAAGCTTTATTAACTAAGTCGTAAAATTCTTCCACTTCATCATCGTGATGAGAAGATGTTGGCGCATACACTTGAATTATAGCTACTGTTTTTGTATCTGATATTTTAAATTTTAACACTGCTATTCGGTCTGAGTAAGAAATAAATTCAAGAATATTATTTTTCCATTTTTTTGCGACTAAGAAGCCTATACCATATTGACCCCCACCCAGTCCGTTGTAATAGAATATACTGTTTTCCCTTTCTATTGTATCTTCTCCATTTCTTCTCACCTCAGATAAACCTACTATGTCCCATTTGATCTCATTCAATGCATGTTCAATCTCTATTAAGCCATCTTCTGATTTCAATGTTCGTGTGTTGTAAGTTAATATGTGGAGTGTCTTTTCTTTGTCCGATTTGTGTTGTGCTTGAGTCGTATAACGGAAGGTCGATCCCGGCCGGAGATTCTTAGTACTCCCTGCTCTAGAGTGCGCCTGCGTCCGTCACCAGCATCAGCAGTAGCACCACTAGAGACGCCGGGCACTAGGGGCCTGGTTTTCTTTTTCTTTGTCATGTTAATGGAGGGGATTAGACAATTAACCCATCACGCTTGTCCAATGCGGGTTGATGGGAAAACAGTGAGCCTACTTGCTCGGCCCGTGAGTGCTACCGTTGACATTCAGATAATGTTCTTCCGCTACCACTCGAAATTGACGTCCTGTTCTAACGCCAACTGTCCAACTTAGGCCACTTGCATACTGTGACAGTGCGCATGCCCTAAGTTGTCTGTTCTTTACTTGAAGATGTTAACGTAAAACGTGTCCCTTAGTCGACTTTTACGACTTGCACGGGATGATAAGCAGCTGATACATTCTATGTTTTTTTATTTCTCCTAGATCAGCAAGAGAGGATGTTTTCTTTTATCTCTTGTTTATTTTATAATGGCGAAGCAGGACCAAACCGAAAAGATAATCGATTAATAATGATAATATTAATGCAAACAGGGGTAATCGTCAGTTGGTGCCTCATTTCATTAAAAACGTCTAACGGGCTTTAGCGAGTTGGCTTCGGCCCCTCGTACGCCTTCCAAAGGTTCGGGACACCAGGGTCCCGAGAAATATATAAAAAAAAATGATTTGATTATTTTTAACTATAAATACTAAAAGTAATAATAATAAACGTATCTGACAAAGTTGCTAAATAAAAAAAGTAATCTATCTAATCTATCTCTAAGGCAAAAATAAACCTATCACCTACCTACCTTGTTGTTGATGATGATCAACAACAAGGATTATAATAATATGATGCGAAGATTTTTTTAACTATAAATACGTACCTACCTATAACAAATAACGTACCGACAACATTGATTTGGATTTGATTTTATATTTTGCTACATACTAAAATATAAAATCCATCATTACTCGATGATGATGATGATAATGATGATTATAGAGATGAAGTATTGATTTTTAACTATAAATAACAAGAAAAATCTATAATATTACTCGACAAGAAGCAAAATAAAAAATCCGTAGTATGTTCTAAGACAAAAATAAACTTATCATTTCTCAAAATCTCTCGGACAGATTTTGATGCCCTTCTGCATGTTTGAACAGTACATTGTACCCTTTCATTTGGTATATGATTCATCTTTGGCGACGCTTGGACCAACTCCCATACATTTTTGCCCACTGTCTTTTACGACTTTGAAAGTAAACTACGAAACAACTATTAAACATTTAACGCACAAAATTAATTAGTGGGACGAATGCCACTAATCTAAGAATATATTCCTATTCGTCCCTCTAAAATCCCGAATGGGACGAACGGGAACAAATTTAATACTATTTTTGTAAATTCCCGTTCGTCCCACAATGGGGACGAAGTCGGTGGGACGAACGGGAATACACGGATTCCCGTAATATTGCAACAATTTATTTCTTAAATTCGTTTTTAAATTAATTGAACTGGAATGCAAAGTCACTCTCACGTGATTTTCTCTTTCGTAAAGATATATTTTCTGAGAATAGTTAATTAATTTTGGACAAATCAGGATAAAAACTGCTGGTTTCCCTTAAAGGTATTGTTTTAACCATAGTTGGTTAATTAGGAGAACGCTAGGTATTCATGTTAATGTTTCTACAAAAAACTAAGGTTGAGAAAAGTAATATGTAAAGTAGTATCATGCACCAAGCGCACCTTTTTGATAAGAACTCCGATACGTGCGTCGCCGAACTGGCTCTTAGTCACTTATGTGTAGGTGATTAGTTAATTAACACACTTTCCGGGCACTTTCAAGTATCAACGTTTTATGGTTTACTAATGTTTGCCATAATTTAAACTGCCATAATTTTATATGCCATACTTTTATTTGCCATAATTTCATTAGAAATAATGCTTCAGTTGCTATAATCGTTAAATTACATAAAATCATTTTCACTAATTTCATTGGTCATAATCGATCAAGTGTCATAATAATGTTAATCCATAATTTTATTTGCTATAATTTTTATTTTCCTTAATTTCGTTCTCCATAACATTTATTCACCATTGCCCATACTAGTACAACAATGCTAGTTCAGTACGAATACAACCGCCTTCAATGTTGATGTTATGATCATGATACTGTTATCAAAGAAGAGAGAAGAGTTCCATCCATTCGGTTCTATCCATTTGCATAAAATTTTAAGACCTATAGGTCTTAACGTACATTTGTTTCTCCTAATTATATTTTTGCAATGTCATTATTTACGTATAACAGCTTACACATATTATTTCTAATCATAATAATGATTAAGCATAACATTCTAAAGCATAAATTTATTTACGCATAATGACATTAAAACATATTTTTACCATGCATGCAGTAACCACACAAACATGTAAACAAGCATACTCCATGCATGCAGCAAGCAAGCATTCAGCATGCAAGCAAGCATTCAGCATGCAAGCAAACATGCAGCATGCAAGCAAGCATGCAGCATGCAAGCAAGCATGCAGCAGGCATGGTTTCTGTCATGGCTCCGGCGCTGCGGGGCTCCGGCGGTCCCACGCGAGCTTATCCTCGCAGATGTGTTTTACGCTCACCACCGCGGGCTCGGCTTGCTGGCCGGCTGAGCCGGCCAGCCTCAGCCACGGCGGCGAGCGTTAAAACCACCTGCTCCTTAGATCGCGGGCTGCCTCACCCCTCCGCGCCTACGCGGGCTTAGATTACACTCTAGGAGTAGGGCAGATAAGACTACGTGGAGTCGGTTTTGCAGCGATTTGTTTCTGTCATTTACTTTTGTAGCACAACTTATTGTTTTTTTTTAAGACAATACTTTAGCGTGGCACAATAGATTTGCACATTATTCCTAGTAACATTATGCGAATTTAATTTATGCCAAAACAAATGTCTAAATTTTATTTGCTACGCGAATGAGGACATCAGGCGCTCGGCGGCCGCTGCCGCGGCACGCTTGCTTTGTCACTCGCCTTCGTGCGTTGTGTGGTCACAACCTAACCTAATCTACCCGTTTCGATTTTTACTAACTTTTTATTGTCTAAAGGTTGCAGATTTAATAAATCATTTAGTTAGTGGGTGGCCATAATGACATTAATTTTTGTACAATACAATAAACGTTTCTAAATTATATTAAATGTTGCTTATGTCAAGTAACGATTATGTAATGTGTTACTTATAGAAAGTAACGATTATAACATATGTTATTATGGCAACTAATTTTATGGCAAATAAAAGTTATGACTAATAAGTTGATATGACAAACGTTATTAGTATAAATGATAATAGTGCAAGTAAATATTATGACGGGGGACGATTATGGAAAACAATAATAGTACAAATGATTTTATGGAAAACAAGACAATACCACTTTTTATGAATAGTAATTAAATTCAAACTTGGCTGACCATGGTAAGTATTTTTTAAATCAAAATCACTAGGTACGTCTGCTAGCTACGCTTACTGGCTTCGTCTATGACAAAAACGAAATCAAAGATAACGGTAAATTATAGCAATTAAAATACTCACATCATTTTTCAAGTTCTCAAGTTTCGTCTGAATGTGAATCAAAGCGTTGCAGAAGGAGCTCATACAGTGAAACATAATCTGTAATCATTTTGCCTGACATTAGCAGTCTAGTGCGACATACCTAGCTCTCAAAATACGCAAGTTGAAGTGGTAATAGTCAGGCCACATCGCTCGGTCACATCAGAGAATTACAAGTTATTTATATTACAACTTCCAGGCAGGAAAAGCTAGTAGGTACAATAATGTTGATATGTGGGACGCAGGGACGGATCATCAGTAGTAGATAAAATAATTGGTATATGGTGGACATTCGACCCACACGCACAAAACGTTTTGGGAACACATTCATTGTGCTTACTGCTAAGGAATTAAATTTCCTGCACGTATCTGTGTTTCCTGATAGCTACAACCTGGGATTCTTTAAGTCAAGAGTGAATGGGTTACTTCTAGGTAAGCGTACTCCATCTTAAACCGCATCATTGCTTCTCATCAGGTGAGATAGCGGTCAAACGTATGCTTATTAATAGTAAAAAAAAAGTATTTATTTGTTTACCATTTGTTGGAAAGAAATTTTACAGATGTCATAGCAGTCCAATATATAGATATAGGCTTGATATAATCTTTTACAGTAATCCTCTCTATCACTATCCCCAAAATTTTGAAAATGTGAAGTTTGAATATTCCACATATCGATTTTATCTTTTAACAACTTAATAAGTCTGATAATATACACGATGTTTATGTCAAAACTCATTACAATTATACCGCATAAAATATTGTAAGAGGGCAGTTTGAGAGTTATGCAAATGATAACAACAATGTGAATGCCAATAATAAACATTGCAGTGACACTTAACCAATTACATACGATGAAGCGTTTAAACATGGTTTTATCATTGAGAAACCTGTGAATACACAGAAATTTCAAAACAAATATGACGTTTTGATTACTTTGTAACATGAAAGACAAAAAGTTAATCAAAAGTCCAATGGAGTTAAAGATGAAATCAAAAAAAGTGATTCCGTCAAAATCGATCTTATAATTTTCACTTAGTATTTTGCTGGATATTCGGTCATAGAAGCGATAGAAAAGAAGAGAAATAAATATTATAGTGCCACACAATGATACAAGGCATTGTGTATTACTGTTTGGAGAAATTAAATTGTCTTTTATTTTATATTTTGGGGAAAGGTAAAATTGTTGTATTAGATTTAAAGGCAAAAGCATCGACTGAATATCTTTGTCAACGAAGTCTTCTGATAAAACCTCAGAATTTTGAGAAGACTTATTACGTATTTTCTTATTAAAAAACTTCATTTTAAATATCCAAAGTTTAGATTGTAAGCACGTTATTCTTCAAGGAATGATGGACTTAATAAAATATTGACAATTACTTACAAAATGGTTTGCCTAATGTAAAATGTTATCTTAATAATGTTATTGAAGCGTTTAGTCAAAAAAATATAAGTAAAACAAACGATGAATAATAAATTACTTTGATCATTGATTTTGAATGAACTGAAATGTGCAAAGCGACGAAATGAACAGGATTATTTATTATTATATTATAATATATTTATTGCCTCGTTGGTCTCGTGGTCGCAAGCGCGACTGCTGAGCGAGGAGTCCTGGGTTCGATTCCCAGGTCGGGAAAAGTGTTATTTGGGTTATTCTACTAAGAATTTCTCAATAACAGCCCGGAGTTTGGAAGTTGGCGGTTTAATACCCCCGTGCCTCGGAAAGCACGTAAAGCCGTTGGTCCTGCGCCTGATCTCTCTCCGGTTGTGTCGGATTGCTGTCCCACCGCACTATGAGAGTGAGGGAAGAGGGAGTGCACCTGTGTGTGCGCACACACTTGTGCACTATAATATCTTCTGCGTACTTGGCTGATCTCCATCGAGATTGGCCGCCGTGACCGAAAGTCGGTCGGAGAATTACATTTACATTTTTACATTGTATGCATTAATTTTAAACTTACAGACTAAAATGAATAACAATAAAATGTACACAGATTACATAAAAAGAGTAATAAAGCTCATGAGGTATAAAGAAATTCAAACCCAGAAATGTCAATGGGAGTAGTAAAACAGCATCCATGGCATGGGTATTCAGCTGCATCTAGTTAAACTGAAAGCCGACCACAAAATATATAGGAAAATAAACTACACAGCATGTCATGACATGACAGCATCAGCAGATGATGCTGTCATTGGGACAAGTATTCAGAAGACTGGCAGCATTGCCACATTGTAAGGCTCACCCTTCTGGTAACGAAAAGTTTCGCCCATTTGCTTGGTCGATATCTTGAAGTGTAACACAAATAATATGCTAAAAAAACCAAACAAAGATGCAAATTAAAGTTACAAATTTGGGTGAGGGAAATTTTTATCAAGTAAAATTTTTTCAGATAATTTATTTACAACTTGAACAAAACGTTCCTTTAAAAACTATAATGCCGAGCAACAGCTTTAATCTCTAGCATAACTTCCAAGTAAATTGAAAACGTTGAGTTTACTAAAGAAAATAAAAAAAACAGCACAGTCTAACCAGCCTGATTTAAATTTAATTAAACCATAAATTACAGAAATGCAAACTGTAGTAACACAATAGTGTAGTTAGCCAGAAGACTCATCAGACTCAGTTGTAACGCAGCGTCGACGTAGAACAGGCCACACACACGTATCTTGCTGAACGATGCTCGATGTAAGCGCAGTACGTTCTTGCAAAGCTTTTTCTTCACATCTGTAAATATCGTTGAAGGTAAACATTACTAATTTATAAAGAAATAAATACTAAACGTTTGGGGAACCACATATCAATTTAGTTATTTAACCGACTTCAAAAAAGGAGGAGGTTCTCAATTTGTCGGAATCTTTTATTTAATGGATTATCTACGTGTCGTAGATGCTAATCTACTGGCATTCATTCCATGAAGATTGTATGGAGACTGTTATATTGTTGTTGATTGTTGTTAATTGTTGTTGCTCTTTGTTATTCTGTATCGATAATACCTAGCCAGACAAATTAACAGCACTATTAATTCCGGCAGAAATTATGATCTTTGTGTTAAGTTTCTTTAAACCCAGAAGATAGAAAATAAAGCCGAAGTAGATTTGAGTTCAGCGACCTTTTGCAAGGCTCTAACATCCCATTTTTTATTCTCCAGACCATAACGTCCCGTGGTTTAGTAAGAGCCTGAGAGAAGCATTTCGTCATCAAAAATATTTTTCATAATAATGATCTGAACAGTTTGGTAGTTAAACAATTTAGTGGAAAAAGCGTAAACGATAATAAAAAATATTATGGTTACAAATAAATACAGTAAACCGCGTAAGTCGAATTCAAAGTCAAATCATTAATTTCAATTAGACTATTAAAAGGCACTTTTGAACGTCATATAAAAAAAGTTTATTTTAGTTGCCTCTTCCAAAAAGTAGTTTCGTATGGAGAAAAATGGGCAAGAAACTACATACTTACTCTTTTTTAAAAAAATGTGTCCTATATTTTGCATTTACAGTTTATAGTTATATAACTATACGTGAACACAATGGACCTTGCATAAAAAGCAATATTTAAGTATGTATAAAGTTTTACAAAATAAAAAATGACAGCTAAGTTGTATACATAGATACATAGTGTTCACATATTAATATTTACAAATATTGAAAAAGTAGACAACCACTCCTTACATTTCAACAAACTATGAACTGGTGTGTGAACCAGAGAAGAATTAAATATAATGTATATATTAAGCATAAATTAAGTAGTTTTAATTAGCAATCAGTTTGATTTTTTCCAGACTGTAGATTGTCCTATGAAGCCCGGACCAGCATGTTTATAAGCTTTCTTATCATGGATATAATCCTCTAAACTGTAATGTAAATTTTCTTTCACTTAGTTGCAATATATCACTAGGAATTTTGTTGTAACACTTAACACAGTACCCCATAAAAGATTTATGAACTTTAGACAATCTAAAATACGGTTGAGCAATTTTGTCTTTGTTTCTGGTATTAATATTATGTCTATCATTTACTTTATTAAATATATGTAGGTTATGTAATTCGCGTAAGTCTCGACTTACGCGAATTCGACTTACCCCGACTAAATAATAATATAATATTACTAGTAGTATATAATACTATAGTTGGGGTATTACTGTATTGTTATTTAGTCGGGGTATTGCTGTATTATTATTCAGTTAGGGTATTATTAAATAGGTACCTGAGCAATTTGAATTCAGGATAATAGCGCAAGAATCTGGAACACTTTCAATAGTTGAGTAGAATTTCTCGCATCTCTTGGTCAAAATAGTTTGCCACATGAAATCCTTTAGCAACCAACCAAATACTGTCAGTGACCCTATAAATGTTGAGTTCTGTAACAAAATCATACATGTTGTTCTCTAAGAAACCTCCTTGTTGAATTTAGGTGAAGCAAGCTCGATGTAAGGTGTCAATCCCTGGCATCGGTGGGATGACAGCTTACCTTTATTCATCGAAGAAGATTTTTACAGAATACATCGGAAGATGCTGAAATTTTAAACACCGATCAAAGGAGTACTCAATATCAATTGTTTATTTCACTGCGACTTCAATGCAGACTAAGGGCGGGTTGATTCAAACAGTCGGTTAACGTTACATACGGACGGTTAAAAGTTACTATGACGTGAGATGGTTAACGTTCGTTAATATAACGGGTCGTTTCATGACAAAAATCCGTCAGTCAAAATTATTCAAAAAGAGATTCCATAATATTTTAAGGTTTGACGTAGCTGTTACATCATCATCATTATTTCAGCCGAAAGACGTCCACTGCTGGACATAGGACTCCCCAAGAGGGGGTTTTGCCATAATCGCCACGCTTGGCAGGCGGATTGGCGATCGCAGTATGGTTGTTACAAAGGCACAGAGAACGTTGCTGCCCATTCTCTGGTAAGTCCCTTAGTCGCCTCTTACGACACCCACGGGAAGATATGGGATGGTGCTATTTTTTACGTCCGACACCACACGGACGCGTACCCCATAAATGTTGTGTTGTGTTGCGTAGCTGTTTGACAACACAAAATTGCGTTGACTGGTCGGTTATGGTGATAGTAACTTTTTGACGTACGTTAAGGCCACCATTTTGTGAAACAACCAATTTTTTTGGTTGGTAATTAACATTGCTTAATAGATCCTAAAATGTGAGCTGTTACTTTAGCGCACGAGATTATTTTGTTCGAGGTTCTACAAGGTCCGCAGAGTAAACAGCTCCGAATATAACCACTATCGGATGTAACACTATCTAACGTATTGTTGCGTTTATCCTATTAAAGAACTACACTCCCTTAAGATAAGTTGTGGAGATTGTTCGTATTCTGTGAAATGTAAAACATTGACACAAAAGCAAGGTAACGGCAAAGGCAAGATAAGATGCAAATACAATAATTAACTCTTGAAGTTACTACGCCGTGTGCCAAAATCGAGCAACATCGTGGTCTACCACGAGCCAAATTCAAGCCCACGAACGGATGGAAAGAACTGGTGGAGGTGTCGGCCCTTGATGGAATAATAGCGTACTCAGTAATAGCGTCTGCGGTTTTAATGATGTAGAGATTTTAGCATGGACAAGTGAACATGTTATATCAAAAAAGGTAATATTATACTCACTACGTTAGTAAACGTCATTTTGTATTTAAATACTTCAATGAGCACTTCGATGTAACCCAGACAGCGAACGAACATTCCTATTATGAAATAGAGTATCTGAAAAATGAAAACACTAATGTCAGTTACATGATATCGAAAGTATTTGATTTGATAATGAACGCAAAAAGCGCACTCTTAGGCCAAACATACACGCAGGTTCGACTGCTTCAAGCTGCCACTGTTGCTTAAACTATAGTCTTCTATTTACATACATGGAACCACTCGAGCAGTGCGACCTATGTCAAGCAGTTGACACGCGTACACTGACTCTCTCTATACCTATATATACTGTACTCTTTGACATTGACTTCTTGAGCTGTCGACTTCTCTCGCGCAGTAATCTCCTCGATCTTGATCCCAACTCCGCGTTACGCCAAAAGTTAGCTGTTTTAGCTGCTAGATCTAGATCAACTACTAGGTTCTAGGTATTTTGATCAACGCCTAACTGTTCGAGCTTCGTGTACCAACCCGCCTTTTTCCTGACATGTGAATTTTCGCCCGAATCTGGTCCGCACGCACGATACTGCAGTGGCAAACGGAATCTTTGTCCTAAGATTCCGTTTGCCACTGCAGTATCGTGCGTGTTGCCGAAACGGTGGTTACGAATGGTTAATAGGTTTGTTTAAAAGATTTTTTTGGAAAGTCAAGTCAAGTCCTGACAATTACAAATAATACAATTAACAAATCTGCGGTAATTAATAGAAACCACTAAATATCAAATATATCTAACCTAACCTTACCGAAATTCTAATTTCGCCAATAAAAATACTATTTGCACCTGTAAATTACGTTTACATAGGAATTACGTATTGCAAAAAGTATTTCTGATGAGCACCTTATTCAATTTGTGTGCAGTTTAAATATTTTTCATTTACAATACAATAAAAAAGAAGGTGCAGAGGAAATAAACTAAACCTAAAAACTAACAAGTTACGCTTGTACGGAGATTTTTATTTTATTTATTAAGGAAAACCAGCAATTATACACTATACATGGTTAACAATGGCTTACAATCTATGTTTACCAGTGCATAAATAACTATGTAATCCACATGTTACATATTCGAATTAAAATTTGGAAGAGCACAAGTGCAACATTAAAATCGAAAATAAGAAGTGTATACATGCACTCGCGATAAATACCACATTCAACAACATCTGTCATGTCAGCTAAGAAATATTGACAAGGAGGCCAAGTCTGCTATTTTTATTATTTATATATTATATTATAGGTATTATTTTATTATATTGTCATTTTGCTAAAAGTTCGTTATCTGCTAAATTCATATGGTCGATCATTGGTCGGTCAATGGTAATATAAATCGGTAATAGAATTGTGTTATAATGACATTGTTGTATTGCCATTATTATGAAACCCGTTAGTAGAAATGATGATTTGAACATTTATTCATGCCAGATTTCATTTATATAGTTATATTTTTACATATTATTTATAAGTGTTGTAAGCAATCTGAAGTAGTAAGAAGTTCGCAAACTTTCGTCAGTCATTCATTCGTCACTATGTACGAGATTACCATTATATATCATTTCTTTTAATGGAGTGTCAGTGGTTGACCATTGGAAATTCATAATGACGCCATTATATTAGTAGATTACCAAACTTGTAAAAATCAATAATTATAAAATCAATTATAGACCATTTTGACACTATTGTAATAGCAGAGTTGAGGCCCTGGTGTTATGCATCAGTGTGTTAAAAATTGATGATGAAAATAAATAAATAAATAAATTGTTTATTTCTCACCACAATTTTTTTACAATATTTAGAACTTAATTTCGTAAAACTTAGTTACAAGCAATGTTTTATATTTAAAACATACAATATGCTGTGGTGGCTGTGATAATTGCTTAGAAGTATTGACCTTATCCCCTGAACTAGGTGGTAACCTGTATCTCAGGGGGTAGTGTTCAGTCATGAGTTAAGTGTACAATATTTACCGAGTGCCACTACAATTTATTTTATTCGATAATTAACATTTGGGTATTGCTGAGCATGTGGTATGTGAAAAAGTAGGTATGCGATGTAAGTTGTACGATGAAGAGTGGTGTTTAAGTGCAGGTAGGTGTGACGTGTATTATGAAGTGTGAGGTGTGTAAGTGTAAATATGTGAGGGGAGGAATGTATGTAAATGTATGTATAGAGTGTAGGACGTAGGTGGATGTGATTGTTTGGGTTATGTAATAAAGGTAATGAGATTTTCAGTTTCAAAGTAATCCAATTGCAATAACCACCTCTTAACCGCATCTTTTACATAAAATGTGCTTAGTTTAATTATATTGTTTTTTTTGTTAATTTTACTGTATAGGTAAGAACTTAGAACAAAGTATTATCTTTTAGCGAAAGATGTGTTGTGTGAAACACTGGGACAGGCTGGTGAGTTTCTTCGTCTGCCAGCATCGGGCAGGGCCACAGTTCGATGCCTTCTTAAGATGGATTGGAGCACAAAGAGCTTACGAACAGTAAGAACCTTACAGTCTAAGTACAGTTGCCCAGTAGGGTATCGATATGGCTTTTTCATATTGACCTTAAGAAAAATGATGACATCATAGATACAAATGGCTGAAAACAAATACTTACAAATGGCTGAAAACAATCTTGGTGGATGTTGTAACACTTTAGTATGCCAGCGTATGCCTGATACATTTTCTTGCAAAAAATTTCATCTTCTGTTTCATGAGTATTTAAAGCTCGGATATTCCATTGAATAATTTTATTTTCCAGCAATTTAAATACGCGAATCGCATAAAGCATATTACAATCGAAGATAATTATTATATAACTAAAATACGTAAGTGTCAGTGAACCTGTTAATTGTACATAAATATAAGTAATAAATACTAAACTACTACACAGAAACATGATTACGGTGATCCAATTCCAAACGGTAATAAGTCTGGTTTTGTAGTTCAAAAATCTATGCACTTTTTGATAAGTTAGAACAAATTTAACGGCTTTTTTGGTTTGAGTTACCCCAATTACGAAATTTAAAACGGATCCGAAACAATAGAAGATACAGTCGCAATAACTGGTGATGAGCATAAAAAGTGTAAGTTCACTTTCGTTTTGTGATAAACTGTAGTAACAACGATATACGTAAGAAAATATGAATACTAGAGTTCCAGTCATCGAAATCAAATTGGAGATAAAACTATTTGACGTTATAAAATTGTCTTTGATGTAATATTTAGGACAAAACATAATGTATTGCATCAGATTTAAAGGCATAAGTATTGACTGCACATCTTTGTCAATCATATCATTTAAAACAACATTCACAGGATTGCTTCGTCTGATAATGCGGAGTTTCTTCATTTTTAAATAGATTATTAACAGTAGCTTCTTTGCTCACATATGATATAATAATCGATGGCAGGTATTATTCTACGACCAAATTCATTTTAACAATAAGAAGGCAACCAATTTTGAATATACGCATTACATTGATGAATTGAATACATCTAAACAAATATTTAAAGTAAGACAGCAGTTGTCCAAATTAATTTATATGTTTGTAGTATCCGGTCAATAGTATGAACATGAAACGCAAAGACAATAAATAGTCTATGGTGAAACGGATCGCAAGCGCGCCATTATCAAGAACACGTGATCAAGATCAACGACCACCATTTTGGCGCGCTTCTACAGAGTCGTGATGTTTTCAGCCGACAGCGAGGAAGACATTCAGAATCCAGTGTCTGATCGCAACGGAACTAATACGTCCCGAAACTGTACTTTCGATTCGTTGTTGAAGTGAAGTGCCTATGTCTATGTCTAAGTGAACCTATGTCTATGCTATTTATTGTGTCTGAGTTGATTTTAAATTAATAATGCTAAATTATGGTTTTAATAAATGCCGTGTATTGTACCCTATACTGTAACAAATCTACTTCTTTTATGAAATAAAAAGCTATGTAGAATTGTACGTTTGAATTTAATAGCTCAGACAAGAATGCAATGAGTATCAAAAACAGAGATATAAAAAGCACTAACCTAGACGCACTAAGTTAGGCAGAGATTTCCAGGCTCCTGGTTCCACAGCCTGACCGGCAAGCAGGATCGGCCGAAGATAAGACTGCCGCGATCGGCTCCTAGCTTTGGGACGGTAGTCCCCGGGGATCTTAACAGTAAGACCCGCCCTGGGAGCAGCAGGCACGCGACAGCACGACGGCACGACTCAGGACCGTTACCGACTTTTGGTTGTGGACCGGTAGACTTGTAGTAAGTAACGTATAAGTAAATCAGCGTGTTACTTAAGCGACAGCGAGATCTAGACTGACCCATTTGACAGGTTTCTTTCCTGTCCGCTCTTCCGAAATTCATAATACTTTCCAAGTATGAATTCTATTTCTAGAACGCCCGTATGGTCATAATTATAGCGGGGTATTATAGTACCGGCCAGACTCAATTATTGTAGACTGCCCGTTATTTTTATTTGATTAGTGCGTAAAAGATTTTAAAGAACACCAGTTAAATTAGCGGGTGTCCTGCTGTTTAGTATAAAATACAGCAATACACACATATATTCGACATCAGTTCGAAGGTTTTAAGTTATATGAGCCGTAAACTAATTAAAAGAATTACTGACAATTGTCAAGATTGACCACTGTCCTTGACAAACGTGTCATAACAAAACATTATTTATTTTCCAGATTTATACATTTAATTAGCTTTATGCTCGATGGAATATAATGAAAGTAAAACTAACGGGAACTATGATCTGAGACACACATTATAAAGAGAGAGACGAGAGACGAGACGAGCATAAAGACTGTAAGTACCTTTAAAGGCCCATTTAAAATATAAAAGATTCCATGAATCTATAAAAACATATATTATAATATGTAGACAGCAATTATGAAAAATGATTGCATGCTTATATAAAGTAAATATAGCATGTGTAAACATAATGCTATACTACCCAGTGCTAAATTGTGGTTTTAATAAATACCGTGTATTGTACCCTATACCCAGTGTGTTTTCGTTGCACGAAACCCATATTCTGCCTTTATGAGGACTGAATCTAACTATAAGAGATAAATCCTGACTGATCCGACATGTTTATTACATTCTGACAAGAAAGTACCGGGAAACGATCATTTAATAAGCTTATTTAAAGGGATTTTCTACATTTTTTTGACACTACGTTGGCACAGCTGTCTTCTTTACTCACGCGGAGTTCTATCGTCACTGCTGTTCTTTTGTCAGTTCATGTTAAGTGTGTTTTAATAATTATTTTAATATTAATAATTATAATTATAAATGCGAAAGTAACTCTGTCTGTTACGCTTTCACGACAAAACGGCTAAACCGATATTAATGTAATTTGAAATGAAGATAGATTTAACCCTGGGAAGGACATAGGTTACTTTTTAATCCGCGATTTTGTCTGCATCCACGATAACTGCCATTCACGCGGACGAAGTCACGGGTTAAAACGAGAATACACTATAAAGACTTCCGCGTCGATCTAGTTTCCGCTAACACTTTGCCATAATCGAAATCTTCTTCAGCACTTTCCGTTTATCCTAAGGCTGTGGTTAAAGAAAACTATCAATATCGTGATGAAAATACATACAATGTAACCAGCTGTGTTACAATTTCGATGTAGGTACTAAAGAGTATTTTATCTTCCATAGTTTACGCTTATCTCTGTATTGGCAGCCATGTTGTTTGCTGCAGTTTCAATTATTTATTATAATATATGACGTATATTTTGTTCTTTATAGAAACTTCCTAGGTGCAGAATTCACCGTTCACATCGAAAACCGAGTTCAATAAAACGAAGTTCTGCTTAATCGAGTTTAGTTTTGACGACACGGTTGGCGCAGTGAGCGATTGACTGCTGCGCAGCGTGTTGCAGGTTCGCATTTGCAGCCCAGGGTAAATATTTGTGTGATGAGCACTTGTGTCTGCCTTGTGTCTGGGCGTTGTTAATCTGTGTCTATGTATTTAAATGTATTTGTGTATGTATATTAGCTGTCTGACACCCATAACACAGGGTCTCCCTAGTTTGGGGTCAGATGGCCATGTGTGAAATGCCCCCACAAATTATTATATTATTATTCTCATTTATTTATCTTAAATACACATAATTTACATTTTTAAATATTAATAAAAAAAATAAAAACATTTAAAAATATAAAAAATAGTAGCCCACCGGTATCGGGAACAGGATCCAAGTTACCGGCGGTCAGGTCTCCAGAGAGAGAAACCTCCTAACAATGCGGGCCGTGTCCAGAAGTACTGCCTTCTGAATCAAGCCCTTGATCCAGCCGCCTAACGAGAGCCTCCTTAGATGTTGGTCGAGGCTCTTGGCAATTAAGCCATTGGCTGTAACTACTATCGGCACAATGATCGCTGAGTCCACATCCCACATGTCGACAACCTCGCGGGCCAAGTCAAGATATTTTATCTGCTTGTCTTTCTCGACCTTCACGAGGTTCATGTCATGCGGAACTGCTATGTCAATAATCATTGCGCGCATCTCCAATCGATCCACCACCACTACATCAGGCTTATTGGCTACAATAGTCCTGTCAGTGATGATAGATCGATCCCAGTACAATGTGACATTGCCATTTTCAAGAACTGGATCGGGCACATACCTGTAGTATGGTACTTCTGATTCCACGAGGTTGTATTTTAGAGCAAGTTGCTGATGGATAATCCTGGCCACAAGGTTGTGCCTATGCAAGTACTCTTCGTTAGCAAGACGAGAACATCCAGAGATAATGTGACGGATTGATTCCCCCGGTCTGTGATATTATTATTATTATTAGTCGTCAATCAAAGCGCCTCTTTTCAATATTGCAATGGTCACTTGAATGTAAATTAGACTGTGAATGGATGTTTCTAAAAAGTAATAGAGTATTTAAAAAAACCGTACAAGTGCGAGTCGGACTCGCTCACCGAGGGTTAAGTACAAATTTGTAGGTACCTACATATCCATACTTCCACATTTTTTTCACGTTAACATAGAAGGTTGATTTTACAGCATCAAGGGACCGTAGACTTGAGTATATGGTTTTAATTTCAACTCGATACCTCCACGCGTTCCTGAGATAAAGGGTCTTGACAGACAGACAGACGGACAACAAAGTGATCCTATAAGGGTTTAGTTTTTTTGTTTTGAGGTACGCAACCCTAAAAACTAAAAAAATAGGTAACTAATATATAGCGGAAAGGTATACTTAGTAAAACACAGAAAGCAGTAAAAACAACTAAATAACTACATAAGTACAGGATCACAATAATGGATCTGAGGATCCAATTCCAGATAATGAAGTATTTAGTGCAGGATTCATTGTTGAGAAATCTGTGGACTTTTAGAAAAATTACAACAAACATGAGACATTTTGTGGTTTGAATTATCCCAATGACAAAATTTATAGTGAATCCAGAACTATAGAAAACGCAGTCAAAATAAGAGACAAAATAAGGAAAAAAAAGTGTACCCATTAAATCAAAAAAGCGTCAAGTTGCGATATAAGAACAAAAATGTTAATAAAGCTGTGCCGAGCGTTGAAAGGAAATTAAAAATCAAACTGTATGGAGCTATAAGATCATCTTTGATGCGATACTTAAGACAAAACATCAGATACTGCATCAGATTCAAAGGCAAGAGCAGAGACTGCACATCTTTATCCACCACATTGTGTAAAACAAAATTCACAGGATAAGTATTTTGACTATAGTATAGTAGTTTTATTCTATGAACGTCATCTTCACGTATCTATACATATAATAAAACTGTAGGCAATTCACTTGTTATTTTATAATTTAATTGTCTTTTTGAATTTTGAATGTCGAATACCTAAATATATGCGCGGAGCAGAGTGGCATCGTCGCGCGCCGCCCATCCTCATGTTAGGTATAAGTTTGTTCGATGGACGGCGCGCAATGGCAACGCCGCGCGTCGCACGCGGGCGAATAAGCCCGCCCTTTTTTGACTACCGTAGCCAGTACCTTCGAAACGCGCGCGCGGGCGGGTCACGTATTTGAAAGCCTCCTGCTTCCCGCCAAAAATCTGATACCTATGTTAGTTTCCTAGACCTAGTGATAACCGAGCTGCTGTTTTATGTAAAACTGTACTGTGCGTGAGTGATTGAGTGTGTGCCGAAATATACGGTTTACCGGTGACTTTGTTGTGTTTTCCTTGTGCCAAATCCCGCCCTAAATCGTTACAAAAACAGTAAAAAAACTGCATATTAAAAAAAATATAATTGAGGGGGGTTTAGAAACAGTAATAGAGCACGAATCAAAAAAAAAATTCTGTCTGTTTGTCTGTTTGTTTGTACACGCTAATCTTCGGAACTGCTGGACAGATTTGAATGTTTTTTTTTTTGTATAGGTATTAAGTCTGGGCAACATATAGGCTATAATTTATCTTGGAAACTTGAACACCTAATGCAGAACCGCAACAGATCAGCTAAACTATAAGAGATACAAAAATGGTACCATAGCAAAAATTGTTCCACGTGATGAGCATTTTCTGCTGAGAGAATAAATTTGAAGATCTGGAACAGCTGATGTGGAACTCCAAGAGCCCAGCTACACCATAACACATATAGGAATGACGTCTTAGCAAAAGTTGTTCGTTCTGATGAGCATTTCCTGTTGACTTATAAAAATTGAAGATCAGAAACATCTGATGTGGAAATCAAAGCTATCACTAATTTTACTGTAAAGCTATCACAAATTTCACTGTATATTATTATTATTTATTTATTTATAACAGCTTATACTATCATTACAGGGGTTTCCCTAATGCGACAGTTAAGACCTTAGACTAATAAAACTATACATTTACTTACAATAACAACAATTAAAATAACAACATTATTAACTCATTACACCATGCATATACAAAATAACATAACAATTATTACTATTAAATAATTACTTATCGTGTAAGTAATTATTCAATAGTAACAGTCTTTATAACAGTGTGTATATCAGTCTTTATAAAATAACATAAGCTGGGAGTACCTCCACGCGGTGGAGGCGGTAACACTTTAGGACTGATTTTTGATGACGCTGGTATATATCATTGAAAATTTGACTCTACTGGTCAAAACTCAAATTTATTTATTTTATTTTATCGAATAAATATGACTTCCTGCTTATGTTATTTGAGTGTTGAATTTCCTTTACACGGTAGCCTACCCGGTAACGCAGGGGAGCAGTCACTTAGATTTTGATTGATCAGGTATCTCTTCACAATAAAACTATAACCATGCCTAGAAAAAGGTCAAATGTTTCGCAATGTTCCAAAGGAGTTAAAAGATGGAGGATCATAAGATCCCAAGAATCTACCGAAGAGCGTCAGGAGAGACTTGATGCTGTTTGAGAACATCAGGCTGCAAAACGCTCCGTGGAATCCTCTTCAGATCGCGAAGCATGTCTCCGTTCTCAGCGTATTTACGCATCTACATCCAGGTCTCTAGAGACAAGTGGGAAACGTGATGCGCGACTGACCGCTGATCGTGAACGTGACGCATTGTCTCGCGAGTCGGAGACGTTCACGGATAGAGATTTGCACTTAAGTTCCAAGCGTATCTACGCATCGACTTCTAGGTCTCTAGAGACAAGTGGGGAACGTGATGCGCGACTGACCGCTGATCGTGAATGTCACGCATTGTCTCGCGAGTCGGAGACGTTCACGGATAGAGAATTGCGCTTGAGTTCTCAGCGTATCTACGCATCTAGCTTTAGGTTTCTAGAGACAAGTGCGGAACGTGATGCGCGACTGTCAGCTGATCGTGAGCGATATGCATTGTCTCGCGTATCGGAAACGTTTACCGATACAGAATAACACTTGAGTTCTAAGCGTATTCGCACATCTACTAACAGGTCTTTTGAAACGAGTGATGAACGTGATGCACGACTAACTGCTGATCGAGATTATCATACATTGTCCCGAACACGCACACAACAAAATATTCATAATCAGTTAGAAAGTGAGAGAAAAAGAATTGCTGGAGTACGGCATGAAGAGACAGAAGAAGAGCGCAACGAACGTTTGAATTCTGATCGACTTCGACATTCTCTGAACAGAATGTCGATATCATCTGAAGAATCGGATGTGTCTCAAGATATAGCCGTAGGTCATGGCGGCCTTCCTTGGGTTGGTAAGGAACGGAGTTCATTTACGTATACTCCTATGATTGACTCCGCCACATATTCCGCCATCGGAGGTATGATTCAAAATTGTACTTTTCGAACGTCTCGAATCATCTCGCGCATCCCGTTGTTTTCCCGTCCCCGGGCTCTTAGAATTCGACACCAGACGTTTCAGATCTCCGATTTTGCCGAACCCGTTGTCGCTGGCATAAGCAACAGGATCCGCGTACGAAGTCGCGGGCAGAAGCTAGTAATTAATATGTAACAAAATATTGTAAACTAGCTGACCCTGCAGACGTTGTCCTATCCCTATCTACTTACCTACCTACCCTACCAATCTACCCACCTACCTAACTACCCTACCCTACCTATACCTACCTACCTACCTAGGTAAGTAAGTAATGCAAATATGTGCAAGGAATATAGAAAGTTTCATACAAACTTTTATCCCCTATTTCACCTCCTTGGGGGTTGAATTTTGAAAAATTCTTCCTTAATGGATGCCTTCGTCATATGAGAAATACGTGTACGAAATTTCAATTTTATAGCCTTGACTATTTTATAGGTTTGGCCTGTGCAATGATACATCAGTCAATCACTTTTGCCTTTTATATACCTTTATATACTCGTATGTCGGATCGTCAGGATTTAGTCCGTTAGATTCAGTCATCATGTGGGCAGAATATGGGTTTCGTGCAATGCAAACACACTAGGTATATGGTACAATACACGGCGTTAATTAAAACCACAATTTGACACAAACTTAATTTAAATAAACTCACATAAAAAATACACATAGTTCACTTCACTTCATCAACGAATCGAAAGTACAGTTTTGGTACGTATTAGCTCCGTTGCGATCAGACACTGAATTCTGAATGTCTTCCTCGCTGTAGGCTGAAAACACGACTCTGTAGAAGCGCGCCAAAATGGTAGTGGTTGATCACGTGTTCTCGATAATGGCGCGTTTGCGATCTGTTTAACGTTCATACTATTGACCGGATACGACATGTAGATGTAACCTTTCCTTGACCATTCTTCTTCTTACGAAACCGTTTGGAAGGGACAACTAGATTTAATTATTATTCTTGTAAATGACGATTAAAAGTGTCTTTTTAAGGCCGTATTAAAAGACCTTATTACCTTTGGCCTTAACCTTTAAAGGCATTATTAAGAGTTTGACTTTGAATATAAAATATTCGTACCTACCTACCTTGAAGGATCACCTCAGAGTATGTCGAGTACTTATCATATTTTTTTATTGTTGTCATTATACTTTCCAACACTTTAAGGATTGTTTCTGTAACCAAAGAACTTCAAACATGAAGTCTGTCATTACTTGCCTTAAGAAAACACAATTAATTTCGTCCATTAAATTAAAAAAATGTATCATTATAATTATTATTTTACAAAGTCGAGTATTACTTATGAAGTAATAAACAGTTGAAGGTGTACACACAATGTCTCAAACACGTGAAATAGTTCCAGAGCTTCTTAATAACCAACTAGAAAAAGATACTCAAAGAATAGCGTATTCTCTAAATTTTCCACTTAATATTTTTTTGATATTCAAATATCGTCTTCAAAATAGTCATATTTATGTAAATGGAAAAAAAAATCTCGTATTTGCGTTCTGTTTAATGATGATATTGAATGTGTTGTGTGTTCTTAAAGTTTTCATTTTAAATGACAAAATGGTGGAAACGGAAAAATTTAAATATGATATCTACTCAATTTCGTATGCTGTCAACGTCATCACGTTCTCAATCGGATTCACATCTATGTTTATTGTAGATTACGTTCACAAGGATGATAATGTGCTACTAATTTTGAAGATCCAAACTATACACAGAAATATCGACTTTGGTGAAAGTATCCGAAGTTATGTTATATGGAACTGGGTCTCAACTACGGCAAATATCTGTATTCATATTTTTCTAAATGTTATCTTCTTAGTTCCTACTATGTATTTTAACTTCGATTGTGTTTTGGACGGCTTTCTCGACTTTATGTGCATCGCATTAGATCTCGATTTTGTAATCGCCATCCGAATCATAATATTGTTGAAGAAATATTTAGAGAAGTGGGTCGAAGATGTTCTGATGATAAATTATGAACACGGCAGTGATGAACATTATAATCATGAACACGGTAACGTTGAATATGACAATTATGAACACGACAATGATGAACAATATGTGAAACTGCTTGGGATATACGAAAACATTTTGAAAGCTTATAATCTGTACAGTAAAATTTTCCAGGTTTTGGTAAGTTGAAGACTTTCTTGCCAAGGTATATCGATCCTTACTTAAAATCGCCTGAAATTAATAATGTTTCCCGATCCGTAATCCTAATCCGTAGTTTGCTGCTACTACTGCTGCTTGTGATTCGCCAACTCTACCATTGATTGGTTACAGGCAAAGATCGATCTCAAAACTATAATTTTATTACTTTTTGTTATATTTCGTTATTGTTTTAGGAGCTCATGGCTAATATTAAACCGTACAGATCGATCGGTCAAAGGTTAAGCTACGCTAGCCGCGGTCGGTCTGTGGTCCCTCCCTTCCCTTTTGTACCGAGTTCCCTCCGTGCCTCAGAAAGCACGTAAAGCCGTTGGTCCCAGCTGTCATTTGTAGATCTTTGGCAGTCGTTACGGGTAGTCACAAGCCAGAAAGTCTGACAACCAGTCTTACCAAGGGGTATCATGTTACCCAGTAACTGGGTTGTGGAGGTCCGATAGGCAGTCGCTCCATGTTAAACACTGGTATTCAGCTGCATCTGGTTAGACTGGAAGCCGACCCCAATATAGTTGGGAAAAGGCTTGGCAGATGATGATGATATTGCGTTATTGTTTTATTTAGTGTGTTTATTACTGGTTCTAGTATGTTATGTTAGAAAATTTAGTTCAGCGAATTAGTGTCAGAAAAAATAAATAGAAACATAACTGAGATTGAGAAACAGTTTTAATTTCAGTTGATTAATTCTACTTCGTTTTTTATAAAACGAATTTTATTCTAACATTAAACCAAAATTAAATAAACCAGTAATTGTAATATGACCTTTTTTGCGTTCACGTTAAAAAGAACTGACAAGTTTGATTCACTTCTGTAGTCAGTTTTCTGTATTAATAACTTTATGTTTGTCGAAATTAAGTCGTTAGTAACCGCCGCGCCGCTTCCGTGTTCGTCGTCGTTGTAATTCGTAGATCTTTGGCAGTCGTTCTGGATAATCATAAGTGGAAAATTTAACAACCAGATTTACTAAGAGTTATCGTGTTACCCAGTAACTGGGTTTTGGAGGTCAGATAAGCTATCACTCTATGTAAAAACTGCTATTCAGCTGCATATTCATCATCTATCAATTATTCAAATATTTGTCGTAATTTTATACAAAAACAGACTGTGGCGAATGCCTACAGTTGGAGGTCAAATGAAAGCTTGATTAACGTTGAAAGACACCAAGCCGTATTTATTGTTGAAGTACTATGACGATAAATAATCACTGTTCGACGACTCAGTTTCTAGCTTAACGTTCTTCGGTTCTTGAGGCGCTTAAGTGCTTTTCCACTATGGCGCAAGTAGTGGAAAGCCTAAGATACTTTGCGATTTCTTATATTTCGATGCGGTTTCTCCGCGCACCGTATGTAATCTAGCCAATGAGTGACCCATGGTTCAGGCATGTTTGCTTGCGTGTGAGTCACGCAGTCAGTTAGGTAGGTACTCATTGTCCCTAACAAAAACAATGCAAATAAATTATAAAATCGGCTTTTTGTTTTATAGTGGTTTTTAAGGCAAGCTTCTAAGCAATTAAGGTTGCTTAGGCTTAAAAACAAGAGCTCACTGTGGAATTAAGATGAACATTTTTCTTTATATTTCAGGTCTTATATCGCCCATTTTGCTCATTCCAGCGTGCTCTATGTTACATCACATTTACCATTTATGTAATGAACGCGAGTCCCGAATTGAGAAATATAGTAAGTATACAAGTGAAATTTTGATAAGTCTCCAGATGTTACTTCTGTTTGTTTCTGTGTCATTTGCTTGGGCTTATGTTTAACAAACTACCAGATCTAGAAAAATGTAATGGCAAAAAAACTATGTATCACGAAGTATCGAAAACCGCTTGACGTGTAAAGATTAAATTTTGATAGTTAGTAAACGTCCGCTAAGAACGGATTTTGCGACAGAGCCGGATTAAAGGTCTAATGGCTCTCGCAAGTAAACACCGGGAACGAAGTCACGGGCAGTAGCCAGTCACTTTATATTGCCAAAAATATTAAATGATCATCATTATTTCAAACCCCATTTGAATGTCAAATTATAACCAAAAATTTTTTAACTTGCTATTTTTATTAAGTTAAATTAAATGACTTTTAAACTATAGACCAAAGAAAATATTAGCCACATTTTGAAATAAATCATTATTTACCCATACATGGTAAATGAACTCATACAGCTTGACCTTACTAATTATTAAAACCTAATCTCAAAACATTTTAAAAGTTTAAAAGGCGTAATCGGAGCTCCGCTACGCGGATTCAATGGCTTGGCATGAAAAAAAAGTCTCGAGCTGGCTACGCTCGCGCATTTAATAACGGTCATGGTGGTTTATTTAGGTAGAATTTTATTTATTTAATTAATGTATTTAAGAAGTATGGAAGACTAATAGCTATTATATACAAAACAGTATGTCTATTCTGTTACAATCTCCCTCGGTGAACACCTAGGTGAAGTAAGCTAGTGAGTCTAGCATCGGGACGGATGACAGCTCACTTCACCTAGGTGTTTAACGAGGGAGATTGTAACAGAATTGCACTGCAGAATAAGAATTGTAAGTGAAACAGACAGCCAATTACAAGTCTTCACTTATACAAAATAGATGGTGTGAACAACACAGTACTGCCCACACAAAAAAAAAACAGAATAACATCAAAAGATTAAACTTAAAACAACATAATCCAATATAGACACTAGAACTACATCTACCGAGGTTACACTTAACCATTAACCATTTATTATTAAATATATATTATACGTAATATTAATTAATAATTACCTTAAGTGAAAAAGTTAAGGCTTAGGCACCTTCTGGCCGTGGAGACACTTGTCGAGAAGAGATCGAAATCGTGCTGTTTACATAATTGATTGAAGATTTTGCTTGCACGCACAATAAACGAATTCTGCCTGCAATTAGTGGAGGTAAATGGAACACGTAGCGGGGGGTACTAACTCTTTGACCTTTCGGGAACGTTCAAGTAAAATTTGTAATAGCGCATTAATTTGCACACTAGATTTGGTGATTGTTTACTACATACATTTTTTTGTATATAATTTATTTGGTAAAGGAGCTTAGGATCTTAAAGTATTTTTTTGGTGGTAATTATATTTATTCCATTTTACTTTTGTATTTTTTAGGCTTTGCTTCGAAGTGTTGGACTAATTTTCTTCCTCACAAAGGATTTAGTACTTTTAATAGCACATAGTATTTATTGTGAAAAGTTCTATGTGGCCAGAGAGGAAGCTGAGATGATTTGTTTACAACTAATGAAGAACAGTAAGGATTTTTAACTTACTAATAAAATAATATTCCCCTATATATTCCTAAATTTTGACGTCGACGACACGGTTGGCGCAGTAGCTGAGTGATCGACAGCTGCGCAGCGTGTTGCGGGTTCGATTCCCGCCCGGGGTAAATATTTGTGTGATGAGCACTTGTGTTTGCCTTGTCTCTGGGTGTTGTTTATCTATATATATATATGTATTTAAACATGTATTTGTGTATGTATATCAGCTGTCTGACACCCATAGTACAGGGTCTCCATAGTTTGGGGTCAGATGGCCGTGTGTGATATGTCCCCCTATATTATTATTATTATTTCGGTCACTTCGGCCTATCTTAATCGAGACTAGTCAAGACCGCAGTAGATAATATGGTGAACAAATGTGTGCACAGAGACAGATGCACTCCCTCTTAGGGTGTTACCAGACCACTCGATCGACGGTATCGATCGATGGTAGAATTTATTAGTCGACGTCGATCAATAGTTTCTACCACACAAATCGATCGCTCGTTGATCGACGGCATTGATCGATGTTAGAATGGATTAGTTGACGTTGATCGAGCTGCTTGATTAGCCGCACCGTCCGCTCACCATTATCACCTGCTGCCCGCCTGTGCTCCGCACGCTATCTACCTGGCCTGCGCGTCCTCTTGTTAATCGATCAACGTCGACCGATGCCATCGATCGATTGGTTAGTCGAACGGTATCCGTCGATCAGCCAAAGCTGCCACACCAATCAATCAACGTCGATCGATGGCATCAATCGACGATCGATCGATTGGTATATCCCTTACTTCTCTGTCATAAGCCAATGGGACGGTAATTCGACACGATCGGAGAGAGACCAGGCGCGGCATCGTAAGCTTTTGAAGGCCCAGGGTGTGCGGCACTGAAAAATTATTTATGGAAAAACCTTCAAAAAAGAAACATTACGCAGCCCGACGAGGCATTTCAACATACTACTATGTTTATTACACTATGATACTATACTACGAGTACCTTAACTTGGTCCAGTTCTGCATAAAACGAGTCAAACCACTTCAAAATGTAATTTTTTTTTTAAATTCTACTCAGTAATTCAGAACCATGTACAATATTTACACGAATATGGTCACACGTCCGTCGCGTTCTTTGTAAATCCGCACTCGCGTTAAGGCAGCTAAAAAAACGAATACAATAATCATCAAAAAATTCTTCCACATCGCCGTCATCATCTGAAAATGTGTCCAAGAGACTGGCAGCATTGGCACTTTACTCTGACCGTGGTAGGTAAAAACCAGCTCTTGGATCACGGGAAGTGTCAACCAACCTTTTGGAAATTTCATTAAAAAGTAGATGAGCACTCGAACCCCACTCGAGGGTTTCAACCCAAAACGGCTCGAAAATAAAGTTAAATAATAATAATAATAATATGTGGGGACATTTTCACACACGGCCATCTGACCCCAAACTAGGGAGACCCTGTACTATGGGTGTCAGACAGCTGATATACATACACAAATACATTTTTTTTTGTAAATACATACATACAAGCTTACATTTTGATCGTTTTAATCCCTTGGACGGGTGGTTTAACTAACAAAATAGTATTCAGCGAAAGCTTGCACTGCATTGTATCTCTTAAAATAAAAAAAATAGCAAGTGATAACGTAATATTCGCAAAATGCATGAAACCGATAGTAGTTCCGCGAGTTAGTTACCTACGCGTACGCCGCGTCGACGTCGGTGCCTACCTAACTACCTACACTCCGCCCGATCGACTTTAGGTTATTGACTCGCTCAGCTGATCATGTTCACGTAAACAAATTTAACGATTCCAAACTGTCCTTCATACTTTTACGAGCTTAGGACCGTCATAATTGCTTTGTGCCTAGGTTTCGAGACATACCTAATAAAATTAAAAAAATATGCTAAAGCGGTACATGTAAAATAAGTCTTTACAGGCCTGCTAGTTATGGCGTATTTAACAATGTGGAATCATTTACAATGATTTTAAAAAGGAAAAAGTTCTAATAACAGGATTTAAAAAAGTTCTGTTACATACCTAAATCACCTTTGATTTATTTAACTTTCAAGGACACTTCGCAATACATAATAATTGTTCATAAAAATGTGTAGGTAATCAAAATTATTTACAACGATTAAAAAAAGAGTTCTGTTACAAACTAATAATTCATAAATTCTGAATCATCACTAAAGGGTTACACTTCACGATAGCGTAATAATTATTCGCTGTACAGACGACGAGCCGCTTGCGCATCAAAACCCGCGATCGCGTAGAATTACACCATAGCAACTCCAGGTTGGAGTACGCGTAATTATTACGAGACGCCATTACGTTCGCGCAACAAGGATATTTTTTAACAACGGCACACCGATGACGTCTTAGAGAAACTGAATTGTTTACATGACGTGGTCCTGCGCTGCCCTTAGCGCGCGGGGTGCGCGGGGCGCGCGCTTTTTGCATTGCCAATCAAATGGGGTTTGGGGGCGGGGATTGGTCTAGGATTGGCTAATTTTTGTGAGTCCACGTTGACTGCGCTTACGCGACATTGTTGTTAGTATCGAATGGTGCCTACTAATGGCCCGCATTATTTTTACACGCATGCGAGAATTAATTCGAGTTTACAAAAAAAAATTATATTATTTTTTAATTTTATCTTTACAAATCAATAGTGTTTCATGCACCGGATCGACCCTCCACGGGATTAAAACGATCAAAAAGTAACCGTGTATATAGATAAACAACACCCAGACACAAGGCAAACACAACTGCTCATCACACAAATGTTTACCCTGGGCGGGAATCGAACCCGCAACACGCTGCGCAGCAGTCGATCGTTCAGCCACTGCGCCAACCGTGTCGTTATAACTTGGGATACTATACTTTCGCTGTTTGAGGTTTTCTGCAGTTGCAACACCAGCACAGCACGATGAACTAGGAAGCTGGGATGGGGGATCCTTTTTGTTTTTTTTTTTTATAATAAAACGTTGCTCCACACTAGGACTTCTCCTGTGTCGTGGGTGCGTTTACAAACATATAAACTCACATACACAAACAGCCAGACCCGGAACAACTATCTGTAGGCCACACAAATATATAGAATAATATGGTGTGGATGTATAGTATATTTTTGAAAGTTTTGTGATTTTAGATATATATTGCTGATTAATTCTGTCTCTATTCTAGTCATACGATTTGGATGTACAGACGTCACAACATCAAGCTACCCCAATCTGTCAAATTTCTTTGATAGTTTTTCAACTATATCACAAAAGAATAAGGTTCATGTTCAATTGGGAAAATTTGACAGTTTGGGATAGCTTAATGTGTACGTCTGTACGTTGAACTGTTACAGCTGAATAGTAATATACAACATTTGGCAAATATCAGACGTTTTTAATTAATTGAATTATTGTTGTATTGTGATGTGGTTCATTTTTGCAGAACAAAGTTATTCTCTATTGCAACGAAACATGTCATTCTTTCGTTCGTTGGTATAAAAGACACTGTTTTTTTTCTTATTTTCTTTTCAGAACATCAAAAACGTTTTTGCAAGAAAGTGCTACTGGCAAGCCGATCATTTAGTAAGATGACCGCGTGTGGCCTGTTCTATGTCGACGCATCGCTGCCAATACGTTTGATGGAACTTATTCGATATTACGCTATAATGCATCTACAATTTTATTTTCTTTGATTTAGTTTCAAGAACTACACGTAGAAGTTTACGTCTTGGAATAAGTACCTACTTAATTATCAGACGCACCTAAATAGGCAATATTTTGACTGCAATTTGTAGCTTTAACGTTTCCGAGTATAATCATTATCATTTCGTTAATTCCACGAGACAAGGCCGCGGTAGACCATAGGACTTGGAGGGGCTTCCTTAAGAATAGGTAACACGTAGTCCAAAGTCCAGATCAATGGAAGGAATACAGGGAGGCCTTTACCCTGCAGTGGAGCAGCATGGGCAATATAGTCTAATGATAGCCCACCGGTAACGGGAACAGTATCCAAGTTACCGGACAGAGCTCCAGAGAGAAAAACCTCCTAATAATATTACTAGATCCAATCCAACTAAAAAAGTATGATGGCTAATTTTGATGCTGGAATTTGACTTTATTGTCAGACAGATCTCTAACACATAATATAATGCGGCCCACTTACAACTTTAATCGCTGAGTTATCATAAATTCATCTATTTATCGGTAACTCTGAATCATTATTAATTTACGTTCATAAATTGACGCTGGTTTTTAGAAATTCTGTTGGAATAGTAAACATGATGAATTAATATAATAGAAGCTGTCCTACTAACTCATTCCCTACATACAAAAAGCTTTTTACAAAAAAGACAACCGCCTTCAAAAACTAAAAAGTGAAAAATAACTTTAGCACAGAACACACATTGACTTTAGTTTCGAAATTCAGTGGCTTTGTTCTGTTTGTTGTTTTGTATTGCCACCGACTTCCATGTGATATGGGACCACCCCAGAAGCATACCCTATCCATAAAAAAAAGAATTTTCAAAATCGGTTTACGTTTGCCGGAGAAATCGCGTAACAAATAGCGCACATACTTTATGCAAATTTAATACTTATACGGTTTTCTCATGGATGCCATGCCAAGAATCATCAAAATCGGTAAAAAAAAAAATACAGACGAATTGATAACCTCCTCCTTTTTTGAAGTCGGTTGAAAAAAGACGTTTGGTTACAGGTGCCAAAGAAAACTTTTGTTACTGCACTCATAATTTCTCTTTAAAATACCAAGTTGCTGTGGGCATAATTCACCTTGGTAACACTTTTCTAAAATAAATTAATATCGTTAATGTATCTAAATCCATTCTTTTCCTGTATTGAATTAATAAATAACGACATTAATGGATTGTAGAAAAGAGTTACTTTACTCAATCATTAGCCCAACACACACTATGCTGACACAGTATTATTTCTTCCTCAAGTGAACAATCAATAGAAGATTGCTAAAAATAATGTCCCGAGTACAAAAAATATATCCAGAGGTCTCATTCAAAATATTACTAAATAATCGACTGGATAAAGATGTACAAAAAATGGTGTATTCATATAATTTCGCACTCAATCTGTTCTTGACTTCCAAATACTGTGTACGAAATAATTTTATTTATCCAAGTGGTACAATATGCCGCGTGTTTGCGCTCTTCTATATAATGTGTATGAATGTGTTGCTTTCTTATCAAATATTTTGTACTTATGTCACGTTTGTTAATCCGAATAACTTTGAAAACAGACTGTTCATAGTCTTAGTAGTTTTCAATTACATCTCCACTTCGATTGGATTCATGATAATGTTCATTCTGGACTCTGTGCACAAGTACAACAACGTGTTATTTATTTTAAAACTCCAAGCTATACTCAGGAGCATCGATTTTAATAAGAATTTTCAGAGTTATATTATTGGGAACTGGATTTCAACAACGACAACTGCCTGTATAAATGTCTTTGTAATAGTTATGTTTTATGTTACTTTTGATATGTGTAATATCCGTTTAATCATCGACCTGATTTGTGACGTAATTTGGATCGCATTTGACAACAATTTGGTTATAGCTATTAGATTTATAGTATTGTTGAAAAACTATCTCGATAATTGTATTGAAGAAATGCTGATGATTAATGAAGAACAGGAAGATGATGGACATAGTTTCAAATTGCTTGAGATATACCAAAATATTTTGAAAGCTTACACTCTATACAAGAAAATATTCCATGTATTGGTAAGTTTACGTTTACGGTTAAGTTTCGAACTGTACGGATAGGAATGTGCGGCCGTGAAGAATATGGATGAAAAAAGATGGCATGAAGCGAGATGAGAATGTTGAAATAGATGAGTGGAGTGACCAGAATGGATAAGGTGAGAAATGAATATATTAGAGGAAGTTTGAAAGTGGCACCAGTGACAGAAAAGTTGAAAGGGAATTGTTTGTCTTGGTATGGGCATGTGAAGAGAAGAGTTGTGAATATTAATTTGGATGGAGAGGGAGAGGAAAGCCAAAGAAAAGATGGATGCATTGTGTAAAGAATGATATGAATGAAAAGGAAGTTAGTGAAAGTATGACGTTGGACAGGACGGAATGGAAGAAGAAAACATGTTGCACCGACCACAAGTAACATGGGATAAGGGCAGGACTTACAGGGGTACTTACCCGAGGAGCTCGTGACCTCATAGAAGCCGTTGAGATCGATCGTATATGATTATACTGCGCTTACCGCGGTCGGTCCGTGAATAATAATAAATAAAATTTATTTCTCTCTCCACAAAAGTTAGGTTATTAATACCTTAGGACTATACAATAAGATAATGCAAACAAAAGCACCTTTGCGAGAGACTGGAGTCCGTACTAGAGAAGCCCTGTGTTACGGATCTCCAGGCTCCCACCCCATTGTGTGTGTAGTTTGGGACTGTGAGGTCAATTTGGTGGGTAAGCGAGAGTGAGTTCATGATGTTGTGTGTAGTGAGTGTATGTGTGTGTGTGTTTGTGTTTGGATGTGTGTGTGTATGCGCACTGGTTACGCCAGAGTTAAGCGATCAGGAAGGGATGAGAAATAGTTGTTCAGTGCTATCGTGCTGTTCGTCCTCTGTGCCCCGGAAAGCAGGTAAAGCCGTTGGTCCCGGCTGTAATTTGTAAACCTTTGACAGTCGGTATAGGTAGCCAGAAGCCATAAAATCTGGCAACCGGTTCTACCAAGGAGTTATCGTGTTACCCATTAACTGGGTTGTGGAGTTCAGATAGGGTACATGTAAAATATGGGTATTTAGTTAGACTGGAAGCTTGCCTGTCATTATTTGTTGATACTGCAGTTAACCATTTACAGCAGTTTACGTGAGTTTGGTTTTTCTCACATTCATTTTTGTTAGTAATTTGATCGTCGTCACAAGAGGCTGTCAAAGATATATAAATGATGGCCGGGACCAACGGCTTTAACGTATTGGTATGAAATGGATGGTTACCCATCCACGGACCAACCGTGGCAAGTAGTAATCAAAATAAAAGTTTATTGATACAGGTCCTTACAATAATCTATTTATAGTTCTCAATGATTATTGAGTAGCTCGTGGCTAAGTTAAAGACATATAGATGGATCGGTCACAGGTTCTGTGGATGAGTGACCATCCCTTCCATACCGAGTTTCCTCCGTACCTCGGAAAGCACGTTAAGCCGTTGGTCCCGGCTGTCATTTGTAGAACTTTGGCAGTCGTTATGTCGTTATAGGTAGTAGAAAGCCAAAAAGTCTGCCAACCAGTCTTACCAAAGGGTATCTTGTTACCCAGTAATTGGGTTATCGAGGTCATATAGGCAGTCGCTCCATGTAAGACACTGGTACTCAGCTGCATCCGGTTAGACTGGAAGCCTACCCCAATATACCTAGTCTTGCCATAAATATTGTCACGAAGAAAAATAATTTTTTTTTATTGTAAATAATATTTATTACTTTTACAGTGTGTTAGTTAATTTGTAGTTTTTACATTTTCGAAATGTCGCTTAGTTATTTTACTATTAATTTTAACAAAAAAACAAAAAACAAAAACAACAATTGTTCACAAACTTGAATTCATATTAATCTTGAATCAATTAATCTGCATATGAAGATATGCAGTGTCGTAAATATTATTGCGATAGTTAAGTGATTTTAAAAACTTTTTATGTATTCTTTCTATCCTATTTATATGTATGTTAAAACATGGGCTCCATACAGCAACAGAAGTCTAGAATAGAGCGGACAAATGAATAGTAAAGAATTTTTAGAGTTATAACATTTTTAAAAGGTTTACTAATCCGCAAAATAAATCCTAGGCTGCGAAATGCGGAGCTAACTATGTGGTCTATATGATGGGTAAATGTTAATTTAGAGTCCATAACGAGACCTAAGTCTCTGATGGTGGAAATTCTTTTAAGAATTAAACCATTTATGGCGTAGTTGAGATTTAATGGGTTAGTTTTCCGTGTATATGACATAACGAAACTTTTATCTATGTTAAGATAGAGTTGATTTGTTGTACAGTAGTTATGCAAATTTATTAAATCACTTTGTAATTTAGAGCAATCTCGAACGGATTTAACCACTCGGAATATTTTCGTATCATCAGCGTAAAGTAAGTGATTACTGTGGTTAAATATGGTTCCTATGTCATTAATGTAGATGCTAAAAAGCAAGGGTCCCATATGGGAACCTTGGGGGACTCCGTAGGGAACAGGGAGGAATTGAGAAGAGTAACCTTTAACACAGACTGCCTGACTTCAGTTTTTTATATAGGATTGGATCCATCTTTGTAAGTCGCCGTGCATACCGGCCTTCGCTAGTTTTTCAATTAGCATAATGTCATGATTAATTTTGTCGAACGCCTTCGAAAAACAGGTGTACACGACATCTACCTGTAGATTCTTATCCATAGCATTCACTAGAAATTCTGAGAAATTTAACATGTTACTATCTACACTGGGATGTTTAAAGAAACCGTGCTGCTGCTGAGAGATGTGATTACGAAAAGCGAATGAGATTTGAGATGTTACTGAATTTTTCCTAGAACACACAATTTAGATATCGGTCTGTATTCAGTTACAAGATCTTTTCTATTGTTTTTGGGTATTGGGGTTATAATTGACTTTTTCCATTTACTAGGAAACACTCCAGTTTCAATAGACGTGCGAAATATTAAGGTTATTGGTCTTGCAAGTACCTCAGCGCACCTGGATATGAAAACTGGATGAGGGTCATCGGATCCAGCACCTTTTTTAATTCATTGAGTACTAGTTCAAAAGTAACATTTATTGCGCCTATGTCTACAGTAGAAGATGTGTTGTAACTCAGTTTTTGTTTCGTCCACATCTCAAACCTACCCTGTTTGAGATGTGGACGAAACAAAAACTGAGTTGAAGTACTTATTAAAAGCATCACAAATCTCCTCGCCAGTAGAGAGTATTTTACCGTTGTACATAATCCTTTCAGGGATGATATTAGATGCACTTTTTGATTTGACAAATGACCAAAAAGAATTAGGATCTTTTTTTATATTATCTTCAGAATACTTAAGGAAATTTTAGTAACAGTCTTCAGACATTTTTTTAAATCTGCTCCGTAATAACGAGAACGTGTGGTAGTCGTGAAGGTTACCATATGTTTTCCATTTATGGTGAAACTTGCATTTTTCCTTGGATAACTTAATGTGCGGTTTTGTGTACCAAGGTGGATATTTTTGTCTAGAATTTAGATTGCAGGTTGGCACATTCGTCCAAAATATTTTGGAGGACACTATAGAAGTAGTATCATGGAATCTACATGGTTCATACTAGAAAAAATATTCTCCCAATCCACGGACGCAAGGGCATTTTTAATTGAGTCATAGTTTGCTTTATAATATTGCCTTTTCATTATAGATGGGAGCTTGAGGGCGGGACAAAAGCTTAATTTTAAGTCAATTTCTAATGAGTTGTGATGCAAATCTTGTGGTACAAATGGGTGTTTGCACAGTGAGATAAGGCACAGTTCATTACTAATCTAATATTCTATTATTATGGTTAAATCGATTATTTTATTGCAATAAGGAGGAGAAATTCATGAAATCGGCGGTGAGGCTAGCTAGTTTGTCATTATTAGTGCATATATCCATAGAATTTAAGTCATAATTGCAAGACCAATAAGCGTGGGATATATTAAAGTCTCCTAGTACAAGAAATTAATCATTATGGTTACGTAAAATAAACTCACTCTGTCGTAAAAGGATGCTAGCAATGATTCATGGCTAGTACCGTGCGGTATATATGTAGCTATAATGCGTAAGTAATTAGAAGAACTGATATTGTTTTGGCCCGCCGACAAGTGCATGCGCAAAGGCAGAGACACCCATACCTCGTCCGACAGCGGTGACGCGTGCATATATCGCTGCGCCACAGAAAAGATATCTATACAGTATTGTGACTCGGCCCTGTCCTTGAAATAATTACCTACATGCGCGCAGTACCTTAACGTGCGATAGGGTTGTCCCGCGTATAGTGTTTTAATTTCTTCCTAGTGTGTGTTCTAGTTTTGTGATTATAAATTTGTAGTGTTTTATTTTCCTTTTAGTTTTGTGATTGTAAATATAGGTATATAATATTTTTCATTTAATTTAAAAAAAATGAAATAGATAAATGAAATGGGAAGTGTTCAATAAAAATGCATGTTATGTTTTTGATTACAAGTTTAGTAAAAAAACCACCCTTATTTTGAGACTGAAAGATATTTGCGCCTCAGTCGCAGCCATTAAAGGCGTCTCAAAAAAATATTTCCCTTTATTCTTCCTCCTTACAAACTTCAACACCTACTTCTTACTTAACCTAAATGCAAAACACAGCTGACAAAACCTCTAACTACCGGGTACACTACATAAATACGAAAAACTTTATTCCGAAAGTCAGAAATACGAATTTCAAAATACCGATTTTCATAATTCCGAATAGTTCAAAATTCCTAATATGGCAACTCCGATTTATCATTCATCCTATTTTTATAACACTAAAATTTCAAAATTCCGAACGATTATAATTACTATTCTCAAAATACCGAGTTTCAAAAGATCGAATAACAAAAAGTCCGACATAATGAAAATTCCGAACATGAAAAATACGAATACCGATTATTAAAATTCCGATTATTAAATTTCCGATTATCTTTATCGTTATCGTGCAATCGTTTATCGTGCAAGCAAGCATGCAGCATGCAAGCAAGCATGCAGCGTGCAAGCAAGCATGCAGCATGCAAGCAAGCAAGCATGCATCATGCAAGCGAGCATGCACCATGCAGCAGGCATGGTTTCTGTCACGGCTACGGCGTTGCGGGGCTCCGGCGGTACCACGCGAGCTTATCGTCGCAGATGGTATTCACGCTCACCACCGCAGCTTCGGCCTCAGCCGCGGCGGCGGGCGTTAAAACCACCTGCTCCTCAGCTCGCTGGCCGCCTCGCCCCTCCGCGCCTACGCGAATTTAAATTACACTCTAGGGGTGGGGCAGACAAGACTACGTGGAGTCGGTTTCACAGCAATTCGTTTCTGTCATAAATTTTTGTAGCACAACATATTGACTGTTTAAGATTATTTTTGTTATTGTCTTTCTTTTTATACCTATATATTTTTGTTGACATAAATTCCATAGAAAAATACAACGAATAAACGATATTTGTTAAAAAGTAATTCTACTGTTTGATAAGTTTGTTGAACAAAAAAATGTGATTAAAAATTCTTTGAATTGTGTTTCTGTGAAATATGTTTCATTCAAGTAAATAGTCTTTGAAACAATAATAGTCGAAATAAAAATACAAGAATCAAATATTATATGAAACTTTTTCTGGGAAACGAAATTCTATGAAATTTCTGTCTGCGAAACAAGGGGACACCATTTTGAATATATATGCGTAGCTGAATTGAATCAGAATCCTAATTTTAACAGTTTATTCGAAATATTAAAAATCGGAATTTCGTTTTTCGGACCGAGAACTCATCGAGCATTTGATTCTTCGAACATATGAAAATCAGAAAACAAACAAATCGGATTTACGACATTCGGTAAAATAACTTTCGTGATTTTAAATATAATAGAGATTATTATTTTTAGGTATTATGAAATTCGGACTTTTAAAAATCGGAATATCGAAATTCGGAATAAAATATTTTGGAATATTTGGGTGTTCCCCTAACTACCGACTAGAAAATCTTACTTAAAAAGTAAATAATAATGTAAATCTTACTAAATAGGTAGATACAGAGTCCAGCACAAGCTGGAGCAACAATCTGTCAAATTTCTTTGATAGATTTTCAATTTTATTACAAAAGCGTAAGGTTCATATTCAATTGGGGAAATTTGTAAATTTTTAATGGCCTGATGTGCTGGCGTAAATGGAGGAGTAAATGATGGTGGAGTAAATGATAGGTACAGAACCTATCATTTACTCTCATAATCATTTTATAATGATATTTTGTTTAATTCAATAATATATGTAAGTAGCTAGTACATAAGTAGGTAGATAGATAGCCTAGCCTAAGAAACTACCTAGGTAGGTACTTACCAGTACCCCTAGCACGAATATTTGTAGGTTTCGTATCGCAAACGTATCGAGTTCTCGATACGATAACGGAGTACAACGAAAGTAGGAAGCACGAAACACTTTCGAAATAGTATCGAGAGCTCGATACGATAACGTTGGTGACGTCATACTAACGTAAGTAAAGATGGGCAAAATAGAACGAATGATCTTAAATTGAATGAATGTTTCGTACAGAAACTGGATAATTTAGTGATTTTAGGGCTTTTAAAAACTTTAATACTGTTCAATTTATGACGCAATACGAAGAAACTGCAGAAAAAGTTAATATTGAGTTAGATCAATGGTATAATGATTTAACTTATTACTAAAACGTTGTGTTTGGTTTCACTGTATTCCTAAACGAACGACGGGTGCTCGAAGCTCATTCAAGGTCCACTTTGTTTTAAAGTGAACTTGTGTTTTGTTGTGATTTTGGTGAAAATTTTGAAACTATTTTATTGTGTTAAAATGAGAACCAGCCACCCGCAGTACACCATTATGATAGAATTTATGGAAAAGAAAGTGTATTACATTTAAGATTTTATTGTCTTAAGCAATGTTGATTTTAATAGTGTTTCAATGGGATATTTGGACTATGTTTTTGTAAAGTTTAAAAGAGCTAAAGTTTATTTGTATACTCAAGTCAAATAAAGAATTAGGCTAGTCATGTGAAATAGGTATGTAAAAACAAAGTATTGTCAATTATGTCAGTATAAAATAGAAAGATAACATACTTACTATTATTATAATCAATCGCGCTGCAAGATAATAGTACAATGCACCACGTCGTGGGGTGCTTCTTCTGAACATTTTCTAACAAAATATATCCACACAATCACTTAAATTATAATTTTATACTTAAAATGAACTCCGACGAAAGTTTTCTCACTGTCAAATTTACAGTGAATAAACATTCGTGAAACTCGCAAGCCAGCCTTCGACAATTACGATACTATCCGTCATTTTATGCCTTCGTGCTAGCTATCTTCATACAAACGGCTCAAGTTACCTTACGAATTCGATACGATGACGATACGAAACTTACATGTATTTGTTCGTGCTCTTAAAATTAGTTTAATTTACGGACACCAGAGGCGCTGTTCAAGTTTCCATACTAAATGCTTACGTTGGCGATACGAATGTTTTTTCGATAGTGATTCGTGCTAGGGGTACAGTTCGTTTTAACGCGATACGCTCGCGTTAAAACGAACGAAGGTAGGTCGCTTTTTCACCCTATCCACTTATTTGTTTATCCTCCGTCGCGATCGCTGCCGGTCGGTTGGTAATTACGGTCACAGCGGTATAATTCGTATCGGCTATCAACATATTCACTACTGTTAAAGTTATCATCAAGCCAGGTCTTTATGATACATATGACATCAAAATTGTTACGCAGAACTTCGGAAATAAATATGTGTGATTTAGTGCGTAATCCCCTCACGTTTTGATAATAAATGGACAAGTTATTGTTAGTTTTTTACAGTAAAGTACTACACGTAATATCATAGTAGGTATTAAAGTAAGTCAGTAGTAGTATAGTCATTTTATATTAACTAAGTCAGTATCACTACACACACACATGATTTTGGCCGTATCATTTTTACGCAGTAAGATTTTACACTCTGACAACCATACATACTTATAGTCATTTTCTTTCGCAAGAAGACGGGCTTGCTTATATACTTAATTGTTTATTTTGTGAAGTTAAGTGATCGTTTATGAAAATGGGTTTCGCCGGACCGTCCAATCCAGCATCAGCTGTTGTCATACCTCGTCGCGCGCGGACAGCCAACATATCACTTTTACGTTTCCTTTGAGTGAACTTGATGATGATATTCGGGATGGGTGTAACATCGGAAGCTGACTCACCGGATAATGCCCACGTTGCACTCTGTCGACTAATTGGGAAGCTTCCTTAGAGCTTTGAGCATAAATACGGTCATTTTGTTTGTTAAAATGTTGCTCAATTGTAAAGATTTTCTCATCCGTAAACAAAATTTTTCTGTGACCTCCCTTTGCGTACCGCTTCACTAGTTGTTTTGATTTTACCACCCTATTCTTTTTTAAATTATCAGTTAAAAAATGACCAGTGCGTCTCTTATGGGCAGCAAGTCCTAAGTCATCTTTTAAAATACGCGACATGGTTCTGGGTGCTATCTTCATCTCCCGAGATAATCTTTTGCTTTCGGACAGGATTTGATAGAATTCTTTTCCTTACTGCTTTGATCACCTTTTTCATACGAACACTACGTGGACGGCCAGATCTTTTTCTGTCACAAACAGAGGAGGTCTCATTGTACCTATTAATAGCCCGGTATACAAACATTTGACTAATACCAACTTTGTATAATGCAATCACAGCGATTCGGTTCTCCTTCTCACCCCACTCCATTTTAATATCGCAAAATATTGTACAATGTATTGGCTCCAAAATTAGAAAACTCAATGAACAATCGTATAAAAATTACATATTCCAAATTCAAATGTAAAATCTTTCTTATTTTTAATTGTAACAGTATTTATGGCCAGACTAAGTAGCTAGGAAAAGGCTAGGCAGATGAGTTCTCAATGATTTAAGGCGTACAAGAAATGAAAACCTGTCTCCTAAACTAGATATATCTGTGATTTAGGACTCAGTGTTGTACTGCTACTTGGAACACTATACACCCTAATAAATTAGGAGATGTTCGGCTGATATTATACAATAAAAACATTGTAGTTATAACAAGAGAAATAAATAATTGAAAAAAAAAAAACAAATAATAAAAAGCAACCTACCTATTTTAATGATCTGAGTGGTGTTATTCGCAAAAAGGTACGATGGGGTTGACATATCCTCACTTCAGATAAAAATCCCAAATTAAAACTAGATTAAAAAACAAAACAAAATGACTATGAGGTTGTTTCGGTGTGTGTGACTGGAACAGTGTGTTTTGTTTGTGTAGTGCGAGTGTATGTGTGACTTGTAAATGTGTGTGTTGCAAGTGTAACTTTACCGTCTCGATCGGCCGATCTGTTCGGATTTTACTTAGCCACTAGATCGTCAGACAGTTAGCTTACGTTACTTGACAAATTGCCACATTGATTCTTTGGTGGAGAAACCATCGGTTTTTTTAAATATATTTTTTCCATAGATCTTGTATCACACATTAGCCGCATTTCAACGTTCTCTAAGCAATGTCAACGAAATTGTTTACAATGTGCTGAAAATAACCACAATAGGAAACCATGTAAGTTCGAAAATATCCTTTTTTTAATGTATTTTATGAATCCATTTAGATTTTAAAATTTCATGATTTCGAGTTTCCAGGCTTTGCTTCGCACTTCTGCGATAATACTGTGGCTAATAAAGGATATAGTGCTAGTGATCATACATAGCATATACTGTGAGAAGTTTTACATATCTGTTGAGGAAGCTAAAATTGCGTGCATACAGCTGATGAAGAACTGTTCAGGTAAGAAATCAGACTTACTATAAAGCATAGCGCATCAGGAGATAAAGTGAAAGAGGACTCGCTAATTTTGTTAAAGAAGCTATATCATAACTGTCGTGATGGCCCAGTGATTTAGACCGGCCATACACGGGCAGCTCGAAGCAGATCTGCTGTTTTAAGCTACGACTGCAAAGTGAACTACAGTCTTCTATTTACATACACCACTCGAACAGTTGTGACAATGTTAAGAAAGTAATAAGTAGAAAAGTAAACAAAAGATCCTCCAGAAAAAAATACTTAATAATGGTTAAAAATTAAAAGTAGCTATTGTGTTTAGCAAGGGTTTGTAATGAAGTTATGACTATGAGAATTAAATGTGGTGATGTATATATTTGTATGAGCGAGAGTGTAATGGTGAATTTGAGTGAGTGAGAGTGTGAGGTTGTGTGAGACAGAGTTAGATAATATTACTTACTACTACTACTACAAAACTATCTAATAATTATAAAAAAATCTTCTAATTATGGTATCTTTTTTTGGCAGATAATCAAAAACATCTTTGTAAGAGCGTGTTACGGGAAAATCGTACGTTTAGTAAGATGTCCGCGTGTGGCCTGTTCTATGTAGACGCTATGCTGCCGGCGAGTTTGGTGGGAATTATCGGCCATTACGTTATTATAGAGCTGCAATTCTATTTTCTGTAAATGACTATTTTTTCAAGCTGTCTTGGGTTGAAACCCACGGGTAGTGCCCAAGTGCCAGTTTCTTTTTTAAGGAAATGTCCAAACAGTTGGTTGTCGCTTTCCGTGATCCAAAGGCTAGTTTTTATCATGGCCAGAGGCTTAGTAATACCGCCAATCTCTTGGGCACTTTGCAGATGACGTCTTTGTTTTTTACTTGAATAGTTTTACTTATACAAAGTTTGTAATCTGTACATTAAATTAATTTAAGGAATACTTATTATTTTTGTTACCATCGTGTTGTCTGTACGCAAAATATGCGCTGAGATGTGGAGTTGCGGACACCAGTCCGTTATATGATACCATGCTCGTACCATACCATTGCGTTATGTCAAAATTCAGTTCCACACAGTAAATACAAGACGACACAATTAGGTACACAAGAAGTACAGTATTACTAAACTTCAGTGGTTATATTCATTATTGATATTGTTACGTAGGTCGCCATGCTAGCGCCATCTATTGTCAAGCAGAAGAAATACGTCACACGCTGGCGCCATCTGTTATCGAATAGCAGATCTACAGTTCTGGAATCTTCGAGACGTTTAAGTTTCGTTTTGCAACGTTCTCAATCAGTCCCTTATTTGCTAGAAAGTTCGCGTATATGACCTAAGCCATATATAAATAGCGGACTGCAATGCGGTGGACTGAGTTAGTTTTTGGAACCGAACGGAAAACTGCGACTATTGCGAATACTGCGATCTAAGTGATTAACAACTGATTCTTTTAAGTGATTGATTATTGAGTTTGTTATTTTTTTTTAATAAATTATTTGTGTTTTGTTGGTGTGAATTGGTGTTCATTATTTATCCCGAACCCCAGCTCGTAACAATATCAAGATGACCAAAATGATAATAATAAATATCATCGATTCGATACGAATATTTGTTTGCGCTGCTCGATACGAATATTTTATTCACGTGTTGCGCGGCTATAACCGTTGCCCGGTTTACGTTGCTATGAGTTCACAACCGCTCAAAGTCAACGAGGTCTTGGCATTTATCAACCATGCCATCGACTACATGGACGGGGTCAGCATCTTGCAGATCTGCAAGTCCAGCTTCAACGAGGAGGAGGATGGCTGTTCCAATCGCTCGGCAAAGTCGAGCAGATGCAGTCCCGCCGGAGGGATGGTGGCCAGAAGTGTGTGCAGGACATCATCACATTGATGAAGAGCACCGACCCGGACGACGTGCCCGCTTTTGTGGCGAGGGAGCTACATAAGTTGCCCCCAGTCACGTGACCACGTCGACGTCACCAGGTTGCTGAAGGACATTAGATCTCTGAAGGTGAGCCTGGCCGCGGTACAATCCAAGTTGGAGGTGTCGAATAACACCATTGGTGAACTACGTTCTGAAGTAGAGTTGTTGCAGATCGCTATTAAGGTAAATAGGTCGCCTGATGCCTCCAACGTGGGCACACGTCACGCAGCGGGAAATGCCAGCATCGGTAGTTTTGAGTCGGCGAGCTCCACTGCGTCGCCCGCCGCTGAAACTGCAGGCGTTGCAAAATGCGCCGCCGCCGCCGAGGCCGTGACTTGTGTAGGTGCGTCGACCCCTAAACGTGCCTACGCTGATATGACCGCCACGCACAAACCTGTGTCGCAGACAAGGAAGGGGGATAAGAAGAGCTCTTGTGAACCTGCCGACAAGGGTTCGAAACAGCAAGGCCCAACGGGCCCGTGTGACAAGGATGGCTTTGTGAAGGTGGAGTAGAAGAAGAAGAAGCCTCCTAGTCCAATACGGCTTCCGCCGAAATCGATCAACTGGGGATCTACTAGCGTATGCCATTCACATCTGGAGTGAGGCCATCGAGAAGCATGGAGAGGCACTAGCGGTCTCCCTTGACATCTCAAAGGCCTTCGACAGGGTCTGGCACGATAGCCTTATTAATAAGCTTCCTTCCTTCGGTCTGCCCGCCGGATTGTGTGATTGGATTGCAGATTTCCTGAGGGATCGGTCTATTCGAGTGGTCATAGATGGCTGCTCGTCCGGACTGCTGGATATTAATGCCGGGGTTCCTCAGGGGTCGGTGCTCTCGGCAACATTGTTCCTGCTGCATATTAATGATCTGCTAAAACCCGGTACCTTTGGGTATGCAGACGACAGCACTGTAGCTGAGAGATACGTGTCCGACGCACGAGCTGGCGGGTCGCAGATCCGGTCTCTCCGGGAGGCGATGGTTGAGCGCTTGAACTTGTCCTTACAGGCTGTCTCTGAATGGGGCGATGCCAATCTGGTCAAGTTCAATGCTGCTAAGACCCAAGCGTGTCTCTTTTCCGCTAAAAGGAGCCAATTCCACCCAGCTCCACCTTTCCGAGGTATAACCGTGCCGATAACCGACCGACTTGAGCTTCTTGGTGTTACGTTAACATCTACCCTCAATTTTGGCCCATTCATAGAGGCAAAGGCTCAAGTGGCTGCCAAAAAGCTGGGGATCCTAGCAAAGGTGAGACGGTACTTCACGCCGGAACAGCTGCTTAAACTTTATCAAGCGCAAGTTCGATCGTGTATGGAGTACTGCTCTCATCTTTGGGACGGATCTGCCAGGTACCAGCTGGATGCCCTGGAGTCAATTGAAAAACGAGCCAAGAGGATCATTGGCAATGATAGACTCGTCGAGTCTAAGCTCCAAAGTCTTGAGCATCGACGCCGAGTTGCTGGCCTGTCGGTTTTCTATCGGTTGCATTTTGGGGAGTGTGCGACGGAATTGCATAATTTAATTCCGCCGAGCCCGTTCCATCATCGGACCACAAGACGTACGGCGATGCGCCACCGGTACATGGTGGACATCCCACCCACACGCACTAAACGTTTTGGGAACACATTCATTGTGCGGACTGCTAAGGAGTGGAATTCCCTGCCTGAGTCTGTGTTTCCTGATAGCTACAACCTGGGAGTCTTTAAGTCAAGAGTGAATAGGTTACTTCTAGGCAAGCGTGCTCCATCTTAGACCGCATCATCGCTTCCCATCAGGCGAGATAGTGGTCAAACGCATGCCTATCAATAGATAAAAAAATAAAAAAAAAAATAAGTCAAAATCAGTGTGGAACCGCGCTGGCAGGACCCAATATGCTCCGTCCGGCAACACCTACGACGCAGCTCTATGTGTCCCGGCTGCACCACACCTCGAAAGTTGAGGAGATCGTGGAGTATGTTCGAGCCAAGACCACCTGGACCATAAGGGTCGAGAAGTTGGAGTCGCGCCACAATACGAATTTCAAGTCATTTGTGGTGCGAGTCCCGACGCATTATCTTGAGACCTTCCTCAAAGAAGAGTTTTGGCCGAAGGGTGTCGTGTATCGGCGATTCCGCGGAAGGCTACGCGACACCACGCAGCGCAACACGACGCCGTCTCTTCATGTACAATAGTAAAAAAATATTTTTGTGGGTTTTATTATAAATATGTATGATAGTCTGTAAGGTATATATGTTATGGGTCTTTTGTTGCCCGAAATAAATGATATTATTATTATTCTCATTTATTCATTTTAGTTACATATTTTATAATGTTTTTAAATAATAGTAAAAAATAAAAACATTTAAAAATATAAAAAATAGTAGCCCACCGGTATCGGGAACAGGGTCCAAGCTACCGGTGGTCAGGGCTCCTGAGAAAGGAATCTCCTGGCTATACGAGCCGTGTCCAGGAGTACCGGCTACAGCCAATGACTCCACGCCGGCTGAGTCCACTTGAGTATACCGAAAGAGTACATCAAACCCGGCATGACCCATCCGTTGAAGGCGCGCACCTTGTTTCCGCCTGATAAAAGACTATTTAATACTTTATTCAGGCGGCCAAAGAAGCGCTTCTTCAACGATTGTTTCATGTCGGCAGCATTGATGCCTAACGCTTCCGACATACCCATGTACTTGTAGGTTATATTATTATTATTATTCTCATTAATTCATTGTATATACATATAAGTTACATTTTTAAATATTAATACAAAAATAAAAACATTTAAAAATACAAAAAATAGTAGCCCACCGGTATCGGGAACAGGGTCCAAGCTACCGGTGGTCAGGGCTCCTGAAAAAGGAATCTCCTGACTATACGCGCCGTGTCCAGGAGTACCGCTTTCTGTATAAAGCCCTTGATCCAGCTGCCCAACGAGAGCCTCCTTAGGTGTTGGTCGAGGCTCTTGGAAATGAGTCCATTGGCCGTAACGACTATCGGCACAATGACTGTTGTATTCACATCCCACATGTCGACAACCTCGCGAGCCAAGTCAAGATACTTAATTTGTTTATCTTTCTCGGTTTTCACGAGGTTCTCGTCATGCGGAACCGCTATATTAACAATCATTGCGCGACGCTCTAATCGATCTATCACCACTGTCAGGTTTATTGGCAACAATAGTCCTGTCAGTGATGATAGATCGATCCCAATACAACGTGATATGGCCATTTTCGAGAACTGGGTCGGCGGTACTTCCGACTCCACAAGCCTGTACTTTAGAGCAAGTTGCTGGTGTATAATCCCAGCTACAAGGTTGTGTCTATGCAAGTAGTCTCCGTTAGCTAGACGAGAGCACCCAGAGATAATGTGTCGGATTGATTCTCCCGGTCGGTGGCATGCCCGACAAATGTCAACCGTGCTGTCCTTCACAATATACCTCCGGTAGTTGTTCGTCATCATAACTTCATCCAAAATCGCACAGACAAAACCTTCGGTTTCCCCAAACAGGTCACCGAAACGCAGCCAGGATACGGACGCCAAGAAATCTACATCAGGCCCATGTAGGGCCCGGTAGAAGCGCCCATGAAGCTCCTTGCTCTGCCACACCTCCTTGCGGTCATTAGTATCTAGTACTACAGATTTGCGCCAGTTCTCGTTCGCTAAGGAGAGCGGGGTGAGGCCCTTGTCCACTGAGGCGACATCTCGATGCATACCCACGTCGGTTTTAAGGAAGTACTCCCTGAGACTGCATACCTCGCGGTTGTGCAGGGACTTAGCATTAAGACAGCCTCGGCCTCCGGCACTTTCGTGGGATATACAGTCTCATTACCGATGACCGTGGGTGATGCATCCGATTTGCGGTCAGTAATGTACGGACCCTCCTATCCAGAGCGTCAAGTTCCGTCTGAGTCCACTTGAGTATGCCGAAAGAGTACATCAAAACCGGCATGACCCATCCGTTGAAGGCGCGCACCTTGTTTCCGCCTAATAAAAGACTATTTAACACTTTATTCAGGCGGCCAAAGAAGCGCTCCTTCAACGATTTATAATTAGTTATTAATCGTTGAAGGAGCGCTTCTTTGGCCGCCTGAAAATATCTCGTTTTTCCGAGCCAAAATCCGGTAGGCGAACATCGGTGTTAGAATAAGGCGTTTTCATTGCTTGCACAGTAGCCAGAAAATTACGGTTCTGTTGCTCCAACAGAAGACGCTATTTTTTTTTTCGTCATTCGTATCGCCCTCGGAGACACAAGCGTCATCGTTAGACTTTTTCTTATTAGCGTCACAGTTATTTACTTACATGTGGGCTGTTTGTGTTGCATCCTACTTCTGATAAGACCGCAGGAGGGCCATCATCAGTATCCATTGTGGTATGGGCACACAGTCAGGGTATCAGTACCAAATAATTTTCTATCTTGTTTAAGAACAGAACTTATTCTAATCTTCCAATAAAACCCTTAGCACGTACGTTACGTTTTACAACCACACAATCAATATTAATGTTATTTGAAACTATTACGTTTGAAGTAATTTATAGCGATTTGTCGCAGATGTGGTACGCTGACGGTTCTTGCTTCCAATTCCTCTTGAAGACGGCGCGCCGCTACCACAGACACGACACTCCGCTAGAGTGACATTAAAACAAACCTCAACACTCTTGACAAACATTTCAACGTCGCGCCGACAGATTTATTAGAGCGTCGCGCAATGATTGTTGAAATACCGGTTAAGCATGACAAGAAACTCCTGAAAGCTGAAAAAAGAAACAAATTAAGTATCTTGACTTAGCTCGCGAGGTCGTCGAAATGTGGGAATCGTGACGGCCAATGGAATTATTTCCAAGAGCCTCGACCAACATCTAAGGAAGCTCTCGTTGGGCAGCTGGATCAAGGGCTTGGTACAGAAAACGGTACTCAATCCAGGACACGGCGCGTATAGTCAGGAGATTCCTCTCTCAGGAGCCTTGACCACCGGTAGCTTGGACCCTGTTCTCGATACCGGTGGGCTACTATTTATTGTATTCTTAAATGATTTCAATTTTACGTCAATATTTAAAAATATAATTCAATATAATATATGTAAAATAAATAAACGTGGAAGTGTTGGGGGTTTTGCCTTGGTTACATTTTGTTGATGCAATTATTCTTAACATCTCCTTCTAAAACTTAACATTTATAAATAAATAAATGTGAATAACAATAATCATTTATTTCGAGCAACAAGACTCACAGTGTAAGTAACAATATACTTATAAACTTCAAAACAGGATGCTGTTGGTGATGCCCCGCACTCTATGGGCCAAGGATGCACACCGCTTTCGCATCACTGAGTAGAAACAGTCCACGCGAGCTTCAGCAATCTTCCCTGATACGCTGCAGTATCGGGGCAACCCCATCAACAGCCTGAATGCGATATTGTATTGGAAGCGAAGGGCGCAATATAATTTTGAGTATAATAAAATTAACCCACAAGCAATAAGCGTAGAAAAACGTGTAGTAAGCACGCTGAATCTGCGGTCAATCATGTTAATTCAGGAAAAATGCTTGATAACAATTGCCCAAAAACTCAGAGCATTCTACATAAAAAACTAAGGTCATGTGAGTATACTTTCCTTAGTAACACTTTCCTAAAATAAATTAATATAGTTAATGTATCTAAATCTATTTTTTTCGTGTATTGAATTAATTTTTATGTATTGTAGAAAAGAGTTACTTAATCATTGGCCCAACACGTATTTTGTCTACACAGTAAATTATTTATTCATCAAGTCAACAAACGATTGAACATTGCTAGAAATAATGACCCGAGTACAAAAAATCTATCCTGAGGTCTTGTTTAAAATATTACCAAATAATCGACTGGATAAAGATGTACAAAAAATTGTGTGTTCATATAATTTCGCACTTTATCCTTTTTCTACTTCAAAATATCCTACTCCATGTACGAAATAATTATATTTTTCCAAGTAGTATAAAACATCGTTTGTTTGCGTTCTTCTGTATAATGTGTATGAATGTGTTGCTTTCTTATCAAATATTTTGGATGTACGTCAAGTTTGTAAATTTTAATAAGTATGAGAGCAGACTGTTCATAGTCTTAGGAGTTTTCAATTATATCTTCACTTCGATTGGGTTCATAATGATGTTCATTCTGGACTCTGTTCATAAAGACAGTAACGTATTACTTATATTAAACATCCAAACTTTACTCAAGAGCATCGATTTTAGTAAAAATATTCATAGTTATGTTGTATGGAATTGGATTTCAACAATAACAACTGCCTGTATAAATATCTTTGTAATAGTTATGTTTTATGTAACTTTTGATACGTGTGATATCCGTTTTATTACCGACCTGGTTTGTGACGTAATTTGGATCGCATTGGATATCAATTTGATTATAGCCATTCGAATTATTGTATTGTTGAAAAAATATCTCGACACTTGTATTGAAGAAATGCTGATGATTAATGAAGAACAGGAAGATGATGGACATAGTCTCAAATTGCTTGGGATATACCAAAATATTTTGAAATCTTACAATCTGTACAAGAAAATATTTCGTGTTTTGGTAAGTTTGTAAAAGCCGTTCATCGATAGGTCATGTTTAAGGTACTTTACGTCGGTACGTATATTGGTGACCATCCATTCCATACCGAGTTCCCTCCATGCTTTGAAAAGCACGTAAAACCATTGGCCTAGAAATTTAACATCGTTATGGGTAGTCAGAAGCCAGAAAGTCTGACAACATGTCTTACCAAAGGGTATCGTGTTACCCAGTCACTGGGTTATGGAGGTCAGATAGGCAGTCGCTCCATGTATTCAACTGTAGTGGGCTAGACTTGAAGCCGACCCCAACATAGATGGAAAATGGTTACGTAGATAATGAATGTTACTAATCCCCTAGTTCTGGAACAATATGAATGTGAAAAAAGTCAAACGCACGTAAACTGCTGTAAATAGTTAACTGAAGTACACACAAGAACCACCACAGGCAGATTACTTGTGCTTGGCATCTTCTTTGATAGAGAAACCATCGGTAAGCTTAATATTTGGTTTCCTATAGATCTTGTACCACACAATAGCCGCATTTCAACGCTCTCTAAGTAATGTCAACGAAATTGTTTACAACGTACTGAAAATAACCGCAATAGGAAACGAAGTAAGTTAAAAAATATGCTTTCTTAAAATGTGTTTTCATTCTATTCGATTTTTAAACTGCATGATTTTGATTTTCAGGCGTTGCTACGCACTATTGCATTAATACTATGGCTAGCAAAGGATAATTTCCTAGTAATCATACATAGCATATACTGTGAGAAGTTTTACATATCTGTTGAGGAAGCTAAGATGGCGTGCATACAACTGATGAAGAAGAGGAACTGTCCAAGTAAGATATCAGACTTACCACGTATAATTGTTCTTTGGAGATGAAGTGGATGAGGAGTCGCTATTTTTGTTAAACAAGTGACATTATATTTATATTGTGATGGGCCAGTGATTAACGCCAGCCATACAGCGGGTAACTCGAAGCAGATCGGCTGCTTCGAGCTGCGACTACATAGTGAACTATACGACTGTATAGTTCACTGTTTTTCAAACAAACATGGAACACTCGAACAGTTGTGACAATGTTATGAAAGTAATAAGTAGAAGATAAAAACACAATCTCTTCCAAAAAAAAATATAATTAATAATTCAAAATACACAGAGTTTGTAACGAAATTATGATTATGTGGAATTAAAAGTGTGGATGGTGGTAGATGTAGGTGTGTATTTGTGTGAACGAGAGTGTAATAGTGAATTTCAGTGAGTGAGAGTGTGAGGTTGTGTGAGTTAGAGTTATGATGAGATTACTACTACCTACTACTTCTACAAACTATTCAATAATTATTATCAAATAATGGTTTCTTTTTTTTTTGCAGAGAATCAAAAACATCTTTGTAAGAATGTGTTACAGGAAAATAGCACATTCAGTAAGATGTCCGCGTGTGGCCTGTTCTATGTAGATGCTGAGCTACCGACGAGTTTGTTGAGAATTATCGGCCATTACGTCATAATTGAGCTGCAATTCTATTTTCTGTAAATAACTATATTTTTGAGCTGTATTATCTTTCCCATTTCCTTTTTACAGCTGGTTGACACCACTTTTGACTCAAAGGCTTTCAGACGTCTTTTTTTTAGTTGAATAGTTTTACATGTACAAAGTGTGTAATCTGAACCTACATTAAACGAATTTAAGGAATGCTTATTATTTTGAATACCATCGCGTTATCTGTACGCAAAATACGCGATAAGACGTGGAGTTGCGGACACCAGCCCATTATACCATACTCGTACCATAGCATCGTGTTATGTAAACAACCGCTATTAAAATAGTAAATACAAGACAACACAATCAGATACGCAAGAAGTACAGTGTAACGAAAATTCATGTCAAGATGACCATAATTATAATAAATGGTGACAGATTGATTAGAGCGTCGCGCAATGATTGTTCACATAGCTGTTCCGCATGACGAGAACCTCGTGAAATCTTAGAAAGAGAAACAAATTAAGTATCTTGACTTGGCTCGTGAAGTTGTCGACACGTGGGATGTGAGTATAGCAGTCATTGTGCCGATAGTCGTAAAGATCAATGGAATTATTTCCAAGAGCCGACCAACATCTGAGGAGGCTCTAGTTGAGCAGCTGGATCAAGGGCTGGATACAGAAAGCGGTACTCTTGGACACGGCGGCGCGTATAGTTAGGAGATTCCTCTCTCAGGAGCCACCGGTAGCCACTATTTTTTTATATTCTTTAAATATTTTTATTTTTATATTAATACTAGCTGACCTGACAGACGTTGTCCTGTCAATTGATTTATCAATTTCCTCACCGCTTAAACCTTCCCTGGACTTCCTCAAATACGTCAAGACCAAAATTAGCCAAATCGGTCTTGCCGTTCTCGAGTTTTAGCGAGACTAACGAACAACGATTCATTTTTATTATATAGATTTAAAAATGTATTGGAATATGTCAATAATAATAATCATTTATGTAGAGCAACAAGATTCATAGTGTAAGTAACAATATACATACAAACTACGTTAGTAATACTCTTACACAAAAACAAACAGTTTATGACATCATTGCTGCAAGGTGACAGGCCCAGCCGAAACCCTGCAGCAGTGATTCACAAACGCACAATCAAGCCTGCTTGCTATTATAGACATGATGCTACTCGTACTGTCCCACACCCTACAGACCAAGGATGCACTCCGCTGCCGCATCACCGAGTAGAAGTAGTCCACGCGAGCTTCAGCGAACATCCCCGATGCGCTGCAGTATCGGGGTAACCCCAACAACACCCTTAATGCGTTATTGTATTGGACGTGAAGGACACCGTATGATTTTGAGTATAATGAACTCACAGACAGCAAGTGTACAAAGACGTACAATGAATACTAAATATTTTATTATATTAATTTTACGAAAACTTACAGCTAGTACATACAACTCCAAGTGCTCCAAAGGCTCTTGAGACTGGTTCTGAAATGATTTGGCTCTAATACACGTTTATAAAACATGGTAAAACACTGGCCCTTAAACAGATATAAACTGCTAACAAATTATAGGTAGGTAAGTAAGTACATGTTTTTCTTACAAAATAAACTTAAAAAGTTACAATAGCAGTATGTTGTTTTATTTCATAATTAAGACTAATGTAATCATTTAACTAACATTAACAGATTTAGAATATAATAATGTTTCTCTTTAGACAATGGTTTTGTTAAACCTTCAGCCAACATTTAACTAGTACCTACATAAATACCTGAAATCATATTGTCTGTTTATTCTGACTATGTCGACGATCGAACTAGTGAGAACAAACGGATCCTTATAACTATGTTAGTAAAATTTTAAATGATTATTACTTAGGACAAGAATGAGCGACTAATGCCTTAGGATTTGGCTACCCACTCTGTCCGACACCATGCTCAGAAACGTGATGGTGCTACCCTTTACCCGAGACCACAGGGAGGCCGTTCTTTTTCGAAGCACCGCCTGGAAACCGTTCCTGCTGTGGTCGGCGAATATTCCGGAGGTACTGCACCGCCATGGGAGCCCCAACAAACCCCTGAACGCGTTGTTATACTGTACGCGAGAGAGTGTTTTGGTGTAATTGCTCCACATGTTGTACGTGTATAACGTTTGGCAATAGTTTTTAAATAGTGTGACTTTAACGTCACGTGAGAATCGCGCAAACCTGCGAGGAAGCATATTACTCCTTACCGACAATGCCCTGCGCTCCCTATCCATCTCCATATCACCATTGAGTTTCTCATTGACCCAGTGACAAACTGACTGATAGGGCGCAACTTGTGGAATTACGTTTAGGTGACGGTACTGTCCTTACATCGGCTCTTACTCCTATTGAGAAAGGAGGTCCACAGGGTTCCATATTAGTTCCGATCCTCTTTATTTTGTATTGTCCAGACATGGTTAAGTGCCTACAGAGATGCAAGTACCATATATACGCCGATGATGTCCAAGTTTATATATCCTTTAGACCAGATGAATACGAAAGGAGCTATTAAGGATCTCAACGATGACCTAAATATGATTGCGGCCTGTTCTGAAGAGAACTGCCTAGCACTTAACCCAACAAAGTCTAAATATATGGTATATGGCACTAGGCAGCAGCTGAGTAGACTTCCTGTAACTCTTGATTTGGAGTTAATGAGTAAACCAATAGACAGAGTGTATGAAGCACGAAACCGTGGACTCATTATGGACAGTGACCTTCGTTTTGAGAAATATGTGGCCGACTCAGTGCGACACTGTTTTTAACGACTAAAAGTTCTATACAGCATGAGACCCTTCCTATCCGAAACACTACGGGAGCAACTGGTCGAATCTCTTGTTTTGTCCAAGTTAAATTACTCAGACACAGTATACGGCCCGAAGATACTAGCTCGTACTCATCGGTTCATTCAAAGGGTTCAAAACGCCAAAATGCCTGTGCTCGTTTTTGTTATAAAATTCCTCCCAGAAGTCGTGTAACGCCATTTCTCAACAAACACTATTCGCTCAAAATGAAGTCAAGACGAAAGCTACACCTGGCCTGCCTTTTATTCGATGTAATTAAGTATCAAAAACCTAAGCTCAGCTGGATTGATAGTAGACGAGAATGCGAGAGAAGGTAATGTTCGCAACAACTGTCAACACAGTCACATAGTACAGCCGCTTTTAGAGGCAGCTTCCGGTATGCGGCATTCAAAGTGTGAAATAACCTGCCCCCACCATTTAGATCAGTCACCACGATCGGCACATTCAGATATCGCTTACGGCAGTAGTTGATAGAAGCGCAACGGGAACTGAATATGGTGAATTTGAATGTCTTAATTATATGAGATACCTACTTGCCGACCCGACAGCCGCTGTCTTGTTCCTACCTACTTACTTACCTACCTACCTACTTATCCTACCACCCTACTTTCCTACTTACCTACCTACCAACCTACCAACCCCACCAAGCCACCTACCTAACTGGACTTCCCACAAATAGATTAACACCAAAATTAGCCAAATCGGATCAGCCGTTCTCTAGTTGTAGCGAGACTAACGAAAAGCAATTCTTATTTCTATAGATTATAACCTACACTGATAACCCCAGTATAACCACCGCAGCCGACGCAGCGCACTATCATGGGTACTGTGCACGAATAAATTCATCGGCATCTGACTCGCAGTATTACAATATTTATCTTTTATTTATTTACGACTCACTAAATGTATGTCTCACAACTGTTAGTTTCATGTACACATAGGTAACGAAATAAACCTTATTACTCATACTTAGTCCCTCTTTACTACAGGTTTTCTCTTATTTATTTATTAACCTATTTATTATAATAAAGCTGGTTTACATCCGTACTACGTCATACAAAAAGGTCTAGTTGAAAACCAGAGTCAGGCACAAGTGGTCTGGCATTTATGCTGAACTGGGCCTGTTTGGCGCAGCCGTGGGGCACATAAATAATGTTTTTTATTTATTAATTTATTTTATTTTATTTTATTCGGAAAACTTACAGCTATTAACAAAGAATATTTAGACACAAAAAATAAAATTAAGGCCAATTACAAGTTTTCACATATAGTATGTAAGCGCAATATTGATGACAGTAAGTAGGGCTTTTTGACATCTTTGAAAAAGAATAAGTACATATATATAACCTTTCTAAATTTATACAGTACAAGTAAAAATTTGTGACATGCACTCCGACAGAAAGTCGCTACAAACTATCAAATTAGAAGTTGTTGACCGACCCCTCAAAAAAACATAGATTTCTCTAAGTCTTTAGCTCTTTGACGCAATGTGACAAATGATTGATAATCTGAGATATTGCTATATTTTTTATTCATAGATATCTCTAAGCTATCTCTAAGTAACCATCGCTGGCAGGAAGCCACGTTATGTTGGGCTGATTAAAGTCACCCAGAATAACATACTTATCAGTAATATTATTTAAAACTATATCTACCATATTGTCAGAGAAGTTACCTAACTGTGTCATTAATGAATTACCCAAATTCTGACAACAAATATAAGCGACACAAATGTGCATTTTATAGGTTATTCTAGGTTTCTTATGACGTAATGTCAATGTGACCCACAAGTCTTCAGCGGACGAGCACCATTCGCTGCGAGCGTCAGCGACTAGTTCGCGATTAACAGCAATAATCACACCTCCACCCATCACTTGAGCAGTATTAGCATACTCCCGGTCCCGTCTCCAAACAAGATATCTGTTATCAAACAATTCAGAATCAGAAATTCCGTCTATGAGCCATGTTTCGGTTAAACAAACAACATCAAAAACATTAAGACACACGTTTCTATAGAACATGTTTGTTTTGGTTCGCAGTCCCCGTACATTCTGATAATAAATACTAATAGGCGCCATTAAAACTATGCAAATACGTAAACAATCGAATAAGTAAATAATATAAAATGTAAGGTACATTCAAATCTTGGAAACAAGTAATGATTTTAAACTTTTGGAGTAATGGTAGCAAGAGCAACAAGCAAATAAAAACCTTGTATAAATTGAAATTAGGTGCAAAAAATAATATGCAAACGGAAGCAAATAAATAAAAAACATAATTAGGAGAAGTTAAAGAATATCTCATTAAAAAGCTTAATTGAACTTTGAAAACAAAGACATAGAGACCAAAATCATGATAGCAGTGATGTGCAGACCGGTCGACACCGAGCGATAAGCGAACAAAAGGCAGGCGAGAAAGGAATGTGTAGAAAAAACATGTACCTGTGATTCTTAATCCTAATGAGTCGAAACAAGTAAACAAACCGCAAGGAAGTTGAACCGATACAGTTAACATAAAAACTTTTTTAAATCTTGCTCCGTTTTAACGTGATGTTTAGGGGAAGTCATGTTTTTTCGTACTAGAATTTTGCATCCTCTAACCTACACATGTTCGAAACCGCGTTCTTTAGCTTGCATCTTGGTTTTGTTCAGAAGCAGTTTATTTTCCAGCGTTAGGTGATCATTGATGTAGACCCTGTTCGAGCCCTGTAATCCCAGATCTCCAGTGTTTAATTTCTTGTATTTTTTGGCGGCCGCTATGAAGTCATTCTTGAGGTAAGTATTGTGAACAGAGCAAATGATATTTTTATTTTGTTTGTCGTTACGCGTTGGTACCCTCGCTATGTAATTGATGCGTTCCTTCGGAATGTGTAAATCGATAGCATCCCCAATCTTCGACATAATTACAAACAAGTCTTCATCATTAGACACAGGCACTCCCTTGATCTCGATATTGTTCATGCGGGATCTCTGTTCATGCTCAGACTGCTGATTTTCCAATTTAACTATCCTATCTCGTAGATTGGCTACTTCTTCTTTGGTCTTCTTCATTGCCTCGATTTCAACCTCCAGGCCTGACATTTTGGTTGCTAATGTTTTCAACTCTAGGCCGAAAGACTCAAAGGATCTTTTCACTTCCGAGAACTCTTCCCTCATAGTTTTGAGTTAGTTCACTCTGGATTGCTCTCACACTGTCAATCAAAGACGGTAACGCCTCCATTTGAGTTGACAGACGTTTAAGTTCGGACAAGATGGTTTCTGAATCAGTTGATGGTACCTTTAAGGAACTAGTTTGAGGACTGGCAGCCGGGGTAGATTTACAGCTCTGACACTTCCATGTTAGTTTGCGGTCCCCAAGCTTTCTCCACCCGCCTTCAGTAATGCCTGCACAAGGAAAGTCGAACTGCGCCTGACAGGCCGTGCAGGTGACTCCATCTCTTGAATCCAGATCACAGCGTTTACAAGTAAACATATTAGGTAGCAAGTATCGTAACTTTGAGAAACTCAAGTGAAGTCGCGGTTTAAAACAGTAACAATTAGCAACGCGCACGAGTGTTCGGTTCACCGACTACTGTCGAACTTATTTCTGTTTTTATATCGAAAAACCTTTTTAATATAAAAACAAAAATAAATAAAATAAAAATCAAATATATTCCTTAAAGTAATTTAATTTACAGATAACAAACTTTGTAAAAGTACAACTTTTCAAATTAAGACTAAAACATATGGCGTCAACAAAATCCTCAGCATCGACGTAATATGGTAAGTGCCCAAGAGATTGGCGGACTCTGGCCATGGTAAAAACTAGCCTTTGGATTACGGGAAGCGACAACTACCAGTTTGGACATTTTCTTAAAAAGGAAATGGGCATTTGAGCACTATCCGTGGGTTTCAAACCAAGACAGCTCGAAAATATAGTAATTTATAGAAAATAGAATTGCAGCTCTATAATAACGTATTGGCCGATAATTCCCACCAAACACGCCGACAGCATAGCGTCTACATAGAACAGGCCACACGCGGTCATCTTACTAAACGTGCGATTTTCCTGTAACACGCTCTTACAAAGATGCCATAATTACATTAAAAATAGGACCATCCGCTCATTTAATAATTCTACACATGATCATAATCTCGTTACAAACTATTTTAATTCTTTAACCATTGTCTTTTTTTGTCTATATATGTATGAATTTACAAAAAAAAATGTATTTGTGTATGTATATCAGCTGTCTGACACCCATAGTACAGGGTCTCCCTAGTTTGGGGTCAGATAGCCGTGTGTGAAAATGTCCCCACATATTATTATTATTTTTTTTTTTTTTTTGCAAGAGTTTTTGTTTCCTTTTCTACTTACCACTTACTTACTTACTTAACATTGTCACAATTGTTCGAGTGGTTCCATGTTCTACCCATCCGTGATAAGTTGGGACCTGCTAAGAATGCGACTGTCCCGCCCGCTACCCCCGCTTTTCTCCGACAACGGCCGTATTGTACCGGCCACTTCGCTATTTTCACTGTGACGTCATCGCACTCAGGTCCCAACGTATAAATATTATTATTTATGTAAATAGATGACTGTGTAGTTGAATCTGCAGTCGTAGTTTGAAGTAGTCGATCCTGTCTGCTTCGAGCTGCCCGTGTATGGCCGGCCTAAATCAATGGCCCATCATGACAGATATGATATCTGCTTCTTTAACAAAATAAGCAAGTCCTCTTTCACTATATCTCCTGATGCACTATCCTATATGGTAAGTCTGATTTCTAACCTGGACAGTTCCTCTTCTTCATCAAATGTATACACACCATCTTAGCTTCTTCAACAGATATGTAAAACTTCTCACAGTATATGCTATGTATGATTACTAGGACTATATCCTTTGTTAGCCATAGTATTATTGCAATAGTGCGAAGCCTGGTAAATCAAAATCATGAAGTTTAAAAATCGACATGGATATAAAAAATACAATTTTAGAAAACATATTTTTTAACTTACATCGTTTCCTATTGCGGTTATTTTCAGTACGTTGTAAACAATTTCGGTGACATTGCTTAGAGAGCGTTGAAATGCGGCTATTGTGTGGTACAAGATCTATGGGAAACAAAATATTAAACTTACCGATGGTTTCTCCATCAAAGAGTCAATGTGACAACTTACCAAGCGCAAGTAATCTGCCTGAGAGTTATTATTTTTGTGTATACTTCAGTTAACCATTTACAGCAGCTTGCATGCGTTTGACTTTTTCTCACATTCATTTTTTATTCTAGAACCGGAGGCTTAATAACATTCATCATCTGTCAAGCCTTTTCTCAACTATGTTGGGGTCGGCTTCTAGTCTAGCCAGTTGCAGCTGAAAACTAGTGTTATACCCTTAGGTCTGGCATTTTATGCTGAACTGGGCCTGTTTGGCGCAGCCATGGGGTACACAATAATGTTTTTTATTTGTTTCTGTATTTTTACCTTTTTTTTTTTTTAAATTGTTTTTGTGTGCACATGGTCTGTGTCAATAAACGTTTTTTCTTTCTTCTTTCTTTCTTTCTTTGATTATATACTTGTCTAGATGCCACATTGGCTGTACCAAACTGCCGAAATAAAGTCTACTATATTTGGTAGACTCACTTCTCACCTACGTCAGTGTCAATTGAATTCCTTAAGGATAATGTGCTCTCGAAAAATAATTAATTATTGAGCAGAACAATATGGCATCCACTACGAGGCCTGTTGCAATCAAATTGTGTCGCAATTATGTGGGAAAAGCGTATTATAACACAAAGATTTTCATCGATAAGTTTTGTTATTGAACCACTATTTTTTAAGAAAACAGAATATTTCATTTCATTCAAGGTTAAGGCTCGCGAGCACTTGCATAAGAAGTTGGCAGACTCATCCCACAGTTGATTCGTTGTGTTTCTCCATCAGGTATTTTCAGCTCCCTCTACTCTTTTATATATTTATATATATATATATATTGTTTGTATGTATGTATATATGTATTTATTATTATATTTTATTCTTTAAAAATTCTGCGCCTTTGCACCTACCATGTTTTGTCTCTGCATCACCCTAAGGTAGACTGGTAGAAAATGCCCAAGGCATTAAGTCCGCCTTTGTACAGTGTTTTTTTACATTTTGTGCATAAAGTTTTAATAAATAAATAAATATTTCAATTCGATATTTTGTAGGGTATTGTGATTAGCCTGTGTTTCCAGTTTATTACTAGGGAGATATGACGAAACTATGGGAGATAAATTACAAATATCATGCATATTCATGCACATGAAATCAAACGAAATATAAAAAAAATATAAATCAGTGGTTCGAGATGAGGGTTTGGGTTCGAGGAGAGCACCTATTATATATGCTTTGTATGTAATTAGAGTTTACAAAACAGGGTCATGTAGTAACATCGTCCTCTGTATATACAGAAATGTCTTAAAATAATTAGTCAGTTTGTCGTTACGACGACGACGAATTATTACAAAAATATCGTGTTTTGATCTATAAATTACTGTATTTATTGTTTTTACTATATTAAATAAAAAAAAACGAATCTACAAAATATAACTTAATACTTACGTATTTTGTGAAACATCTTCTTGTTAATTAAAAATAATATTTTTATTGGCAAACAAGTTACAAATAATTGTGAATCGCTGGTGCCTGTAGTAGGTAATTAAAACTTGCATTACAGGTCACCAGATTTCCACCTCTCAAAATCCGTTGTAAAATAATATTGTAAGATCCCTACCAATATCTACTTATAATGTGGTAAAACAAACAAAAAGTAATAATAAATTATGGGAATTTAAGTAATGTAAGAAAGGTAGTTAATAATTTGGAGCAGACATCCTTATACACGCACACCTTGACAGTTTGTGGGGTGCGGCAATTAAGCGCGGCAACATTGACGGCGCTAGGGAGCAGCAGCTCGTCTTTGTGTGACAGGCAGGACCTGTGGGCATCTACGCGTCTTCGCGTCAAGGCCGAGAAGGGAAATATGTCTTCCTCTTACTCGGTAGCGACAAACGGGGACAGTGGGATTAAGGGTAGTTCCACCCCGCGACTACTTTACTGCGTAGAAAATGACTCTCGTAAGTTTGACTATAATAAGTACACGAGCGGTACCCACACATTGTCGCGCAAATGGAGACGGTTTTTGCTCGTCGTTTGTTTGCAATGCTCAATCTAGACAGGTATATAACCAAAGGTTTTACCTAAATGGATCGATTGCCTATCTGACTTCCATAACCTAGTAAATGGGTAAAAGAGAGTAAATGGGCCAAGAGTGTAAGGTGTCAGATTTTATAGCTTCTGGCCACATAGATAACGACTGTCAAAGATCTACGAATGACAGCCGGGATAACCGACTAAGGGTCCGTTCACATAGACCAGCTCGGAGAGGAGAGCAGATTTCATATCACGTTTAAAATAGAGTTTTGATTAATTGTAATAAGGTTTATTTTTAGATGTCACTTCTTTTATTATTGAGTATTATTAATTAACACTAAGCGCGTTAGGATTGCTTCCAAGCACGAGCAATCCTAACGCGCTTAGTATGAATAAATAAGAGGAGCCGACCGGCTGCCTCTGATGACGTAGTCTTTCGTGCTCGCGCGGCCGACCGGCTCTGCTTGCGTTTTCGTTTGTTTTGTTCTGCTTCAAATAATCTTGCTAACAAATATCTTTCTTAATCGGAGCTATCTAAATACATGACTCAATTTAAAAGAACACGTTATAACACAACGAAAACACAACTGGACTTTGACTGCGCGGAACTGGAGGTATGCCGCCCGTGAAGAACACCCGCTCGGATCCGAGCGCAACCGTCTGGCTCCGAGTGCATCCGCTCAAAAACAGTGCTCTTCCAGCCGGTCTGTGTGAAACGTCTGTCGGCTCCGGCCAGTTCCAAGCGTATAACAAGCACAAGCTTCTCGGGCTTAGTAACTTATATAACTTGAATCATACTCACCAAAACATGGAATATTTTCTTGTAAAGAGTGTAAGTTTTTAAAATATTTTGGTATATCTCAAGCAATTTGATACTATGTCCATCATCTTCCTGTGCCTCAATCATCATCATTTTTTCAATACAATTATCGAGTTGTTCTTTTAAAAATACCATAATTCGAATGGCTATAACCAAATTGATATCTAATGCGATCCAAATTACGTCACAAATCAGGTCGGTAATCATAAAACGGATAACACACATATCAAAAGTTGCATAAAACATTACTATTAAAAATATATTTAAACAGACAGTTGTCGTTGTCGAAATCCAATTCCATACAACATAACTACGAATATTGTTACTAAAATCGATGTTCTTGAGTATAGTTTGGATGTTCAATATAAGTAATACGTTACTGTACTTATGAACAGAGTCCAGAATGAACATCATTATGAACCCAATCGAAGTGAATATATAATTGAAAACTTCAAAGACTATGAACAGTCTGCTCTCAAACTTATTCGAATTTACAAACTTGACGTACATCAAAAATATTTGATAAGAAAGCAATACATTCAAACACATTATACAGAAGAACGCAAACATACGACGTTTTGTACTACTTGGATAAATACAATTATTTCGTACATGGTATTTTGAAGTCGAAAAAGGATAGAGTGCAAAATTATAAGAACACACAATATTTTGTACATCTTCATCCAGTCGATTATTTGCTAATATTTTGAATGAGGCCTCAGGATAGATTTTTTGTACTCGGGACATTATTTCTAACAATCGTTAATTGTTTGTTGACTTGAGGTAGAAATAATACTGTGTCATTGCAATAATACTGAGCATTGTGCGTGTTGGGCTAATGATTGAGTAAAGTAACTCTTTTCTATAATACATTAATATTAATTCAATACACGAAAAAAATAGATTTAGATACATTAACGATGTAAATTTAGTTCAGGAAAGTGTTACCAAGGCAAACAGTATACTCACATGAACTCACGTTTTTAAATAGAATGCTCTGAGTGCTTGGGCAATTGTCACCGGGCATGTTTCCTGAATAATTGAGCTTTCTTCTACCGGAACGAGCTTACCCACTTTTTTGAAGATAACTTTGACTTTATAAGTCAACGTACTTTGGAAAGCAGTTCCAATTACTTTTACTCCGGATACTCTAATTAATATCTCTGTCTGTCTGTCCCACTCCTGGGTAAACGCTTTCCTCCATTCCCTCCATATCTCAAGATTTGTACATCATCTCGCCAATTCCTGAGAAAGTCATCCAAGGCGTCCCGCCTGTCTGTGTCAGGGCTCCACTCTTACGATATGTGGGCTCACAGCTTAGCCAGCATCCATAATATCGTTTACTATACATAGATATCTGTACAGTCTTAAACTATACATAATTTGCTGACGCGGTGCCTCGCACCGTACGTGCGTCATTTTAGTAGTGTAGGGTGCACTATGCAATGTGCCTCCCTAACATAAGTAATGTCAATGCAGATGTAAATGTCAAATTTAACTTAAATGCAGAAAATGTCAATGAGTGCCCAACGGGATGAATCTAAATAAAAATGCAAGTTGTCCGACTCAAACCACGTCTAATTGAACACTAAAAATGTACTATACATCAAATGCATAGAACAATGCAATATGTCAGCGTCAATGCACTGCCAAATGTAGGTTGCGTCCAAAGTGCAAATACGCGAGCCTACTGGCTTACTTATTGTAATAAATATATTTTAAACCCATGTACGTACACCGTACATATTGCCACAACACAGAAAGAGAATAACTAAATAAAACAATCCAAATATATGTAAAATAATAAAATAAGAACGTAAAAAATAATGTAAAAAATGCAGGACTCTAATGTAAATAATTATGATTGATCTACGACTACTATGACGAAGTATCTAAAGTCTATAAATAGAATGTCACCATAATAATAAATTAGCACACATCACTATGTTTTTCAGTGTCAAATTTCACTTCGCTTGTGGTAGGGTTAGCACACGACACTTTATTCCCTTTTGAGTCCCGTTTGTCGATCTTGCTGTTCCTGTCTTCGATGTCATGATCTTCTTCTCGTCTACTTCTGCTTCTCTCGTCTTGCGGACCCTCCCCCCGTCTTTGGGTGGCCATCTTTCGCCAAAAGTATACCGATGTTACAAACAGTGCAATGCTAATCGCAACAACCACATAGATTGCAATGTAGTGATGAACGTCGTGAGAGGATAAGGTGTCTAGCTTAGACTGTTCTTGTATAGAGCGTAGTTGCGTGTCAATCTTCTTGAACGTCTCTTCGTGCGTTTCAATATGCCAGGATGAGTTACGAATCGAGGTATTGATTATGTTGTTGATTGGAGAGATTGTGGGCACGATCATCGCATATGGTTCGTTGACTAAAATGTCACTTGTGTGTTCCATATATGCGTGCAGTGTGAATGAATCACCTTGCAAGTTGCATCCTTGTTTCAGCGTTATCAGACCCGAGTGACGTAACGTCTCCGATGTCATTTGAGTGCCGCACACTAATTGTACTTCGCACGTGTCACAACAATAATAGAACCAGGTGTTTTGTTTATGTAATTTGACCCATTTGTCGGCGCATATTTTTATTTCCGTGTGGCAATAAACGCTGTGTTCTTCGTTGTCTCGAATCAGCTGTACATCGCAAATAGATTTGTGACGATCCCCGGTATTGTATGTAGGGTGATTTAGTTTGCACAGTAGAGATTGGTCATGTGATTTTTGACATTCATTGATGTCATGCTGTTCTAGGGGTATAAATGAGTATTGGTTGGCGTTAAATGCTATTAATGCGGAGTTGGGAATAACATACATTACCCGATTTATGTCAATACGTTGAGGAATGCTGATAAGTCTGTTAAGTTCGTATAGGGCATCACTTAAGATCGGTACTTTTATTTCCATCAACAGGTATTGCTGTGTTATGCGCGCATGTATTCTGAACAGCCTGTAGGTGTCTCTTATGTCATTATAAACTTCAGGTAGTGTAGAATCGCGAGGTAGTAGTCGAGCTACTCTGTCTAGTTCAATTTGCATTTGGGTTGGTGATAGTAGATGCACGTCCATATGTCCTTGGTACATATTTGTCAGGGTGTTGATGAGTGATCCTTGAATATCTTTTAAGTTTTGGGCCATTCTTTCTGCAGCTATGGCCGATGTAATGATGTAGAATGCATGTGAACTATCCAGTTTGTCTTTGAGCGTCTTGTTTTCTAGGGACTTGAGGTGATCGTTGATTAAAGTGAATTGCTTCGCCATTGTTGCTTCGTTACGCTGTACAATGTTGTTCTCGGTTTCCAGAACACTTGTCTGATTTTTAAGCAATTGAAGTAGGTGATTTTCATTATGTTGGATTGTGTCGATATCCTGTTCATATTGTTCTGCAAAATGTTGATCTAACACTCCAAATAACGAATTTGCAACATATCCTACTCCGTCGATTAATCCTCTTTTGAACCTGTGTTGAGTTATCCGCTGGGACCTCAGCAATTCGTTGTAATAATTTAGTTCACTCGTGCATTGCTCGAGTTGGTTAGTCAGGACGTGAAATTGCATCATCCACTCTTCGCAACGAGCTTGCTTTATGTGAGATACGAATAATTGCAAAGTGTCCACGTTGCGCCAATAATTTGTCATATTGTAATAGAACACCAGTTTCCATTCATCTCTGATTTCTTGTAGGTCTGCAATCTTGTCAAAGTAAAGTGTTTGATTTTTTGTCAATTGAGTACGTTTCATATCTTGCTGGACAGTAGGTGTTATCGATGTCATAACTAGCATCAGCATATAACATACCAAGCTGTTCCAGCTAATCCTTTTAGCTCGGTTCCGCCTGTTTTTGGGCAATTTGTCAGTGTCAGGGTTGTTTTGTTCCTCCGCCTCCACTAGTGATACCAGTTTTGTAATAGGGCGTTTAGTTTCGCCTTTTGCAGTTTTTGATGTCACAACTCTAGTGTGGCCGTCTTTTCCAGGGTGTAGATCCGCTACGCGACCTAGTGCCCATTTTCCTGCAGGTAACCTTTCATCTTTAATGCATACAATGTCATTTTTCTTTATGCCAGTATTCTGTCGTTTCCACTTTAGTCTTGCTTGTAGTTGTTGGAGGTACTCTTGCGACCACTTCTTCCAGAAGTCCTTGCTGAGTTGTTGTACAATTTGCCATCTCGTGTTTAACCGGTAAGTCTTGTCCATGTCGGGCTCTGGAATTGTCATGAGTGATGTGCCGGTTAAGAAATGTCCTGGAGTTAGACAGTTTATCTCTTCGGCGTTCTCTGAAACGGTGCATAGTGGTCGTGAGTTCAAGCAAGCTTCTATCTGGCATAGCAGAGTGGTAAGTTCTTCGTATGTCAGACGTTGGTCTCCAATGACCCGTTTGAGGTGATATTTCATGCTCTTCACAGCGGCTTCCCACAGCCCGCCTGCGCTTGGCCAGACCGGGGCATTGAAGTGCCATTGAACTCCCATCTCTGATATTTTGCCCAAGAAGAAGTTATCGATGTTTTCTACGATGCATTTGTATTGTTGCAGTAGGATCCGATTTGCACCCACAAAGTTCGTGCCGTTGTCGCTGTACATGTCCCGTGGCGTACCTCGACGCGCGCAGAAGCGCTTGAAGGCCGATAGGAATGCTATACTGGATAGTTCTGATACCAGTTCTAAGTGAATGGCTTTTGTTGCTAGACTGCTAGAGAATACTGCCACGTACGCCAGCAATGTTTTGACGCCTCGGCCTTTACTTGCCTTGATTTCAATGTGTCCAGTAAAATCGACACCTGTATGTGTAAACGGGCGAGATACTGTCACTCTCGGCTTTGGTAGATCAGCCATGATCTGGTTTGTTTGTTTAGCCTTAAATCCGCGACATGTTACGCATTTGTGTAAGACCTTATTGACGGCGCGATGTCCTCCTACAATCCAGACTCTTTGTCGTAGATGTGTCAGGGTTAGCTTAGGCCCTCCGTGTAATGTTCGACTGTGAGCTTGCCAAATGAATAACTCTGTCAGTTTATTGTCATGTGGTAGTAGAATTGGATGTTTGGTGTCTTCGGGTAAGTTTGAGTTACGTATCCTTCCACCTACTCGCAGAGTGTCATGTTTGTCAAGGAATGGATTTAGACTCAAAATGTTACTTTTTGTGCTCAAACCTCTGTTTTCCTTTAATCTCATAATCTCGTCATTGAAGGCGTGCAATTGAATATGTTTCAATATTAGGTTTTCAGCGCTTTGTAGTTCTTTAGATGTCAAATACGTAGTAGTACGATGAGTGTTGGTTTTCAAACAGCTGTTTATGAAACGTTTCATCCAGGCAATGACCCTTGTAATACGAGTCAAATCGCTGTGTCTGTCTAATAACTCAATTACTATTGAGGACGGTTCACATTTCACAACATACGTTTGCATTTGTTTTTGTTTTGATTCGCATGTTGTTGGTGTAATTGTGATTTTATTAGAAGTGTCTTCACTGTAATTTTTCATCCAGTAGGGACCTTGCCACCACATGGAATGTTGCAATAGTTGGGAACAACTGATTCCGCGTGATGCACAGTCTGCAGCGTTTTCCTCAGACTTAACATAACTCCAGTGATGTTTTGGAATTACGTCATGCACTTGCTGTACTCTGTTGCTAACGAACGACTTCCATTTTGTGACGTCCCCATGCAGCCAGCCTAATACAATCATGGAGTCCGTCCAGGCGTATGTATTTTTGTGCACATTGTCCCATTTAAAGGCTGTCAGGACCTTTTTCATGAGTCGTGAAAGTAGTAGCGCTCCACATAATTCGAGTCGCGGTAGGGTCAATTTTTTGTTGATTGGCGATAACCTCGATTTTGCAGCGATAAGTCTAGTCGCAGGCTCGTTTTTGTCATTTGTTGTCAGCAGGTAAATAGCGCATGCGTAGGCCTTTTCGGACGCGTCGCAGAACCCATGTACTTGGAATGGTTTCGTAATATCTCCCAGCCACCTTGGTATTTGGTATTCGGTTATATTGTGTAAATCGCTAGCAAGCTGCTTCCATTCTTCTTGCACGCTGTCAGGTAAGGTGTCATCCCACTCGCATCCCGATAGCCAGACGCTTTGGAACAGCAGTTTTGCTTTAACTGTCAAAGGTGTCAGCCAGCCCAGTGGGTCGAAAATTTTCGAGATTTCCGATAGTAGCTTTCTTTTTGTCAATTGGTTTTTATTGTCAAGTTGAATTTTGTTTGTGAACGAGAATGTGTCAGTTGTAGGATTCCACTGGACCCCCAGGGCTCTTGTCATTCCATCGTTTGTAAAATGCATTGTCGTTTGGTTAAGATCTGAAGAAGATAAGCTATCAATCAAGGTCTGGTCGTTGCTTGACCACTTCCGTAGTGTAAGGCCAACTCCACTCAGCATGTCGATGAGTTGTTTTTGGATTTCTTGTGCTCGTTCGATGGAGTTGCTGCCACTTAGGACGTCATCAACGTACATTTCATTAGCAATGACATCCGCAGCTAACGGATATTTCTGTGCATCATCGTCTGCAAGCTGTTTCAATGTTCGAAGAGCTAGAAATGGTGCTGCCTTGGTGCCATACGTCACTGTGCACAACTGGATCTCCTTTAAAGGACCTTGATTGGATTCCTTCCACAGAATCTTTTGCAAGTGTTGGTCTTCTTCATGGACAAGGATCATGCGGTACATCTTCTCACAGTCTGCAGTGAAGACGTACTTGTATAGCCTCCATCCTAACAATAATGTCAATAGATCTTGATGAAGCTTAGGGCCACACTCCATCAAGTCATTCAGGCTGTAACCTGTGTCAGTTTTCTGGGAGGCGTTGAAAACTACCCTCAGTTTTGATGTCACTGAGTCCTGTTTTAGGACTCCATGATGAGGTAAGTAGCATGCCAGTTTGCAGCCAGGTTTGCTCTCCTTCATATGTCCCATTTCCAGGTACTCTTGCATAAATTTGATGTAGCTATCCGATAATTTGACATCCTTGCCTAATCTCCTTTCTAATTGCATAAACTGGGCTACAGCTCGTAGCTTTGACTTGCCCAGCAGCTGATTAAAATTTGGCTTCATTGGCAAACGAACTGCATATCTGCCATCGCTTAATCGCTTGGTTGTTGCAGTGTAGAACTCCTCACAATATCGTTCCTCTGACGTCATAGAGTTGCATGCATCTCCATTGATGTCTTCCACTTCCCAGTATTTAGACAAGTCGTTAACTTCGTTAACTACGACGTTGCAATTAAATGTTTTGGTGACATTGCCTGACAATATCCACCCCAACCGTGTTTGTTGAGCCATGGGTTCATTAACCTCCCCTTTGACTAAGCCACTCATGAGTATTTCGGAAAATACGTGTGCATCCAAAAGTATGTCAATGGGCCTAGACAAGTTGTAATCTGGGTCGGCTAGTGTGATGTCTGTCACCTGAGCCCAAGGTTTCTTTGCAAATGTAACGTTAGGCAGGCTGTTTACTACCCGTGTCATGATTAACGCTTCCGTTGTAAACTGGAAGTCGTTATATAAGGACTTGCAGGATAGGCAGACCTTTCCTTTACTCCTGTTGGATAAAGTACCGATGCCGCTAATGTTTGCACTCAGCTGTTGACGCTTTATGCCCAATCTTTGGGTTGCATTCTCCGTTATCAACGTAATTTGTGAGCCTTGATCAACTAGAGCCCTTAGTGTAATATAGTCACCTCCAGCCGTGGCTACTTGCACTAATGCTGTTGGTAATAATATTTCGTCATCATTATTTGATGCAAAGTTGTTTTGCAGATTTTTATTTGACCTAGTTGAAGTCGATGATGACGGTTTAGGTGCTGTTTGTGTTGCTGAGGGCGTTTGCGCTGACTTCACAATGTCGCTGTGCAGAAGTGTGTTATGTGGTTCATTGCAATCTCTGCATCTTTTCTGTGATGCACAGTATCCCTTAGTATGCACATATAAACAATTTTTGCATATTTTATTGTTTTCTATAAATGCCATTTTTTCCGGACTCAGCATGTCTGCGAATTTAGAGCATTGGAATAATGCATGGTTCACATTGCACAATGGACAAATAATCTTGCTGCATTGTCCAGCGTTTGACGCATGGAAGTTGCGAGAGTAGTTCGCTGAACTTTTATTGGGTTGTGATTTGGGATATTTTCCGAACGGATGTGGCGTCTTAAAATGTGGTTTTGATGCAGGTTTATCACCGTTTTCTGGCTTTTTCCTGTGCAATGGTTCTAATGCCATAAACTTGTTTTCAACGAAATCCATAAACTGATTGTATGTTGGTATCTCGCGCGGATCCGACCTGGACTGCATGTATTCCGAGTACGTGTCAGAGTCTAATTTTTCGCACAACACGTAAACTAGAATCGGGTCCCATGAGCTTGTATCAATGCCCAGGTTGTGTATCGCGTTTATTGTTTCGTTGGTAGTGTCATATAACCGCTTGAGGTCGAATGCAGATTGTTTTTGCAAATTAGGTTGACGCATAAATACCTGAAAGTTTTTGGTAAATAGCAGAAACTTATTGTTATATCTATGGTTCAAGATTTCCCAACACGTGTCATAATTTTCGGGTGCTATGTGTAAATGCTGCACGAGCTTTTCCGCTTCACCGCGAAGTCTACCCTTTAGATGCTGCATTTTCTGAGTTTTTGCAATCGCTGAATTATTATGAATCGCTTCTACGTAGAGATCCATAAAAGTAGGCCATAAAGTATAGTTGCCGTTAAAGGTAGGTATGTCAATTTTGGGCAATGTTTGCTGTTGATGTACAGAAGCGTTTAATTTCGTATTCAGCGCCCGTTTCATACTTGTAAACGCATCTTCGTGACGACCATACTCGTCATAATAATCCTGTGAATTCCCCTCTAATATGCCATCAATTTGTAAATGTAATTTGTCAATCGCAGTCCACCGAAATTCTACAGTCTTAAGCATATTCTCAATTTCCCATTTCTCCTGGACCTTGTCTTGGCTTCGATTTACTAACCTAGTGAATGCACGGAAGTTAGCTTGTTGCAACTGCTGTAACTCGAATAGCTTGTCCTCTGCTCCTACAGATGTCTCGAACAGGGTTCTGTCGAACTCAATGTTTAGCTTACTATGGCCGGCGTTACTGGGCCCAGCAAGAGTCTTCATCTCGACCGCTGCAATCTCCTGACGCGTTCCCTTTTAATGACCTCGTAAATATTACCGGTGAAATATTGATGATCTTTATCCTCTACTGTACTCAGCTCCCGGTTCTTCTCTTCACATTCCGCCCATAGTACATCTAACCTCTCAAGCCTTTTTCGAATGTAATCGGTGGTCTTCCTGCTCGCTGAATCCTTTTTAAAATTAGAATGGATTCTTTTCACTTCCTCGAGGATCTCCGCTTGACGCACGATTAAACCCTCCATTGTACAGCCGTAAGATAAATAATGAACGATCTTACTTGAAATTCAGGAACTCTCCCTGTATGCAAATGCAATGCAATGTGACGCTCTGGAACCTGGACCACTGCTACCTCCCCGAATGCTCCTGCACGGCAACACACGTGGCACGGTATGACACGACACGACACAGATCCCGCGCGGCGTCTTTTCGACCGACGTATAGTACTTGCAATAGTTACGAAGGACCAAAAAACTATGTAGGGTGCACTATGCAATGTGCCTCCCTAACATAAGTAATGTCAATGCAGATGTAAATGTCAAATTTAACTTAAATGCAGAAAATGTCAATGAGTGCCCAACGGGATGAATCTAAATAAAAATGCAAGTTGTCCGACTCAAACCACGTCTAATTGAACACTAAAAATGTACTATACATCAAATGCATAGAACAATGCAATATGTCAGCGTCAATGCACTGCCAAATGTAGGTTGCGTCCAAAGTGCAAATACGCTAGCCTACTGGCTTACTTATTGTAATAAATATATTTTAAACCCATGTACGTACACCGTACAAGTAGTATAAATATTAATGCTTAACAATAAATCAACGAGTGCGATTACTGCTACGCGGTGACTAACATTAGAGAAAGGAATCGTCAACAGTTTTGCCTGTAAACACGAATAAACCTATCGGGAACTAAGTGATCTTTTCTCTACGCGCTCCAACCTCAACACTAACAATTCTACAAGTGTACGAACCGTACAATATCCGAATACTATAATAATTCCAGCCTCATTTTTCTGTCTACATCTGGCTTCAATACATTAATTGCCAAGAAAATTTTAAGGATTTCTCGGTCAAACTTAAAATGTTGCTCAAATTGTCGGCAACATTTTCATAGCAGTCTGGCTACTCCGTCATGTATTGATGCTACACTTTTTTAAATAAACACTCTACGTGCGTAAATAGGTCACATTTATCAGAATGTGTCTAGCTGCAAGCCATGTGTGTGTGCCAGCAATGTTTTAAATATTACCGGGCCAATCTCGAAAATGTTATAGCTACATATTGCAGTAAAAATATGCCCCATTTAGGTGCATCTTAATATAACTGATAATAATAACTAGATATTAAGACGTAAACTTCAACGTGTACTTTTTGAAACTATTAAAATTAAAGGAAATAGAATTGCAGGTGCATTATAGCGTAATGTCGGATAAGTTCCATCAAACGTATTGGCAGCGATGCGTCGACATAGAACAGGCCACAAGCGGACATCTTACTGAACAAACGGCTTGCCAGTAGCATTTTCTTGCAAAAATGTTTTTGATGTTCTATAAAGAAAATAAGAGAAACATCAGTGTGTTTAACCAATAAACGAAAGAATGACAAGTTTCTTTGCAATTAACTGGACAAGACGGTTGGCGCTGTTGAGCGATTGACTTCTGCGCAGCGTGTTGCGGGTTGGAATCCCGCCCAGGGTGTTTACCCTGGGCGGGATTCCAACCCACATTTGTGTGTTGAGCACTTGTGTTTGCCTTGTTTTTGGTTGTTGTTTATCTACATAATATATGTACGTATTTAAATGTATTTGTGTATGTATATCAGCTGTCTGACACCCATAGTACGGGGTCTCCCTAGTTTGGGTACACATTTATTTTTAAAAGAGTAAGTATGGAGTTTCTTGCCCATTCTTCTCCATACGAAACTACCTTTTGGAATGGGCAACTAGAATCAACTTTATAAATATTTTTTTATTATGACGTTCAACAAGTGCCTTTTAATGGTCTAATTGAAATAAATGGTTTGACTTTGGGGTCAGACTGTCGGGTCGGAATGTCAACACATATTATTGTGCGCCGTGTGATGCCGGCCGCGAATATGACCACCCCATTTCTACCCGTGGGTGTCGTAGAAGGCGACAGAGGGATATTGACCAGAGGATGAGCAGCAGCGTTCTTCTAAGTATCATAACACCTACTGCGATCGCCAACATGCATCGGCTAAGCATGGCGATTACGGCTAAACCCCCCCCTTGGGGGAGACCTATGCCCAAAGGTTGACATGATGATTCTAAGAAAATACTTAGTCTTACAATCTTTTTGACTTATCACTGGGAGTCACCGTAACACCGCTAAAAGTTCTTCGGTTTCATCATATCCTAGTGTTTGTATCCAGGCTACAACTGCCTTTTTATATTGATTCTTATTGAGGCCGTAAATTGGAATTAGTTTATTCACTACATACATAAGATTGGCTTATGAGAGTAAATTAAGAGGGAGTGCATCTGTGTCTGTGCTTGTGCTTGATATATCTTCTGCGTACTTCACTAGTCTCCATTGAGATTGGCTGCCGTGACCGAAAATCGGTTTAAAGGGGAATGTTATTTTATTAATGTGTTGAAAATTCTTACTGTTCTTCATTAGTTGCAAACAATCCATCTCAGCCTCCTCTCTGGCTACATATAACGTCTCACAATAAATACTATGTACTATTACAAGTTTTAAATCCTTTGTGAGGAAGATAAATAGTCCAACACTTCGAATCAAAGCCTAAAAAATAAAAATCACAGAAATAAACAAAAGTTATTTTTGCGAACAGGATAAATTAAATCTCTTTTTTCTTAAAACTATTTTGAATTGATGGCTAATTTCATTACAAATCACCTTGTTGAAAATCATGTGTTTTGATCAAAGTAGACGTTGAAATGTATTCTGAATATATGATAACTGACTTTAGGGCCCGAGTCTAAGTAGTCATTTTTTTGTGTTTAGATCTTTATCACTGTCAAAATAAAATTCATTACAATAACTGGCTCAAAGGGGCCTAAAGACAAAACTCGTTTTATTATGCAATGGTATGACCCATCTTGGGTGATATCAATTTTTATAACTAACTTATCATGGCGAAATATGCAATTCGTGACATCGAGAGGGCGAATCACACCAGCAGTTGAGGGCTACGGATCAAGATCAGGGATTGAGATTTATTATTGATTTTAGGCGATTATAAATAGGTACATTATACCTAGGCAAGAAAGTCTCTTACCAACTTAGTCAACTTAACAAAACCTGGAAAATTTTACTGTACAGATTGTACACAAGCAGTTTCAGACATTGTTCATAATTACCGTGTTTATAATTATTGGCATGTTTAACATTACCGTGTTCATAACTATTGTGGTCATCATTATTGTGTTCATCATTGCTGCGTTCATAATTTATCATCAGGACATCTTCGACCCACTTCTCTAGATATTATTTCAACAATATTAAGATTCGGATGGCGATCACAAAATCGAGATTTAATCCGATGCACTTACAGTCGAGAAATCCATCCAAAATACTATCGATGTTAAAAGTCATAGAAGTTCCTAAGTAGATAACACTAAGAAAAATATGAAAACAGATATTTGCCGTAGTTAAGACCCAGTTCCATATAACATAACTTCGGATACTTTTAATAAAGCCGATACTTTTTTGTATAGTTTGGATCTTCAAAATTAGTTTCACATTATCATCCTTGTGAATGTAGGAATCTAAAATAAACATAGACGTGAATCCAATTGAGAACGTGATGTAGTTAATAGCATACGAAATTGAGAAGATATCATATTTAAATTGTTTCGATTTCACCATTTCGTCGTTCACAGTAAAAACTTTAAGACCACATAGCACATTCAAGATCACCATTCAAGATTAAACAGAACACAAATACGCGATACTTTTTTTCCATTGGCATAAATATGACTATTTCGAAGACGATATTTGAAAATTAAAAATAGATTAAGTAAGTGAAAAATTCAGAGAAAATGCTATTCTTTGTGTATCTTTTTCTAGTCGGTTATTGGGAAGATCTGGAATTATTCTTCGTGTTTGAGACATTCTACTTAGTATCACCTTCAACTGTTCGACACTTTATGAGTAATACTTGACTTTGTAAAATAATTAATATAGATAATGAGATATTTTTTATTTAATTTGATGAACGAAAATAATTGTGTTTTAAGGCAATGACGCATTTAATGTTTGAATTTCTTTGGATACAGAAGTAATAATTAGAGTGGAGACCGATACCATGACTTCTCACTCAGCAGTCTTTCAGAGTGCAGCATCCTTGGAAGCGCTCTCCATACATAAACATAAATCTAAATATAGACATAAATCTGTTACCGTTCAAATGGATGGTAACAGATTTATGTTGGCAGGCAATGTTAAACCTGTAATTCAAAAAATTCTACTGTGCTCTTCAAAATGTCCAAGATTTACAGTCACGCATAATACTACTAAACATATTATAAAGAGGTAGACCTCTTGAAAATGCAAAATTTATCGGACAGTCTGTCTGAGGATGAGTGATCTTCCACGATGGATGACAGACATGAAATGGATGATGGACAGTTTGTGCTACCCTGATACGTACCGTACATGGTCGAGAAGTTCGCTCGAGACAATCGTAGAACCAAGTCTGGTGTATGCTCACCGCTGCATCGATTAGTTGACACCTACAATAGGCATTTCTGCTCAACTGATATTATGTTTCTCAGCAAGGTTATATTTAGAAAATAAATTGTTACTATTTTAAGTGATCTGAATAGGGTTCAGATCACTTAAAATAGTAACAATTTATCATTAAGTAATGTTTAGTTTTATTATGTTTATTTTTATATCGATTTTACTTACAAGTAGTAGATCTGTTTAGTAATAAGTGGATAACGTTGAGAGTAGTATATTTGTTACATCTATTTTTAAGTTCAAATCTACGTGTACTTACCTATTATTACACAGTTGTTTGTTATCCCTAAATAAATACAATGAAATAAAATAAATAAATCCATTTCCGACTCCCCTTCGTTCGTCAGACAACACGTAAAACTGTTGGTCTCGGCTGTCATTAGAGTATCTACAGGAAGATGATGGCATCTTTCTGTTCTTCATTAATCATCAGCATTTCTTCAATACAATTATTGAGATATTTTTACCAACAATACTATAATCACACATCGAGCGTCATCCAGTTACGTGGATTGAGTTGTTTGCTCTGTTGTACTTTGGTGTTTTTAGATTTAATTAATTGTAATGTTTTATTTTAATTTATTTTATTTTAATTGCAGTTGTTTTGGTTTTATTTATTATTTATTTTAATTCAATATTTTTATATTATTCTAATTTTAAAGTCACTCAGTTTTAAGTATTAATCTAATTTGTACATAAATTGTAATTTTCATTTATTAAGCACGTGTGTATTATATCTTGTAACTATGGGCCCTGGTCTGAAAATAAATTGTAATTATTATTATTATTATTATTATTTGAATGACTGTAACCAAATTGATATCCAATGCGATCCAAATAACGTCACAAATCAGGTCGATTATCAAATGTAATAAAACATTACTATTACACGTTGTCGTTGTTGAAATTCAAAGTCAAAGAAATGTCGAAAGTATAATTAGTTTTAGCTTAATCTGTTCTTAGTTTAACGACATACGTAATTATTATAAGAATAAAAATGTCTTTAACCGTAACTGTGCTATCCCCGTGCCATTTTTATTCTGTGCTACATTATAATTATATTTATGATTGCTAGAAATATTTTAAATATTGCCGGTTCATACTCGAAAATGTTACAGCTACTACATTTTGCAGTAAAAATATTACCCATTTAGGGGGTGCATCACATCATCAAGTTAAATCAAAGAAAATAAAATTGCAGATGCATTATAACGTAGTGTCGGATAAGTTCCATCAAACGCATTGGCAGCGATGCATCGACATAGAACAGGCCACACGCTGTCATCTTTCTAAACGATCGGCTTGCCAGTAGCACTTTCTTGCAAAAATATTTTTGATGTTCTGTAAAGAAAAAACAATGTCTTTTGACTGCTAAAATGAGTCAGAATCAGGATCAGAGTCAATTTACAATCTATCAATAATTCAATGAACTACGTCAATAAAACGAAAAAAAAAAATTTAAATATTTAACGCTATTCAATTTTAAGATTCCGTTAAATCTCGTACTGTCACAGTTAGTTTAGCATAAAGTGATAGAGACAGCACGATACTTAACGACACCCTAAAAACAACGTTAGAATATTTGGCCAAAAATATTGTACATTACTGTTCTTCTTCCTGCCCTTATCCCATGTTACTTGGGGTCGGGGCAACATGTTTTCTTCTTCCGTTCCGTCCTGTCTAACGTCCCACAGTAGAAAAACTTGTATCCTTCACCAATTTCCCTCGCTTTAGTTCCCTTTGCAAACACGCTACATTTATTCGTCTTCTTTTGAGTACATCTGCTAACTCTCTGGCTCTTCCTATCATCGTTCCAACATTCCAACTTGCATACCTAAATCTTATTTCCGAGCTCGCTTCTTACGTTGCCCTCGCCCGGGGTGGTGCAACGACCCTAGTAAGTAGTATATTGTACATTAATATTCAGCTATAATCATCCAGTTGAGTAAAATTTTCCAAAACATAGGTTAACATAGATTTAAAATTAATTATCAGCGAACAATATACACGTTTACTTTTACATCGTTCTGGAACCAAAAACCATAAGCTCTATCATAGTAACAGAACTATTGGCACTATTCATCATCATCATTTCAGCCGTAAGACGTCCACTGCTGGACATAGACCTCCCCATGGTGGGGTTTTGCCATAATCGCCACGCTTGGCAGGCGGGTTGGCGATCGCAGTATGGTTGTTACAAAGGCACAGAGAACGCTGCTACGATTTCGTCTGCATCCGCGATTACCGACATTCACGCGGACGTTATCGCGGGCAAAGGCTAGTTATTAATAAAGACTATATTTATTAATAATTTAATTACAAGTGTATAGTTTACAGCTTCAAGGGACTGTAGACTTGAGTATATGGTTTTAATTTCAACTCAAACCTCCACGCGGTCCCGAGATAAAGGGTCTTGACAGACAGATGGACAGACAGACAGACAGACGGACAACAAAGTGATCCTCCTCGTTTCTTCCTTTTGAGTTACGGAACCCTAAAAATTTACTCGTACTGGCAGGACTATCAAGTTGAGGTAGTAATAGGTTAAAAATACTTACTGTTCTTCATGAGCTGTAAACATGCCATATCAGCCTCCTCTCTGGTCACATAGAACTTCTCACAATAAACACTATGTACTATTACAAGTAGTAAATCCTTTGCGAGTAAGAAAATTAGTGAAACACTTCGAAGTAAAGCCTAAAAAATAAAAAGTAAATGTGACACAAAAACAAACAAGAGTTATTTCTGATAGACTTCTCAGAATTTTGCTTGTGTACTTACTATGTTTCTCAATTCAGAACTTGAGTTCATTACATAAATGATAAATGTGACGTAAGATAGAGCACGCTGGAATGCGCAAAATGGGCGAAATAAGACCTGAAATATAAATAAAAATGTATATCTTAATTCCTCATCATCATCATCATCAGCCGAAGACGAAGACGTAGACTGTTGAACTAAGGCTCCTCCATGAGGGGGAAGGGGGCTAACCAGACAAGGACCACTTACTACAAAGTGCCCAAAGTGCCCCTACACCTGCACCTTAGACTTAGGATATTAAAAATGCCACTAATGCTGCGATAAATGTGGAGGTTCTAAATGCGACACGTTTATACATTTATTATGTTTAACCACGCATTACTTTTCAACAGTGTAGTCCGATTTTGATGATTATTTTTAATGGATAGAAGTTGGTCTCAAAGTTGGTCCCATATCAATTTCATAAAAATATTCCGTCTCTAAGGGTGAAATATTAAGGGATGATTTAATTTATTTGGTGTTACCGTTTCTTAATTTATTTGGGTGATAAGAAGTAGGCACTAAAAAGAAAAAATAAATATTTTTACGAAAAATGCCTTCAACGGTTGTCTTTTTTGTAAAATATTTTACCCAACTATGTATGTTGAGATTGGCTTCAAGTCTGACCGCTGAATACTAGTGTTTTACATAAAGCGACAGCCTAGACATCCTCCACAATCCAGTTACTGGGTAACACGATACCTCTTATTAAGACTGATTGTTAAACTTTGTCGTTTCTGATTATCCAGCTCGACTGCCAAACATACGAATGACAGCCGGGACCAACGACTTTACTGGTGAAAAAATAAACTTAATATCGACAAAAATAAAGTTCTTAATACAAAAACTGACTTTAGAAGTGAGTCTAAAATGTCAGTTTTTGTATTAATACAATCTATCTATCTATCTATCTACCTAAACGAGCAGTTCTTGTATATGTATAAGTAATCTGAATCTCGGAAATGACTCCAACGATTTTCATGAAATTTAGTATGCGGGGGTTTCGGCGGTGATAAATCGATATAGCTACATTTTTTAAAAACACAAAAAAAAATACCAAGCGAAGCTAAAGTACTAATAATTTAATCGTAATTAAAATAAAGATCATAATATTACAATAACTGGCTAGAGGTTTAAGCTTGGCTTAAAGTTAGAACTCGTTTTTTAATAAGACGGAGTAAAATCAGTCACCTGAAATTAAAACTGATCCTCAATCTCAGTTATTTATTTATTCATTTTAACACTGCTTCGGTGAGTCAATCACATTAATATAAATATACTAGAACAAGGGATAAACACACTAAATAACGAAATATAACAAATAACTAAAGTTTAATAGTTTTGAGATCGATCTTTGCCTGTAACAATCAATGGTGGAGTTGGTGAATAACAAGCACCAGTAGAGGCCTACGGATTAGGATTAGGGATTGGGGTACAGGCGATTATAAGTAAGGGTCCATCGACAAGAAAGTCTCCAACTTACCAATATCTGGAAAATTTTACTGTACAGATTGTAAGCTTTCAAAATGTTTTCGTATATCCCATAAAGTTTCACACATTGTTCATCATTGTCGTGTTCATAATTGTCATGTTCAACGTTACCGTGTTCAGCGTTATGGTGTTCATCACCGCCATGTTCATAATTTACCATCAAGACATCTTCGACCCACTTTTCTAGATATGTCTTCAACAATATTATGATTCGGATGGCGATTACAAAATCGAGATCTAATCCGATGCACATAAAGTCGAGACATCCCTCCACAATACTATCGATGTTAAAAGATGTAGAAGGTCCAAAGTAGATAACACTTAGAAAAATATGAATACAGATATTTGCCGTAGTTGAGACCCAGTTCCATATAACATAACTTCGGATACTTTTAATAAAGCCGATATTTCTATGTATAGTTTGGATTTCCAAAATTAGTTTTACATTATCATCCTTGTGAACGTAGGAATCTACAATAAACATAGACGTGAATCCAATTGAGAACGTGATGTAGTTGATAGCATACGAAATTGAGAAGATATCATATTTAAATTGTTTCGTTTTCACCATTTCGTCGTTCACAATAAAAACTTTAAGAATACACAGCACATTCAAGATTACCATTAAACAGATTGTAAATACGCAATACTTTTTTCCATTTGCGTGTATATGACTATTTTGGAGACGATATTTGAATATTAAAAAAAGATTAAGTGGATAATTCAGAGAATATACTAATCTTTGTGTATCTTTTTCTAGATGGTTATTAAAAAGTTCTGGAACTATTCTTCGTATCTGAGACATTCTGGTTAGTATCACCTTCACTGTTTGTCACTTCATGAGGAATATTTGACTGTCTAAAACAATTAATATAATGAGACATTTTTTTATTTGATGTACGAAAATAAAAATTGTGTTTTCTTAAGGCAAGGCAATGACGCATTTAATGTTTGCATTTCATTGGATATAGAAGTAATAATTAAAGTATTATATTGAATGATAACAACAAAAAGTAATTTTGATAAGTACTCATACTCGTAGGTGATCCTAAGGTAAGAATAGGTATTTTGTATTTAAAGTCAAACTCTTTATTGTAATTAGACATTTAAAAGGCATCATTATCAACAAATCGGCATCGGTCGTCATTTATAAGAAAAATAATTTAATCTAGTTGCCCGTTCCAAACGGTTTTGTCGAGAAGAATGGTCAGGGAAAGGTAATAATATCTACTTTTTTAAAATAAATATTATACAATATTTCATACACATCAATTTACGTGAAGACGATGTACCTAGAATAAAACCACAATACTACAATAAGTACAAAGTGTGACAAATTAAGGACAGTTAGATAGTGCTCACAATTACGTTTACAAATATTGAAATGGTAGAGGACCATAGTCCAACTATTTTAATAAATAATGAAATAGTATATGACCCAGATTTATCACAGTATGTAGAATAAAAAAAAAAGTAATAAATTAAGTAGGTCAAATAAACAACCAGTTAAATTTTACCTAGATTGTCTTATGGAGCATGACCAGCATGTTACTAAGCATTTGTTCGGTGTTTTCACCGAACACCTTAGTTAGCAATATCGGCGTGACGCATTGACCTACATTTATTTCTTGCTAAAGTAACTTATTACTTATAACTTGACATTAGATTTAGTGCACTTTGATCTACCGCGTTAGCCGGGTGTATTCTAACATTTCCAACATTTTATAACATTTCATAACATTTCATTTAATATTTTAACATTAAGTTTATTAAGTAACAGTTTGAGAGTGAGTCAATAAATAGTGTTCAACATTAACTTTTGTTTCTCCTCAACAACACTGACACCTCGCTACGTACCCCGACAGCATTCTTATCTTGAATATAATCCTCTAAATTATATAGACATCTAGCCAAACTAATATAGTAAGTGTCTATCGATTACATATTATCATAACCACTTTGCAATAAGCACATATATTTATCATCGATTATTGTACCACTTACTGGTGAAGACCGAATGTGAATGTTTTGTTGAAGTATGAAGAAATTCCGACATACTCGTATAGACCGAAATTATCCTGTGAATTTTGTTTTACACAATGTAGTGGATAAAGATGTGCAGTCCCTGCTCTTGCCTTTAAATCTGATGCAGTATCTGATGTTTTGTCCAAAATATCGCATCAAAGACGATCTAATAACTCCAAATAGTTTGATATCTAATTTCCTTTCAACGCTCGGCACAGCTCTATTAACATTTTTGTTCTTACATCGCAACTATACGCTTTTCTTTTTTAAAGATTTCATGGGATACACTTTTTTTACTTATTTCGTCTCTTATTTTGACTGCGTTTTCTATAGTGTTGGATTCGCTATCAATTTTGTCGTCGGGATAATTCAAACCAGAAAATGTCTCAAGTTTGTAGTAACTTTTCAAAAAGTCCACAGATTTCTCAATGATAAAACTTGTACTAGATACTTCATCATCTGGAATTGGTTTATTGTGATCCTGTACATATGTAGTTATTTAGCAGTTTTTACTGCATTTTGCGTTTTGTTAAGTACACCTTTCCACTATATATTAGTTACCTATTTTTTTATATTTTTCGATTTTAATGTAATTTATGCCATTCGAATATTTAAATTGTTGGAGCATAAAATGATTCTATGGAATATTCAAGCGTTAAATACTGTAGAAATAGACGATACGCATCGAGGCAATTATTTTGAAAAAATGTTTCAAACTTACGTTAATATATTAGAGTGTTATGATATCCAGCACGTATGTACTCAGGAATTCGTAAGTACTTTGCCATTATTTCACGCCAAGTTGTCAGGAAAAAAGTAAAAAATATACAAAAATTTCATTTTTCAGATACTTTATTACTTTTTAGAAACATTTATTCACAGTCTGATTTACATTCAAGTGACCATTGAAATTTTGAAAAGAGGCGCTTTGATTGACGACTTAGTAAGTTTATTAAAAATTATAAAAACAAAATATACGTTATAATTTTTTATAAATAAATGAGACTGCAGCAAAAAGCATGGCTGTCAACAATGAGCTTAGCACAGATAAGCGTAAACTATGGTAGATAGATAGAATAATTACTATTGACGACACGGTTGGCGCAGTGGCTGAGCGATCGACTGCTGCGCAGCTTGTTGCGGGTTCGATTCCCGCCCAGGGTAAACATTTGTGTGATGAGCACTTGTGTTTGCCTTGTGTCTGGGTGTTGTTTATCTATATATGTATGTATTTACAAAAAAAAATATATTTGTGTATGTATATCAGCTGTCTGACACCCAAAGTACAGGGTCTCCCTAGTTTGGGGTCAGATGGCCGTGTGTGAAAATGTCCCCACATATTATTATTATTATTATTATTACTTTATAGTACCTACATCGAAATTGCAACATAGTTGGTTACAATGCATGTATCTACATCACGATAATGGTGTTCTTATTGCTGATAGCGATATTTACCAGCTAGCCTGTGGATAAACGGAAAGAACTGAAGAAGATTTCAATTATGGCGGAGTCTTAGCGGAAATTGGATCGACGCGGAAGATTTTATAGTGTACTAGCGGGCCCGGCAGATGTTGTCCTGCCTGAAAATAAAAAAGTCCTAGAGCCCGACTACAACCCCACCTACCGGGTCCAATTGTGAATCTAAACCATTCTCGAATCCACTGAAACACACACAATTTTTTTTACCAAAATTGGTCAAGCCGTTTAGGAGGAGTTCACTTTCATACACACGCACAGAAGATTTTTATATAAAAGATATTGCTGATGCAATATATGGGTGTCCGGTAATTAATGGATAACCTTGAAATGGCTTATAGTAAAACTCATGGCCATTCAGAAAAAAATAGGAAAAAAGGCAATTTTTTTTTTTATACTTTATCTTAGGTACTACTTATGATAGATTTTTTTTTCGTATTTTTTTCTGAATGGCCATAAGTTTTACTGTAAGCCATTTCAAGGTTATCCATTAATTACCGGACACCCTGTATGTACACTTGGTAATGTGTGAGCAAGACAACTGTTCACCTTCATAAAGGTGCTTTTTTGTTTTGTTATAAAGTCCAATGAGACGGTAGGACGGTAGAGTGGAGTAGCTAAGCAAAAACCGTACAGATACGCTTGCCGTGTTCGGTCTGTGGATGGATGACCATCCATTACATACCGACTTCCCTCCGTGCCTAGGAAAACACGTAAAGCTGTTGGTCCTGGCTGTCGTTCTTAGATCTTTGGCAGTCGTTATGGGTATTCAGAAGCCAGAAAGTCTGACAACCAGTCTTACCTGGGGGTATCGTGTTACAGTTAATGAGTTGTGGAGGTCCGATAGGCAGTCGCTCCATGTAAAGCACTGGTATTCAGATGCATCCGGTTAGACTAAAAGCCGGCCCCAACATAGTTGGGATAAGGCTAGGCAGATGATGAGTGCAATGGGACGGTAATCTGATGTGACCAGAGACAGATTCACTTTGTATATTTTGGCTATTACTTTACCAAATTCCCAACTTCGGTCTGCTAAAACGAAATAATACTTTACCCGATCAGGGTACCGACACCAGAACACTTTGCCCATCAGTCGCGCTGACAACCACGAGAACAACGGAGAAGCTGCATCGAGATTCACTCAAATTGTTTTTTTTTTTCAGAGTGCAGCTTCCATTGCGTCGCTTTCCATATATTTTTGGATGTTCAAAGATTTATGTTGGCAGGCAATGTTAAGCCTACAATGCGAGAGATTCTACTGCGCTCTTCAAAATGTTCAAGACACCTGCTCACGCATATTGAAGACAAATTGTTTAGGTAACTTATCGATATCGACGAACTCGATACGACACCTAGTGATTGCCCAACCTGGAGGACCAATCATCATCAATTATAATCTCCTCTAAATTTCGCGATGTAGGCACTTCATCACTTATAAAACCAACTAACAAGTGCCAAAATTTATTTTATTTATTTCTAGCATCAACATTATTGTTCTGTAAAAATCTGTCTTTGTGAATTTGCGTATAGTGGAGCTTGAGATGAGCTCATTCTCCAGCATCAACAGTGATATCTTGTAAAAATCTTACTTGGAGATGATATTGAGGTGAGCCGTCATTTCACCTTCCGAGTTCTTGAGGATAAACTTAGTTTTCATCCCTTCTATTCGAAAAACGTCGTTTTGTTCCTCTGTAGGCGGGAGCAAAGTAGCTTTTTTCTCCACTAGACTTTTTAGCGGGCAGTAATGAGATTTGAATTAGGAACATGCATCGTTCATTGAAATCGAACGCAAATTGTATAAATTACTGGCTGTAATAAGTGTTGGCTGTACGGGACGGGGAGGCGTGCGGGGTAACTAAAAAAAAAAACAAAAGCGCGCGATTTACTTCTCTGTTCTTGCAATCGGTACGGCTTTATTATATTTTGCAAAAAAATTAGTCCTACGTCGAGTTCTGAAAGTGATAGTGTATTAACTCCTAAAAAAATAAAAATAGAAGCTAATAACGTCATACAAAACTTAATACCTACGAAATCCAGGGAGAAATATTTTCTCATAGAAGGAGATGAAAAGTAGAGTGTATGACTCGAGAGCATAAATATTTTTCCCTCAGGCGATGTACTTTGAATCCCTCGCTACGCTAAGGATTCTATTTTAGAATCCCTCGCTATGCTCGGGATTCTATTCTAGAATCCTTCGCTTCACTTTGGATTCAAAATAGCGCCTTCGTCGTAAAAATATTATTTTGCTCCCTTGTCATACAATCTACTATTACTCGGCTGAGCTCGTTCAATTCACCAAGGGAGATTTTCACAGAATAGTACAGCTCTGATTTGAAATGAGGTGTTTGTCAATTTTGAATTTTGTAGTTTTTTTTTTCCATAACCGTCTGAAGTAAATTTTGTTTAGCAGATGATGAGAAAAAACTATACAAGAACATACGGCGCTTGCACCAAGCATCATTCAGAAAGATACGTGTATGTGGCCTGTTCTACGTAGACCTTGGAATACAAATCAGTCTGATTGGTTTTTTTACTAGATACACGATTGTGCTGCTACAGTTTGCATTTGTGTAATTAAAAGGCTTCATTAAATCAATGTATTTTGTGAATGGTGTTCATTATTTCTGCTTTTCTTGACGACTCGGGCAGATGAAATATACGATAATATATAATATATATGATACATGTTCAAATAAATGATAGATCTTAATAATATGCAATTTAGGTTCATAGTATCTAGGTTACAGGAAGATTCAAACCTTCGTGAGAGCTGGAGTATACTGGGTTCGGGACCTGTATGACAGATTTCCAGGTTCACGCCCTTAAAAATACAAAATTAGGTTATAATAATAATAATAATAATGGACGAAGTTATTTTGACGAATAATTACCGGAGATTTATTATGAAGGATGGCACGGTTGACATTTGTCGGGCATGTCACCGGCCGGGTGAATCAATCCGTCATATTATCTCTGGATGTTCTCGTCTTGCTAACGAAGAGTACTTGCACAGGCACAACCTTGTGGCCAGGATTATCCATCAGCAACTTGCTCTGAATTACAACCTCGTGGAATCAGAAGTTCCATACTACAGGTATGTGCCCGATCCAGTTCTTGAAAATGGCAATGTCACATTGTACTGGGATCGATCCATCATCACTGACAGGACTATTGTAGCCAATAAGCCTGATATAGTGGTGGTGGATCGATTGGAGAGGCGCGCAATGATTATTGACATAGCTGTTCCTCATGACGAGAACCTCATGAAGGCCGAGAAAGACAAGCAGATAAAGTATCTTGACTTGGCCCATGAGGTTGTCGACATGTGGAATGTGGACTCGGCGATCATTGTGCCGATAATTGTTACAGCCAATGGCTTAATTGCCAAGAGCCTCGACCAACATCTAAGGAGGCTCTCGTTAGACGGCTGGATCAAGGGCTTGATTCAGAAGGCAGTACTTCTGGACACGGCCCGCATTGTCAGGAGGTTTCTCTCTCTGGAGCCCTGACCGCCGGTAGCTTGGACCCTGTTCCCGATACCGGTGAGGTACTATTTTTTTATATTTTTAAATGTTTTTATATGAATATTTAAAAATGTAATTTAATAAGTAATAAAATAAATGAATGTGAATAATAATAATATGTGGGGACATTTTCACACACGGCCATCTGACCCCAAACTAGGGAGACCCTGTACTATGGGTGTCAGACAGCTGATATACATACACAAATACATTTTTTTTTTGTAAATATATACATATATAGATATCTAAACAACACCCAGACACAAGGCAAACACAAGTGCTCATCACACAAATGTTTACCCTGGGCGGGAATCGAACCCGCAACACGCTGCGCAGCAGTCGATCGCTCAGCCACTGAGCCAACCGTGTCGACCTATCAGTTGCACCTATTCGGTAAAAATCTTTCTCGATGAGTTAAGGTTAAGTGAGGTGAGCGGTCATGTCACCGATGCTAGGGTTTGACACCTAGCATCAAGCCAGCTTCACCTAAATTCACCAAGGGAGAAATTTACAGAATAGCACTGCGTTATTTTGTTACAGAACACATAATTTATAGGGTCACTGTCAGTATTTTGTTGGTTGACAAAGGATTTCATGTGGCAAAATATTTTGACCAAGCGATGCGAGAAATTCTATTCAACTATTGAAAGAGAGTCCAAAATCTTGCGCTCTTATCCTGAATTTAAATTGTTCAGGTAACTATTTAATAATGGCCTTATAATGGTCTAATTGAAATGAATGATTTGACTTTGACTTTAATAATAATAATAATAATAATAATTCTTTATTCGGACAACCACGGATCCATTTTATACACATTTACATTATATATTGTTAGTATGCACTTAAAAACTATGTAATACCCTGACTTATGCGAATTCGACTTACACAAATTCGACTTACGCGATTTTACTGTATTTATTTATGTCTTTGATTTTTTATTTGTTATTATTTTTAAACGTGCCACCAACCATCGGCTTTTCCAATAACTTATTAAATAATCAAACTGTTCGTATTTTCAAAACTACATATTTTTGTTGGCGAAAAATCTTTAAGGCTTTTACTAAACCATGAGGCGTTATGGACTAGAGAAAAATAAGATGGGTTGTTAACGCATTGCAAAGGGTCACTGAAGTGAAGTCTACTTAGGGTTCCATTTCTGTCTTCAGGGTTTAAAGAAACTAAATACAAAGACACACGCATGACAATGGCGGCCCATTCGCTAACGTTCACTTCTGCCGGAATCTATAGCGCAGCAAGTTTGTCTTGCCCGGTGATGGTGGTGTTATTGGTAAACAAAAAATAACAACAACAATCACTAACACACAACAACAACATAACAAACAACACAATAGCTGTGCGGGGTTTATAATAAAAAATGTGGCAACGAATTAGTTACGTGTATGAGCTTTGTATTTTTGGATAACAGTGACAGTTTAGAACTACAGTTTACTTAACACAGTTAATAGTTTAGCACGGACAGAAAACTTATTGCTATGGAAGTTGCGCAGGCGCTCCAACATGCCCCCGGGCGTTGAAAGTCATGCTTTCAACCAGACTCTGATTCTGAGGTTCCTGGTAATGGGCATATCCTGTTAAAGGCCCTCCTGATGACTCCAGTTAAGGTTTTGATATCCGCTACGCGGACGATTCCATCAGAACCTGGGTGTACAGCAACAATTCTTCCTAATTTCCACTTCAGGGGTGGAAGATTGTCCTCTCTAACAACCACCAGGGAATCCTTCTTCAAGCCATCTTGACATGAACGCCACTTCGTCCGTTGCTGCAGCTCTGCAACATACTCCTTACTCCACCTAGTCCAGAAATGCTGGCGGAGTTGCTCAATGCGCTGATAACGACTGAGATGGGTTGCAGATTGATCGGCATAACCTTTCTGCGGCAACGAAGTGAGTGGCCGGCCGACCAGAAAGTGGCCTGGCGTCAGTGGAGTGCAATCGGCAGGGTCTGAGGACAGCGGCGTTAGTGGGCGTGAATTTAATATTGCCTCGATTTGGACTAATGTGGTGTTAAGCTCCTCAAATGTTAACTTACAATGTCCCAACACTCGCTGTAAGTGATATTTTGCCGATTTGACATCCGCCTCCCAGAGGCCGCCGAAATGTGGAGTATACGCGGGAATGAAATGGAAGTTAATTCCATCATTAGCAATACTTCCGCTCAAAGAGTCTGAATTAGTTTTTAAGAACTTTGACAGCTCGTTATACGCACCAACGAATGAAGTACCGTTGTCGGAATATATGTGGACGGGTTTGCCTCTTCGCGAAAGAAACCGATATAAGGCTAATAAATAATGATGACTAGTCAAGTCACCCACAAGCTCCAAATGCACAGCCTTTGTGGTGAAACAAATAAAAATTGCAATGTACACCTTGACGAGTCTACATCCACGACCTTGACGACTAGCACTCATAAGTGGACCTGCGTAATCAACGCCGGTGCTTTCAAACGGATGCCCTCCTGGAAGAAGGCGCTGCCGCGGCAGGTTCCCCATCAATGGAGTAACCACCTTACCCTGCATACGTCGACATAGAACGCATCTATGGTAACAGGCTTTGGCTAAATTTCGACCTCCTATAGGCCAATAAGATTCTCTAATTGATGCTAACAATAGCTGAGGGCCTGCGTGCATTAACCTTATGTGTTCAAAATCTGCAATTTAACAACTCGTTTAAATCTTATACAAAACTCTAATGACTTTCAAACTTTATGAAGGTCAACACAATAACTTAATAACACGGTAATTAACTGTTATTACGGTAAACAATTAACAATATCAAACACTCTTAAAATTATGTCGTTACTAAATACAAATACCTACCTGCGTACCTACTTATGCTTATACATAATAAATCCTTAAAGTGAATTGGCAAAGACAATTTAATTAAAATAATGTAATTTATTAGATCAAAATTACTATACTTTAATAAGTATGTTTTTAACTAAATTGCTGTTAACATAACAATGAAATATTCTTGCTAATGACTGCCATGTATCACAATGGAAACGGTTCGGTACATTATAGAACAACTAATTAGGTACACATAAAAATCAGTAATAAATAGGACTAACCTTATAACTCCTTAATTAGCGTTATATACTACCTGATTGAGTGTTGGGTGACGATATTATAAAATAATTGAACTTAACACCGTTTTATATTCACATACCACACTGCCGGTTAATAACCTCAATGTTAATGACGAGGTATGATTTTTCGGTAAATCCACTGATTATTTCTTGATCTTCCAATTATAAGTATTAAAATAGCAGATCCACGCTATTTAATTCAATCCGGCTCGAAGGACCAATATGTGCGGGGTTTATAATAAAAAATGTGGCAACGAATTAGTTACGTGTATGAGCTTTGTATTTTTGGATAACAGTGACAGTTTAGAACTACAGTTTACTTAACACAGTTAATAGTTTAGCACGGACAGAAAACTTATTGCTATGGAAGTTGCGCAAGCGCTCCAACAATAGCATTCACACAATCTGGAATAAATGCTAGTGGGGTTGCACCTAATACACGTAGATAATTCACTTAAAAAACTTAACTGTTATTGTGGTTCCCGAAACGTTTAGTTCTTTTTTTAAATTAGTTATGTCACCGTTAAAAATATTTACCGATGCTAAGAAAATACTCTGCAAGAACGTACTGCGCTTACATCGAGCATCGTCCTGCAAGATACGTGTGTGTGGAGTCTGTTGAATCTTCTTGCTAACTACACTATTGTGTTGCTGCAGTTTGTATTTTTGTAATTTATGGTTTCATTTAAATAAATAAAATCGGGCTGTTTTTTATTTTTTATTTTCTAAAGTAATCTCGAAGCTTTCAATTTGCATGGAAGTCAAGCGATCTATGCTATTTTGCTCGAAGTTATAGTTTTATTTAAAATTAAGGTTTTTAAGTTGTAAATATTTGATAAGCAATTACTCGACACATCACGTGACCGGCATTGCGCGTCGAATCAGCAGGCTGAAGTGGAAGTGGGCCGGTCACGTCTGCAGACGGACCGACGGACCGACGGACCGACTGCAGATAGAACAGACACGCTTTATAGTAGAGACCGCGTTTGGGCAAGCGTAGCGTGGGATAACCTTATTTTTTTTGCGCGGTGGAAGTCCTCATGGACTTCCTCCGTCGTGGGGGTGACGGAGGGGCATGCCGGACTCTTACCGGCTAAAACAACCGCGGTGTTCCACCTCTGCCTATGGCCGGGGATGCGGGATTCACATGACCATACACCGCTCCCCCGACAGGAGCGTGGGATACCCTGCGGCACAATGGACCAAAGATTTGAAAAAGGTGGCTGGTAGCGGATGAATGCGAGCTGCCCAAGAACGGGTTAGTTGGCGATCTTTAGAGGAGACAATAGGCTAATATGATGACGTGACCAGAGGGCTGACCAATTTTTAGGTTAACGAATAAGAAACGTGGCGATACTGCCAGCGTTCTAGGCATTTATTCCATTGACAGCATCATCATCAGCATAGCCTTATCCCAACTATGTAGAGGTCAACTTCCAGTCAAACCAGATGCAGCTGAGTACTAGGGTTTTACTAGTCCCATTGTCAGCTATGGGGATGAATTTCTTGATGCCCCATGAGCTCTATTTCCCTAGTGTCGTGCACTGATTGTTGATATAGCGGTTGCGCATGACGAGAACTTCGTGGAAGCTGAGAAATATAAAAAATGAACTATACTTGACTTGGTTCGCGAGGTTGTAGACATGTGAGATGTGAGTACACACGGCTACACATCAAGCTATACATTTCCAGTATAACCTGATCGCGCATTGTATAGAATTTCCATTCAATTAGAGGTCAGCTTATTCTAGAAATGTATAATTTGATGTGTAGCCGTGTGTACAGCAGTCATTGTGCCCATAGTCGTCACGGCCAATGAAATAATTGACAAGAACCCAAGAACCTAAAATACAAGATCATCATCTGCAGCTCTCGACAGGCAGCTGGATCAAGGGCTTGGTTCATAAAATGGTACGCCTGGACACGGCGCGTATTGTTAGGAAATTACTCTTTCATGAGCCTTGACCACCGGTAGCTTGAACTATGTTCCCGATAAAGGTGGGCTACTGTTTTTTATATTTTTGGATGTTTTTAATTTTGTACAAATATTCAAAAATATAATTTAATGTAGTATGTACAGACGCCAGCACATCAAGCCATACCTAACTGTTAAATTTTCTAAATAAAATATGAACCTTATGCCTTTGTAATAAAGTTGAAAATCTATCAAAGAAATTTGACAGATTGTAGTAGCTTGATATGCTGGCCTCTGTACATTTCATTATTACTTATTAGTTTTAGTGTGTGTTCGTTTAAAATTAATCTATATAATAAATAATTCTATAACAACGTACACTTTGTAAGTATATTTATTTCAGTCAAATTCATTGATTAAAATAATTCATTATTCATCGCTGGTTGTGTTACTTGTGTGTCATTGAACAAATGCTTCAGTCTGACTATAGATTAGGCTAAATTACAATACAATTTATAGTGATGGCATCAGTAGGCATAATTATGTCATAATTAAAGTAATGTTTTACATTAGACAAACAATTCAGTTCCTTAATATTTTTTCATATTCCTTGAAGAATAACGTGTTAACAATTTAAACTGGATTATTAAAATGAAGTTTATAAATAGGAAAATACGTTGCAAGTCTACACGAAACTTTGAGGGCTTATCAGAAAACTTCGTTGATAAAGATGTGCAGTCGATGCTTTTGCCTATAAACCTTATGCAACAATTTTTCCTTTGCCCCAAATATAAAATCAAGGACAATTTTATTTCTCCAAACAGTAATTCACAGTGTTTAGTATCTTTATGTGGCACTATCATATTTATTTCTTTTCTTTTCTATCGGTTCTATTGCCGTATATTTAACAAACACGTTAGTGAGTATTATAAGATCGATTTTGATGAAATTTCTTTTTTAGATTTTCTGTTTAACTCCATTGGAATTCTGATTAATTTTTGGTCTGTCATTTTCCAAACGAATGAACACGTCATATTTGTTTTAAAATTTCTGTATATTCACAGTTTTCTCAATAACAACATCATATTTAAACGTATCATCGTTTATAATTGGTTGAGTGTCATCGCAATAATTAGTATTGGCATTCACATTGTTTTCATCATTTGCATAACCCTGAAACTGCCCACCTACAACTTTTTCTGCGGTATAATTCTAATGAGTTTTGATACAAACATTGTGTATATTATCAGACTTATTAAGATGTTAAAAGATAAAGTTGATATGTGGAATATTCAAACTTCACATTTCCATAGCTTAGGAGATAGGGACAGAGAGGATTATTGCAGAAGGTTACATCAGGCCTATATTTATATATTGGATTGCTATGACATTTGTAAGGTTACTTTCCAACAAATGGTAAGTAAATAAACAATTTATCTACTCCTGACGATTCGCTTCTACTCGCTGCTTTGCATGTGGTGATTATGTTGTGAAATATCTAGATTTCTTATCTATATCAATTTTACTTTTTGTATTAGCTTTTGCCAGTGGCTTTTCCTGCGGTCTACCGGAATAAAAATTACCTATCCCATTCTAGGGAATGGAAAAATAGAAATACAAAATCAATCACTAGACACAATACACGCCTGGTCGGAGGATCCTCCCTTTTTAATAGACGATAAGAAAACCGCTTTTGATAAAGAAGTTAGATTTAAGAGTTCTTATCAGTCAAAATCATTACAGATCGTGTTTTACTGTATGAGCGCCTTCTGCAACGCTTTGTTACACGTTCAGATAGAACTTGAGAACTCGAAAAATGTGAGTATAAGAATGTAAAGTTTGCCAATTCATTAATACGTGTTAACCTTACTATAAGTTTGCATGTTTTAATTCTAAGCAAAGCATTCTGGATCTGATACTGTAGTCTGACGAGTATTATTATCTAATTTTTGTATCATCATCATTATTTCTGCCGAAAGACGTCCACTGCTGGACATAGGCCTCCTAAAGGGGGGGTTTACCATAATCGCCACGCTTGGCAGGCGGGTTGGCGATCGCAGTATGGTTGTTGCAAAGGCACAGAGAACGCTGCTGCCCATTCTCTGGTAAGTTCCTTAGTCGCCTCTTACGACACCCACGGGAAGATATGGGATGGTGCTATTCTTTACGTCCGACACCACACGGACTCAATTTCTATATATTATTATTATATTTTCAGGGTTTTGAAAGTACATGGGTGATATGGTTAATATATATTTGGTTAGCCAAGACTTTGATATTAGAAGTCATATTGGGCTTGGAGTTTGAAAAATTCTACATGGCTGTGAATCGAGTCCAAGATACATGCGCACTCGCACTGCTGTTGCATTCAAACAGTACAGGTATTTGCGATCCAACTACGGTATCTACTATTTTTTATTGGAACAAGCTTCCTTATGTATTATGAGTGTATTATGTGGATAACCCCGTTAGTCTCAAGCACGACTGGTGACCGTAGAGTCCTTAATTCGATTTCCAGGTCGAGCAAAGTATTATTGGGCTTAGGTTAGGATGTTTTCCGTGGATAGTGTTGAGAAGCTTCTTCCTTGGAAGAAGGGATAACAAGATTTATAGTATTTTAGAGTTGTTCCATAGAAAAAGGTTTTGTGTATTTATGACTACTTTGACCCCCTGATAGATACGTCAGTCCTCATGGCATGATTTCCGAAGGCAAATTCTCATAATCAAAAACGATCAAAATGTAGTCGCGATCTCATTTAGCGACAATCAATGTCATAATCTTGTAAAAAATGTAGGTATTTTGGGCATATTGAAACTGGGTTTAGAATGCTAACGTTCCTAAAAGTGGCCGAATTGCCCCTCTGAGCTCCTGTATTGAAATAATTGTTTCGTAATTCGTTGCAGATGAAGAAAAAAGATTATACAAAAATATTAAACGTCTTAATGAAGCTGCATTCGACAAAATGGATGCCTGTGGAATGTTCTACGTGGATGCTAACTTACCACTTGACATGACGGCGTTAATAACTAACTATACTATTGTACTTTTGCAATTTGCTTTTTTGTAATCTTGAGATGATTAAGAAGATTTTAAACTGGTATGAACTTTACTATGTTTCAGTTCAGATTTATCCGCAAACCTCTAAATGTGCTACTCCATACTGTTGCATATGTAGTTAATGATAGATAAGTAAGCGCGCTCTTCTAATGGTGTCTGTGGTCTTTTTGCATCTGTGGTCAATTCAATATACGCTCGGAACGAATGCACGTCTTTTATTTAGCAGTGGGTACGAGGATTAAAAAAAAAATAGTAAAAGAAACAAAGTTTGTTCGGTGCAGAATAATCAATTATAATTGTGTCGTGTAAAAGTGGACAATCGCTACAATGTCTGTGGGCAAAATCAAAGACTTTGATGTGAAAACCGGTAACTGGTCAGCATACGTGGAGCGGCTGGAAATGTATTTTGTGGTAAACAAGATAACGGACGATTTAAAGACTTTAATCGCGATAATCGGGGAACAGGCTTACGAATTGTTGTCTACATTAGCAAGTCCCAGGAAGCCATCAAGCTTATCATACACGGTCGCAGTGGATCTACTGCGTACACATCTGCAACCGACACCGTCCATCTTGGCAGAGAGATATAGATTTCGTCAAAGACGGCAAGTAGCAGGCGAATTGATATCGGACTATGTGGCGGACTTAAAAAAGATTGCTAGGTACTGTGAGTTTAAAACGAACTTAGAAGAAAACCTACCGGATCAGTTTGTGTGTGGTCTGCGGAGTGATTTTATTCGCCAGAGGTTATTCGCAGAAAATAATTTAGACTATAACAAAGCGCTACAGTTAGCCAATACCCTGGAGGCAGCCGAGCGGGACGCCGGAGCCCCCCTAAATGGGTCCAGGGGCGGCAGACTCGGGGACGTCTGTCGCCCCCCACATTCACCAGGACCCGAGGTGGCGGCGCGTAGTGTTCCGTGCGCGCCCCTCTAAGACGTGTATAGAAATACCTAAGCTAAGTAAGTGTACAGAAATAAAATAATATAGTGACAAGCAAAAATAACTTGCTAAATGATATTATCTCCAGGCATGAGAAACTATTTGACGGCACATTGGGCAAGTATACTGGGGAAGAGGTCAAGCTGCACGTGCGATCCGGAACTCAGCCGATTTACTGCCGCGCGCGCCCGGTGCCGTACGCACTATTCCCGCGAGTTGATGCTGAGTTGGACGCAATGCTGCGTGCCGGCGTCATCGAGCCCGTTGACCGGTCCGACTGGGCCACACCGTTGGTTATAGCGAGGAAGGCGGATGGTGGAATACGACTGTGCGCAGATTATAAGGTGACACTTAACAAAGCTTTGTTGGTTGATAGGTATCCGGTTCCAAAGGTGGTGATCATTATTTTGCCAAGCTAGACCTATCACAAGCTTATAATCAGTTGGTTTTAAATGAAACATCTAGGAACTACACGGTTATTAACACACATAGAGGACTGTTTAAATACAACCGATTAGTGTATGGTCTCTCTTCTAGACCAGGAATTTTTCAAAAATTTATGGCAAACCTCTTTAAAAACGTCCCCGACGGAGTAGTGTTTTATGATGACATTTTAATAAAAAGTAAATCGTTAGATTCACATTTAAAAAGTGTGGAACAAGTATTTAGTATTTTGGAAACAAACGGCTTAAAAATAAAAAAAATAAAAATGTGAGTTTATAGCTGATCAAGTGAAGTATTTAGGGTTCATAGTAAATAAAAAGGGAGTTCGAGTAAATCCAGAAAAACTAAAACCAATATTAGATATGCCTCATCCAACTAATATATCGGAATTAAAATCGTTTTTGGGCACGGTTAATTTCTATGGGAAATTTATAATAAAATGAAACACTCACCTCAACCCTCTGTATGACTTGCTCAAAAAGGGAAGACTCTGGAATTGGACAATGTCACATACAAAGGTTTTCTATACAATTAAAAAAATTCTCTGTAGTGCGAAAGTTTTGACACATTTTGATATGTCATTAGAGAGCATAGTAACATGCGACGCAAGCTCACGGGGGCTTGGCGCGGTGCTGGCGCAGCGCGCACCCGGCGGTGCCGACGACGGTGAGCGAGTGGTGGCGTATGCGTCGCTCGCTCTTACCTCCGCAGAACAACACTACAGTCAGATTCATAAAGAAGCTCTCGCGATAATATTTGCAATGGACAAATTTCACCAATATTTGTTCGGGAGAAAGATCACTTTACGTTCGGACCATAAACCGCTGGTAACAATCTTTGGACCACATGCCGGTATCCCCAACACGGCGGCTAGTCGACTACAGAGATGGGCTATTAAAATTATCAGCATATGACTTAAACATAGAGTATATTTGCACAGACAAAAATACAGCGGATATTTTGTCTAGGTTGATTAGTAAGCATAGGGAGGGGGTTTGTAGAGAAGAATTAGACACCCCAGAACAAACATATTTACATTTTGCTACAAAAGCGTTACTTTTAGACTCGCATAAATTAAAAAAAGAAACAGCTTAGGATAGTATTAGGTCCTTACATATGAAATTGCCGTTACTTAATACTGGCAACTTTGAAATCCAATATTTTGTGTTTGATTAGGAATTCCAAATTCAAAATTATTTCAAAATAAAGACTAAAGAATATTGTTTTAAAATTCGTGTTTCATTTGTTTTATCGTCATTTGTTTGGGCTTGAAAATTGCTATTGCAACAACAATGGAGAAATTAAAAATTCGCGATATTTACGAATATGAGTTCTACCGTGGCACCAGTGCAGCAGAAACGGCTCGAAGGATTAACGACGTGTACGGGCCAAGCACCGCTAACGAACGAACGGTGCGTTTTTGGTTTTAACGTTTCCGTTCTGGAAATTTTGATTTACAAAATGAGCCTCGTGGACGACCGGATACTCAAGTGAATAATGAAGAATTAAAGGCGATAGTTGAAGCGGATCCATCTCAAACCACTTCTGAATTAGCAGCAGCCTTTGGAGTAAGTGACAAAACCATCACTATCCATTTGCGTCAAATTGGAAAAGTAAAAAAGCTCGAAAAGTGGGTACCGTACGAATTGACTGAAACACACCAACAAACACGCGTCGGTTGCTGCGCTTCCTTGCTCAATCGTCACAATAATCAGGGAATTTTAAATCGTATTGTCACTTGTGATGAGAAGTGGATCGTGTACGATAATCGCAAGCGATCATCACAATGGCTTAACCCTGGAAAACCGGCAAAACCTTGCCCCAAGCGAAACTGACCAAAAAGAAGATTCTAGTTAGTGTTTGGTGGTCCTGTGCTGGTGTCATCCACTACAGCTTCATGAGATCAGGCCAAACGATTACTGCAGACATGTATTGTCAACAGTTGCAAACAATGATGGAAAAGCTCACCATTAAACAACCGAGATTGGTCAATTGCTCTAGCCCATTGCTCCTTCAGGATAACGCTCGACCACATACTGCACATCAGACGGTCGCCAAGTTAGAGGAGCTGCGACTGGAAACTCTGCGTCACCCACCATACTCTCCAGATCTTGCCCCAAACGATTACCATTTATTCCGAAATTTGGACAACTTTTTACAAGGAAAAAAAAACAATTCTGATGAGGCAGTTTAAACAGCCTTTAAGCAGTTCATCGATTCTCGCTCCCAGGATTTTTTTACCAAAGGGATCAATGAGCTCCCGATAAAATGGCGAAAGTGTATCGATAACAATGGTACATACTTCGATTGACTAAATATATAATTTCTTTTAAAAATGTTATTTTTAATTTTTTGATACCGAGCGGCAATTTCATATGTAAAGACCAATATATTAAACAGAGTAGCTAGGTATATTAATGACGGATGACCAGACGATGTCGAAATGAGAGAATTAAAACCATATGTTAATAGAAAAAATGAGTTATATTTGGAATTAGGTTAGGAGGAGTAGTTAATGATAGATAAGTAAGCGCGCTCTTCTATTGGTATCTGTGATCTTTTTGCATCTGTGGTCAATTCAATATACGCTCGGAACGAATACACGTCTTTTATTTAGCATATACCTCTCCCTGAGTCGCTTCCTCCCGTCTCCCTTTCTTGAAACCTGTGTTATCCCACTGCTGAACCAAGGCCTTCCCCTTGATATACGATAAGATATCAAGGGGGCCTTATTATTAAGCCTCAAATAAAGGAGATGTCCACTTTTTGTATGGACGTTGGTTTTTTTTTCCGAGATAAATTTAACGAGCATCAAACTGCACTAATATAAAAGCGACAAAAATACGAAACTTGAAACATTGAAATAATATTTTTAGACCCCTCCATTTAAGAGAAAAATAATAAATTATTTAATGTAAGTACATATGTTTAATTTGAACATGGCAACCCAAAAAAAAACCAACCTAAGATTCATCTGTCAGAAACAAGAAGTTTATAGATAAAAGGGGAGCCAACAATCTACATACTTAAGTGAAACCAACTGTGGGCAGACTCTCCCTTTCTGAATGCATACATAAGAACGTGACAGTGATATGTGTTTTCTTTATCTTATGTATGCATTCAGAAAGAGAGCGTCTGCCAACAGTTGATTTCACTTTGCTACCTATTTAGAGTGTTGCCTCCACTTTTAACTATAAGCTTCTTGCTCAGAAATGACATTGTCAAAGGGTCAAATTCATACCAATATTATTTAATGTTAATCTATGTGTATGTATCGTTTAGTAGACACTATTATCATTTATCTCGGCTAAGCAACCTCTGCGATTTAGGTTTGGTGAAATAATGCACTAGTAACTCGGTTCTCGGTAAAATATTGCAACTTGCAGATGAACATTCGAAGTAGTCAAGAATCATAAAAACCAAAAACATTTATTCATAAGATTCGGTATTCACTAAGTAGTTGTTCAATATAGAGCGCTTTCAGTCATAAAAGGTATATGCTACCTACTTTTCTCTGACAATATCGCAATTCATCTCATTTCTCATTATTTATTATGGTAAATGATCTGATTACATGCGTTTTGTTTACATTGTCAAACATATTAACTGATACTGTCGGTCAATAATTGATTTTTGAGCTACTGTCAGTCTGACAGTGACATTTTCCAGTTTAGTTCTTTTCTGGTGTGTTCGCTTTATTATCCTTGATATTTTAGGTTTGTTCGTTTTTAGGTTTGTTCGTTTTAAGCGTAAATTCACACTTAAATAAAAAAAGATTTTACTCAAAATTGGAGGACTTGGAGGTTTTAAAATTAGAACAGTTCGTTTTTGCAATGTCTATCCACATATATTTAAATTATCCTGGTCAGAATTTTTGATAAATAAAAAACCATTTTTGGTCATGTCCTTTGTGTATTTAATAATAATTAATATCAAAGGTATGGTACGGTTTATTTATTTACAAAGGTACAAAGGAGGACTTAATGCCTTGGGCATAGACGGATATATGGGATCCAGGGAGCTTCATTTGAGAATAAAACTTAACTTGTCCAAGTATGACAAAATAATTTTATTGTAACAAAAACGGAAAGACACCACGGTCACAGAGTAGCAGAAAGAGAGCAGTGACGGATGCAGGCCGCAGACAAGCACAAATAAAATATTTTTAAGGAAACATAGTACAGCGACATCTATTGAAAATGGTTCTAAGCACGACTAAGTTTGACAGATAATATTGATTAAAGTTAAGTGTATTCGTGGTTTACATGCATTCTAGAGAGAAGATAAATTACCAAAAGGACAACAGATGGCAGTATTGTCCAGGACAAAGGTCTCCTATAAACTTAAATTCTAAGTCATCACTCCGACATTTCCTGGTCCTCCCTCGTAAACTTCACCCGCCTTCCGGCGGCATCTACTGCGTGACGACTCTCATTTGTCGTTATGGATTCTGCATACATGGTCCGATGAAATTCTAGTCTTGCAGACTGCCTACTATCGGTGATTTCTGTTTCGATCTCATGGCATCTACTTATTATAGAGAAAGATGAGACTTTGTTTTAAGTAAACGAGGATTTATCCCCAGTATCTAGAACAAAAATCAACGCCAACTTATTGGTTTACAAAATTATCAACAACCATTCAGAGCAGCTGGTTTAAGTTCTGGGTTTCGCGTTTGTAATTACACATACGAACAAACTTCAAGTTTCCCAGCGAGTAATGGAGAGGAGATATTTTTTTGGGGTGGCTGCTGCAGGTGCCGAGAAGTTCAAGCGTCCCAAATACAACAGCCTTCTTGGAACCTACATGTATGTTTGAGCCGTTTGGAGCGGAATTACTAGGGCCATGGGGTCTGAGAGCTCATTTAGTTTTTCGGGACATCGCCTAGCGGCTGATCCACTGTTCATGTGACCCGAAGGCTTGCCTATTCTTCAACATTTTCATACAACGTGGCAATGCCGTCAGCCTGTTAGGCACATGCCCCGTTGACAGCGATGTGGACCAGTTTTTTGATGCCCCATAAGCTCCCCCTCTTTTTTAAGTTGTTCACAATTTAATTTTATTTTTAAGTTTTGTATTTGTGATTTATTTATGTATTCAGTTTCGGATAACAATACAATCCATTTTGTTAGTAAAAAAACCTTATATTTAATGTTATTATTTCAAAACAAAACACAAATCAACCGGCAATAATGAATCAACACATATAATCAATACAAAACTCAAAAACTCAAAACTCAAAATCATTTATTTCAATTAAACCATTTACAGGTACTTTTGAATTGTCAGAGTCAGCAAGTCAGAAAGTTGAAGCTAGTTGCTCGTTCCAAACAGTAGGTTTCTATGGAGAAGAACGAGCAAGAAACTCCATGAACACTCTTTTAAAATCAGATAAATTTTACAAATTTAGGTTACATCATTCATGTTGAATCTAAGGGTACAATGTGAGAACAATGTAACACGTCTTGCATGTTAAAAGAGGTCTAGAGACAAATATAGTTATAATAACAATTCAAACCAAAATTTAAAACAACCGAGGCAGCTATGAGATGACCAGTTCCAACCGACGGTGTCCGTTCACGAACATGACGCATGGATCTGCACCATTTAGCTCAACCATTTTGAAGGGAACCGAATGATCCAACACATGCGCCACCGGCAGCGAGACATTCAAGTGAGCATGACTCTCCCAACCGCCAGGGCATATTCAAGTCAATGAGAGGTATACCTCGTAAATGGTAGCTTTAAAAAACATAGTGCTCACATGTATGTGCTACGAAAAATTATATAATACTAACACATTGAGTTTATACAATGCAAAGATAATATAGATCTACATCTTCAGTAGCTCCAAAAATTGTTACAAATGCTAATCAATTAATCTATGAACCCTTATGGCTGTAGAGCTAGACCAGCATCCAGCCAAGCATTTTTATCAGTGATGTAATCACTCAATTTATAATATGCTCGGTTGCATAGTGTGCGTTTAATACAAGACTTAAATTTTGTCTCATTTAGTTGAACAATGTGGGGAGGTATTTTATTGTAACACTTTAAACAGTACCCCATGAAAGACGAATCTACTTTAGCCAGTCTGAAACCTGGTTGAACTAGTTGGTCCCTATTTCTAGTATTATAATTATGTCTGTCACCTCTTTTATCAAAAAGATGCAGATTTTTTCTAGTGTACATGATGTTTTCATAGATGTATTGACAAGGCACCGTCATTATGTTAATTTCCTTAAACAGATCCCTTAGAGAATCACGCATACGCAGATTGTAAATGGCTCTGATGGCTCTTTTCTGCAGAATAAAAATAGAATCCACCACATTCCTTTACAAAAAATTCAAATAAGGTTTAGGCCGATCACATCTAAAAATATTGAGAAATTTAATAAGTCTTTAGAAAATAAATTGAGTGCTCATAACTTTAATAATATATGTGACTCGAATGATACCTACGCCGAGTTTTTTTCACTATTAAACAAGCAATTTAGTGATAGTTTTCCACTAAAGACTAAAAGTGTTTCCGCAAAGTTCTTATTTAGGGATTGGGCAACAAGCAACACATAATTAATACAAGCTTTCACCAGTATGTTTCGAAATATTCAAACTTTTTAAAAGTGTTTGCAAAATAGCCAAAGCTCTTTATATTGGTAATAAAATAAAATTTGCTGATGATAAAATAAAAACTACTTGGCAAATAATAAATAATGAAACAGGTAGGAAAAAACAACGTAATAATGAAATTAATTTAGAAACTGCACATGGCCTTATAAATTCGAACAAAGAAGTAGCTCAGGAATTCGAAACTTTTTTTGCTAATATTCCTATTAAAACTACTGAGGCTTTAAATTCCTCCCCCGTGCTTTCTGCTGCCTTCCTTAGGAAGAATGAAAAAAAATGCCCTGTGGAGTTTAAGTTTGAACATACAAACCCCCAGGCTGTTATAAAAGCCTTTAAAGATCTTAAAATTAAATCAACAGAAGATTTTTGGGGAATGTCTGTAAAAGTTTGTAGGTCTACTATTGAAACTATCGCACCCTATTTAGCTTTCATATTTAACACCAGTGTGGACCAAGGAGTCTTTCCGGATTTAATGAAACACAGTAAAGTCGTATCATTGTACTAATCCGGTTGTTAACTGTGTGAACCTATGTGTATATGTATACTTACATATTTTGATACTTATGTTTAATATTTGTACATCCTTTATTTAGGTAATAATAAACTGAATGTTATGTACGTTCGAGGAGGTTGCTAGGGCGCGAGCGGGGGCTGTAGGTGGGCGCGGGGCAGAGGAGCGCGGGCGACGCAGGCCTCGGGTCGATTCGGGTGTCGTCGTAAAACACTAGCTAAGCAGCGCACACGTACGTACAACCTCCTCGTACGCGACATTTTCGAAAATTCTCTTTAACTTTGGTTTCTTCATTTACCTCCCCTACAATCTGGTCTTCGAGCCGAATCTGCTGGATGTTTCATACTCCACCGAAATCGCGAGCTATGGTGAATACACGGAGTACAGCGAAGAAAAATAAAGAACTTTATGGCAAAATGTCGAAGGGCGCTGAAGGCTTGGAAACTGCTGTTCAAGATGATTCCAGGCAACCAAACACTAAAAGTGACCGTGATGAGAAAAAAACGGACCTAAAACAAGTCGGAACACCTATATTTCTAGCCGAACAAAGTGAAAAAGTGAAACCGAGTTCTAATATAGGTCTACCCTCAAAGTCAGAAAAAAGGTCAAAGTCGAAATCTCTGTCGAAATCCGCATCGTCATCAGTGTTAGCTAGAAAGAAAAGACTGAAATTAGTAGCAGCAGAAGCTAAGGCAAAAATACAAATGGAAATTATCGATAAAAGATTGGCGGCCGAGTTGGCCGAGCTAGAAAACGAAGAATACAGTTCACAATCGGAAGGAAGAGAAGAAGGAGATCATACTAAAGTTGAAGTGGAGAAGTGGCTAGAACGAAGTCATCGCGAACTGGAGGCAGAGGCTGCTCAGCCGCAGGATACACAACTGGGCGACCTTGACCTGCCGCTACCGCCGCTGGCGCAGCAAACAGCTGCTCGAGATGGCACTGATGGAACAGTTCACATGTTGGCAAGCGCTCTAAAAGACCTGGCCGCTGCTACCACAGCTAATGGATCGCATGCTCAAATGCTCAGCCGATTGAGTACACCTAAAGACTTACCTGGTTTTAGTGGTGACCCGTTGGAGTGGCTGCAGTTTAAGCAAGCATACGAAGACTCAACAAAAGTGTGTAACTTCAACAATCAAGAAAACTTATGGAGACTACGGAAATGTCTACACGGAGCAGCTAAAAATGCTGTAACAGCACTGTTAATTAGTGCTACGTCACCGGATGTTGTGATGTCTACGCTGGAACTACAATTTGGAAATCCAGATATTATCATAGCTCAAATCGTGTACGAGATCAACAAACTTCATCCGATGGCCCAGGAATATCACAAAGAAATAGTAACGTTCTCTGTAAAAGTAAAAAATTACGTCGCTGCTGTGCTGGCTATTGGTCAAGATGAGTACCTGAAAGGAACAAACGTTATATCAATTATCCTGTCTAAATTACCTACAGTGCTTATCTCAAAATGGGCAGACTATAGTTATCCCATCATCAGCAGCGGGGATAAACCTAAACTTGTGATATTGTCCGAGTTTTTGAACCAAGAAGCTATAAAAATATCTAAAACATCAGTGAATCTATTATATAATCCAAGTGACTATAAACGTAAACAAAGTGATAACGTAAATAGAACTCATACGGTGCTAGTGCAAAACACTTCGGACAATAACATTGGTGACGATAAGTGCCGCTTTTGTAAAATAAATAAACACATAATAACAGACTGTAAAAAGTTTAAAAAAGCGTTGTGTAAGAACAGATAGCAGTTTATAAAACGTAACGGTTTATGCTATAAGTGTCTAGTGTCGCGTCATAACCGTGACGCTTGCTCAGCACCCGCGTGTGATAAGGACAATTGTGGACAATCGCACCATCAACTACTGCATTACCCTGCTAGGCGCGATAATGAGCAGTGTCAACCATCTGTTGCGGCAACTCCTGCGGCGTCAACCACGGCGTCAGCCTCGGCGTCGGTACCTAGCGAGGCTGTCACCCACATTAACAATGACAGCTACAGTCAAGTGTTGCTCAAGACAGTGCCTATAAAAATACACGGACCTCACGGAACATTGAGCACTGTTGCTTTACTGGACGATGGTTCCACTGTGACCATAGCTAGTGACGAACTGATGGTGAAATTAGGTATACGCGGGTGTAAACAAACATTAAAAGTTCGGAGCGCATGGGACGGCAGCGAACTTGTGTGTGATAGTGAGATAGTGGACTTAAGCGTGTCGAACAGTGACGGTACGATGTTTACATTGCAAGCACGTACTACCAAAGGACTTAACTTACCTATCCAATATATATCGCTCGACAAACTAAAGTATAGTGACGCAATTAATAATATAAAACACAAATTATGTTTCGGACAATGTAAACCGGAAATACTAATAGGACAAGACAACTACCATTTGTTATTGCCTCTGGAAGTTATTCGAGACAATCCCACCGAACCATACCTAACTCGCACTCCGCTGGGTTGGTGTTTACATGGCCGCACGTCCTTGAACGGGAACTATCGAAGCAAGCATTCAACTTTGTTTTTAACCGAAGCCAATAAATCTCAAATAGAAACTAATGGCATATTGGACGACTTACATGAGGAAGTCCGCCGCTCGTTTTCAATAGAAGCTATGGGCATATCAGGAAGACCTCGTCTAAACGCAGAAAGCCAACGAGCAATAGCCCACCTAGAAAGAACTTCTACTCTGAAGGACGGCAACTGGTACATCGGCCTACCGTGGAAAGATGAACATTGCAAGATGCCTGAGTCATATACGACTGCCTTGAACCGACTAAAAGGAGTCGAAAGAAAACTTAAGAAATGTGAGAATTACGCGAAGAGATACAAAGAGAGAATATACCATCTACTACACAATGACTACGCACGAGAATTAACCGATGTCCAAAACACGCCAAAAACCTGGTATCTTCCCCACTTGCCCACGGCGTGGACAATCCCAATAAAAAGAAACTCAGGTTAGTTTTTGATGCCGCGGCGAAGAGTCATAACTTCTCGTTGAACGATTACATTCTGACAGGACCTGACTTACTTGCATCATTATACGGCATCATGTTGAGATTCCGTGAAAACAGAGTGGCTGTGACCGGTGACATACGCGATATGTTCCTGAGAATAAAAATAAAAAGTGAAGACCAAAACGCACTACGCTTCTTGTGGCGAGATTCACCAGACGATCCTGTAAAGACATATGCGATGACGTCATTAATCTTTGGTTCAAATGCGTCACCGTTTATTTCACAATTTATAAAAAATAAAAATGCTAAAAGATTCGAAACAACTCACCCCGCAGCAGCAAATGCAATCTGTAATCAGCACTATATGGATGACTATATAGATAGTTTAGAAGATGAGTCAACAGCTGTTCGATTAACAAAAGAAATCGCATACATTCATAAATGCGGAGGTTTTGAAATAACAAACTGGAATAGCAACAGCGCGGCTGTGTTAGAAAACTTACCAAAAGAAACCTTATGTTCTAGTGCAGTACGTTTCAAAGTCGGCCAGCAAGAAGCTGGAGAACGAACTCTTGGATTAATATGGTACCCGAAAGAAGATACGTTGGGATTCGATACTTCATTTAAACGAATTCCTGAAAACATAATAAATGGCCTGAAACGTCCTACGAAAAGGGAAATGTTACGATTAATAATGTCCATATTTGATGTCTACGGGTTCCTGTCACCATTCACGATTAAAGCTAAAATACTATTACAACAAATGTGGAAAATTAATTTATGCTGGGATGACGAAATACCAGACAACGTAAATGACAAATGGTTAAATTGGCTAAAACTTCTCAAACACATTAGCTGTATTCGATTACCTCGCTGTTACCATGCGAGCGTACGTAAGAGCGAGACGGTGATAGTTGCACCGAACGCACCGGATAGTGGCTCGTCGTCGGTACACACTCAGCGGCAGCCTATTATTACCAATGAATCGCGCGCGCTTACCTCCGCTACGAGATTAAGTTATACAAACCTACAGCTACACATATTCAGCGATAGCTCAACTTACGCTATGGCCGCCGTAGCATTCTGGCGCTGGCAAGATAATGACGGTCAAATCAGATTAGCGTTCATTTCGAGTAAGTGCAGAGTAGCACCACTGAAACATACGTCTGTACCACGATTAGAACTGCAGGCGGCGCTCCTTGCTGCTCGGCTTGCAGATACTATAATAAAAGAACACAGAAATATGTTACCACAAGAAAGGTATTTTTGGTGCGACTCGTCAACGGTGCTATACTGGATTAGGAACAGTGCGCGAGATTATAAAGCGTTTGTGGCGCACCGACTTGGCGAAATAGATGAATTGACACAAACAAAAGAATGGCATTTTATACCTACTAAAATGAATATAGCCGACATCGCCACGAGAGATACCTGTGAATTAGATATGCTACAAAATGAATGGTTGTATGGTCCCGAGTTTTTGTACAAAGGAAAAGAGACATGGCCAGCGGATGTACAACTGGAAGTCAGCACCGATGTCCTCGAACGCGTTTCTCTCGTCGTCACTGAGAAGTACTCACCTGCTGTGCCGGAGCCCGAGAGATTTTCATCTTGGTTACGCCTCCTGAAAAGTACTTGTATGGTATTATTGTTTATTGATAAATGCAAAAAACTTACCAGTGCTATTGATGGTGATATGATGAGGAGAGCCGAACGTCTGTTGATTAAGTACTCGCAGAGGCAAACATTCGCTGAAGACCTGGAACACCTGAAAAATAAAAAACCATTAGATCGAAAAAGTAAGCTACTTACCTTAACTCCTGTGATTGACGAGTACGGAGTCTTACGCGTTGGAAGCCGCATCGACCAGGCACCTGGAATTCCACATGAAACCAAATATCCAGTAATACTTGACGGCCGCAACTACGTCGCTCAGTTGATAGTCAAGCACCACCACGGAAACCAAGAAGTTCTCGTCAATAATCTGAAACAACATTACTGGATTATACGCTTGAGACCTACAATTAAACATGTGACCTCAAAATGCATGTTTTGTAGAATAAGAAAAGCACAGCCGCAACCCCCTAGAATGGGGAACTTACCTGAGGCCAGAATGGCTTATAATCAACGCCCGTTCACGTTCTGTGGAGTGGATCTTTTTGGGCCCATGGAGGTGACAGTACAGTACAGGCGACGAGAGAAGAGATATGGCGTTCTATTTACTTGTATGACTGTTAGAGCCATACACATTGAAGTAGTATCAAAACTTACCTCGGACGCATTTATCATGGCTTTACGTCGCATGGCCGCAAGGAGGGGGTGGCCACAACACATGTACTCGGACAACGGGACTAACCTGAGAGGAGGTCTGAATGAAATAAGGAAGTCGATTAGCGAGCTTGATGAAGAGGCGCTAAAAAGAGAAGACGCTAACTACGGCACTACATGGACTTTCTCTCCGCCTGCTAGTCCACACTGGGGTGGGGCATGGGAACGCCTAATACGTTGTGTAAAAAGCTCACTGAAGGTCGTTCTGAAGGAACGAGCACCCCGCGATGAGGTTCTAAATACCCTGCTGGCAGAGGTGGAACATATTGTAAATAGCCGTCCGCTGACCCACGTGAGCGTCGAACCGCGCTCAGATGAGTCACTGACCCCTAATCATTTTCTTCTCGGGTCTTCATCTAACCTACCTACTATCGGTACATACGATGAGTCAGACGCATACCTACGAAAGCAATGGCGCATCTCCCAAAGACTCGCAGATTTGTTTTGGAAGCGTTGGGTGAGGGAGGTACTGCCAGATATGCGACCTAGAACGAAATGGCATCAAGAACAAACACCCTTGAAAGTGGGCGACCTTGTGCTAATTGTCGATCCTGATTCTCCGCGCAATGCATGGCCGCGCGGTCGCGTGCAGGCAGTAATGGCAGGCAGAGATGGACGCATACGAGTCCACGATATAAAAACAAAGAATGGTTTGTTGCGTCGGTCAGCCGCACGTATCGCTCGTATTCCGACGGAAGATGAGTGCTGATGCACTGGGGTGGGGGATGTTAACTGTGTGAACCTATGTGTATATGTATACTTACATATTTTGATACTTATGTTTAATATTTGTACATCCTTTATTTAGGTAATAATAAACTGAATGTTATGTACGTTCGAGGAGGTTGCTAGGGCGCGAGCGGGGGCTGTAGGTGGGCGCGGGGCAGAGGAGCGCGGGCGACGCAGGCCTCGGGTCGATTCGGGTGTCGTCGTAAAACACTAGCTAAGCAGCGCACACGTACGTACAACCTCCTCGTACGCGACATTTTCGAAAATTCTCTTTAACTTTGGTTTCTTCATTTACCTCCCCTACACCGGTGATAGTAAAGAACCCAATAATTATAGGCCTGTGTCGATTCTGCCAGTTCTCAGTAAAGTGTTTGAAAGGCTAATGCTCAATCAAATGTTACATCACTTTAACAAAAATTCCATCTTTCACGAACATCAGTACGGTTTCCCCAAAGGACGTTGTACAACTGACGCCATTGTCACCCTAATAAAAAACATTTTTAACGCCTGGGAGGAATCACAAGATGCCATTGGCATTTTTTGCGACCTCTCAAAGGCGTTCGATTGCGTTGACCATGAGACCCTTTTGTTGAAACTGGAGCACTACGGGATTACTAAAACATCCCTTGATTTACTTAGATCATATCTGAAGGACAGACAGGTTAAAGTTCAGATTAACGGCGTAAACTCATTGGGGTCTGAAATGACTATGGGCGTTCCTCATGGCTCGATATTAGGTCCATTTCTATTTTTAGTTTATATAAATGATTTACCCCAATTACTACAAAACCAACCGAAGATGGTGTTATTTGCAGATGACACATCATTAATTTTTAAAATAGACAGGCGTTCTCATAATCTTGACGAAGTGAATAACTCTATACTTCAGGTCCAAAATTGGTTTATGGTAAATAATTTGGTACTAAATGAAAAAAAAAACCAAATGTATAAGATTTACTTTACCAAATGTTAGAAGTAGTAAATGTGATCTTATTGTTAAATAAGTCTAATACATCGTATTCACGTAACAGAATATATTATAATTCTTGTAAATGCAAATTGTAAACAATATTCTTTTTAAAAGAGTATGTATGGAGAAGAATGGGCAAGAAACTCCATACATACTCTTTTAAAAAGAATATTGTTCTTGCCCATTCTTCTCCATACGAAACTACCATTTGGAATGGGCAACTAGATTAAAATTTTACAATATGACGTTCAAAAGTGCCTATAGGTAATGGTCTAATTGAAATAAATGATTTGACTCTGACTTTTGACTTTGAAGAAGTCGTATTGAAGTAGTGTGACCATATTGAGGATATATTTAGGACTTTGCGTGAGAACTTAACTAATTATACTAATACTAAGAAACGTGTATATATTTAATGACTGATATATACACAAACACTTACGGCAGTTAATTTTTATTTAATTTTAGTTGCTCATTATTCGGGTATTTTAATAACATTATTTTTTAGGTTTCCTAAAAATAGTATTTAAAGAAAATTGTGGTTATCCATTGAGCCGTTGAAAATGAAGTTTTATAAAAGTGCAAGGATTTGCAATTTGCATTTCAAGAATCAGATATGATTCAAGAACAAGGTGCTTAAAACAAACAGCAGTTCCTACTATAATAAAACAGTAGAAAAGGTAAAAAGATAACTGTATTTAAAACTGTGTTACATTATTATCATGTATTTAGAAATATAATGTTTCATTTATTTATCAAAAAGCAAATTTTATAAAAATATCATTATAATTTTCAGACAACAAGTTCACTACATGAAGAATCTATCGTGCAAATAGCTGCTCTGCCAAGTACTAGTCTGGCGTTTATAGTAATTCTCCACTTACGGAAATGGGAGTGAAACATGCTGGCTGCAATGTAGTTAAAAACAGTGTCTCAATATTCTTGAAAAAATAAGCAATCTTAACAAGTTACCTGGTGTCCCTTTTCGTTAATAAATATTAAATACATACCTTTTATGTCTATTTATAATGTATTACATAATAATGTTATTAAGTAAAGTTTAAATTACATACTACATATTTTAACTAGTGAGTCATGCGCTCAGTTTAAGAGACATTCAGAAAATATCTCGGTGATTTACGTGGTAAGAGACAGAAACTACATAGAGTAATGATATTTAGTCATGTATGCTAGAAAAGATACAATAAATGATTTTAATTTGGGTTGTGTTTTTATTTCCTTTTTGAGGTTCTTACATATAAGCGTTCATATTAGGGCCGGCGCTGTCTGACGTCGCGGCACCGCAAAGGATTTTATATTTGATCAAGTTTTTTTAGATTTCAAGATTATTATTCTTATTTCATCGAGTTTAGAATTCATATTACTTTATTTCTTAATGCAATGTACTCAATGCTCAATACTTAATACTTTATTACATTCCACAATGTGAGCTTAGGTGGTAACTTAGATATATAGATCATTATGGACCCTGTCGGGCACAGTAAATAAGTTAGTAGGAGAGAGGAAGCTTATAATTATTATTTTTGCTAATGTAACGCGCGTTATTTTTATTTCGATTAGGTGGGATGAACATACGCAAACATTACGTATCATGATGTAAACAAACTTAGACGAGATATTTGTTTATCGTAGGCCTCAATGGTAAACAGATTGTAGATATTTATAAATGAACTAGCAACGCGGCCCGGCTTCGCATGGGCCTATAGCCTTCCTCGATAAATGGACTATCCAACACAAAAATATTTTTTCAATTCGAATCAGTAGATCCTGAGATTGGCGCGTTCAACCAAACAAACAAACAAACAAACTCTTCAGCTTTATAATATTAGTATAGATACTTATAGCGATGTCCTGGGAAAAATAAAATATAGGTTACCCTATTTAGAAAGAGAGGGTTGGCCCACAGAGAGCGAGATAGTGATAGATAGGTATGGCTTCAAGTAGGTATTCGAAGTGTTGACTCCATTTTAATCTACAGCTTCATGGTTTTAACGCTCACCACCGCAGCTTCAGCCGCGGCGGCGGGCTTTCATGCGGCCTGCTCTTCAGCTCGCATTCCGCCCCACCCCTCCGCGCCTACGCGGGCTTAAATTACACTCTAGGGTTAGGCCAGACAAGACCTCGTGAAATCGGTTTTGCAGCGATTAGTTTCTGTCACTAAATTTTGTAACTTATTGACTTTTTATGAGACTATTTTAATTTAATATTGAAAATCTTACCAAGTAACCGGCTATCAAATAATATTCAGTAAATTGTTGTTTCGGCGTGGTGAAAATATGGCAAATAAATCATTTGGCAAATGAAAAAAGTTCAAAAGAGACTTAGGCCAAAAAGTTATTTTGTAAATTGGCCAAAAATAGTTCGGTATAATGATACTTATGACACATGATACTTCGATGATATAAAAATATGTCAATACATATAGGAAAAAAAGACGTCGGTCAATAGTTTTCGGTAAAATGAAATTTGAACAAAAACTATTCGGAAAAGTGATCGGTTCCCCTTTTTTGGGAATTCAGTAAACTTGTCGAAAATCTGCTTTTTTTGCACAATTTTATCTGAACTTAGACCGTTCATAATGCACTTGTTAGAATAAAAGGCATAAGGGCAACATTAAAAAGCAATTAAATGCTCTACATTATTATTACACACTTATATACTCAAAGAATATTATTATTTTAGAACAGAATAGTGAAATGAAAATACTTTGTTTAGGAAACATATATTTTATTGTAATATTTCAGACTCAAAATCATTTATAATTTCATTTTAACCATTTACAGGTACTTTTGAATTGTCAGAGTCAGTCAGAAAGTTGAATCTAGTTGCTCGTTCCAAACGGTAGATTTCTATGGAGAAGAACGAGCAAGAAACTCCATGAACAACACTCTTTTAAATCAATCAATCATCATTCATATTGAATCTAGGGTACAATGTGAGAACAATGTAACAAGTCGTGTACGTTAAAAGAGGTTTAGATAAAAATATAATCATAATAAACAATTCAAAATCAAATTAGAATAACCGAGGCAGCTAAGAGATGACCAGTCCCAACTAACGGCGCCCGTTCACGAACATGACGCACGGATCGGCATCATTTGACTTAACCATTTTGAAGGGAACCGAATGATCCAACACGCGCGCCACCGTCAGCGAGATATTCCAGTGAGCATGACATACTCCCAACCGCCAGGGCACATTCAAGTCAATGAAAGACATACCTCGTAAATGGTAGCTCGAAGGAAATCTGTATAATGAATGTAGAACTTATAGCTATTGCAGAAGCTATATCTTATATTGAGTCATTAGATTCTGACAATTTTGTAATATTTACAGACTCAAGGAGTGCCCTACAACATTTGGCTCGGTGTACCTCGAATATTCGAGGAACACCGATAGCCTACACCATTATTAAATCCATAAATTCTTTACAAAATAAAAATAAAAATATCGTACTTCAATGGGTTCCGTCTCATATTGGCTTAGGTGGTAATACGGAAGTAGACATATTAGCTAAACAGTCGACAACATGCGGTATTTCTTTAATAAAACCTCCCTATTTTGCAGACTTATTCGGCCTCGTTAAGAAAAACTGCATGGATATTTGGGATGAGTATTTTGATGAAAGGTCTCTCACGAAGGGAATATGGTATAAGACAATGCAACCTTATCCATCTCGTTTTTTGTGGTTCGAGAAACACGATCTATCTAGAACTGAAATTGTAACTGCTCTGAGACTTCGCTCCGGGCATATTCCACTAAACAGTTTTAGATACATGATAAAAATAAGTGATACCCCTAATTGCAGGACTTGCAAGACTTTAGAGGATGTCTATCACGTGCTAGTGGAATGTGTTCGGAATGAGGCTGAGAGAACAGAGTTTGAACGAGTGAACAAAGTTAAACTTCATTCCATTGGTTATTGTAACACCATTTTATCTGCGCCTTCGTCGGAGAAGGCCAAGCTTTTGTACAAGATGGTAAATGTAGCTGTTAAAAATAATTGTTGTTGTACATTCCTAACTTTGTAAACCTATAGGGGTGGCATGATCACTGTGTGATCAAACCCTTCTCAATCTAAATAAAGATTAAAAAAAAAAAAAAAGAAACTCCATGAACACTCTTTTAAAATCAGTAATATTTTACAAATTTAGGTTACATCATTCATGTCATAACAACTAGGTATATATAATTTAATATTAAAATTATACATATACATAGCCTTTCATAGTTATCATCATAGTTATACTTATCTATTATTTTCTTCGGGAGCTCCGTACCGATCAACGTTTCGATCAAAAGTGATCCAATGAATTTTTTTTTTTTTTTCCGGATTGGCATCTCGCAGGTCAACCTAGGAGGTTGTCGGCTGCTTAACCGGACTTTCCTGTGGTGCCTTAAAAATAATTATTTTTAGGGCCTCCAGCCAGGGCAAAATCCAATGAAGTCGGAACACTCGCTTTTATAAGCGGCGACAAACAAGTATGATTCATGTTTCCATAAACGATGACAAGCAAATGTGATTCATACTTATTTGCTATCCAAAGTTTAAACACACTTTATTCTATTTAAAATGATGTTATTTACTATACTTCTACTGCATTTAATCAGAAATTAATTATTACTTTATATTACAACACGAATTACGTTGTTATGTATTAATTACATCGGTATAATATTCATATTCTCGAAAACATTTCATCTTCTTCTCCTGCTGATATCTGGAAATTCCTCGGAACTCTGGGTATTGGTAGGCCACGTCATGTGGATTTCCCGAAAACAATTGGCCTGGATGATATCAACCGTCACTTTACAACCACTTGTCATTTGGATGCCAATATGATGTCTCAGACGGTTGATTTCATTTCTGGACTACCTGGTCCCATTATAGAGCCATTTCGCTTTTCTCCAGTCTCCTTGGATGAAGTTAAAAAGACCATTCTATCTATTAAATCTAAGGCGGTGGGCCATGACGGGATCAGTCGTCATATGGTCAGCTTGATCCTTGACTTTCTTCTTCCACCAATTACCCACATCATCAACTTTTCTCTTGATTCCTGACAATTCCCTTCCCAGTGGCGTATGGCTTATGTCCGTCCACTTCCTAAAGTTTCTAGTCCCTCACTTCCTAGCCATTTTCGACCTATTTCCATTCTCCCTTTCCTGTCTAAAGTGCTCGAGGCCCGCGTGCACAAACAGCTTTCAGAGTTTGTCCATCGGAACAGCCTCGTAAGCTCATTCCAGTCGGGGTTCAGGCCTGGACACAGCACAACCTCCGCTCTCCTTAAAGTGACTGGTGACATTAGAGAAGCAATGGGTGATACCAAGGTTACTGTGTTGGTTTTAATTGATTTCTCCAATGCCTTTAATGCCGTCAGTCACGATATTCTCTTATCCATCCTCTCACATCTGATGGTTTCCTGTGAGGCGCTGGAATGGTTCTCTTCTTATCTTCGGGGACGTCAGCAGTCGGTCCGCGTTGACGAGAGTTCATCGAGTTGGCATGGTCTGGATGCTGGGGTTCCACAAGGCGGTATTCTTTCTCCATTACTATTCTCTATCTTCATTAATTTTATTACTCACTGTCTTCGGTGTTCGTATCATCTTTATGCCGATGATCTTCAATTGTATTCAGCTACGCGGGTGGAAGGTTTATCGAACGCTATAGAGGATGTGAACCGAGACTTGGACGCTATCAAAGACTAGTCTGATAGATTTGGGGTGTCCGTAAACCCCTCAAAATGTCAGGCCATTATAATTGGAAGCTCGCGTATGATGGCTAGAGTGGCGGTTTGCTCTCTTCCTCCGATTATGTTCAATGGTACTGTCATTCCCATTAGCCCTAGCGTGAAAGATCTCGGTTTGCATCTTGACTCGACACTTGGTTGGCAAAGTCAGGTTTCTAGTGTCAGTCAAAGAGCCAACGGAACTTTGCGATCCTTGTATCGTCTGAGGAACTTTTTGCCTGCTAAGACGAAGACTATGCTTGTGCAGACTTTAATTTTCCCTATTATTGACTATGGTGACGTGTGCTACTTTGACTTAAACGCAGTCTTGCTTGATAAGCTTGATAGGGTCCTTAATAACTGTATCAGGTTTATCTATAACTTGAGGAAATATGACCATGTATCAAACTACAGGTCTGAGTTGAAATGGTTGCCCATTCGCCAGAGAAGAAGTTTGCGTGCACTGACAACGCTTTTCTCCCTACTCAACTCTCTCTCCCCCCCTTCTTATCTAATGTCCCACTTTCAATATCTATGTTCTTCACACGCTAGAAATCTGCGATCTTCTACCAACCTTCTCTTACTTTGCCCTTCTCATACTTCTGATTTTGTTCATTCTTCCTTTCATATCCAGGTCATTCTTCTCTGGAATGCGCTTCCTCTCGATATCAGAACGGCCACCAGCCAGTATGCATTTAAGCGAAAATTGCGAACTTATTTTCAGCACAAATAAGCAGAGTCATCTCATAATACTTTGTTCCTTTATTTATATTTATATATATGTAGGATCGTCAGTGGGCGATCGAGGAGGAGGAGCGCCGAGTGGTATAGTACATCGTCAGGAGTATGGGCGTTCCCATTATCCCATTATCGATAAACAAGACCTGTAAAAACAATTACACACTATTAGTAAAGAAAACACAATGCAAATGGTAATCAGTAACAAGAATAAAGTAAGTTCAAGGTACAGCAACAATACAGTTAATCGAACAGACCATTAAGGTCCCACAGTTCGTACAGTGGCGAAGCCACCCAATGATAAACGAACAAACCCTTAAGGTTTATAGTTCGTACAGCAGCCTAAGCCACCCAATGATAAACGAACAAACCCTTAAGGTTCATAGTTCGTATAGTAGCATAAGCCACCCAAATACAAAGTGTATCGCTCGCTAGCAGCAAGCCTATACAGCTATGTGAATATACAGCAGCGCTGTACCAGGTAAACCGACAGAATTGTCGGGAGCAGGAACTCTTTACTGAGTCGAATCCGAGGATCGACTGCCATACTTACGGAGTGCACGCTCTTTTATAAGGCGATGCCCCCCACCTTGCAACCTCTCCATACAAGTCTATCCAATGCCGCACGGAAGTGCGTCACGCGTTTACTTGATACAAAACACTACAATGTACTAAATCTAATAAGATTTAATTATAAAGCAATCAATAACACACTAATCATTGTCATGAATAAACAATAGTGATTTCATAAAGTAATTCGTTTTACATTCAAAGTAACATGTCAACAATTGTTTTGAATAAAACCATCGATAACAATTATCGAAATAAAGTAACCACAAATCAGTGTGCATACAGTGAGTACTCAATAAATCATGTTTCGAATTAATAGACAGTAATTGATACTAAAATCACTTAAATTGATAATAAGAGAAACAAATCATAACAAATTTAGTTAACTACCCACAATATTAATTGAGATTATAAACCATCTCCGACACGGCCAGAACTGACATTCTACACGTCCTCGTGTAGTTATAAAGTTCTTGGTAAATATCGATCGGCCTTTCTGACAAAAAGCTTTAATCAGCAAAAGGTATGTTGCAAAGAAAAATCCTGAATTAGTCCTGAAGTAAAATCATTAGCAAAATTTGCATCATAACCAGTCAAAATAACCATACTGTTACAGACAATACATAGCTCAACAAATCAGCCGAAATCACACCATGGGATTCGACAAGTAACTTGAAGTTGAATAGACAACCCGCATAGGCGTCAACATAGACAACCCGCATAAGCGTCAAAATCAACATTCAAATACAAACAATAGCCAACATAGACATCTCATTTCAGCTATAGTATGTCAGCAGCAGATGAATCATCATCATCACCATCATTGTCAACGTTGACATCATTAACAGTTACTGATGGACGTTCAGGGATTTTTCGTACATTGTTACTCAAAGATTTTATCAAATATCATTTTGGATCTACAACCAAAGTATCCAATAACAAAGTAACCATTAACAGATTAACCACTAACAGAGTAACCACTAACAGAGTAACCACTAACAGAGTAACCACTAACAGATTAACCACTAACAGATTAACCACTAACAAAGTACCCAACAATATAAAGTACCCAACAAAATAAAGTATCGAACGTCAAACTTTCGGCACCTTTACCGATAACCAGTGCTGCTTCAGAACAGAATTTACTTTCATCTCCTCACTGTCAACAGCGTTACAGCCGTCCTGCATCTTCACACGTTCTTGGGTGAATAGTTTATCTCATCATCTGTAAACAATCAGAAAAGAGCTCAAGTAAACAGCTTAACGTTCGGTCATTGTGATCAATTTAAATCAAACACTACAGACCTGATAACACAAAACAAGTTTAGTATCTTACCGCACATGTAATTACCTTATTACCGCACATGTAATTACCTTATTACCACACATGTAATTACCTTATTACCACACATGTAATTACCTTATTACCACACATGTAATTACCTTATTACCACACATGTAATTACCTTATTACCACACATGTAATTACCTTATTACCACACATGTAATTACCTTATTACCACACATGTAATTACCTTATTACCACACATGTAATTACCTTATTACCACACATGTAATTACCTTACCACACATGTAATTACCTTACCACACAACACATGTAATTACCTTACCACACAACACATGTCATTACCTTACCACACAACACATGTCATTACCTTACCTCACAACACATGTCATTACCTTACCTCACAACACATGTCATTACCTTACCTCACAACACATGTCATTACCTTACCTCACAACACATGTCATTACCTTACCTCACAACACATGTCATTACCTTACCTCACAACACATGTCATTACCTTACCTCACAACACATGTCAACAATCAGGGGGTACACAGTTACTTTTCAGATAATTTAATCTCTCATGGCATAATAATTATGATACTATGATTTGAATAAGCATTCAGTATTACATGAAACTTCACTTTATATTGACCATACAGGTAAGTTTGCCACACATGTATCAGTAATGAAAGTAGGTACATTCAAACCCAGAGTCTTAACAAAATGGAAGCGTCTCACCAGATTGTTGTAGAACATCACATCAGTGGCGGGTACATCACACTTATCTTATCACGGACTTCAACTTATCACGGATGATTAGTTGCTCGAAAACTGACTCACAGTATCTTCACTCGAACCTCCTGGCTGTTCTCCGGTAGTCACTAAAGTGACATACTATTGTACCTGGTTTGAACCTAAGAGGGTTGAGAAGAATCGTGTAGGTCAGAGGAAAATGAGACTTTCTTAAGCATGGGCCAGTATAGTACAAACAGCAATTTGTTTGACACTTAGGTAGGTTAATAAGGGTAGCGGTAACTGTTGAAGTATGTAAAATCAAACAATGAAATTAATGTGGGTAGGTGATTTATGAATGCCATTAAAACAGCCTTAGCTCTGCGCTAGGTAATCCCAAGAGAGGAAGCTGTCATAACAAGAGTGGCAAAGACATACGATAATTAGGGAAGCCATGCGGAATCATTAAGAGGCTATCCCACTTCTGATGTAGGATCGTCAGTGGGCGATCGAGGAGGAGGAGCGCCGAGTGGTATAGTACATCGTCAGGAGTATGGGCGTTCCCATTATCCCATTATCGATAAACAAGACCTGTAAAAACAATTACACACTATTAGTAAAGAAAACACAATGCAAATGGTAATCAGTAACAAGAATAAAGTAAGTTCAAGGTACAGCAACAATACAGTTAATCGAACAGACCATTAAGGTCCCACAGTTCGTACAGTGGCGAAGCCACCCAATGATAAACGAACAAACCCTTAAGGTTTATAGTTCGTACAGCAGCCTAAGCCACCCAATGATAAACGAACAAACCCTTAAGGTTCATAGTTCGTATAGTAGCATAAGCCACCCAAATACAAAGTGTATCGCTCGCTAGCAGCAAGCCTATACAGCTATGTGAATATACAGCAGCGCTGTACCAGGTAAACCGACAGAATTGTCGGGAGCAGGAACTCTTTACTGAGTCGAATCCGAGGATCGACTGCCATACTTACGGAGTGCACGCTCTTTTATAAGGCGATGCCCCCCACCTTGCAACCTCTCCATACAAGTCTATCCAATGCCGCACGGAAGTGCGTCACGCGTTTACTTGATACAAAACACTACAATGTACTAAATCTAATAAGATTTAATTATAAAGCAATCAATAACACACTAATCATTGTCATGAATAAACAATAGTGATTTCATAAAGTAATTCGTTTTACATTCAAAGTAACATGTCAACAATTGTTTTGAATAAAACCATCGATAACAATTATCGAAATAAAGTAACCACAAATCAGTGTGCATACAGTGAGTACTCAATAAATCATGTTTCGAATTAATAGACAGTAATTGATACTAAAATCACTTAAATTGATAATAAGAGAAACAAATCATAACAAATTTAGTTAACTACCCACAATATTAATTGAGATTATAAACCATCTCCGACATATATAATACTAGCTGTTGCCCGCGACTTCGTCCGCGTGGTTATGAAGCTACGAAGTTTAATGATATTGAACCAATGATATCATTGTATTGAACGGAAACTATTTTTATATTTCAGTCAACAGAAAATGCCTATTTTAAGGCACCAATTTAAAAAAAAAATAGATGTTGTTATTTACGTAAACCCTACAACCTACCTATACACCACATTTATGATTTAATTTTCAGGCTGCAGTTTATTTCAATTCATTATAATATTTAAAGAGATGGCATTTGTGATTCTGATACAGTGGTCTTCTTCGTTTCGAATCGATGTTTGTGTTCTTTTTTTTTTGTGTTAGACTCATATCCGTGGTTAGACTGCTTGTACCCAGTAGGAGCTGCATTAATCGCAGTATTAGTGGCGTTTTTAATATTCTCTAAGGTACAGGTGACGGGTCACTTCGGGCACTGTAGTAAGTGGGCCATTGTCTGGTCAGGAGCACCGCACTCACACTGGGTATCAATGGGATCTATAATCCCACATTTTGTTAGGTTGTGTTTACAGCGGCCTTTTTGGGAGCACACTCTATTGACTGCTTTCCATTTAGGCCACTGCAAATCACTTCCGAGTGCCAAGTGTTCCTGGGTTGAAAGAAGTTCAGTGGCGGTGGGTGATATTCCCACAACTTACGTCTGACCGTACGTGGTCGGTCCTGGTTGGCCTGTGTGCTGCGGAGAAAACTTTTCCGACTCTTAAGTCTACTCGAAACTGTTTAAATGTGAGCGTTCTAAAATTAAATTTATAGTTTTACAGAAAACGATGGTCAATGTGGGATAAACAAAGATGTATAAAATATTGTCTGGAATTTGGTAATTAATATGGTGATATGTGTGTGCTTTTTTGTGCAATTAAATCTTTGACTTTGACTTTGACTTTACGTATTATAAGATACCTACTTTTATCCACAAAAAAGCGTCACAGTAGTACCCAGGGGAAAAACAAAGAAATATTTGAGCTATAGCTTTACGAATGTCATAACAAAAAATATTAAGACCTTGATTCGTCTGAATTTCATTAAGTTGTATTTTCTATTTGTTGTATTATAAGTAATCAATAAATGTTTGTTGAACACATAGAGTTAGGTTATATTCCCTTAAACTGGCCCTGTCGTAAAATCGGTTTCTACGTGACATAACTTAACTATATTCTATCTCTTTACCAATTTACAGATGCAAAAAGCCAAGGATTTATAAGGATTTATAAACTTGCGACAGCAAGTTCAGGCTGTCACAAAATTATTTCTTAGCAAATGTCTCCTACTCATAAACTCTAGACTTGCTAAATTTCAGGTCGATAGTTCAAAAATGAATCAAAACTTTCATACGAAGTTGCGAGAACCATTATACTTCCTTAATCCAGCCCTGTCGTAAAATCCGTTCTAAGCGGACGTCTACTACTAATTACCTACCTCTCTGCCGATAATCAAGTTTGTAGTGCAAAAAATGAAGGACTTTCATACAAACTTGCGAGACCCATTAGACCTCCTTAATCCGGCCCTGTAGCAAAATCCGTTCTTAGCTGACGTCTACTAACTATGTACTACCTCTCTGCCAAATTTCATCATAATATGTCAAGCGATTTCGATATATCGTGATGAGTGAGTGAATGACCTTTCGCTTTTATATATATAGATTTATATTTTATAACACATACGTACACAACAAATGTTGAAACTCCAAACCCAAATATGTTTGAAAAGAAGAAAACACATTAAGTAATCTTAGCTATATATTTATAAAACTTCTCTGTAAACTATATTTGTAGTTTTGCCGTTAGTCAAAATGTACAAAGAGTCAGGACTGGTGACGCGAGACTCCACGAGAGCAAGCGACGTATAGTTGGCCGTAGGCAAAGCACCTGGTCCTGAGATCGACAACCGCAGCCTTCAGTGTGACAAACACCGACCGACCTGAGACTTGTTTATAGTCATGCCAAAGCACACGCTCACAGGGAATTGCGCACGCTTGAATTGGAAGGGGTAATTGTGGGGAATCAGAGGTATACGTGATATAAACACTCTCAATAACGCCACTGCCTGTTACAATTTCAGCTTCAATGATAATTATTTCTCTGCAGACAGACGACTTCGAGCCGATTTCTCTTACACAAAATAATAGGTACACCGACCTTCAGCTGGATGATGTGCGCTAGAAGTTCACTTGCCGTAAGCGAATTCTATTCCAAATTGTACGGCGTCGTGTGGCGTCATCTTGTTCGACTACAGTGTTCATTGAGATATATACTACTTCTCTCCCTTCAATTTGAGAGAAACAAAATGCTTTTATTGATCGCTACAGCTTGATCAATTTTGTTATAATAGGTTCTATTGTAGATACTACAATACCAAGAGTCTCTGTTAGATCCACCTGCCCTCTCTCCTCTGGTAGAGAGCTTTCACCAACTTTTAAATGAACATCGGAGAATTCTTGAACACGTGAATTGCCTCCAAGCTGAGCACGCATATTGGTGGTCAAGCGGGATTTATAAACTCGTGACCGTTGATCGTTTCAACGATGCATTTACCTCGCCAGCCCTAGTTCCTCGCGTCACTACAGGCAGCGTCTGCCGGAAATCGCCACTAAACACAACTGTGACCCTACCCATCATGTCTTGGCGCAACACATGTAACACGCTGACGTGGTTATTTAAGATAGTACTCATTGCACCTGGATCGTAATTGTTTTCGACAGTGTATTCCACGATTTTAATGTGCCAATGATTGCGGGGCCGGTAACCCAAACTTGACCACAGGAATGACGCTGATGTAAACGACGACGTTTTGAAGAGACGTAAGAATTGTTAAGAATACGTTTCTCATTGTGTTCAATGCCACCTTTAGTAGTTGATCTCAAAACTCGCAAGAAGTCTTCGGACAGATGATGCCGATATTTCTCCTAAAAAGTACTGGGTTTGCAATTCCACAAAACAAATAAATGTCTCTGACGATTGGGAATTTTCGAAAATTTTTGAAAGTGTTTCTCTTCGCCACACTATTTTTATAATCGTTTAATTTAATGTATTCAAAATTATATGTAATTCTTCTGCAGTATCATGTAATAATCACAGTGTAATATAATATGTGCGTTATTATTCTAAGATAATAATATTTATTTTGAGTTGAGTTTTCAAACATGACATGTGTCAAAATAAAATGAATTTAAATCAAAACCACTAAGGAGTATTGATATCAACTTCGATGCAAATCACCCTCAAAATAATTTTTCTACCCATTTTTAACTCCGTTATGTGGTGAATTTCAATAAAATACGAAACCCATCTTCCATCAATTCTGTTAAAGAATGTTTATGCGAAATTTGAAGTAGATTGGACCAAGGAATCACGTTGTCCCGTACAAACTTTGCCCCCGTTTTTCACACCCTTAGGGGTAGAATTTCAGAAAATCCTTTCTTAGTGGATGCCTCCGTCATACAAAGAACACACCCTTCAAGTTTCAGGTCTCTACGATCAGCGGTTTAGGCTGTGCGTTGATACATCAGTCAGTCACCTTTGCCTTTTATATATATAGATATATATATATTATATGTTTATATATATTTTATATAGGTATGTTATATACCAAACATTAAATTATGTATGTATAGTTTATATATTCGTAAGTTTATATCTTTTTAACTTTTTTAATATATTTTTTTTTTCATATGCACTTGCCATGTTATCTCTTCACCACCCTTGGTTGACTGGTAGAGAATGCCTAAGGCATTAAGTCCGCCTTTGTACCTTTGTGCATGAAGTATAAATAAATAAATAAATAAATAAATATAAATCTAACACACTCATACATTGAAAAATTTTAAAAAACATCGTCTTAGAAACATTGCAAATGTAATGGAGATTCTAAATTACAAATATTTTTACAAAAAAGTATGATTTTCAAATACACGTATTTCCTAGAACAAGTTTTGTGAAATCTCCGCTCGCCAATTTTCCTGCGATGTTATCGCAGTCTCACTTTCTCGTTTGTTTTCGAGATTTGCGTTGGCTGAAATAAAAAAAAAATCAATCACGCTCGTGTTGAAGTTCGGTTGATGGGGATGGGCGCTCTTAATCATTCAACATAATAATATGATGGTCAGTGACGTTAGGGTTGATCTATCCAATTACAATATCACCTGTGGGGCCCTGCGGCACGAAGGACCGACGATTTGAGGAAGGTGGCTGGCAGCGGATGGATGCGAGCTGCCTAAGACCGGGTTGGTTGGCGAACTTTGGGGGAGCTCTGCATTCAACAGTGGACGACAATAGGCCGATGTATGTATGTATAACAAAATCAACATGATCGTAACACACTGGAATACATTGTAAGTATTGTGTCCACTACACAATACCTACAATGTATTTCAGTGTAATGCAACAAAAACATTTTACTAAATGTTTCTTCTGAACACTGAATTATTCTAGAAGTAATTGAAAGATAGAAGAGAAGAAGCGTTATGCTTATTCTTAAATGAAGCCAGTTGTTGGCCTTCAGCTCGATGAGCTTTGATGTTTGCTTCGCAAAACAAGTCTTTCCTTCGATTTCCCTCTTTTATGTAAAACAACTGAGTAGCAAAATTGCAAAAAACGTAAGAAAAGCTTTTTGTCGAAGTTGAATTTCTTGTTCATACAAAAATAAGACTTATTACAACTGACTTTCGCATAACTGTAACATTTGTAACACGCGTGGTTAAGCTGCGTGGGCACGCCAACTTGTTTTTTTTTATTCCGTGTATGCTGCACCTGAGCGGTGTATTTGACATTCGAGAGGTAGCTAACCAGTGTGACGTTATTAACTACATATTTCTAAATGAATTCTCAAAATTTCAGCCATATTCAAATTATAAAAATCTTGACTCTCGCTTAGTATTCGGCTTTTGATAGCTCTTCTGAAGCTCACATCATTTTATAATTTAATATTTACAAAACTTATAATAAAATTGTTATGTGCAACTCGTTCAAAGAAATGTGAATGAGATAGATTTGTTATTTGGTTTCATGCATAGCGTTTGTATACGACGGTTAGCAATGTATCTTTTTACACCTTATATATTATCAAGCTCAAAAAAAGTATATTTTTCCATATAATCGATTTAATGAAGTTCGAATTACAAATAAGCAAACTGTAGCAACACAACAATATAGTTGGTAAGAAGACTCATGAGACTCAATTGTAACGTAGCGTCGACGTAGAACAGGCCACACACACGTATCTTGCTGAACGATGCTCGGTGCAAGCGCAGTACGTTCTTGCAGAGCTTTTTCTCATCATCTGTAACCACAATCAAATTAAAGGTTATGAAGATGCAAACATAGAAAACGTTGTCAGCTACTGGTCTTGAATGCTCGTCTCTAATTTCCTTTTGCCTACTTTAATCCGCCTATTTTGTATTTTAGTTTTCTATGGTGAACACTAACGTTTTCATCTTGAAAGAGCTTCGCGTTAAACCAAGACTAATCGACAGTGCAAACGCGTATCCTGAAGATGTTTGGACATGTCATACACAACAAAAAAGCTCTTTGGAGCTATTAATGGTACAGCGGAAAGATGATGGACATACCTCATTAAATCGACGAAGTGTTCCCTGATTAAGTGTACACGCAGCGCCGTGAACAGAGTGAGATGGAAAAATCTCGCAAAAGCTACAACCAACCTATCAGACGATCCAAGACTACACCCACTCCACCAGGAGTGCACAACTAAGAAGAAGGTTAAATCGATGTCAGTAGTAAACCCACCAGATATGATGCTAGGTTAAACTCATCATCCTAGCCTTTTCCCAGCTATGCTGGAGTCAGCCGACTCGCTTTTTGCAGTCAAGCTCATACATTTCTACAATCATCATCTCCCTAGCCTTATCCCAACTATATTGGGGTCGGCTTCCAGTCTAAACGAATGCAGCTGAACACCAGTGTTTTACATTGAGCAACTGCCCATCTGACCTCCACATGCCAGTGACTGGGTAACACGATACTCTTTGGTAAGACTGGTTGTCAGACTTTCTGGCTTCTAGTCAGAAGCCAGAAAGTCCCATTACAACTGTCAAAGATCTACGAATGAGAGCCGGTACCAATGGCTTTACGAGCTTTGCAAGGCACGGACCTTGGTCATGAAACATTTTTACAGAATACCACTATTGTTGACGTCGGTAAGTCGGTAGTGGTATAAAATTATTATGATATTTGGTATTTAGCTCGTGGGGTGTCCGGGTTAGAATAGCACCCACCCATTTCATCCCGAGGGTGCCGTAGAAGGTGAGTAAGCGAAAATGACAAGCGTGGGGAATATGGCAAACACCCTCCTTTGGGTACCTCCAAAGGGGGGTGTTTGCCATAATACGCAATATCCGTAATCCCCAATGTCCACTGAACATTTTCCAGCTGATGATGATGATGATTGTATTTTGCATCTAACAGTGGAATAAAATAATGAAAAATTCGTACGTGACACTCTCAAGGTTTACGTGGGTCACGGGGGACGTTACTACTACAGTGACTGCGCCCGACTGAAGCTCCACCGTCTCGCGCGCACGTTTTACCACCCATGCAACCACACGTCCCCCGTGGACCATGGGAGAGTCACGTAGGAATTTGCCAAGCTATAGTACATTGTAGAGAGTTTTTATAAAGAAGAAATAACCAGAGCAAGTTGTCTTCAAAACAAGTGCGCATGTATCTTGAACACTTTGTATGCGGATATAGAATTTCTCGCTATGCTGACTCATTAGTGTTTGTAGCATCAATTCTTTGGTCATCCAACATAAAATGGAAAGCGATGCCATCGGCGCTGCTTTCTATAACAAATTATCCAGTTAGCGGCATGTACTTAATATACATAGGTATGATCAGAATTTGATATCGGACGGGACTACTTCGACAATGGCGCAGGGGGTAAATCAGACTATAGGAACAGTCAAACTCATCATGTTAACCTTTAGACACCCACTGCTGGGTGTAGGTCTCCCCCAGGGGAGGTATAGAGGTAATCGCCATGCTTGGCCGATGCATGTTGGTAATCACATTGTATGTTGTAAAATAATGCTTGCGCGCGATCAGTGCGGACGTGTTTTTTGTTAATTTATGTTACTCAAGTTCTTTTTGGAGTAATAATGTACGCTATAATGACTTTTAACGAGTAACAGCAATAAGTACAACTAAGACTAAAGTGCAGTGAAGCAGTGAATTTGTGTGCGGGACATCGCGGAGTTCGCGCCAGCCGAGGTACGCTCTTCCTCACTTGGGGGGAAAGAGACGGGCTGCGAAAAAATTTTTTTCATCCTTGTCGCACTACGTTGGACGCGGAGCGCACGGCAGTTTTTTTTTGCAATTTGGAGGTTGAATTTTATTTCTCCGGAACCCAAACAATGCCTAGTTGCGGGGCTTGCGGCTCAATAATAGTGGATGACTACTATATGGAATGTTCTAATGGAAAGTGTAAGAAACGGTATGATATAGCATGTCTTGAAATAAATATAGACACATTTAAGTCATATACGGAGGAATTTAAAATAAAGTGGGTATGTCCAGAGTGTATCTGTTTAATGCCTAAAAGAGGGAACACGGGAACCCCGCTCAGCATTAAGACTCCTGTATCTAAGACTGCCACCGCCACCACGCCCATGAGTAACATTAATACTCAACGAGGTAGTCAGGCTACGTTTTCACCGACAATAGATTCTAATTCACTACTGCTTGAAGAAATAAGGGAATTTCGAGCCGAAATAACAGCCCGTATGGACTGCCAGGCTAAAACAATTAATCTCTTGTTGAATCAATTCACCCAAACACGAACAGATTTGGATAACATAACTAAACTGATGAGGGTACTGGAAGAAAAAGTATGTACTAAACAAGCTCAAGACATTATGAGTGAGAGTAATATAGTCGATAACCCTTCAACTTCTTCAACTTCTTCATTTGCAGAAGTTGTTAGTCAACAGAACAGTTCTAATAGTCGTAAAATACAGAAAATATCAAAAAATACCACCACTAAAACACAAAACGTAAACAAAGGTGGGGCCACGAAATCCGCTGTAGTACCTGTAACGGAAACGACTATTATCGCTACCCCACCAACAAGCGAACCTTATGAACAAACTGATGTTGAGGGAGGCGACACTGGAAAGGGCTGGACAACAGTAACTAGGAAAAAGAATAACAGACCACTGAAAAATGTGGCAGTAGGGACAAATAAGGAGTTAAAAGCTATTCAAGCAACGGAACGTAAAAAACACTTGCATGTGTGGCGATTGCATCCTGAGACTACCGTTGAAGCTATAACCGATCATGTAAAGAGTGTATGCGGTCCAAATGTGCAAATAAAAGTTGATAAAATCAATCACAAAACCGAAAGAGACTACTCGTCGTTTATAATAGGAGTGCCTGAAAACTGGTTCCAGAAGTTGCATCAACCAGAAATCTGGCCCATCAATGCTGAGTTTAACGAGTGGATTTGGTTTCGAAACTCCACCAAAAATAGATCAAATTAATATAATTGCTTTATATTACCAAAATGTTAGGGGTCTTCGAACGAAGCTGAACGAGTTTAAAAATAGCTTGGAATTAATGGATTCAGATTTATATGCTATCACGGAATCGGGTTGCAACCCTTCCATACATGATCCGGAATTAATCCCGCCGGGATATCAAATACTTCGCTGCGACCGAGCGGACGGTCGGAAACAGGGAGGAGCGTTTTTAGTGGCCACACGTCGGCTGGAGCTGCGACAAGTGTATGTGAGTGACGTATCTATAGACACCTGCGTTTTTGAAATAGTCAATGCAACAGTTTACTTAAATAAAAGATTTTTATTCTTATGTTCAGTGATTTATATTCCGCCTGGCAGTTTGGAGAATGACTATATGGTTATGTTTGGCATAATTGAGAAATTGTGTACAAAATATAAAGAAATAATTGTGTTAGGTGATTTCAATCTTCATTCGTGTCCCTTAAATGTGAGGAATTATTATGAATATTTTATGTCCTATTGCGGATTCACTCAAAACAATAATGTACCTAACTGTTTAAATAGACAACTTGATTTGATATTAAGTACAGGTTTTTGCGAGGTATCAGTCGTGATGGCGGATGGGTCGCTCGTGCCCGTGGATGCACACCACCCGCCGCTTGCGGCGAGCGTGCGGCTCGCGAGTGCCGGCGCTCCGCGCGTTGTGCCCGCCGGCGCCGCCCCCTTCGTCGCCGCCGGCACACGCGCTGATATTAGACCGCGTTGGAATTTTTATAAAGCGGATTATGAATTGTTATATTCTATGTTAGCAAATGCTGATTGGACCGATATGTATGACAAGACTGATGTCGAGAATATTTTGAATTTATTTTATGAGAAATTAAACAACATTTTAGATGCCAGTGTTCCTAGGAAAACATTTTCTGTCAAACAGCGATATATTTACCCTAAATGGTACACGAGCGATATAATAAGAAATTTAAAAATTAAAGCAACACTACATAAAATATATAAAACAACAAAATTAAATAGTGATTACGATGAATATTCTAGATATAGAGCACATATTAAGAAATCAATAGAAATTGCACTCAAACAGCATCAACATACGATTCAAAGTCAGTTCGCGAAAGACCCTAAGTCATTTTGGCAGTACATACGAGCACAGAAAAGTACAACAAGTAGACAGGCCATTATAAAGGATGGTCAGTATCTGTCAGATGAGGAGTGTGCTAAGCAGTTTGCGACATATTTTGAGTCTGTATATAGTAGTACGCCACCACGACTAGACTCAGTAGCGGCGGCGGCGGAAACAGGTAACACTGGTAGTGCATGCGTGCAGATTAATATACTTAGTCTTAAGGACGTCAGAAGTGCACTCGAGCGCCTCAAGTCCAAGCGTTCTGCGGGCCCGGACGGTATACCAGCATTTCTTTTTAAGGATTGTGGTAGGGTACTCGCGGAACCGTTACTGTATATATTTAACGCCTGTCTTCATTCTGCGAAGTTTCCAGCTCGGTGGAAGATTACGCGGGTCATTCCAGTGCCCAAAGGCAAGGCGGGAGCAGACATCTGTGGGTATAGGCCGGTGGCAGTGTTGTCGACGCCGGCAAAGGTGTTCGAGTCTGTCATTCAGCGCTGTATGCAAGAGCAAGTGCGCGGACAGTTAACGGATGCGCAGCACGGATTCCGGCCGGGTCGTAGCACCGCTACCAATCTCCTTAACTTCATGGGACGTGTGGTGCCGGCGATAGATGCTGGGGTGCAGGTGGACACAGCTTATTTTGACTTCAAAAAAGCTTTTGACACCGTCGACAACGACATCTTATTGCGGAAGCTAGCAGAGGTCGGATGTACTCCACATCTATTGCAGTTTTTCGCGAGTTACATGCTAAATAGACAGCAGTATGTAGACTGCAATGGATGTGAATCAGACTTATATTACACTTGGTCTGGTGTAAGTCAGGGCAGCAACGTGGGGCCTTTAGAATTCATAATAATGATAAACAACTTGCCGGATGTCGTAAGGCATGGCTGTTGTTTATTATTTGCAGATGACCTCAAGTTGCTGCTTGAGATTAGGTCAGAATCAGATTGCAGGCGCTTACAGGAAGACATAGATCGAATAGTACAATGGAGTCGTGAAAACAAACTGTACTTCAACGTATCCAAGTGCTCGTTGATGAGTTACACCCGTGCTCGTGCGCCTCTGCTCTACGAGTACGTGATGGACGCGGCACCAATGCAACGTGTCACAGAGGTGCGAGACTTGGGCGTTTGCATGACTCCCGATCTATCATTCCGTAAGCATGTAACCAAGATCTGTAAGAAGGCGTACAGAAACTTAGGATTTGTTCTGAGACAGACACAAAGCTTCACAAACATTTCAACAGTGAGGGTCCTGTATGACGCACTAGTCAGGAGTCATCTGGAACATAGTGCGGTCATATGGGCTCCACATGAAGCTAAGTACTGTGTAATGTTAGAGCGCGTTCAGAACAAATTCACGCGCCATTTGTACAGGAAGTTATATGGGGTCTATCCGTTCTACCCACTGATGTATCCCACTCTGTTTGTCCTGGGCATGGTGGGCTATAATCAACTGCATGTAAGACGGGAGTTTACGCTGGTCGCCTACTTGGTGAAGGTGCTTGGTGGAGTGGAGACTAACCCGGGAGTATTGCAGCGCTTGAGTCTGTGTGTGCCGGATCGCTACGTGTGGAGGCGGCGCCGCCCGCCACTGCTACTGGTACCTACAGCCAGGACAAACCTGCTCGCCAAGGCACCCCTTACCAGAGCTTTCCGTACGATCAACGACCTCCAAACTCAAATTGATGTGTTTACGTGTAGTCGGAGTGAATTCGCAAGGGTGTTGTTATTTATTTTATGCTACAAGCAAAATATTACTTAAATATATATGTATAGATTATTATAAAAGTAAAATATAAAATTAGAAATGGACTTAGTTCATGTAAGTAACTATTTACTTGGCATAGTGTAACATTATAACTACTACTATTATAGTAGTGGTTGTAATGTTATATTGTGCCAAGTTATAGTGTAATAATACGGTAATAATGTAATTGTTTTTGTTTTTATTATTTTTTTTAATTGTTGTTATTTTAAGTGTATAGTTTAATTAGTATTTATAAGGTCTTAACTGTCGCATTAGGGTAAACCCTGTAATGATAGTTTAAGTTGGTACAAATAAAAAAATAAATAAAAATAAAAAATGTTATGGTACTCAGAAGGATGCTGCTGCCCATAATTTGCACCTGTAATGTTATCTCTGCACCACCTTTGGCTAACTGGTAGCGAATGTCTAAGGTATTAGGTAAGCCTCTGTACCTTTAGTTGCATAAAGTTTAAATGAGTAAATAAATAACATTTATTCTAATTTGTTAGTCCACCATAGTAGAAATAGTTCCGCCCGTTCTATTAAATAATACTTACTTCGTTATTAATCACCATACCTGATTTCAGCAAATTAATAGCCACTTGAATGTAAATTAGAGAGTGTATGAATACTTCAATTATGTAATAGAGTGCCTGAAAAGTGTCCAAATAAATCAAAATCAATAGAAGATAAATACAATCTCCACACAGTACTATAACACACTCACAGATCAATTTGTAACATCTCGCACACAGCACATTCTTACACACTCACACACACTGTATACTTAGCAGTGCTTAGATGCTGCTAGCATTCATTCTGTCATTGTTTCTGCATTAATTTAGATATTATAATCAAAATTCGCAAATTGCTCTTTTAGAATTTGTTAATTTGTGTTTCTTATTGTTAATTTATGTGATTTTACTATCAATTATTGTCTATTAATTCGAAACATGATTTATTGAGTACTCAGTGTATGCACACTGATTCGTGGTTACTTTATTTCGATAATTGTTATCGATGGTTTATTCAAAACCATTGTTGACACGTTACTTTGAATGTAAATTGAATTACTTTATGAAATCACTATTGTTTATTCATGACAATTATTATTGTGTTATTTGATTACTTAATAAGATCTTGTTAGATTTAGCACATTTTAGTGTTTTGTATCAAGTAAACGCGTGACGCACTTCAAGGTTGCAAGTTGGGGGCATCGTCTTATAAAAGAGCATGCACTTCGTGCGTATGGCGGTCGATCCTCGGATTCGACTTGGTAAAGAGCTCGATCCCGACAGTACTGTCGGTTTACCTGGTACAGCGCTGCTGGATATTCACATAGCTGTATAGGCTTGCTGCTGGCGAGCGATACACTTTGTATTTGGGTGGCTTATGCTACTGTACGAACTATAAATAAGGGTTTGTTCGTTTATCATTGGATGGCTTAGGCTGCTGTACGAACTGTAAACCTTAAGGGTTTGTTCGTTCATCATTGGGTGGCGTATGCTGCTGTACGAACTGTAACCTAAAGGGTTTGTTCGGTTATCACGCATAATCATTGGGTGGCTTGGCCACTGTACGAACTGTGGGACCTTAATGGTCTGTTCGCTTAACTGTATTGTTACTGTACCTTTGACTTACTTTATTCTTGTTACTAATTACCATTTGTATTGTGTTTTCTTTATGTAGTGTGTAATTGTTTGTACAGGTCTTGTTTATCCCTAATCGGATAATGGGAACGCCTATAGTTCTGACGATGTACTATACCGCTCGGCACTCCTCCTCGCTCCTGATGATCCTACATATACATTAAGACAAATTTTCGAAGAGCTGTGAAATTTGGTAATGGATAAATAAATAAATTGTGACTAAAGTGTATTTTAGCAACTACTTCTCTGGCGTATGTAACGACAACGGCGACTTTAATATCGTCTTCTGATACTTTGATGTTATTGAGATCTAAATATCGTACTGTTCCAAAAGATTTATCTAAAATCAACTAGTCCTTATCCAAGCCCCAACCTACGCCTTTATCAAATTACATTACGATCGGTTCAGTGGTATATACGTGATGATGTAAAAAACTAAAACAGTTACTTTTGCAGGTAAAAAAGCTCATTTGCTTTTCAAATGAATTTCATCATAATCATCATCTTATCAGCCTATTATCATCTACTGCTGAACGTAGGCCTCCCCCAGAGATCGCCAACCAACCCCAAGCGCGGTCTTCACTCTAAAACCTGTGTGCTCCATCTACCGTCTGTTTGTCTGCAAACCTGACGGTCGCACTTCCACTTCTGTGTACTTATTCGACGAGCAATATCGGTGACTTTAATTCTCTGGCGAATGACTACATTACGATTTTTATCCAACAGAGAATCTTCGAACATCGCTCGCTCAAATGGTTTTGTTAAAATTTAAATACTTACAAAATTGTATACAGGATTTATGGATTTCATAACACTTTAATATATTGGCGTAAGCTTGAAACATTTCGCGGTTATAACTTGGGTCGTGCATCCTTTCAATTACTTCTGAACGTAAAACTTGAGAATTCCATAGAATGACTTTATCTTCCAGCATATTTAAAACTCGAATGGCACAAACTACATTTAAATCGAAGAAAACTAAAAGGTAAGCAAACGCCATTTGTTCAAAGGACACTTGCGAGCAAAAAAATGTGAAGAGAAGTATGTAACCTCCAAAAGCCAGCATTAAAGTAATCCAATTCAAAACGACGATTCGTCTAAATTCTTTCTCATCATTGAGAACACTGTGTACTTTTTGAAAAGTCAAGACGAACTTAACATTTTTTTTTGTGTAAATGACCCCGACCATGAAATTAATGGTGAAACCCAAGTTATAATAGACGCAGTCAAAGTAAGAAACGACATACAAATACGTAGTATGTCCAAGATAGTCTTGGAACATACTGAGCATATAGGAGCGATATATGAATATGCACATGAATGCTAGTGTTCCAAAAAAAGATATAATGTTGGAGAAGACGCTGTTTGGAGTGATAACATTGTTCTTAATGCTATATTTCGGACATAACATGATATTTTGTATCAGATTCAAAGGCAAAAGCACTGACTGCATATCTTTGTCCACTATATTGTTGTAAATAATATTCACAGGATACTTTTTGAGATTACTACGGATTTTTTTCATTATTAAAATACTCTTATCTATATTTCTGTATTTCCCAAGCACACGTACGATACAAGCGTTGTCAAATGGCACTTAGCAATTGTTTTATAATATGGATAATCGTTATCAAAATATCAACAGTTATAATTTGATTGCTTTAATATACTCCATGAGCTTAGATGGGTTACGTGTACTTCAACCAAATATGGATAATCGTTATCAAAATACCAACAGTTATAATTTGATTGCTTCAATATACTCCATGAGCTTAGATGGGTTACGTGTACTTCAACCATTAGTGAGCTAAGTAGAATCGCTTAAGCAACTACTTACAGTTCATTTCTGTTTTGGTGGAGCAAAGAGTGGCAACACTGCCCGATTAACTTGTCAAATTTCGCTCCGTATTTTAGAATTAGTTTTAATTAGGATATAAGTGTTTGTGTATATTTGCACTCTACAATTTAATCACTTTGTCTTCATTAACTTTGTAAATTGTATATAAAACTCAATAAAGTAAAGTTTCGCAATAATGTCCATGACCGTGATTTTGCATTTTATATAATTATAATTTTAATAAATAAGTACTTAAAATTAAATTTCGTTTAGGCATCCTACCCACATAAAACAGAAAAAAATATTAAAGGCAATAGAAGTAGATTTTATTGTTTGATTAATTTAATAAATGCCTTTAAAGTAAATTCGGTAGCCTACCTGCTTCATATTTCCATATAACTATGCAAACTTCTTCAATTTCTCTTTTTATTTCCCATATTTCTCAAAGTTTTGGTCTATATTATTGTTTTTCACACCGTTTCTTTAATTCTACTTTAAGGAACCATATCTAAAACCATGCCTGTGATGACCCGTAAGTAAGGCTACTGCTCAGCTTAAATTAAGAACGGCCCTCCAAGAACTTAAAGCATCGAATATTCAATATAAACACCTGTTGCAAGAGAGAGATGAAAGTGAGGTGGAGTGAGGTGAGGAATCGAATCGAAATCAAAGAGATGAAAGTGAGGAACTTTCATCTCTTTGATTTCGATTCGATTCCTGACTTCCTAGTCAAGAAGATAGTTGATTGGAACTCTAGCTTAAAGCGGGAGCTAGTAGATTTACGTCAACAATACTTGGAGGTTGTTGATGAACGGGATAAATTAAGGATGATCACATATGGTTTCAACAACTGTAGTAATTTGTATGAGCAGGCTTTGAGCAAAGTTAAGGACTTACAGGATGAATTACTCCAGGCAAATGTACAAATTTCAAAATTACTAAAGGAAATGGAACATACTCAGGTCAAAGAAACCAACCATTTATATGATAAAATATTAAATACAAACTGTAACCCATGTTCGTTGATAACCATAGACCTTACAGAAGATTCTTTACTAAAAGATAAGTCTAGTTCACACGTTCTTTCCTAAGTTGAATATTTTTGGAATAGCTTTTTTGTTGACTTTTGAATTTATGACATTTCTTAATAATTTTATTCAGTCTAGCATATTTTTTTAATTTATTTTGACTATAAAGTTAGTTAAAATTAATAAATTAATTAACATCCAAAATGTCACGTGTGTCATTTTGGATCGAAACAGACAACACGTTATTTACGTTTTTCGCCAAAATATTCCACTTTCAGAATGTTTCTAATCTTTTGCGCGCCAGTGCAGAAAAGATCTATGTCCAGGTGAGATGGTAAGCTGTTGAAAATCATAACACTACGTATGCAGAAGGCATTACGCCTATATTTCGTTGATGCGAATGGTACTTGCAGTAAAGGCCGTTTTCGTAAATTATTAAATTTTCTAGTTTGATGTTTTTTTCAGGCAAATGGATTTTTTATTTTAAAACCTTATTAATAGAGATAATAAAAACAACAAATGTGTATTCGCAAAGATTTTTTTTTAAATAATTTTCTAAGTCGAATGGTATTCGATATTTTGTGACGTCACCCTTAGCTGTTAAGACAGTTTTTATTCGACGTTGCATGTTCTATTTACATATTTTAGTATTCTATTGAGAGTGGCATCATAATACAAGCTGCAATTAGCTGGTGCTTCCATGGTGATTACTTCCTTAGTGATCGCCAGTTTGTTGAGCTCCCACGTGTTCTCTATAGGGTTCATGTCTGTTTAGTTACCTGGCCAGGGCAAAACTTTCATATCTTTTTAGCCAGAAATGCAGTAATATTCCTGGCTGCATTGCATAATGTAGAATTGTGCATAAAAATCATCAGGGAACCATTCTTCGAGCTGCAGCCGTAGTCAAGTTTCTAGTACTCGCTTGCTCTGGTCTTGCCTCATGGTCCCTTCCACGACTTCCCTTCCTTCCTTCTCATTCCATGCCTTTGGCTGAGATCACAGACCACACCATGATGACTATGACCATGCCCAATTGGACGTCGCTCACTTCGACTTCACAAAGGCATTTGTAGGCAATAGTGTGGATAATGACATACTTTTAAGTAAAGCGACGGTCGGTTTTACCCCAGCCCTTCTAGAGTTCTTTGCTAGCTACTTGGGCAACCGCATGCAAATGGTAGAATATGCAGGTTACACCTCGGACCCGTATTTCACCCTTACGGGTTTAAGTCAGGGGACAAATTTAGGAACGTTAGGGTTTATTATTATGGTTAATGATCTTCCAGAAGTCATTAAAGATGCTGGTTGTCTGTTATTTGCTGACGATATCAAGCTATTCTTGCGGATCGTCACACTGCGTAATGCTCCAGCGAGACATCGATCGGGTGGTAGCGTGGAGTAATGAAAATAAACTACTCTTCAATGTGACGAAGTGTAACGTAATGTCCTTCACGCGGGCCGTGGTACCCCGATGCCATGATTATTGCATGGGCGGTCACGTCATACCGCCGGTGGAATCAGTGTGATATCTCGGGTTACATTTTCTAGTGATCTTTTGTTTCGTACTCATATAGTGCAGGTGTGCAAGAAAGCGTTTAAGAATCTTGGTTTTGACATGCGTGAAACCCGTGATTTTACTAATATGGCAGCAGTGAAATCACTTTATAATGCGTTGGTGCGAAGCAACTTGGAAACTAGTGCTATCATCTGGAATCCTTATCAAGTGAAGTATTCTCAGATGCTGGAAAAGTTTACTATTTTTGGTTTCTGCCGATAATTTATTGTAGATAATGGAACGCGTAAGGGTGGATTGAAACGTTTTGACTTCCTAGGGGTGATCAAATAAAATTTGGACAAAATATCGGAGCAATTGATGTTACTATTAAAGATTTTTAACAAAAAAAAAGCAGTCTGTAATCTCACTGTGATTGACTAGGGGTAATATATGATATTTTTTACAGAGGTTAAAGTAATTTCAGACTGATATGGTACTTTTAGATGATAACATAGATATTTAATAAACCTTTTTTTAATGCTTTCCAAACGGTTAATATACTTGTGGTAGCATGGGTTTCATATTTCAGACGCATACTCCAAGTGGCTTCTAACAAAAGTACAATATAGAATTTTTAAGGTTTTAGCTTGAATGAAGCACTTGGATAACCGCACTATGAAACCCAGCGATTTGGATGCCTTATTCACTATTGAATCAACGTGTGCTTTAAAACTGAGTTTAGAATCGTGGTAAACCCCCAAATCACGGATGGAATTTGATCTAGGTAGGATTTGGCTGCATAGGTTATATGATGTGGTAACAATATAGCGCTTCCGACAGTATGTAATAACTGAGCATTTGGCAGGATTGAGATCCAGCCTGCTTTTTTGACAGTAATCCTCTAATGTTTGACCAAATTATATGAGTGCGTGTGTGTGTGTGTATGTGTGTGTGTGTGTGTCTGAGCGTGATATTTTGAATATGAGTTTAGACTTTAGTAAGGGGTGTTGTATGATCGTGTATGAGTGTATTTAATTCAAGCTTTGCAATAGTTTTTCCGTTTTATCTTAGTTAAGTGGTAAAATAGGTTTAAATATTCAATAAGAAGCTTCTTACAGGCAAATGAAGTCGTATTTCGTAGGTTGACGTATTTTGATATCTTATTAGGATATAAGAATGAACATAAATCCATACTACTATTATAAATGCGAAAGTAACTCGGTCTGTTATGCTTTCGCGATGAAACGGCTGAACTGATTTTAATGAAATTTGGAATGAAGATAGCTTGAGCCCTGTGGAGGGACATAGGCTACATATTAATCCGCGACTTCATCTGCATCCATGATAACCGACATTCACTCAGGCGAAATCGCGGACAAAAGCTAGTATTGCATAAATTTACAAGCAAATATGGTTTTGTAAGATGGGACTGAGTATACTATGTCATTTCTTCGTCATCCTGTGTAATGGGGAGGGGGGGACACTGTTAGTACAGACAATTCACTGTATAGTAAATCAATTCAGTATCTATACGTCTTAAATGTCATAACTTTCAGTATATAATAGCACGCGAGCGTTCAGGTAATCATTGTTGACTTAGATGTGCCTCCCCATGTGGAGATACAATATATTAAAATTGATTGACAAAGTGCATAATAAAGTGTTTTTAGTAAAAAGTGGATTTTTTTTAAAGATATTAATTATTTTTTTGACTCTGGTTGCTGAGGTCATCATGTGCATGAGCACATGATGACACATCAAAACCTAAATTGGAATGATCCAATTTAGGTTTTGATCTACAATTAGTTCTAGATATTTAATTGACTGTGTTTTCGAAAGTGAGTAGCATGAGCAGATGCGGGATTGGCTGCATGTGTGATATTTAATATGAAAGGTATTTAATGGCGGCTGTGTATTTCGGATGCTAAAGGTAACGTTTTTTGTATTAAAGTTAATATATTGCTGTCGAGCCACGTAGATACTGGAGTAAAACCCTCATTGGCTATTTTATATACTTCCTTCCAAGATTGTCCTTTAAATAGGAGAACTGTGTCGTCCGCAAAAGTAATTACTTGACCTTGGTTTCATTGCAGATTACACAAATCATTAATATATTAGAAACAATACAGGCCCAAGAATACTTCCCTGGGGTACATCGTACAAAATTTTTACAGGTTCACTCACATAATCACTCACATTTACGCTCTGTTGCCTGTCAGTTAGGTAGTCTTTTAGCAATTCAAAGTCAAAGTCAAGTCAAAGTCAAAGCATTTATTTCAATTAAACCATTTACAGGCACTTTTGAATTGTCAAGGAGTCGGTCAGTTAGTCAGAGAGTTGAAGCTAGTTGCTCGTTCCAAAACGTAGGTAGGTCTCTATGGAGAAGAACGAGCAAGAAACTCCACGGACACTCTTTTAAATCAAGTTTTTACAAAGTTTGGTTACATTCTTGTTGCTTCTATATGTGAAAACGATGAAGGTAATCTAACAATACAAAACACAAAAAAGAAGCAAGATAAAGTGGCATCTAATCCATGGCAGATAAGAGCTGACCAATCTCCACTGACAGCGCCCGTTCACGAACATGACGCGTGAATCAGCACCATTTAGCTCAACCATTTTGAAGGGAGCCTAATGATCCAACACACGCGCCACCATCAGCGAGACATTTGAGCGAGCATGACAATACTCCCAACCGCCATGTTAATTTTTGTCAAACATAAAGGTATTAATATACATGGCTCCATGGTATTCACATTTACAAAATTGAAATAATGCTGCTAAATTATACAAAACTAAGGTTTCCAATGTATATTATTTTATCATATGAAGTGTGATAAGTTAATAATTTAAAAATATCTATATATAATAATAACGATACTCGTTACTCATGTCAATAGAAAAAGGGGTAGGAAACATCCTTTTCTTCCAATTTGGAAATTCCCTAAACTGGCTGTGGAGCAGGACCAGCATTCAGCCAAGCATCTTTATCATTGATGTAATCTTCTAACTTATAATATGCTTGTCTACATAGTGTGCGTTTAATACATGTTTTAAATTGTTTTTCATTCAATTGTAGAATATCAAGTGGTATTTTATTATAGCATTTTACACAGTACCCCATAAAAGAAGTATGTACTTTTGACAATCTGAAGCTTGGCTGATCTAATTTGTTCCTATTTCTAGTATAAACATTATGTCTGTCACCTATTTTATTAAAAAGATGAAGATTTTTTCGAACATGCATAATGTTTTCATATATATATTGACAAGGTACCGTCATGATGTTAATCTGTTTAAACAATTCTCTTAGAGATTCGCGTTTGCGGAGATTATAGATTGCTCTGACAGCCCGCTTTTGCAGTATAAAAATAGAATCCATATCTGCAGCCCGTCCCCATAGCAAAATACCGTAAGACATGATACTATGAAAATAGCTAAAATATACTAGCCTAGCGGTATCCACGTCTGTCAAATGCCGGATCTTTCTGACAGCGTAAGCGGCTGAACTTAACCGCCCTGCAAGAGATGTTAAGTGAGGACCCCACTGTAGCTTGGAATCAAGCGTAATCCCTAGGAAAACAGTCCTTTCGACGAATTCAAGTATGTCCTTATTCAATACAACGTTACATTCATTACTCTTAACATTCGGCAAAGCGAATCTTATGCATTTAGTTTTCTTCTCATTGAATACTAAATTATTTACAGTAAACCAATTATGAATCTTAAGCATGGCGTCATTTACGTCGTCAAGGTGCTGTGCCCGTCTATTTACTCTAAAAATCAATGAAGTATCATCAGCAAATAACACCATTTGTGGTTGATTTTTCAGTAAATGAGGTAAATCGTTTATATAAACTAAAAAGAGGAACGGACCCAATATGGAGCCCTGCGGTACCCCCATTTTTACTTTTAAGCCTGATGAATTAACACCATTTATTTGAACTTGCTGCAGTCTATCACTTAAATATGATTTTACTAAGCTAAGCGCTTGTTTACCCAGTCCGTAATGCTCAAGCTTTAAGAGCAGTGTTTCGTGATTTACACAATCAAATGCTTTGGAGAGGTCGCAAAAAATGCCAATAGCATCTTGCGAATCCTCCCATGCTTTAAAGATATGCTTAATTAAGGTGACACCGGCGTCAGTAGTACAACGCCCTCTGGTGAAACCATACTGTTGGTCATGTAAGATGTTGTTACAATTAAAATGACTGAGCATTTGGTTAAGCATTACTTTTTCAAACACTTTGCTAAAAACCGGCAAAACTGAAACGGGTCTATAATTATTCGTGTCCTTGCAATCGCCGGATTTAAAAAGTGGTATAATCTTGCTGTACTTCATTAAATCCGGGAAAACCCCTTGGTCTACACACATATTAAAAATGAAAGCTAAATAGGGTGCCACTGTCTCAATAACCGATTTACAAACATTAGTAGACATCCCCCATAAATCTTCAGTAGCCTTGATCTTGAGTTGTTTAAAAGTCTTTATAACGATTGCAGGGTTTATATGTTTAAATTTAAATTCCGTGGGGCAGGCTGGAACATTCGAACTTAATAAATTAAAAGCAAGTGACGGCGAGGAATCTAAAGTTTCAGTAGTTTTAATAGGAACATTGGTAAAGAATGTTGCAAATTCCTGCGCAACTTCTATATTAGTACTTATGAGACCACTGGAAGTCTCCAGAGTGTAGTTAGTATTATGTCTTTTGTTCCTATTTGTTTCATTATTAATAATTTTCCAAACAGTTTTAATTCTATCATCAGCCGATTTTACTTTGTTGCTAATGTATAACGCTTTAGCTGCCTTACAAGCTTTTTTAAAAGTTTTAGAATAAATAGTAACATACTTATTAAAAGTGTCAGTGTTAATATAAGGCTTAAGGCCATACAGCTCAAAAAGTCTTTCCCTACTTTTCCTGATGCCTTTAGTTGCCCAGTCACTGAATAAAAACTTAGGGCAAATTGTTTTAGTTTTTTTCTTAAAAATATTCTGAAACTCAGTTTGCACAACTGAGAAGAATTCTTTATATAAAATATTACCATTATTCATACTAAGGTCCTGAACGGGTAACTTACTTATTAAAGTCTTTTTAAATTTATCTAAATTACCAGATGTTATTGGTCTTGACTGAATCTGTATTTTTTGCAAGGGTGTGTTGGACTCAAAAGCAACGGTTTGACCGCTGTGATCAGAAGGAAGATAATTTACAATAGCTTTATCTAAATAGTCGCAGCTACAAAAAACATTATCGATACAAGTAGCAGTGGTCGTAGTTATTCGTGTTGGTTCTAAAAACACATTTGACAAATTGAAGGATTTAAAGAGACTTATAAATCTACTGCTACTTGAATTATTTTCTAAAATATTAATATTAAAGTCTCCGCAAATTATTATTGATTTATTACCCGTTACAAGCTTAGTCAAAACATCCTCCATTATAGACTCAAATAAAGAGTAGTTATGATGATTCGGGGGTCTGTAAACGCACACTATGACATGCTTATCTAGCTCAACACAGGACAGTTCAATAATATGTTCAACTGATAGTGCAACAATGTCTCTGCGAGACTTAAATTTAATATTATTTTTTATTATAATTAGTGAACCACCACGCAGCATAGATTTCCGATTAAAACAACTGCCCATAGTATAATTTTCATAATTAATTAACATTTCATAAGGTTTCAACCAATGTTCAGTAAAACAAATAATGTCAAACATTGTCTTTTCTAAAAACAATTCAATTTCTAATTGCTTGGAAGAAAAACCTTGAATATTTTGATGAAATAATTTCAAGGAATGTTGCTTAGCCCTTTTTTTTAAATTCTCTGCATGATTGCTAGAAGATACCTTGTTATTACTAAGTTGAACTATATTGATACTGGTACCTTCTGTTGTCTTACTTACTAGTTTAAACTACTTGAGCTTACCACCTTAACATTAGTATTATTACTAACCATGGTGCTAGTTATAGAACACTTCGACATACTAATTATGTCTGAGTTAATATTAAAAGCTAATAGCCATGCTATCTGACGTCTAAACCTAATGGGCAGATACGCTGTATCTCTAGTCGATTTCAATTTTTCAACGAAACTGTTGGTGTCAAAAAACATAAGCTTGTCACTATAGTGACTAGTTAATAAATGCATATGATTATTAAGCTTATGTATGTTATTATTTGTCCTATTTGATAGGTGCTCAAAGTACGGAAAAGCGCATAATATTATTTTTTGACAATTAATGTTCAATAGTTCAGTGACACTGTCAGTTATATCATCAATTTTAACCTTTGAGCTATTACCTACACATATAGTAATAATTGTATTAGGATCATATTCCTGTCTAGTAACTGAAGATATTATTTCTTTATATGAATGCCCAGGCGTGCAATAATTCAATACAGAATGACTCAGGTTGTTATTTAATAATCTACCTAACCCTCTCCCTAAACTATCTGAAAACAAAATAGGACAATAACAATCTTTATTAGAAACATTATTGTAACTGAAAAAACTGTTGTCTGACTGTGACTGTACAACAGAAGGTGAACCCTGTACAATATCTGTTGTTACATTTTTTTTTAGCATACACTCCCTAGCTCTTTCAGATTGGGACAGGACTTCTGTAGCATCAGGTTGAACAACCTCACAGCTTGGTTCCATTTGGAAGGTATCTGGAGAGGTGCTGAGAGGCAGTGGGTCTACTCTGTCTGCATTGGAGTTACACATATCTACTAACTCATTTGTGGCAAGGATATGTTCTTTTATTTGCTTTTGAGAATGCACATACTTTGTATAAAGCGCATGTAGTGACTCTTCAAGTACCTGAATTTCTGACTGAAGCCGTTGAGTGTCAACCCGATAAATGTTAGCACTGTCTTCTAACTTTATTTGGAAATTATCTAATTTATTTATTAGAAACACACGTTCCCTCCTTAGTTTTATATTACTGGAATAGTGTTTCTGTTGTTTCTTATATTTATTACATTTATTAATAATTTTATTCAATTTGAAATATTTTTTTATTTTATTGTGACTCATTTTATAATTACTATTATTGTGTTTCATTATAGAATCTTCAGTAAGGTCAATTGTTATTAACGAATTTGTGTTACAATTACTTTTCAACAATTCATTATATAAATGATTAGTTTCCACAACCTGAGTACATTCTTTTTCCTTCTGTAATTTTGAATACCGTACATTTGCATGAATTAATTCCTCCTCTAAATCCCTAACTTTACACAAGGCCTCCTCGTATAGGTTGCTACAGCTGTTGAAACCATTTGTGACCACCCGTAGTTTATCCCGTTCATCAACAACATCCAGGAATTGCTGATGAAGGTCTACAAGCTCCCGCTTTATTTTGGTGTTTTTGTCAACAATTTTCTTAACTTCCTCTTCAGATTCCTCTCTCTCCAGTAATAATTGTTGACATTGGATGTTCGAGGCCTTTAGTTCTTGTAGGGCCGTTCTCAATTTGAGCTCCAAATCCTGAGCAGTCGCCTTACGGGTCATCACAGGCATGGTTTCAGGATTAGTACTGAAATTAGAATTGAAGAAACGGTGAGAACTAATTGAATAAACAAAAATATAGGAATGGTAGAAATGAAAGAACAGATGGAAAATCTAGTGCTTGAGGAGAAGAAATGAGGTAGGCTGTAATCACATTAACTGCAAAGCTAAATTAATTCAAAATTGTCTTATAATGATTTTATTTTTCCCTGTATGTGGGTAGGGTCCTAAGCTTGAAGTTGCAGATTTAAATCAAGACTACAATGCACGTAAAGAGAAATACACGTTATTGTTGTTATGGATTCTAATATACTTTAAGATTAACTCTATTTCGAACCTAAGTTTTGTCTTTTGTATGAGAACAAAGTGACAAGGACCTATTGCAAAGTACGAAATCTACCAGAATAAATGATGCTAGGCCTCAAAAAGAGCGTGATAGAAAATATGAGACTCTTGAGTGTTAATATCAGGCAACGATAAAATAAAATAAAAATAAACAATACTCCCCGTTTGAATCTGCAGGTTGACATCAGCTGTTCCGTTATAGGTTACCGGTAACGGTGAATAACCAAAACAGGGTTTACTTTGTTACTTTGCAGGAAAAACAATAATCCTGGATTATTATGCACTTATTTACTTATACATGTATTATTACACCTTATTAAATACTTAATTAATAATTAAAACTAATTTTTAAATACGATTTTCCCGCGGGTTCGAGGGTAATCCCGCGAAAACCAACTAATTCTTACTTCCTGAATAGATTGGGAATAGAAACGGTATCAAAAGCCTTGGCCTAGGTCGAGAAAGATGCCAATAGTTTTTTCTCCCTTATCTAGGCTATCAACTGTAAAAGAAGTTAGTGTATGCGTACCATTTGCAGTTGATTTTTGTGCTCTGAAACCGTATTGATTCTCAGAGAGAATATTGTATTTTTCTAAGTAATGCCTTAGCCGAGACTCTATGATACGTTCCATAACTTTTGAAATAAAATTTATTTTAATTCTGCCCGACCTATTAAATAATACTTACTTCGTTATTAATCACTGTTCGGGCGCCTCCAACCACTCGGCAATCTTCGGCTGCTGTCGTGAGACAGCGGAAGGCGGCGGGTAGCGGCGAGAGAGGTGCGGCGTGCGGGACGGGGGCCGTCGGGCCTTCACTTCACTAGCGAGAACCACTGACGACATACGCGCGCCTTACTATTTTCTAATACTGTACAATTTCTATGGATATACGTTATCAGTTATACAGTCCACTGCGTTTTAATTTCATAGTCCAAGTCAAGACCCTAACAATCACCGTACCTGATTTCAGCACATCGATAGCCACTTGAATGTAAATTAGAGAGTGTATGAATACTTCTACTATGTAATAAAGTGCCTTAAAAATGTCCAAATAAATAAAACCCAATAAAAGATCAATTAATAGACAAACAATCTCCACACACCACTATAACACACTCACAGACACATTTGCAACTCCTCACACAGCACATTCCTTTACACTAACCCATATACATGCTGACCGCGGCCGATATACTTTGACCTCCGATTAAAATCTTCGACTTCAAAGTGTCGGAGCCGAAGTCGGAACCGGAGGTGAAAAATCAATCGGAAGTTCCGACTTATCGGAGTCGGAGTCGAAGCTCCGTAACATACCTAGTAGAAATTTTAATGGCTGGAAAGCATTGTATTTACTCTTTCTGTTCACATGACTGACTTTCGTAAATGTGTTAATTTGTGCCATCGTGATGAAAACGAAAATGGTGGTTCAAACGTTATTTTTGCAAATGGTACAGAGAAAGACCGCGAGAATGCTTTAGGTTGAGTATGCTCCACAAAAAAGTTCAAACTACAGATCCGATGAAGCACAACGGTATTAAAAAAAAACATGTTTCAAATATCCCAAGCCATTGTTGAGCAGTGTGTGTGTATGTCTTTTGAGAAACCTGTATATTATCAAGCTCAAAAAAAAGTTTTTTTTTTCTTATAATCATGAAGTTCCAATCTACACTGTCTACACTAATATTATAAAGAGGAAAGATTTGGTTGTTTTTTTGTTTGTTTGCATTGAATAGGCTCCGAAATTACTTGACCGATTTAAAAAATTCTTTCACTGTTGGGAAGCTACACTATATCCGGTGAACATAGGCTATATTAAATATTCAAAAAAATTAGGGATCCATACTAAAACTCCAATAATGTAACCCAAGGTGTGAAAAAATTGATTATAGAACAAAATAAGGTACTACGTCTTTGCAGAACATTTAATTATCTACAAAAACTATCACGACAGCATATGTCTGACTATTATAGTTATGTCACAATAAGTGTTTTTTCATTTTTTGTAATATATAAATGCCACCGCTATAAAAGCTCTTTTATTTATACTTTGGAATTAATCCTTATCAAAATGAATGACTTCATATTTAAGTCTGCTTCAATACCATTATATGACTTTTTCAATTATTCAATTTGAACATTCCATTCGAAAGATATCACAAGTTTAAAAGTGTAAGTTTAAAAGTGTTATTTGAAAAATGTCGCATGGTCGCCGCTCACGCCCCTCGGTTAGACGGCACCATAATAATAATAAGCGATGTAGGCGTCACTAGGTTACGGGAGGGGAGTCAATGTCAAGAAATAAAGTGCCGCGAAAAAATATAATTCCATATTCGAATTTTCTTCATTCTGTTTGTTTGCTAGCCGTTGCTGTCCCACTCCTGGGAAAAGGCCTCCCCCCATTCCCTCCATTTCTCTCGATGTTGTGCCTCATCCCGCCAATTCGCGAGGAAGCCACCCAAGGCGTCCCGCCATCTTCTCCTTGGTCTACCGCGACCCCGCCTGACTGTGTCAGGGCTCCAGTCTTGTGATATGCGGGCCCACAGCTTAGCCGGCATCCGGCAGACATGCCCCGCCCAGTCCCATTTCAGTTTAGCGGCTTTTTGACCTACGTGGACAATTTGCGTTCTGGGGCGCAGTGTGGTGTTTTGTATGTGGTCTGTAAGTTTAACATTAAGTATTCATATTCTTCATTTTACTCTTTTTTAATGACCCCACGCAAAAACGAAAGAGAGAGAAACGAGAGAGAAAGTATGTATGATGCTCACTGCAAGAGCAGTACGTTCTTGCAGAGATTTTTCTCGGCATCTGGAACCACGATTCAATGAAAGTTACGAAGAAGCAAAGTGTGAACCGGGTTGGGATTCTCGTTGCTGATTTCCTAGTTTTGCGTACTTAATTTTTATTTGAATCCTTTATGGTGAATTTAGGTTTGGTGATGCGCTTTTATACTAAGTGGTATAAAAATGGTTTGATATGGTATATTGTGAGATGATCTAACAGTGTAATAGGAATATGAATGTAATTAGTAGACCGTAATAGCGTTCATAAAAAAATAATAACCAGAGCAAGTTGTCTTCAAAACAAGTGCGCATGCGTCTTGAACTTTCTGTATGCGGATGTAGAATTTCTCGCTATGCTGACACATCAGTGGTTGTAGCATCAATTCTTTGGTCATCCAACAAAAAATGGAAAGCGATGCTATCGGCGCTGCTTTCTATAACAAAATAAGCGTTTAGTGGCATGAGTTTAATATGCAATGATCAAAAAATTATATTGGACGGGACTATTTCGACCATGGCGCAGTGTAGGGTAAATCAGACAGCAAATGCAGAGGAACAGCAAAATACTGCAAGCATGAGTACCTACTGGTGCTTTATGTTTTTTTTTTTTTTTTTAACGCTCGTACAATAATTTGCAGCTGCGATGTTGTCTTTCATCACGTTTGGTTGACTGGTCGAATGCCTAAGGTACGGTAAAGGTAAGGTAGGTAAATAAGTAAATAAATAACATTTATTCCAATTTGTTAGTCTACCATAATCGAAATAGTTCTTCCTGACCTGTTAAATAATACTTACTTTGTTATTAATGACCATACTTGATTTCAGCACATCAATAGCCACTTGAACGTAAATTAGAGAGTGTATGAATACTTCTACTATGTAAAATAGTGCCTGAAAATGTCCAAATAAATCGATTTGAATAGAACGTAAAACCACTCAATATTCAGTTAACACAATAAATATTCAGACACGCATTTGCAACTCCTCAAACACAGCACACTTCTACACACTCACCCACACTGTTCACTTAGCAATGCTTAGATGATGCTATCAGTTCATTCTGTTTGTTTGTTTCTGCAGCATGTATTAACTTAAATATTCAATTGTAAATTCATAATTGCCTGTAAGTCTAGTTATGTGTCGCAGGGAAATGGTAAAATTAGTGATTTGATTAAATATGATGGAGCTATGCTACTCCTGACTCGTTTATTTCATCATTTCACTGAAACAGTTTAGGGATTTAGTCAGATTATTAACATACTTCAGGGGAATGATCCAACAGAGTTGTTATTGAATCATCTGCAATATTTTGACCAAATCCGTAACTATACCATTTCCCTGCGACATACCTATACATAAAGATAAATTTTTAAATAGCTGTGAATTTTGGGAATATTTAAATTAATATATTATTATGACAAAAGTGCACCTAAGCAATTCCTGCTCTGGCGCAAGTAACGACAACGACTACTTTATTATCGTCCATTGAGATCTAACACTATTCGAAAAGAGTATTTCATAATCAACTAGCATAACAACTAGCGACTTCGACAGTGTGAATGGTAACAGCGGGCGCAGACAAAGTCACTAATAAGTAAAAAAAGACAAAAAGAGCCACTTACATGAGAATATAAGGTAATAATTAAAATATAGCCTATGTCTTTATGCCGATCCTGAGCTACGTCTTTCGGTAACAAACAAACGGAGTGAATTTTGCAGACAAACACGCTAATTTACATTTCAAACCGATTTTTTCAAGGTAAGTTTGACTCATTTTACTGGTAACAATAAATTCAATAAAGAATAAGTAATAAAAAAGGATACGTACAAAATACTGTATACAGGCTTAATGGATTTCATTACACTCTAATATATTGACGTAAGCTTGAAACATTTTGCGGCTATAACTTGGGTCGTGCATCCTTTAAATTACGTGAGAACGTAAAACTTGGGTGTTCCATTGAATGACTTTATTTTCCAGTATATTTAAAACTCGAATGGCACAAACTATATTTAAATCGAAGAAAACTAAAAGGTAAGCTAACGCCGTTTGTTCGAAGGACATCTGCACGCAAAAAAATGTGAAAAGAAGTACCCCAAAACCCAGCGTTAAAGTAATCCAATTCAAAACGACGAATCGTCTGAATTCTTTCTCATTATTGAGAATCCTGTGTACTTTTTGAAAAGTCAAGACGAACTTAACATTTTTTTTTGTATAAATAACCCCGACTATGAAATTAATGGTGAAACCCAAATTATAATAGACACAGTCAAGACGAACTTAACATTTTTTTTTGTATAAATAACCCCGACTATGAAATTAATGGTGAAACCCAAATTATAATAGACACAGTCAAAGTAAGAAACGACATACATATACGGAGTATATCCAAGATATTCTTTGAAGATACTGAGCATATGTGAGCGATATACGAATATCGACATGAACCCTAGTGTTCCAACCAAAGATATAATGTTGGAGAAGACGCTGTTTGGAGTGATAACATTGTTCTTAATGCAATACTTCGGACAGAACATGATATATTGAGTCAGATTGAAAGGCAAAAGCACTGACTGTATATCTTTGTCCATTATTGTACATTGTTGGAAATAATATTCACAGGATACTTTTTGGAATTACTACAGAATTTCTTCATGATTTTAATATTCTTTTCTGTATTTCCTACATCCCAAACACGCGTACAATACAGGCGTTGGTATATAACAGCACTTAGTAATTGTATTATAATATGGATAATAATTATCAAAATATCAACAGTTTTAATTTGATTGAATTAACCAATTGAACCCAACATATTATTTAATAGCCTCTACTGGTTGGGTCTAATCTAAACTTAAGTGTCAGTCATCCAAAGCGAATTAGTACCTTTCTTACTCAACTATAGTAAAGGAAAGGTAATTATTTGTTCAGTCTACCTATGTATGTTATCATCTGCCATGTCTAACTTCATCCCGAGATCGGTATCCAGTCTAACTGGATGCAGCTGAATACGACTTTTTTACATGGAACGACTACCTCGTTGACCTCCACAATCCGGTTATTAAATAACACAATACACCCTGGTAACTGTGGCTGCCAGACTTTCGGGCTTTTGACTACCCGTAACGACTGTCAAAGATCTACAAATACTTCCGAGGGATGGAGGGCTGTCGATATGAAAATAATTTTCCTCCATCGAAAAGGCCTTGGGTACCATTGCGTTACCTTGGTCGGTCGACACCTTGTTCTTACGCACACATAAAAGTCTACGTCTATTTAAGTATTATCCCAAAATAGCTTTTAATAAGCGACGTTACTCACCATTTTATTATGGCCTTTCCAGGCCTTTTAAGACTGATTAAATAAAGCTATTATCAAAGCAGCTTAAAGTAAAATGAACTTACATCAATCAACTGTTAACTGTTCAGTGTATCAAACATGTTTTCGTTTTTTAAAAGCTTGCAGTCGCAAAGAAACGTGGTTACAACAGCGAATATATCTTCCCTACTAGTCACGGAGGCAGGGACAAGTGACGTAGTTGAATCAGATTTGCAATCTGTACTAAGACCATTAAATTTAATGCAAGCTCCTTTGTTTTGCTCAAAGTATACAATTCGCAATAACCGCATCAAATCTAATAGTTGTTTGTACACTTTGTTAGAAGTCGTTTTAATGATAACATGGAGAATAGTCAATATATATGTAATGATTATAAAATCTTTTTTCGTTCTTTGGAAGGAATTTTCTGCTTACCTTTTAATGAGTAACATTTGTGACACTGTCTTTCATTCCACCATTTTCATAATAAACAGTTATATGAATATCATTGGGAGAAATAAAAATATAAAGCTGGTTTTAAAAATACAGTACGCGCACAGATTTCTTAAAATTAATCAAAAGAACCTCAGGAGCTTGACCATCTATAATTGGATCTCCGTCATTTCCTTGTACAGTTTCTATGTATGTTTTATTATTTACGTGTGTATAGACTATCCTGTCGTCAATTTTCTCGGTGTTATATCAACATTTGCCACCATAACTTTTGATATGAATATCGTTTACGCCCTGCATCTCATAAAGTTACTAAAACAAACGCTTAGAATATGGATACTGGAAATTAGAGAATCAAGAAACGTGGAAACATATCCGGACGGAGAATCATACTGGTTAATAATGTTTAATGTATACGAGAATATTTTAGGGGCTTATAAAATAGTAGAGAAGTTATTCAAATTATTGGTAAGTTAAAATGAAACTGCTGACGAAGTTGTGTGAATTGAAAATGATTCACGATGAACGGTTTTTTTTCTCAGTTTAAATATTTTTATACTTAAAATGCATGTTTCTTCAGACTATATGCCACGCAACTATATACCAAACGACGATGAAAATGCTTGATTGTATAAAAGCAATCAAGCATTTTCATCGTGGTTTTTCTATGGAATAATGACATTCCATGAACTATGTAGGTATGTCATCTACCATGGTATGTTAACTTGGCACTCTAACAGTTGACTGCCCATTAAAAATGGATGCCATGGATTCAATCTTCTCAGTCTTTTGTCACCCAATGCTGAGTGCCGGCTTCCTGCATTGCACGCTATTTGCCTCTTTCCTGAGCCTTCCCCATCAGTTTCGGCTTCCACTCCAGAACTGCCTCCCCTCATCTGTCATCGCTGCTACGGGTTATTTGGCCCGCCCACTTCTTCTGAGCTATCAGTCTATGTCAGTGACCTTGGTATGTCTGCAAATCTCTGTATTCCTTATTCAGTCACGGATGGTTAAACACTAGCGTTAAAATTTTGAAGTTTTTTTTAAATTCTATTGTACAGACAGCGTCAAGAACTGCTTACATCATTTCCGAAGAAATTTTAATACGCGGGGGGAAGCAGTTGATGATGCTGTCTGTACATTTTACGCGGATATTTTATCATTACATTCTCAGCTTCATAACGCCTTTCCCACGGCGCCGGCTGCAATCTAGCCTCGGCTGTAATGGCTAACTTCAGTCTCTTGTATAATAATGTTAATTTATTTACTTGTTTGTTCCGATGGAACTCAAAAGGTGTATGTGTTTAGGCTGAGAGGTAGTTTGTGTAATGTTTGTTTGTTTCAGATTGTATTCTATGTGATCAACACGGCTTTTCACAGTTTGATAAACATCAGTGGTATACTATTAATCAAACATTATATAGCAAGCCGTGGTACAAGAGTAAGTTCTACTGAAAATAAAATAAATATTTTTTAAATTGGTATTGAAAAATAATACTTAATTTTTAAAAACACTTTTATTCTAAATTGTTTTAAAGTATAATAATTGGTTGGCTTTTGTCTTAGCCACAGGCTAAGCGCTGTCCCTTGGACATATTTCCCCTGGACGGCTATGCGGGAGATTTTTGGAATGCCATTGTATTTGATTTTTAGTTTAATTGAATGATTCTAATTACATTTCTCTTTTTATTAGGTGATCGTGCGAACAGTATTGTCTCAATTTTGGATATTAAAGAACATATTCTTACTGACATGTTTGAGCGTGCAGTGTGAAAGATTTTATACAGCGATGAAGGACGTTCATAGTACTTGTGTACTGCTGCAGAAATCAGAAAACTGGACTCCATTATGTGGGTGTTGGTAAAATATTATTCTCTTGTCATTTTGTTTTTTCCTCTCAATTTATTTGAGGGCGGTGGTTTTTTCAACTCCTTCATCTTTTTAGTCATTATTTAGAACTCTATGGGTATTGTATACAACCTAATGTTTTGATTATTAGAAATTTAATAAGGGACTATAATACTTATCATTGTGAACAAATTTGGGAAAGAGAGGTTCTCGAGTGGCGACCACGAACCGGAAGACGCAGCGTTGGTAGGCTTCCCACCAGATGGACAGAGGACATCGCTAAGGTCGCGGATAACCAGTGGATGCACGCGGCAGGTTTCCGCTCGTTGTGGCGTTCTATGGGGGAGGCCTTTGTTCAACAGTGGATGTCTTCCGGCTGATGATGATGATAAACATAACCAACCAAATCTGATATTGCGCCACTAAATCAGCTTAACCTAAACATTTTGTCGAGTAATGCACATAAGTATGGATCAGATGTTTTTTGTTTTGTAATTTCAGTAAACTCGAAATTGGATCAAATTGTACATGATTATTTTTCTTTGGATGATAAAATTATTAAATTTTCATATTATTTCGTCCTAACAGCTCACTGATGAATTGTCAAGTCCTTCTTAATTGTAAAAAAGTTGGTCAAAAAAAAAATCAAAACCGATACAAATAAGGTTGTATTTTACTTGTCACTTGCCAGTCTTCCCTTTTCCGAGATTTCTAGTTACTTAAAAGTAATCTTGTAAAATAATTGTTCACAGGTGTTCAAAGACAGGTCTGTAAGAATGTCCAGCGTTTACAAGAAGCAACGTTCACGAAAATGACCGGTTGCGGTCTATTCTTCATAGATGCGAAGCTACCTCTTCAATTGTCTTGTTTTATCGTTACTTATACCATTGTGTTATTACAGTTTGCATTTTTGTGATTGAGCCGTTTCTAACTTTACTGTTTCCGTTATTTAATAGAAGTTTTAAAAAGAGGGGTGTTTTTTTTATTGATATGGAACTTTTGGTTTCCTTTTTATGAAACGCAGTGGGACTAGCTGGGTTCTACTTAAAGGTTGCATCAGAACAGATGGGCAGCCACACAGGGGGTGCTAAAAGACCGAGTGATGCCAAATAGAATTGAAAAAGCGTAGAGAACGTTTAGAGAAGAAAAATCAAATTATAGTCTTGCAACATTTTTGAATATTACTAACGTATACGAAATTCGCGGTAATAATCAGAAATATTGTTTTGTACTTCACACTTTATAGGCCAGTTCAATACTGTAATTCACCTCTAAATTCACCCCTAAATCCTTCGGAGAATACAGCCGTAATGATAAATTATAACTAATGTATATTAGGAATATTAACTGAGTCTTTTAAGGTGTTTTCATCAGTATATTACTATGGAGGTTCGATTACTTATTCAGTTGTCACATTACTGTCAGTCGTTAAACATTGACCCACTATTTATAATAAAAATTAAGTCCCGAGAGAAAAAAAATATTCCAGAGAAATCATTCCAAGTATTATTCAATAATCGTCTGGAGAAACAAGTCCAAAGAGTAGTACATTCTTTCAACTTTGGACTTAACCTTTTTTGTTCTTCAAAATATAATGTGCGCAATAATCATATTTATCCAAGTGGAATAAAATATCATGTGTTTTCGTTCTGCTGTATGCTAATCACGAATGTGTTGTGTGTATATCGAATGTATATCACAGACATCATAGATGAAAATATGACACATTTGGAAAGCTCCGTGTTCTCAGGCTTCTCTTTTGTCTATAACGGTTTCTTTGCGATCGGGTTCACAATGTCGTTTACTTTGGACTTATTACATAACTATAACAACGTCTTACTTATATTAAAGATCCAAACTATACATAGAAACACCGATTTTAGTAAAGATATTCAGTGTTATATTATTTGGAACTGGATTTCAAGTGCAATTATAATCTGTATTAATATTTGCATCAGTGCAGTGTACTATTATACATTTGATAATTACAATATTGGTCTAATTTTTGACAATATTTGTGATATAATGTGGATTGCTTTGGATATCAATTTTATTATCGCCATCCGTATAATAATATTGTTAAAGAAATACCTTGATAAGTGGATTAAAAAAGTATTAGCTATGAATTATGATGATGGGAACGATGAGCAATGTCTTAAACTGCTTTGGTTATACCAAAATATATTGAAGACTTACAATCTGTATAAGAAAATTTTCAAAGTGTTGGTAAGTTGAAATGCCCTTGCATATTTAAATCAATGCATTCACGCAGATAATAATTAATCAATTCTAATACTAATTTTCATAAAGCTGAATATGTTTGAACGCACTAAACTTCGTAACTATTAATCAGAGTTCAAAAATATTTGCTAATAGGAAGCTACGTCATCCCACGCTTTATACTATCTTTTATTGTGAAAAATATTGGAGAGTTCTAACTAAACCAACCAAAAAGGGCGAAATAAATAATGGTAGGTGCTGTAGGTTACCCTACTATACCAGAGATATCGCTGTGCGGAGAACCCATAAATAGGGTGACCAATTTTTAAAAACGAATGCAATGTTGTCAGTTGTAAATCAATTTGTCAATGTGAAGTATAATATACAAAATAAACTTCCAACTCACAATGAGATATTATGTGAGTATGAAGTTTCGAATTGTTCTCTCTTCTTATGGCCGTTGACATGTAATGACGTATCTGTGCTCTCATCATCGATATAAATGTGTTACGGTAAGTGTGATTAAAAAATTATTAATATTTTTCCATCATTATTAATAATTACCTCATGATTTGGTAAATGTGGATATAAAATTTAAATTCATCACTTTTAACAGTTGTTATTAATAATTCACTACATTCGTCAGAAAAAGTAATATGTTGTGCTACCAAAGTTAATGACAGAAACGAATCGCTGCGAAACCTACTCCACGTAGTCTTGTCTTCCCTACGCCTAGAGTGTAATTTAAATCTGCGTAGGCGAGGAGGGGCAAGGCGGGCCGCGAGCTGAGGAGCAGGAGGTTTCAACGCTCACCGCCGCGGCTAGGCTAAGCCGAAGCTGCGGTGGTGAGCGTGAATACCATCCGCAACGACAAGCTCGCCGAGCCTTGATAGAAACTATATAATATATAGTTTCTATCAAGGCTCGGCTCGCTTGCATGATGCATGATAATGAGATGCATGATCAACGTGTTGTTTTGTTGGTTTCTAACCACGTGGCTAACATTTTTTAATGTGTTGAAATACGCTTCGCATGTTATTATTGAAAATGTATTACATTTATCGGTACTAAGGTTATATCTATATCTATACATATAATAAAACAGTAACAAAACTGTGTCTGTACATTGAATATATTAAAAAAATAATAATTGAGGGGGGTTTAGGAACACTAATAGAGCACGAATCCAAAAAAAAAATTCTATCTGTTTGTCTGTTTGTTTGTACACACTAATCTTCGGAACTACTGGGCGGATTTGAATGATTTTTCTTTTATTGTATAGGTATTAAGTCTGGGCAACATATAGGCTATAATTTATCTTGGAAACTTGAACACCTGATGCAGAACCGCAACAGACCAGCTAAACAATAAGAGATACAAAAATGATACCATAGCAAAAATTCTTCCACCTGGTGAGCATTTTCTGCTGGGAGAATAAATTTGAAGATCTGGAACACCTGATGTTAAACTCCAAGAGCCCAGCTATACCATGACACATATAGGAATGACGTCTTAGCAAAAGTTGTTCGGTCTGATGGGCATTTCCTGTTGACTTATAAAAATCGAAGATCAGAAACATCTGATGTGAAAATCAAAGCTATCACTAATATCACTGTATCTTACAAAATAACATAAGCTGGCAGTACCTCTACGCGGCGAAGGCGGTAACAGTTTAGGACTGATTTTTGATGACGATGGTATATCATTGAAAATTTGACTCTACTGGCCAAAATTCCCATTTATTTTTTTATTTTATCGAATAAATATGCCTTCGGGCATATGTTATTTGGGTGTTTAATTTCCTTTTCCATTTATCTTCGTGACACGGTAGCCTACCCGGTAACGCAGGGGAGCAGTCACTTAGATTTTAATTGATCAGGTATCTTTAAAATAAAACTATAACCATGCCTAGAAAGATGTCAAATCTTTCCCAATGTTCCAAAGTAGCTAAAAGATTGAGGATCATAAGATCCCAAGAATCTACTGAAGAGCGTCAGGAGAGACTTGATGCTGTTCGAGAACATCAGGCTGCAACTCGCTCCGTGGAAACCTCTTCAGATCGCGAAGCACGCCTGCGTTCTCAGCGTATTTACGCATCTACATCTAAGTCTCTAGAGACCAGTGAAGAATATGATGCGCGACTGACCGCTGATCGTGAACGTCATACATTGTCTCGCGAGTCGGAGACGTTCACGAATAGAGAATTGCGCTTGAGTTCTCAGCGTATCTACGCATCTGCTTCTAGGTCTTTAGAGACAAGTGCGGAACGTGATGCGCGTCTGTCCGCTGATCGTGAGCGACTTGCATTGTCTCTCGAATCGGAACCGATACAGAATCACGCTTGAGTTCTCACCGTATTCGCACATTTACTAACAAGTCTTTTGAACCGAATGATGAACGTGATGCACGACTAACTGCTGATCGAGATTATCACACACTAGCGACCCGACCCAGTTTCGCATGGGCCTATAGCCTTCCTCGGTAAATGGACTATCCAACACAAAAAGATTTTTTTAATTCGACCCAGTAGATCCTGAGATTAGCGCGTTCAACGAAACAAATACACAAACTCTTCAGCTTTATAATATTAAGTATAGATTGTCCCGAACACGCACACAACAAAATATTCATCATCAGTTAGAAAGTGAGAGAAAAAGAATTGCTGGAGTACGGCATGAAGAGACAGAAGAAGAGCGCAACGAACATTTGAATTCTGATCGACTTCGACATTCTCTGAACAGAATGTCGATATCATCTGACGAATCGGATGTGTCTCAAGATATAGCCGTCGGTCATGGCGACCTTCCTTGGGTTGATAAGGAACGGAGTTCATTTACGTATACTCCTATGATTGACTACGCCACATATTCCGCCATCGGAAGTATGATTTAAAATTGTACTTTTTGAACGTCTCGAATCATCTCGCGCATCCCGTTGTTTTTCCGTCCCCGAGCTCTTAGAATTCGACATCAGACGTTTCAGATCTTCGATTTTGCCCACCCCGTTGTCGCTGGCATAAGCAACAGGATCCGCGTACGAAGTCGCGGGCAGAAGCTAGTTATTAATAATCACCGATAAATATGATTAATTTCTCACTTTTACCTAGACTTTCGGTAATTATTAATGATAGACAATTATTAATAATTTTCAATTTATCAAACATACCGTAACATATGTACTATATTTCTATAGCTCTCATGGATAAAATCAACTGTAATCCTAGTATTTGGTTTCCTTTTCACGATAAATCCATCAAAATAGGAGTCCGTATTAAAATTTCCACGCGATTTAATGTAAGAAGAAAAAAAATGCTGAAGAGTTTGTTTGTTTCAATGCGCTAATCTTCGGAACTTGTTCAAAGGTCGACTAGGAGAGGGTGGTTAATTGAAACACTGGACTTTATATTAAGCGCGTATAATAAATATCCACAGTGCTTGCTGCTCACACAAAAACAAAATTTAAATTTTTGACCTAGTTGAGCGCCGGAGAATCTTAACACCGCGATTCAGTAATCGGCGCTCAACTAACAACGCCATCTATTGACAAATATTTGAACTATTTAAAATCAACGAATATTTACGTGAACATTCCGCCCACCAAGGACATTATGGCGAATGTCCTTTAAGACTGACTCCTATAACAATTTTAAGTTATGTACAGCCCTGATGCCCAATAATAGTTATGAACAATTTTAAACAACTTATGAAGTACTGAACTTATAACTAACCACTGTATTTCTTAAAACTAAATAAAACTAACAGACATGTAAATCACTTTACATAGATAGTTTACATAAAAAAAATAAACGATCCGTACATTCATTCTGTTATAGGCAACAAACATAATTTTGAAGTAGGCCTCTTTATTGTGGACGTTGAAGTCCGTAGCGTTACCACCCGGGTAACACCATCAGATCCGGGATGTTTTAGGGTTATCTTGCCTAACAACCACCTGCCAGGGGGCAAATTGTCCTCCTTGATTAACGCTATGTCACCAACAGAGGGCTCCGGAATTTTATTTTGCCATTTATGCCGTTGCAAAAATTGGTGCAGGTAATCGTGCGACCATCGTCTCCAAAATTGCTGCATCATACGCTGTTGCAGTTGCCATCGCCTTAAGCTACCAACATTTGCCCTTTCATAATTTGAATCGGGTGGCAAAACAAGAGGTTCTCCTACTAGAAAGTGACCTGGAGTCAAAATTGTTAGTTTGTCTTGGTCCTCCACATATGATAATGGTCTCGAGTTAAGACATGCCTCAATTTGAGACAATACTGTGGCAATCTCCTCATAGGTTAGAGTAGAATTACCGATCACCCTCTTAAGGTGATGCTTTGTGGATTTTATCCCTGCTTCCCAAAGACCTCCAAAATTGGGGGACTGAGGGGGAATAAAATGCCACTCTGTGCCATTATTGCTTAACTCCTCTGCTAATTCGGGATTGATTCCTGACCTTTCTTCATTGAACAAATGAAGTAATTCTCGCGCTGCCCCTATAAAATTTGTTCCGTTGTCGCTGTGTAGTTGCGCACATCGACCACGCCTAGCCACAAATCGCTTAAAAGCAGCTAAAAATCCCTTTGTGCTCAATTCACTTACAGCTTCTAGATGCACCGCCCTTGTGGCCATACAAATAAACAAAGCTATGTAGCCCTTGTAGGACTTATTTCCTCGACCCCTTGACATTCTTATACTTATAGGGCCTGCATAATCCACACCGCTACTTAAAAATGGTTTATTCGGGGTCACGCGTGCGGATGGCAACTGACCCATTAGTTGCGATTTGGTGGTGGCCGCGTAACGAATGCATCTGACGCAATTTCTTACATACCTCTTTGCCATTAACTTTATTCCTATTACCCAATATTTTGAACGCAAGTATGTTATCATAAGCTGCGGACCACCATGCATTGTTTTACTATGCGCATCAGCTACCAAAAGGCTTGTCAAGAATGACTCCTTTGGAATTAGAATGGGATGCACACGATCGTAACCGAGTTGCGACATCTCCAATCTGCCTCCAACTCTTATTACTCCATTGGAATCGAGGAATACGTTTAATGACTTTAAGTTACCTTTCTTGTTCTCTAAAGGCTTATTTTTTCTTAAATTCATCAACTCTTCAGAAAACCCTTCGTCTTGGCATCTCTTTATACATAATTCTGTTGCTTCTTCTAGTTCCTCTGCAGTTAACTGTCGTGACCGAGTGCCAGTATTCACCGACACCTCCCTTCTTAAATTTAAAAATCTACGACAATAAGCTATCACTCTAATCAATTTTGATAACGAAGAAAATCGGTTCCAAAATGTAACATCAAAAATACTCGTGTGTACCTTGATCTCTTCTAAATGTGTAGCAATATGTTTGGGCCTTTTAGACTCAACGACAGTATCTTTTAAGAACGTTGGACCATTCCACCAGAGAGATACACTAACAAGTTCTGACGGAGATACCCCGCGTGACGCACAATCTGCTGGATTTTGTTTCGAAGCTACATGGGCCCAATGATGTGTATCCAAACTGCTCAAAATATCAGAAACTCTGTTAGCCACGAAAGTCTTCCATCGACTCGGATGACTATTCAGCCAAGCTAATACCACTTCACTATCGGTGAACGCATACAAATTTTCTTTAGGTATCGCCATAGCTTCGGCTACTTCCAAAATAAGCTTAGTTAAAAGTCCTGCACCGCAAAGTTCGAGCCTGGGAATTGAAACTTGCCTTATAGGAGCGACCTTTGTTTTAGAAGCCACTAAAGAAATGTGAATATGCCCCATCTCGTCAATTACTCTAAGGTATACCACTGCCGCATATGCTACCTTAGAGGCATCCGCAAACCCGTATAATTCTTGTTTTATATTGTTACCCGTGTGGAACCAGCGTGGTATTTTTATGTCAACTAATGAAACTAAGGATTCACGGTAAGTAAACCATTCCTTTACTAAGTTGTGTGGAACTTCTTCATCCCATTGTAACCCTGCTAACCACAGCTTTTGGATCAATATTTTAGCTATGATTATGCTTGGTGCTAGCCACCCCAATGGGTCGAATAATTTTGCTATATCCGAAATAATTTTTCTTTTTGTTACAGGTTTATCTACCGGCTTGAGTTCCAGAGTGTATTTGAAGCAATCGTCGAGGGAATTCCAGGTAAGTCCTAAAATTTTTGTAACTTCATCTATTTTTATGTGTAACGCTTCATCTTTTTCTTCTCGAATTCTCTCTAATAATTCAGGGCTATTGCTTTTCCATTTTTGTAATTGAAATCCGCCCTTGGCTAACACTTTGGTTAACTCCGTATAAATTTTGAACGCTTCTTCTTTCGTTTCAGCGCCTGACATCAAATCGTCCATATAAAAATCTTTTAAAATTATTTTAGCTATGTCCGATCTTTCTCTGCACTCATCAACCGCTAACTGTTGCAACGCTCGAACAGCTAAGAATGGGGCCGAGGCTGTCCCGAAAGTAACTGTTTGCAGTTCAAACTCTGTGATTTCCTTTTCAGGACTATCCCGCCATAGTATACGTTGCAATGGAGTATCTTGTCTATCCACTAAAATTTGCCGATACATTTTTATAATATCCGCTACTATACAAATTTTATGTGCCCTCCAACGCATAATAATATGACGAAGCTCATCTTGCAATGCCGGACCAACCAATAGATCGTCGTTCAGCGACCTCCCGTTGCTCCGCTTACAGGAAGCATCGAACACAACACGCACTTTCGTTGTGTCTTTATCCTCACGGATGACCGCGTGATGAGGTAAGTAAACGCTCCTTTTATTAGTCTTGTCTTGTTCTGTTACTTCTATCATGTGATTGAGCTTTAAATATTCTTGTAGAACTCTTGAGTATTCATCTTTTAATTTATTATTTTTTGCTAACCTAACTTCTAACCCTTTAAGCCTTCTTTCAGCTATCTCTTTGGATTCACCGCATCCACCAATCAGGTTTGGATCCCGTAGCGGCAATCTTACTACATATCTACCGTCTTCATTTCTTCGTGTCGACGTTGTAAACAACTCTTCACATTTAGTTTCCTCCTCCGTTAGCATCCTTTTTGTTCCAGATGGTTCCTCTAGTTCCCAAAATTTTCTTAATAATTCATCTGTTTGGACACTGGTATGCATCACGGTAATTTTTGAGTGAGAATTTATACCTCGATCAACTTCCAACGCACCCGACAATATCCAACCTAAGGTGGTTTCCTGGGCTAAGAGAGTCCCGCTGATATTTTTCTTAACCCCGTGCTGTATGACTTGGCTGTATACTTCAGCACCTAATAAAACATCAATTTTATTAGGCCTGAAATAATCCGGATCAGCCAAATCATAGTCGCTCAAGTCTGCCCATTCTATCCTAGCTACTTTCGAAGACGGAAGAAGGGCTGTTACAGATTTCAACACATAAGCATTGACCTTTATTTGAAAAGATGGGTTTACTCTAGACCGAAGCTTGATCTCCACCATGGATGTGGAAGTTGTACCTTTATCTCCACCCACACCTAACACCGTATTTTTTGACGGTATTTTATTTAAACCTAGATACTGGACCATGGATTCTGTGACAAAGTTACCCTGGGATCCCTGATCCAGTAAAGCCCTAACCACTTGGTAGGTCCCATTCTTCAACTCAGCCTTTACTAAGGCTGTGGTCAATAATACAGTTTTCTTACTGTTTCCTGTTGCAAGACATGAGACTAATGGTTTGTCGGACACCTCCGCTTCATTGGCGGCCTTAATTTCCCCAAAATTCACCGATGAGGATTCCACACAAGCAGCACTACTACCCTCACCAACTTCTGACCCTACAGCACCCGTGGGGTGTAACAATGAATGGTGGCGGCGTTTGCACACCTGGCACTTTAGAGTGTTTTTACAATACCTGGCAGAGTGGTTGTTAAGCAAGCAATTAAAACATAAGTTATTTTGTTGAACGAAGTTCCGTCGGTTTTCATTACTTTCTTTAATAAATTTTGGACATGAACTTATCCTATGCTCACCTGAACAAAATGCACAAGATACCTTTTTATCTTTGATCACGTGTAGTACCTGTGTAGCCCTTGGAGCCCTATCTGCCTTAGGCTCTATATTTTCTAATCCTCGAAACCGACTAACCAGAAAATCTTTAAGTTGATCAAAAGTAGGAAGGTCATCCTTTGGATCTGATGCTACCTTTAACTCCCAGGCCCTTTTAGTAGCCTTATCTAATTTTTCAGTCACGATATGTATGGTTAAAAGTGATGCAAGATCTATCTTAAGGTTTTTTATTGCCTCCAAACAATCGGTGGTTGTACTAAGGAGTTTTTTAATTTCTATTGCGGACTCTCCGGATAAAGACTTTTGATTTACTAAACGTTTTACAATTCCGTTTGCCAAAAATCTTTTATTATTATACATGGACTCTAATTTTTCCCAACTTGTACTATAATTGTCTGCCGTCACATTTACATTTCTTAATAAGAGTTCCGCATCACCGGTTAAATATCCTTTAAGATAATACAGTTTCTGTGCATCATCTAACCTACTGTTGTTATGTATCAATCCAACGAACAAGTCTCGAAAGGTTGACCACTCGTGATATTTGCCGGAAAACATTGGTATTTTTACTTCTGGTAATCGAAAATGACTAAATTCTTTTGTACTAGGTCCCGGACTAGAATCATTTGTTTTACTTGTTCGAATAAGTTCTTTAAGAGTACTTTTAAAATGAATATATAGTTCTTCCACCTCATCATAAACTCCATCTTTATAATACTTAGAACTATATAATTCAGACTTTTTAATTTCGCTTATAATTTTATTATGTGTATTACGGAAAAGTTGCCATAATTGCTCTAAACTTTCTAAGCGTGTTTCAAAATACGATACTGTAAGACGATCTTTAGGGCATTTTTTAAAGTTAGATAAAGACCTTTCAATTTTTGTTTTTACATCTTCTTGGATGTCAATAAGAGGATCCATTTTGAACACCGGTTACACAACACACAATTACACAGAAAAATAAGAAATGACAAAAAAAACACTAATTCTCCAACTACAACACAATAAATGTAACAAAGTCAAACAATAAAGTGTGGAAGAATATAATTATAATTATGCTAAACTTAATGTCCACTACTCTTTCTTGCACTTTTCCCGAACACAAGGCTTTATTTTGGGTAAATTTTACAAATCTTTTTACAAGTTTAATTTCAAAGCAAATTGGGCATAGATTACCCCTCTGAACCACTTTTTCTTAACACTTTTACAAGTTCAACACAAGAACGACTCAAATAAATTTTATTCTTCCTGTTATAATAAGGTTGAAAGTACTCACGATTTTTTTTTTCACTTATTACACTCACTGATACCGATGACGTCACGTCGTGCCGATTAGCACCAAACTAGTGGCGCCCTCTGCCTGCTTGTCCACAAACTGCTGCTTATCCTCCCTCGCGCCGTTCCTCCAGATATTGCCGCCCACCAGTGATGTTGGCACCACGCCTGCACCACCAGCTGCTCCCGGCTCCTTCCGGTTCCACCTCCAGGTACCTCTCACCTGGTACCCCAATGAAGGGGATGCTCTGGACAGCGATCCACTGCCCAGTAATGACGCGAAGGTTGGTAGTCTATACCACCACTGGAGACTACCACAAACACTCCCGGCCAATCCAACTCGAAGGACCAATGTTCAAAGGTCGACTAGGAGAGGGTGGTTAATTGAAACACTGGACTTTATATTAAGCGCGTATAATAAATATCCACAGTGCTTGCTGCTCACACAAAAACAAAATTTAAATTTTTGACCTAGTTGAGCGCCGGAGAATCTTAACACCGCGATTCAGTAATCGGCGCTCAACTAACAACGCCATCTATTGACAAATATTTGAACTATTTAAAATCAACGAATATTTACGTGAACAGAACTGCTGATCCGATTCTAAAAATTATTTCTCTATTCAGAAGCTACGTTATCACTGAGTGCTAAAGGCTATATTTCATTATCAAAAAATTAGAGATCCGTAAGAAAAATCACACGAACGAGATTGCGGGGAAAGTGCCAGATTTTTAATAATAAAATAAAACTCTCACTTGTTTCTATTTTTGAAAAAGTGTTTTCAAAGTAAATAAAATTAAAGAATCATGGCAAGATTCATACAATCATTTGTATGAAAAAAAAAATATTTAGAGGGTTTATAATTGCCATATTTTTAAAGCCCCGCATAATTAAAATATGTCGAAATGAAAATAACACTTTTTCTTTTTATTTCGTTGCCCATTTTGTGTTTAAATAAAAAAAGAAAGTGACAAGCGACATTAACAAATCTATCAAATTCGCAGACAAGTTCTGTGAATCGTTGTTTACACTGGCGGCGTTGAAAAGTACATTGATTAATCATTATTTGTGACATTATTTCCCATAAAACGACGCAATTTCAGTGTATGAAACTGATAGCTACCGTTTCGTTCTAAAATAGTGAGATTTTCGTTAAACTGTTCACTTTTAACATCCATTTTATTGCGGGGTTTTAAAAATATTTTAATTGCATTAAGATACTCTTTAGGTACCCAAGAGAATGGAATTCGAATTTCAACTTCTCTAACATATTTATTTTTTTGTACAAATCCTGCACATCTGCAGTCCATGCAGTCAAGCTCATACATTTCTACAATCATCATCTCCCTAGCCTTTTCCCAACTATATTGGGGTCGGCTTCCAGTCTGACCGAATGCATCTGAATACCAGTGTTTTACATGGAGCGACTGCCTATCTGACCTACACAACCTAGTTACCTAGTTACTGGGTAACACGATACTCCTTGGTACGACTGGTTGTCAGACTTTCTGGTTTCTGACTACCCATAACGACTGCCATAGATCTACAAATGACAACCGGGACCAACGGCTTTACGTGCTTTCCGAGGCACGGAGGGAACTCGGTATGAAAGGGATGGTCACCCATCCACAGACCGGCCGCGGCTAGCGTAGCTTAACCTTTGACCGCTCAATCTGTACGACTTTAACGAGCTATCTCATACATTTCTACAATACTTTGGTTAAATGTTGGTGATCATTTACTATTTTTGGATTTCATTTACTAGGTATATCTTGAGGTTCGTTTAACCTAAGCCTTAGTTTTATACTATGTAAAGATTTTGTAGTAATTATAATTATATTATTTCAAATTTATTTATTCGCAAACTATTATATTATTTTTCGGGCTAGAACATTGTAATAGTTGAATATATTTTCTTCTACAACGCACTTACTGAGAGCACTTACAATTAAGGTCTTTTTTGTTTTCACAGGTTTTATTTTTTACATTTGGAGGATTTATCCGTACTCTATGTAATGTCAACTTTGTTATGTATTTACTTAAAGAATATGCAGAAGTGACCAAAGAAGTAAGTGTAAAGGATTTTTTGAATACTCTGTTTTTGGAACCATTAAAATATAAACACCGTGGGATTTTACTCGTTTAAAGGCGTGTCCTCATATTATGATCATTTGCCCGATCCTATCACCGTATCCGTTGTATATATATATATATATATATATATATATATATATATCTATATAATTGCTCGTTTAAAGGTAGGTATTAGATAATAGGTACAGAAAATAAACATAATTATTATTTCTTTCTTTTTCATTTAATTCTCAAATCACCTTGTTTTTTGATTATCTATTAAACTATATATATATATGACAAAAAATATATGAAAGACCGGAGTCTCCAATTTTTTTGCTAAAAGGAGGCTTCAATCTCAAATATATGTTGTTCAACATGGTTTTTCAAATAAACAACTTTTTCATTTCTTTTATAAGCGCTAGTGTGAATGGGCTTTGATAAATTAAATTAATGGTTAACCCCTTGTATGCCGTAATTACAGACAATTAAAAAGCCATTGTGTCTCGCGTAGATCTACGATCGGCATACGAGGGGTTAATGGTCATTGAATACATGAAGTGGAATTCCGTTGTTAGACGATGTCACGGTGTATATTCATCAAGAAAGAACTGGAAAATGAACAGGCTTTCCTAAACATTCGTTTTTTCATTCAGATACTAACCATCCTTGAATTGAGATTTATTTATTTGTATCTATGTGCTGTTTTTTTTGTTGTTTCCATTTCATATTTATTAGGGTGTTACCAGACCAATCAATCGATTGACGGCATCGATCAATGGTAGAATGGATTAGTCGACGTCGATCGATAGTTTCTACCAGATCAACCGATCGATTGTCGATCGACGATAGATCAATGGTAGAATTTAATAGTCGACGTCGATCGAGCTGCTTGATTATATTACTGATGTATTATAGCTGGAGTTAATCGATCAACGTCGACCGAGGCCATCGACGGGCAAACGATCGATTGGTTAGTGGAACGGTATTCGTTGAACAGCCAAAGCCATATAATGTTTACACCAATCGATCAACGTCGATCGATGTGGATCGACGGCATCGATCGACGGTCGATCGATTGGTGTAGTAACACCCTTACATTTTTCAGCTTCTACTTCAAAGTTTTGCTGTAATTTCCTGGGCAATAAAGGACGTAGTACTTGTTATTGTACATAGTATAAACTGTGAGAGGTTCTACATATCTGTTGAGGAGGCTCAAATGGCGTGCATATGGCTGATGAAAAACAAAAACTGCTCAAGTAAGAATTTAAACCATTTCACTATATTTTTATCGGGTATTGTGATGGCCCATTGGTTAAGCCACCCATCTTATGAACGATGTTGTTGGTACGCAATCGGTACGTACAAGCACTTAGTAACACTTTTCACTTTCATAATTATGTATTTTCTAATTTAATCTTGGATCACAAAAATCGGTGAAGGAAAACATCGACGGAAAACCTGGAGTTATCAGTAGGCACTAATCATACTTTCATACTAATATTATAAATGCGAAAGTAACTCTGTCTGTTACGCTTTCACGATGAAACGGCTAGAGCGATTTAGATGAAATTTGGGTTAAAGATAGTTTGAATCCTGGAGAAGGACATAGGCTACTAATCGACATTCACGCGGACGAAGTCGCGGGCAAAAAGTATTAATTAATATGTATGAAACCGTCAATATGCCTTAACACTTTAAGCGCCATGGGGGACACCGTGTGTCCGACGCTAGTGGAGGTTTTACCTTTAACGTTTTTGACCCGGCAGTTAACGTATTAAGCAAGTGTGATGGTCAATGCTCGTGTCTTCTGTGTTTGAGAAGAGGCTTTTGCTCTATAGTGGGACAATAATAGGTTGGTATTTTTACTATAGCTTTGCGGTGCAATGGATTTAACTAGAATGTATCAGGCTTAAGGTGTTAGGACCAGACCAATCAATCGATAGTCGATCGACGGTATCGATCGATGGTAGAATGGATTAGTCGACGTCGACGGATAGTTTCTACCAGACCAATCGATCGATCGTCGATCGACGTCATCGATCGATGGTAGAATGGATTAGTCGACGTCGACGGATAGTTTCTACCAGACCAGTCGACCGATCGTCGATCGACGTCATCGATCGATGGTAGAATGGATTAGTCGACGTCGACGGATAGTTTCTACCAGACCTATCGATCGATCGTCGATCGACGTCATCGATCGATGGTAGAATGGATTAGTCGACGTCGACGGATAGTTTCTACCAGACCAATCGATCGATCGTCGATCGACGTCATCGATCGATGGTAGAATGGATTAGTCGACGTCGACAGATAGTTTCTACCAGACCAATCGATCGATCGTCGATCGACGTCATCGATCGATGGTAGAATGGATTAGTCGACGTCGACAGATAGTTTCTACCAGACCAATCGATCGATCGTCGATCGACGTCATCGATCGATGGTAGAATGGATTATTCGACGTCAATCGAGCTGCTTGATTAGCCGCGACGCGCGCCCTCCGCTCCCCATTATCACCTGCTGCCTGCCCGCACCTCGTGCGCTAACTACCTAGCCTGCTTGTGTGTATGTGTATGTGTAATAATAGTACGAGCAACATTAAACTGGCCAACGCGTCCTCTTGTAAATACATTTCAAAAGAAACTGATTGATTATAGCCGGGGTTACTCGATCAACGTCGACCGATGTCATCGACTGGCAATCGATCGATTAGTTAGTCGAACGGTATCCGTCGATCAGTCAAAGCTACCACACCAATCGATCAAAGTCGACCGATGTTTTAGATCGACGATCGATCGATTGGTGTAGTAACACCCATAATCACGCATTGTTGCCATTGCGAGGATGAAAATGATGACCTAGGACCGTGGAGATAAATACATCCAAAGAGACGCCTATCAATGGGTGATATTTATCGTTCTTCATCATGTCAACCTTTAAATACCCACTGCTGGACAAAGGTCTCCTCCAAAGAGAGGTTCAGCCGTAACCGCCATACTTGGCCGATGCATGTTGGCAATCGCAGTAGGTGTTATAGTATTCAGAAGGACGCTGCTGCCTATCCTCTGGTCAATGTCCCTCTGTCGTCTTTTACGACACCTACGGGTAGAAATGCACCACAGCACCACACGGCATGGCACGGCATCGTTCTTAACGTATAAATTTATACCAAAATGCTGGAAGATACTCGAATATCCAATTTGATTATCGACTCGAAATACATGCATATACCTTTGCACTGCTACTTTCAACATAAAGTTATGTTTCTTTACAGGAAATCAAAAACGTCTTTACAAGAATTTTATACAAACAAATAGATCGTTTAGTAAGATGTCTGCGTGTGGCCTGTTCAATGTAGACGCTGCGCTACCAATGAATTTGGTTGGAGTTATCGTTCATTACGTTATTGTACAATTGCAATTTAGTATTTTGTGAAATAAAATTGTTTCTAAGACTCATCGTTTACTTAGCCTTTTCCCAACTTCATTAAGGTAGGCTTCCAACTAACTGGATGCATGATTAATGCCACTGTTTTACACGAAACGACTACGTCTCTGACCTCTACAATCCAGTTAGTGGGTACAGGATAGCCTTTGGTAAGACTGGTTGTCAGAATTTCTGGCTTCTTACTGCCCATAAAGATTGTCAAAGATCTACGAATGACAGCCGTAATCAACAGCATTACGCGCTTGTCGAGACACGGAGGGGTCTTGAATGTGTGGTGTATCGTCAATTCGTCAATAAACCATTTGTATGAAGGTCAAATATTATAATAGTAAAATAAATAATAATTCATATTCAGTTATGTACTAGCGCTCGCTGAGAACAGTTGTTTTATTTACATGACTCACAAAGCTCAATAAACACGTACACAGTAGGTACACTTACATCCGGTGACCCGATATCGAACAGTACTAACACGCGCCGTGAGTTTTATAGTGGTTTTTCGTGATTTTCCCGTGTCGTGGTAACTGCACTGCACAGCCTCATCAGCCATCCACAAGCGGATCTCACTGGTTTGGTTTTCAAGAGGCACATAGTTACCAACGACATGAACTCAAGCGGAAGAAGTGAAGAAGAAGAAGATCAAGTGGAAGTGGAACACTTTCATGCGGAGCGCAGGACGTCAATCAGACCGAAATTTCAGGACTAGGTATGTCCGCAAAGATACTGGATTTTTGGATCGAGATGCCCAGAGTGTGGTTCGCACAGTTCGAGACGATGATGGCTCCCCAAAAACAAGGCGATGAAACAAAATACAACGTCGTGCTTTCCAAGCTCGGCAAGGACGCAGTGAGTCCGGTGACCGATATAATAATTTCACCCCCTGCCACTAATAAATATGGTGCCATTAAGGAGAGACTCCTAGCCGTGTACGAAGAGTCAGAGGAGCGACAGTTCCAAGAACTGGTCAGTGAAGTAGAATTAGGCGACCGAAGACCGTCTCAACTGTTGAGACGAATGAGAGAGTTGGCACGTAACAGTCAAGTGGCCGAAAAAACCCTGCACAGCCTGTGGATGTCAAAACACCACAAGCAAATCGATAGCACCAAGGCGACTACGCCACCTCGAGTTCATTACACAGTTCACGACTGATATTCGTCACCTATCTGGTAATATAAACCCAATGGCCGATCCGTTATCGCGAGTCGAACAAATAGATTGCCCGACACCTGTGGATTGGAAAGAGTTAGCAGATTTCCAACGCGATGACATTGAACTCACTCAGCTGTTAAACAAAAACAATCTTATCTGGAAAAGTATGCAATTAACAAGAACGAGACCACTCCCTCGCCAAAATTCAAAATCTAACTTACGACCATATGTGCCAAAATCATTTCGAAAACAAGTATTCGATACTATACACAATATAGCATATCCTGGCATAAGATTATCAAAGAAAATGATCACTGAGCACTACTTGCACACATGAAAACGGACGGTGGCATCTGGGCGAAAACATGTCAAACAGCCAGAAAAGCAAAATATACAGGCACAACTCATCTCCAATCGAAACGTTCCCATCTTCAGTACGTTTAGATGACGTGCATGGACCTTGCAGGCCCATTACCAGGATCTAACGGCAACAGATCTATTGTGTCAATGATCGACAGAGAAACAAGATAGCCGGAAGCTGTACCAGTAGCAGAGATAACAGCAAAAGTCGTAGCGGAAGTTCTCATAAACACCTGGACAGCGAGATTCGGATGCACAAACACCAAAACCACGGACCAAGGACGACAGTTCGAATCAGACTTATTTATTACTCTAACCAAGTCACTCAGTATTAAGAAAACCAGGACTACCAGTTATCATCACATGAAAAGTAGCAGTAGCTAGGTGAACGACCACAAGAATATTGAGACAGCGGAAAATAATAAGACCGCGCCGAACACAACACGTTTAGGCCGCGTCGTATGTCCGGTAGTACGATTTACAATACAGCCAGATCAGCAAAAGAAAATGGCGAAATAAATTAAATCACAAGTAAGCAAATCACTGCAGGAATAACACACTGTTATCCTTTTGAGCGTCACGGTCGGGTATAACCGAAAAATAAAAACGAACCTGACACGCCACCGTCTCGGCTATAGCCGTCAAAAAAACGTTGCACAGAACATTTTTAAGTACAAAATAAATCTACTAAATTAAGTTTTCTAAATTTTTTTATCATATTATTTGAAACTACATTCATGGAATATTGACAAAAGGCACAAAGAGATATGCATTAGATGTTTGTTATTTCCCTATTTTTATTTGTAGGTATTTGCGGTGATTTGAGGCTTGGCGTGGTGGCCACGCCTGTGAGTTTATGTTCTGGCATTCAACAGGTTATAACACCAAGTACCTATCAGAAACAAAATAACGATTTTTAGAAATATGGGAAACTGGGGCTCAAAGGAACAGATCGTGGTGGCGCAAACTGCCACCGCCGCAGGGTCTGGAGAATTCACTGTTTCGATCACAGAAATCACCGCGGGTGGTGCATTCATCATCGCCATCGCACCAGTAGTGTTCTACCTATACAAAAAGTGTAGGAAGAGGTTCTACAGGAACGTGTTGTGTGAACTCCACGAACATGGAGACAGTATTTAGAGCGCAAAAAAGATGTGTCAGGGCGATATGCGGTTTACAGAGCACGGAAAGCTGCAAACCGTTCTTTGTCAATTACCGTATATTAACAGTGCCCTGCCTATACATATATGAGGTTGCTGTATTTGTCAAAACTAACTTCCACCTATTTGAAAAATTACACAGCACGCGACATAGAAATAAAATAAGCGGTAGGCAACACAAAAAAACAATATTCCGTAAAAATTTCTTAGGAATGGCACCACATATTTACAATAAATTACCTAATGCTTTGTTAAGTATCAAAGATATATATGTATTTAAAAAACAACTAAACAACTTACTGATAAGCAAGACATACTACACATTAAATGAATACCTGTCAGATAGAAATTTGAAAATAAATAATAATACGTAGGTACCTATATTATAGTGAATAATTGAGTCCGATTTATATTATTTTATTTGTTTAATTAAGTATTAAGGCAGACTAATTAATCATTATGACATTACTTATATACTCTGACATGACATACCTAATAATTTGTTTCTTTTTTTTTTTGACATTACTTACTTCTTGATTTTTATTTATGACATTGTATAATTATTAATTTGACATATTAGATAATCTCATCTCAGTGAATTTAATTATAATTTTGCATGCCTAAATTGGTGCAACACAGTGGACTGTGCATTCAATGAACACCAAGAAATGTATATTTATGTACTGTGTTGAGCAATAAATATTTGAATTTGAATTTGTGTTACGTCATATTGACAACAGACAAGCTCAGGCGACCCCGGTCCCAACTAGTCTCCATGCGCTGCAGTCATCACCCAAACGGAGCACAAAGGACACAAAACCTTTGAAGAATGCCCCAAAACGAGAAAACTGCATCATTTTACAAAAAGGGAAACTTCAAGAAAAGTAAAAATTTAATGGTGTAAGTGTAATATATATTTTTGTATTTTATCGACAATTGCTAAGTATGTTCTATTAATGTAGTAAACAAATCTAGTATCATGTAGGTGTACGTACCACATGTAAAAGTTTTTTTTTTTTTTTAAGGGGGAATAATGTAGTGTATCGTCAATTCGTCAATAAACCTTTTGTATGTAGGTCAAATATTTAATAGTAAAATAAATAATAAGTCATATTCAGTTATGTACTAGCGCTCGCTGAGAACAGTTGTTTTATTTACGTGACTCACAACGCCCGATAAACACGAACACAGTAGGTACACTTACTAATGGAATGAATTGTGAAACAACCACGTAGCGTAGCTTAACCATAATCCATCGATCTGTACCTACGGCTTTGACTTTGCTATGAGCTCTTTTCTATTCAAACTCAAACTTAAACTCAAAATCATTTATTTCAAACTAGCTTCTGCCCGCGACTTCGTACGCGGATCCTGTTGCTTATGCCAGCGACAACGGGATCGGCAAAATCGAAGATCTGAAACGTCTGATGTCGAATTCTAAGAGCCCGGGGACGGGAAAACAACGGGATGCGCGAGATGATTCGAGACGTTCAAAAAGTACAATTTTGAATCATACCTCCGATGGCGGAATATGTGGCGTAGTCAATCATAGGAGTATACGTAAATGAACTCCGTTCCTTATCAACCCAAGGACGGTCGCCATGACCTACGGCTATATCTTGAGACACATCCGATTCTTCAGATGATATCGACATTCTGTTCAGAGAATGTCGAAGTCGATCAGAATTCAAACGTTCGTTGCGCTCTTCTTCTGTCTCTTCATGCCGTACTCCAGCAATTCTTTTTCTCTCACTTTCTAACTGAGTATGAATATTTTGTTGTGTGCGTGTTCGGGACAATCTATACTATAATATTATAAAGCTGAAGTTTGTTTATTGGTTTGGTTGAACGCGCTAATCTCAGGATCTACTGGTTCGAATTAAAAAAATCTTTTTGTGTTGGATAGTCCATTTACCGAGGAAGGCTATAGGCCAATGCGAAGCTGGGTCGGGTCGCTAGTGTATGATAATCTCGATCAGCAGTTAGTCGTGCATTACGTTCATCATTCGGTTCAAAAGACCAGTTAGTAGATGTGCGAATACGCTGAGAACTCAATCGTGATTCTGTATTGGTAAACGTTTTCGATTCGCGAGACAATGCATGTCGCTCACGATCAGCGAACAGTCGCGCATCACGTTCCCAGGAAAAGAGAAGAGAGCAGATGCGTAGATACGCTGAGAACTCAAGCGCAATTCTCTATCCGTGAACGTCTCCGACTCGCGAGACAATGTATGACGTTCACGATCAGCGGTCAGTCGCGCATCATATTCTTCACTGGTCTCTAGAGACCTGGATGTAGATGCGTAAATATGCTGAGAACGCAGGCGTGCTTCGCGATCTGAGGAGGTTTCCACGGAGCGAGTTGCAGCCTGATGTTCTCGAACAGCATCGTGTCTCTCCTGACGCTCTTCGGTAGATTTTTGGGATCTTATAATCCTCAATCTTTTAGCTCCTTTGGAACATTGGGAAAGATTTGACCTCTTTCTAGGCATGGTTATAGTTTTATTGTAAAGAAGATACCTGATCAATTAAAATCTAAGTGACTGCTCCCCTGCGTTACCGGGTAGGCTACCGTGTCACGAAGATAAATGGAAAAGGAAATTAAACACCCAAATAACATAAGCCCGAAGGCATATTTATTCTATAAAATAAAAAAATAAATGGGAATTTTGGCCAGTAGAGTCAAATTTGATATACCATCGTCATCAAAAATCAGTCCTGAACTGTTACCGCCTTCACCGCGTGGAGGTACTCCCAGCTTATGTTATTTTATAAGATACAGTGAAATTAGTGATAGCTTTGATTTTCACATCAGATGTTTCTGATCTTCGAATTTTATAAGCCAACAGGAAATGCCCATCAGACCGAACACCTTTTGCTAAGACGTCATTCCTATATGTGTCATGGTGTAGCTGGGGTCTTGGAGTTCCACATCAGGTGTTCCAGATCTTTAAATTTATTCTCTCAGCAGAAAATGCTCATCACGTGGAACAATTGTTGCTATGGTACCATTTTTGTATCTCTTTTAGTTTAGCTGGTCTGTTGCGGTTCTGCATCAGGTGTTAAAGTTTCCAAAATAAATTATAGCCTATATGTTGCCCAGACCTTATACCTATACAGCAAAAGAAAAATCATTCACATCCGCCCAATAGTTCCGAAGATTAGCGTGTACAAACAAACAGACAAACAGACAGAATTTTTTTTTTGGATTCGTGCTCTATTACTGTTCCTAAACCCCCCTCAATTTTTTTTTTTTAATATATGCAATGTACAGACACGATTTTGTTACTGTTTTATTATATGTATATAGATAAACCATTTACAAGTACTTTTGAATTGTCAGAGTTAAGATGTTACCAGACCAATCGATCGACTGTCGATCGACGGTATCGATCGATGGTAGAATGGATGAGTCGATGTCGATCGATAGTTTCTACCAGACCAATCGATCGCTCGTCGATCGATGGCATCGATCGATGGTAGAATGGATTAGTCGACGTCGATCGAGCTGCTTGATTAGCCGCACCGCGCGCCGTCCGCTCCCCATTATCACTTGCTGCCAGCCTGCGCCCCGCACGCTATCTACCTGGCCTGCGCGTCCTCTCGTAAATACATTTTGAAAGAAACTGATGGATTATAGCCGGGGTTAATTGATCAACGTCAACCGATGCCATCGACCGGTAATCGATCGATTGGTTCGATTGATCGAACGATTGGTTGGATCGATTGATCGAACGTCCATCAGGCAAAGCTACCACACCAATCAATCAACGTCGATCGATGGCATCGATCGACAATCGATCGATTGGTGTAGTAACACCCTTAGCCAGTCAGAAAGTTCAAACTAGTTTCTGAACAGTAGGTTTCTATGGAAAAGAACGACCAAGAAACTCCATGAACACTCTTTTAAAATCAAATAAATCAAAATAAATGTTAAAAATTTCAGTTACTTCATTAATATTGAACATTTATTCTAGGGGTATAATGTGAGAACAATGTAACAAGTCGTGTAGGTACGTTACAAGAGATCTAGATGAAATAATCATATTAAACAATAACATACATTTAGAATAACCGAGGCAGCTGACCAGTCCCAACTAACGGCGCCCGTTCACGAACATGATGCACGGATCGACATCATTTAGCTCAACCATTTTAAAGGGAACCGAATGATCCAACACATGCGCCACCTTCAACGGGACATTCAAGTCAACATGATATACTCAAAACCGCCAGGGCACCTTCAAGTCAATGATAGACATACCTTGTAAATGGTAGCTTTAGGGTGTTACTTCTCCAATCAATCGACCATCGATCTATGCTATCGGTCGACATCGATCGACGTTGATCGATTACCGGTCGATGGCACCGGTCGACGTTGATCGATTAACCCCAGCTATAATCCATCAGTAACAATAATCAATCAGCTCGATCGACGTAGACTAATAAATTCTACCATCAATCTATCGTCGATCGACAAACGATCGGTTGGTCTGGTAGAAAGTATCGATCGACGTCAACTAATCCATTCTACCATCGATCGATGCCGTCGATCAACGATCGATCGATTGGTCTGGTAACACCCTTAAAGAACGTAGTGCTCACATGTTCGTCCCTCTTTATTTCTAAGACTTTTATAATGTACTTTTTTAATCCATTGTGCTTTTTGTAAGTAGTACCATGATTGATGATGATTGAGTAATGTCTAAGTCAAATAAGGACATAAATGTATTTTTAAAACGTCTATCTATCATTATAACTGTTACGTATTTGGTTTGTTTTTGTTCAAAATATAATATATGTCGGATCAGTCAGGATTTAGTCCGTTAGATTCGGTCATCATGTGGGCAGAAGTTGGGTTTCGTGCAATGCAAACACACTGGGTATAGGGTACAATACACGGCGTTTATTAAAACCACAGTTTAACACAAACTCAATTTAAATAAACTCACATACAAAATACACATACTTCACTTCAACAACGAATCGAAAGTACAGTTTCGGGACGTATTAGCTCCGATGCGATCAGACACTTGATTCTGAATGTCTTCCTCGCTGTGGGCTGAAAACATCACAACTCTGTAGAAGCGCGCCAAAAGTAGTGGTAGATCACGTGTTCTCGATAATGGCGCGCTTGCGATCCGTTTCACGTTCATACTATTGACCGGATACGACATATAATATGTTTTAGATATCGTATTTCTTTTTTATTTATTATTTTGGTTTAATAAATGAATTTGACAAGTTCATTTATAGACAAGGTTTTTTTTATTTAAAGAATATTCTTTATTTGAAAAGCTATACATCTGCTGAAGGAATACATCGTGAGGAAGCCTAGACTTAAAATGAATATAAGTTTGAATTTGCCGATCTTCCTTGAAGGTGGTGATGAATGCTTGTGCCTTCTTTGTTTCAGAAGTTTTTTATTGCCTGCACAAATTATTTACTTATCTCTTAGATTATGAAACAAAAGGCAAATAGACCACACGGAACACTGACAGTGAGTCAAAAAAGCAAATACAATTTCAAAAGCCAATATCTACAATCACGTGATTGTATTCGCTTTTGAATTTGTGTTTGCATATTTATTTGGTTTTTTTACGATGCGTCGTTTTATGCTATAGTGACTCGTGTCAGTACAGCACGAAGCGCGTTGTAGGTATTCGCTTTTGAATTTGTATTTGTGCTTTTCTCATAATTTTTGTTGTTATTATATTTTCTTATACATTTCCATTATTACTTCCATATCAATATTAAATGCGTCCTTGACGTGTCAATTCTGTGTAAGGAAACATAAACGACCAACATATTTTTTTTTTTTTTTTTTTTCAATTTTTTTTTTTTTTTTTATATCTCTATCACAATTTCTCATTTCAATAATTATATTACATGAGTCAAGAATTATTCTCATTGAGTGACGAACAGTTGAAGGAAATACGAAACAATGTTTCAAATACGACAAAATGTTCCAGAGCTTTTTGATAACCGCCTGGAAAAATATACACAGAGAATAATGTATTCGTTTAACGTATGTACCACTTATTTTTTTTCTTACTTCTAAATACGAGTATACATACAAAATAATCATATCTATCCAAATGGTAAAAAGAATCAATTGTTAGCGTTTTTTGTTATGTTATCTATAAACGCGTTGTGTATCTTTAGAACATTTACCATAAACTTCATAAGAAACTCTAAATGCGATAGCTTCGCGCTTTTCATCGTTATCTATTACATTATTTCTTTAATTGGATTCACTATGATCTTCATTCTGGATATTGTACATAGAAACAAGAACGTCTTACTTATTTTGCTGCTGCAAACTACACATAGAAGCGTTGATTTCGGTAAAGATATCCAGTATTATATAATTTGGAACTGGATTTCAAGTGCCTTAATAACCTGTGCTAACATTTGTATCAACGTTATGTATTATATCACATTTAATCATTTGAACGTGGCTCTCATTCTTAACCTTATCGATGACATTGTAAGTATCGTTTTCGATATTAATCTTGTAAAAGTCATCCGAATTATTATATTACTAAAGAAATATCTCGATAAATGGATTGAGAAAATCCTGGTTCTGAATAATGAAAGTTGTCACAATTTACTTGAGATTTACCAAAATATTTTCAAAGCTTATGATTGGTACAAGGGAACTTGTCAAGTATGGGTAAGTCTATTTTTTGTTACACCTACATTTAATCATTAAATATACTACATAGTCTAGTAGATAACGATAATTGTGTCCTTCTGACTAATTAACTTAGAGAGCTCTACTGACAGCACGTTTCGTACATAATACCATCATCATCCTAGCCTTTTCCCAACTATATTGGTGTCGGTTTCCAGTCTAACCGGATACAGCTAAATACAAGTATTTTACGTGGAGCGATGAGCCCTTCTGACCTCTATAACCCAGTTACTGGATAACACACGATACCCCTTGGTAAGACTGGTTGTCAGACTAATTGGCTTGTGATTACCCATGATGACCGTTATAGATCTACAAACGACCAGACGGTCCATTCAAAATGTAGTCGTGTAATATTTTGGTCAATAAGTATTTCCATTTCAAGTTATTGAGTTATCATTTATGAATAAGGTTTTTGTATGTAGCAAGTAGAATGTCTTGGTAAGCAAGAGTGTGATTCTGTAAGATCTCATTTTAAACTTCGAATCTCAGTCTACTGTGTTTCTTGATTGGCTTTCTAAAAACTCGGTTGATAATTCGAATTTACACTTGCGCCAGCCTTGCGAGCGTGTCAGCGAGTTTAACTAAATTGACAGGAAGATTTTGACAGATAAAGTATGAGATGACGTTAGAAGTGGCATTCTGTAAGGTAATTTCCCCGTCACTTCGACGCTCACTTCGCACTCGAACCCGATTCAAAGTGTCAAATAATATATCAAGGTAATTTTTAACCTTATGCGAAGTGAGAGTGAATAGCGATGTGAGATGCGAGTTGTTGTTTGAATTTTACAGAATCGGCCTACAGAACATATTATGAAAGTGCACTCCCTTTACTCTCTCTCTCATAATCGGATGAGATACCTATCTGACCAGACCAAGGAGAGATCGTACGCAGGACCAGCGGTTTTACATACTTTCCAAAGCACGGGGACGCCGATGACTTCTAACCGCTCACGAAATTTAGAGCGAGACAGCGAATCGGCTCCCAGCGCTCCCGCCAATTTCGTCATGACCCCCGGTGACGGCCGGGCGACAGATGTTTTTATACAAAGCTGATTTACGACTTCGTTTCTTGAGTGGTGCTTACACATGAATGTTTTTTTGTAATGGGAAAGAATAGGGCTTTAAGGTGATGTAAGTTTCGTTCGACTGAATTAATAAGTTTATTTATATACTAGCTTCTGCCCGCGACTTCGTACGCGGATCCTGTTGCTTATGCCAGCGACAACGGGGTCGGCAAAATCATAGATCTGAAACGTCTGATGTCGAATTCTAAGAGCCCGGGGACGGGAAAACAACGGGATGCGCGAGACGATTCGAGACGTTCAAAAAGTACAACTTTGAATCATACCTCCGATGGCGGAACATGTGGAGTAGTCAATCATAGGAGTATACGTAAATGCACTCCGTTCCTTATCAACCCAAGGACGGTCGCCATGCCCTACGCTACGGCTATATCTTGAGACACATCCGATTCTTCAGATGACATCGACATTCTGTTCAGAGAATGTCGAAGTCGATCAGAATTCAAACGTTCGTTGCGCTCTTCTTCTGTCTCTTCATGCCGTACTCCAGCAATTCTTTCTCTCTCACTTTCGAACTGATTATAAATATTTTTTTGTGTGCGTGTTCTGGACAATGTATGATAATCTCGATCAGCAGTTAGTCGCGCATCACGTTCATCACTCGTTTCAAAAGACCTGTTAGTAGATGTGCGAATACGCTGAGAACTCAAGCGTGATTCTGTATCGGTAAACGTTTCCGATTCGCGAGACAATGCATGTCGCTCACGATCAGCGGACAGTCGCGCATCACGTTCCGCACTTGTCTCTAGACACCTAGAAACAGATGCGTTGATACGCTGAGAACTCAAGCGCAATTCTCTATCTGTGAACGTCTGCGACTCGCGAGACAATGCGTGACGTTCACGATCAGCGGTCAGTCGCGCATAACGTTCCCCACTTGTCTCTAGAGACCTAGAAGTCGATGCGTAGATACGCTTGGAACTCAAGAGCAATTCCCTATCCGTGAACGTCTCCGACTCGCGAGACAATGCGTGACGTTCACGATCAGCTGTCAGTCGCGCATCATATTCTTCACTGGTCTCTAGAGACCTGGATGTAGATATGCGTAAATACGCTGAGACGTGCTTCGCGATTTGAAGAGGTTTCCACGGAGCGAGTTGCAGCCTAATGATCTCGAACACGCATCAAGTCTCTGCGGACGCTCTTCGGTAGATTCTTAGGAACTTATGATCCTCAATCTTTTAGCTCCTTTGGAACATTGGGAAAGATTTGACCTCTTTCTAGGCATGGTATTAGTTTTATTGTGAAGATACCTGATCAATTAAAATGTAAGTGACTGCCCCCTGCGTTACCGGGTAGGCTACCGTGTCACGAAGATAAATGGAAAAGGAAATTAAACACTCAAATAACATAAGCCCAAAGGCACATTTATTCGATAAAATAAAAAATAAAAATGGGAGTTTTGTTTTGAGTTTGGGAGGCCAGTAGGGTCAAATTTTCAATGATATACCATCGTCATCAAAAATCAGTCCTAAACTGTCACCGCCTTCACCGTGTGGAGGTACTCCCAGCTTATTATAATATACAGTGAAATTAGTAATAACTTTACAGTGAAATTTTAAAAATTACAGCTTTGATTTCCACTTCAGATGTTTCTTATCTTTGATTTTTATAAGTCAACAGGAAATGCTCATCAGACCGAACAACTTTTACTAAGACGTCATTAATATATGTGTTATGGTGTAGCTGGGCTCTTGGAGTTCCACATCAGGTGTTCCAGATCTTCAAAATTATTCTCTCAACAGAAAATGCTCATCACTTGGAACAATTTTTGCTACGGTACCATTTTTAACCGACTTCAAAAAGGAGGAGGTTATCAATTCGAATGTTCCACTGTCACGTTCGTGGCCACTAACACATCCCAAAAAAATAAAATATGTTACGTTTATGGCCACTACACATGGACACGACGACAAGTTGAATTTAACTCCATCTAGTTTGAAATCCCGAATTATTAGGTGAGTTTTGACTGATTGTATGCATAGCTGATGAAATAGTTCAACGAAAAAACATGAGATGGCAGTGCAAGATATATTGACAAATGAATGAGAATTTTTTATCTTCAGTTGACTCGTGTGACGCGTGTGTCGTCAAGTGTTTAATACGAGCGTCAGTGTTTATGTCAGAAGTACTTGAGTTGTGTTTTGTTTATCTTGCAAGTGTTATATATCAAAATAAACAAGTAGCTTTGTGCTTTACGATAATGTTTACATAATAAAGTTTCATGTGATAAGTCGAGTGTAATTCGACCTCCAAAATATTGTTGTTTTGTTAAAAATGGCCGCTCTCATGGTGTAAGTCAATTTTAGTTTTGTTTACACTTATTTTGCATTTTAAGCATTACAATAGTTTAAAAAACATGAAATTACATTTCATAGTGACCAAAATAACAAAGTTTTCAAATAAAAATAGGTATACTAAATTATTTTGCTATTATTTCGCCTTCGAGAAATCGAGAGCGCTCGAGAAAACTTGGTGAAATTACGAGCAGTAGGTATTTGGTTTCGGTTTATTTAAATACTTAGACTTTAATGAATATCAACATCTATACATCATATGATAGGGAAATAAGTCTAGTATATAGTGAAATTATTTTATTAACAATAAATGCAATAATTGTTCCATGTATTAGATAGATAGTTTTTTTTTTTTTTTTTTTTTTTCGAATTACATGTTTGACCATGTTTTAATTAATATAGATTATACTAACGATTTTAAAATATAGATAAGTTTGATCTGTATTCTCTTATTTTATTTTTCGTATTTTTTGCTTTATTATAGCTTTTATGGTTAAGTAGCTATGTAGGTTTTATGTTACGACGGAGCCGCGCGGCCGCGCGTTTTCGGAGCCGCGCGCGGCTGGACGTTGGGGGGGGTAACAGTCCCGCGGGCCGAACGTGCCAGTGGATATATATATATATATTTTTTTTTATGTGTGTTCGGGCATAACTCTGTCATATATAGATATTTTATATAATATAGATGATAGATGGATTAGCCCTGAAAAGAACTGTTGGTTAGCTCTGAGAAGAACTTTTGCGTAGGTGTAGTTTTAAGAACAAAATCTAATAAAAACGCACGAAAATTATTAGACTTCGCGCACGCTGCGTAGGGAGCCGACCACGCGATTGAGCCGCGCGGGTACCTTACTCATAGATCTAAACTCCCCTCCCGCACGCGCACCCCCGCCTTGGTGACGCCCACTTCGCAACGCGCAGTGCAGCAGCAGAAATCGTAATATTTTAATGTCGCCATAACTTTAAAACCAAACGTTCAATTTTAATCATTCAAAGACCAAATGTTATCTACATTAACTGTACTTAGTGATGAAATAATTTATTTTGATAAGGATTAAATGAGTAAAATAAACGCGTTTAAATGTAGTCCAAAAAAAAAATCAAGATACTTAAATAAAAAAATGTTTGTTGTGCCTCACTCGACATAGATAGATATAGTGTGTCGCGGACTTTTTTGTAGATATTTATAAGATCAACAATTAATTAGAACATTTTATGGTTCTATCTTTTATAGTTTAGGCAGCGTACGCAAAATAAGTAACTTTTCTGGTTGTTTTTTACACCTTGTGGCCGAAAAACCCAAATATCTTACGGAACCCTATTTTTCTCCAAAATAAAATATAGCCTATGTTACTCGTGGATAATGTAGCTTTCGAATAGTGAAAGAATTTTTAAAATCGGTCCAGTAGTTTTTGAGCCTATTCATTACAATCAAACACAAACAAGTTTTCCTCTTTATAATATTAGTGTAGATAAAATAAAATATAAAATATATTGTAAATGTGAACGATGAGAATTTGTATCTTAGATTTCATAAATAAATGGCTATAGAAATAAGTAAATGCAATAACCTGTATATGTTTAGGTTTAAAATGCATGGTATGATTATTCTTAACATAACAAATAAATAAAACCACATATGTTTAGCACATTGTTTTATTTACAAGCATCCCAAGTTGAGAAAAAAATGGTTGACGGAACAGAAGTTTGGTGCCACGACTAAATATTTTTTTTCTACATAAATCTGTTACCTAGATTAAAAATATTGGTACCTGTAGTAAGTGTATTTAATGTTTCAACATATTTCAAAAATTTGTGACAATAGAATTAAACACTGTCCTAAAATAAGGTTCTGAAGACACATACAAGTTTAAACAGAAACTATTACAAGCATTTGGTTTAAAAAAAATATTCTACAAGTTTGATCAAGAGATAATATTATATTAATTACATAATACTTCATTAAAACCCCTTTCCAGCGAGATATTACACTTATTAATACGATGTAATTGAAAAAAGTTAGAAAACATTACAATTGGTCCTGTGCAAAATGTTCTCAAAATGCCGTACAATAAAGCTGAGGTTACATGGTGAAAAATAAATTCGGATATATATCTGGATTGAACTATGAAATCCGTTTATCTATTTTCATTTTTATATTACATAAATATATTTTCTTTACCTATACAATATGAATAATTATATAAATAAAATATTACAATTTTGTTTTATTACAAACGACACGGTTTTCGACATAGTACAGTGTTGTTCTGGGTGTGCGATATGCTGACGATACGAAATCTCCACGCTTGGCAGGCGTCTTGGGGAAGTTGTTAAGTACACGGAAGCCGCCGCTGCTGCCCGACTTCAGGATTTTCCTTTAGTCGCCTTCGACGACACCCTCGGGATGTAATGGGGGGGGGGGGGGTGCTATTATTCTAGCCCTGACACCCCACGGGGTTTTCTATTAATATTATTCAATTTCGGATTGGCGTGATTTTATGTTAAATTATATTTCTAGCTATTCTGCTATGCACACTTAATATTATAAATGCGAAAGTAACTCTGCGACGAAACGGCTGAAACGATTTTGATGAAATTTGGTATGAAGATAGCTGGAACCTTAGGGAAGGACATAGGTTCTTTAATCCGCGACTTTATATGCATCCACAATAACTGACATTCATGCAGACGTAGTCGCGGGCAAAAGTTAGTATTCTACAATATCAATACAGGTCAAGGACCTAAAGATCAAGCCAATCAGGGTCCAGTTGGGCACTCTTCGGGCACCCTAAAAATGACCAGTGAAGTGAGTTTGAGGTGAAAGGTCATCCCACCTAATGCTGATTATTGACAGCTTCATCATCATCATTTATCAGCCTATTCCCGTTAACTGCTGAACGTAAACCTCCCCCAGAGATCGCCAACAAACCCGATTTTGGGCAGCCCGTATCCAGCTTACTCCACCTAAATTCACTGAGGATGTTTTTTTCAGAAAAACACTTCAGATATCCTTGAATTTTCTGATTTGAATCTAGCGTATGTGTGATTTTTCCTCAAAACACTTTAGATATCCTTGAATTTTCTGATTTGAATCTAGCGTATGTGTGATTTTTCCTAGTTTTTTTTTCAAATGACAAAAGCATTTCTTTTCGTTTTCCAGGCTGTTTTAGCGATGCTAGTGCTAGGTTTAGAGAGTGAATAAAAGTTGAGAGTGAATTAAAGTATATTAAAGACTTAATATTAATAATACAATAATAAATAAACAATTAATTCTAACTTAAATAAACAGCTTGATTTAATATCTATTTTGTTTAATTTATGCTCTTTTTAATAAATATGAGTGCAAGTGGTAATAAACATTACCAAATTGCAATTGGTCATAAAAATATGAAGATAAACTAAACATAATAGTAGTGAATGTGATTGACAACCTGAACGAAAATGACGGAACCTTAGGATTATTTTAAATATGAAATAATGAAATGATCTTCTCGACCTAATCAATTCAACTAATATACAGTATCCAGCCCATCGCATAGGATGCAGGATCAATTAAACTGTAGGAGGACAGAAGCATCAGGCAGACTCTGAATGCAAAAGTGTACAGGAGTTCTCATAGATTCCATTGGCTGACGGTACTAAATGTGACAGCATGCACCTTGACTGGTCTTGTAAGGGTTACTTAACATACTCAGTGTAAGTAGGCGCATTTAACTTATTTCAACACCAACATCTTAGTATTTGCTCTGCATTCTGGCTGTATGTGTTTAACTGCGTGTTTAAAAATTAAAGGTTATTGAGGAGACTAATATAGTAATTTTATTTCAATCAACGCTTTATGTGGTACCTATTAGTTTCATGTAAAACCTACTGCTGTGTAAGCTTTTGAGTAGCAAAAACTTAATCTCAATGTAAGGCTACAAGAAAAAGAATTATTCTAGAATTATAGAAACTCGAACTGAATCAGAACTATAGTGTAAGTGGTGATGAAGCTAAACAGACGCACAGACATCATAGCGTCCACGACGAACAGCCCACACGCGCTCATTTTCTTGAACGAAGCTTTCTGTATACGTTGAATATTGTTACACACGGAGAGTGTGCCCTTATCTGTAAAAATTTAATTATTAAACCGAATGCAATATTATTCGACATGCTCTCGTCGCCGTCGGCGTTGCAACTGCAAAATAAAATATTTCGAAATGAAAATAACACTTTTTCGTTTAATCTCGTTGCCTATTTTGTGTGTATAAAAAATAAAGTTACAAGTGAGATTCACGGATCTATCAAATTGGCAGACAAGTGAAAAGACAAGTGTGTGGAGAAAAATCACCATTCCTTCTCATATACTCGTTTCGTTGTGAAATAATGAACTTTTCGTTAAACTATTCACTTTTAACATTCATTTTATTGCGGGGTTTTAAATACTCTTCTTTTTTTTCTCATTTGACGTTCAAAAGTGCCTTATAATGGTGGTCATTTAAAAATGCCTAATTGAAATAAATGATTTGACTTTGACTATGACTTGACTTTGACTTCTATAAGTACCCAAGAGCATGAGAATTAGAATTTCAACTTCTCTAAATATTACAAATCCCGCTATGATCCTTTATGTTCTCTATAACGGCTATGGACCAGTTAAGTGAACTCAAGTATTTTTGATACGTCGTTTGACGTACCGATGACAAGTGAAGTGACTTTGACGTTGCCACATCAATTGGTGGACTAGCCCACCAATAGCGAGCTAGTCCAATTGCGTCAATAATTGGGTACATAATCCATTAACCAATTGAAAGACCGAATTTCTCTAAAAAAAACACATGATTTGAGCCCTGAAAACTAGATTTCAATTCGATTTTTAGTTGATGTCAAATAAATAATAAACAGTTAGTTGAGTGTGTTTGCAAATGACTAACTAGAAGTGACTTCATAATTTGTAATACAAAATCTACGAGAGAATCGCATTTGGCAGCTGTTAAAAAGTATGTATATTGTATTAAAAATTACGTTGTTAAAGGACATGTTAGGGTTTTGTATGGAGGCTGGGCTTTAATTCGGAGCTGCTGTGAACAGGGAAGAGATTTTTTTTTATGAAAGTACATAAATTAAGACTACTTTTTGTATATTTTTTATTTTTTTTAAAAGCACCCTTCCTATTTTATTATATTTTTAATTAATTGTAATTTAAAAGTAAATTGCAACCCTCGGTATTTATTGATTTTGGCAACACTTTTCGGTTGGATGTCATTATTGTCATTATGAAAAGTGTAAACGTCAATCAAGTGTCAAATTCAATTATAATTGCGTACCTATGCGCGGCCTATTATTAATATACTCTGCGAATGCGTCTGTGGTTTGCGTTACAACAACGGAACGGACACAAGCGATTTGTTTTTTTTTTGTTTTTGTTGTGTTATTGATGTTCAAGTTTCTTGTAATCTTTAAGTTATCTTTATTTGACCTGGCTTTTAATTTGGATTCTTTCCTGCACAGTTTCTTGATAATATAATCCTCCATGTTTGTACGAGCCCAACTAGCACTTGGTCGGTTTTTATAGGGATCCCTTCTTTTTGCATAATGTTCTTTTTACCCGACTGCGCCAGAAGGAGGGTTATGTTTTTCGGGTGTATGTATGTATGTATGTATGTATGTATGTAAATTTCTTTGGCACGCTCTGGATCTCAAACGGCTTTATGCATTTTGACTTGAGAGGTGTCGTTTCATTCGTCTTAATTGTGTGAGTGACACTGGGTACCTACATCAAAATTAGAAAAATTACACTAGCCGATTTTTGGCGACATATTAGTGTTTTCAAAAAAAATATTTTTCCTCAAAACCTATCGAGTGGGATATCAAAATAAAGGGTTTTATAAATAGCTTACAAATATTTAAACAACTTATATGTTTAAATGTAATTTGGAATGAGAAATGCTAAAAAAATATTATTTAAAAAAACAAAAAACCCGACTGCGTGAAAAATTGTTAAACTCAAAAGATAGAAATAAGTGAAAATTTAAATATTTTTTTGGTTTTGAATCATCGTGGTTGACAGTGTTCACAAAGGCAGTCGGAGGCATCAAAAATAATAATAATAATAATAATAATAATTCTATCTATAATAATAATAATAATAAATTATTTCTATCTTTTGAGTTTAACAATTTTTCACGCAGTCGGGTTTTTTGTTTTTTTAAATAATATTTTTTCCAGCAGTCTTCTCTGTCCTACTACTAGAGTGTAATCTAAGCCCGCGTAGGCGCGGAGGGGCGGGGTGGCCCGCGAGCTGAGGTGCAGGTGGTTTTAACGCTCGCCACCGTGGCTGAACCTGGCCGTCGCAGGCGGCTAGCAAGCCGAAGCTGCGGTGGTGAGCGTAAAACACAATGACATCTGCGACGATAAGCTCGCGTGGGACCGCCGGAGCCCCGCAGCGCCGGAGTCGTGACAGAAACCATACCTGCTGCGTGTTGCATGCCGCATGCTTACTACTTGTTTGCTTTCCGCATGCTTGCTGCATGCATGCTTGCCGCAGCATGGTGTATGCTTGTTTACATGTTTGCATGCTTGCTGCATGCATGGTAAAAATATATTTTAATATAATTTTACGTAAATAAATTTATGCTTTAGGATGTTATGCTTAATAATTAATTAGGATTAGAGAAATTATGCCTCAAAAAATTGTGCGTAAGCTGTTATGCGTAAATAATGGTGTCCCCTTGTTTCGCAGACAGAAATTTCATAGAATTTCGTTTCTCAGAAAATGTTTAACATAATATTTGGTTGTCGTATTTTTATTTCGACTATTATTGTTTCAAAGACTATTTACTTCAATGAAAAATATTTCACAGAAACACAATTCAATGAATTTTTAATCACATTTTTTTGTTTAACAAACTTATCAAAAAAAAAAGAATTCTTTTTTAACGAATATTGTTTGTTTGTTGTATTTTTCCATGGAATTTATTTCAACGAAAATGTATAGATATAAATAGACAAAAACAAAAATGTTGTCTTAAAAAGTCAATATGTTGTGCTACCAAAGTTAATGACTGAAACGAATCGCTACGAAACCGACTCCACGTAGTCTTGTCTGCCCTATCCCCTAGAGTGTAATTTAAATCTGCGTAGGCGTGGAGGGGCGAGGCGGCCCGCGAGCTGAGGAGCAGGTGGTTTTAACGCCCGCCGCCGCGGCTAAGGCTGGCCGGCGTAGCCGGCCAGTAAGCCGAAGCTGCGGTGGTGAGCGTGAATACCATCTGCGACGATAAGCTCGCGTGGGACCGCCGGAGCCGTGACAGAAACTATGCCTGCTGCATGTTGCATACTCGTTTGCATGATGCATGCTTGCTTGCATGATGCATGCTTACTTGCATGATGCATGCTTGTTTGCATGATGCATGCTTGCTTGCATGACGCATGCTTGCTTGCATGATGCATGCTTGCTTACATGCTGTATGCTTGCTTGCACGCTGCATGTTTGCTTGCACGCTGCATGCTTGCTTGCATGCTGCATACTTGCTTGTACGCTGCATGCTTGCTTGCATCCTGCGTGGTTGCTTGCACGCACGCGCAGTAAGTTTGGTTAGAACTGAGAGTCCCATTCATGGGAATAAGTTTTATATTAAATAAAAAATATAAGGGTATATAATATTTGATTTGTTATTCTATGATATGATTATTCTAACAATAAACTTTATATGAAACAAAAATCAATGATTTGAAAATCTTGAAAGTAACTATTCTGCGTATTGATTATTCTATGAAACGAAATTATTATAAATAATTTATGTGAACCGAAATTCTATAAAACTATTAGCTATGAAACAACGTACAACCGTAAATAATGTTTTGCGAATATAATTAGGAGAAACAAAAGCAGGCTAAGTTATATTACGTTTTAAAATTGTATGCAAATGGATAGGGAACCGTTTTTATACTTTGCCATAAACCTCATTATTAGGTTTTTACCACACTCAATTTTTCAACATTATATTAAGTGGACTCTAATCGATAGCGCGCTTCATACAAAACATAGTCCAGTCATGTCGAGGTCAGTAAGTAATTAAAATCAATAAAATTGAGTAAACAAGACAAGGACACATATCAAGGGTATACACATTTTGAAATTACGTTAATATTTAACAGAAAATTTACTAACTACTACTGATGTTATTACCCTTATTCTATCATCATCTTATCGAGATTAAACTTATTGACGAAAACTAGAATGTAATTGCTCTCAAGGATATATTTAATAAAAAAAAGCTTTTTACAAAAAAGACAACCGCCTTCAAAAACTAAAACGTGAAATATAACTTTAGCACAGAACACACATTGACTTTAGTTTCGAAAGTCGGTGGCTTTGTTCTGTTTGTTGTTTTGTATTGCTACCGATGTCCGAAACTAAAATCAAAGTGTGTTCTGTGCTAAAGTTATTTTTCACTTTTTAGTTTTTGAAGGCGGTTGTCTTTTTTGTAAAAAGCTTTTTATTTTCCACTTTTTAGTATTTCCTTCTCATCCAAATCTATTAAGAAACGGCAACACGGTTAAAACAGAAGTTGAAAGTTAACTACTTCAAAGATAGAAGAAACTAAAACGTCGTCTTTGTAAAATTTTTGGATATATGTTGACTTTTCAAAAAGTGCCAAATTAATTTCGATAAAATTTATATGGGACTACACCTGAAGCATACTCTTTCCATAAAAAATAATTTTTAAAATCGGTTTACATTTGCCGGAGGAATCGCGTAACAAATCGCGCATATACATAAAGCAAATTTAAGACTTATATGGTTTTCTCATAGATGCCATTGTTAGAACTGCACCAAATTAAAATAAGACCACACGGAAAGCACTAGCTTTCAAATAAAAAAGAATCATCAAAATCAGTTCACCCAGTGGAGAGTTCTCACGTAAAAAAATACAGACGAATTGATAACCTCCTACTTTTTTGAAGTCGGTTGAAAATACCAGCCCGTGGTCCCGTTGCGGGTGAAGCCTTTTCTCATACAGGGGAGGCATACGCATTGATCACCACGCTTGCTCAAAGCGGTATGGTGATTTCAGGCTTAAATATGTCGTATTCGGTCAATAGTATGAACGTGAAACGGATCGCAAGCCCGCCATTATCGAGAACACGTCATCTACCACTACTTTTGGCGCGCTTCTACAGAGTCGTGTTGTTTTCAGCCCACAGCGAGGAAGACATTCAGAATCCAGTGTCTGATCCCATCGGAGCTAATACGTCCCGAAACTGTACTCAATTTGTTGTGTTAAGTGTTACTATGCCAATTGTAATTTGAGTCTGTGCTTATTTTATTTTAAATTGAGTTGGTGTTAAATTGTGGTTTTAATAAACACCGTGTGTTGTACCATATACCCAGTGTGTTTGCATTGCACGAAACCCAACTTCTGCTGCCCACATGATGACTGAATACTAAATCCTGACGATCCGACAAATATATGTTTTCCTTCACCGATATCCATGATGTTCAAGATAAATTTAGAAAGTTACCTATGAAAAAGTCACCGTTGGAACCACAACCTCAAATACGAGAGAAAATTAAATGTGTACATAAAAAACAATTATATCAAAACTTACTGAAACTTTATTTGTCACCATTGTATTTTTTAATTTTAATACCGTAGCTATGTTTAGCAACCCATGGCACGCTGTATTTATTACATTGAATGCAATCTGTAAATAAAACAACAACTGGACGTTAAAAGACGCATCACATACCGTTAACTATAGATATTGTCCATCTATAAAGTAACGTTAAGTAAAAATGAGTTAATATTATTTTTATTATAATTTATCAAGCGCGCAAGATATTTTTCTTACGGGTGCATGTAACAGTACAAGGGTCGTGGCCGTGGGGGTTTCTAAAGTTTAGTCACAACATTTAAAACATGATTTCGTAAAAGAAAAGATGAGAAATGAAGATATTGTAACTTTAAGAATTCATTATTCCGTAAAGAGTAGGGAAACATTGCGGTGCCTACCCCACTCCCAGAAATATGTGTACAGCAAATCAAATGCAAAGTATTCCGCGCAAGACCTTCTATGGGAAGCAGTTATCATCAGAAACATTTCCTGATTTATAAAACATAAATTATAATTTTGCTGAAAAAGATGTGGAATTGAATATGGACACATAATATTATACAATTATATTACACTAATATTAAACACGACAATGACATCGCCACTAGAATCTTCCAAAGCATGCTTAGTCCATGTCCACTTTTGCGCAATCTATTTCGTGACGCTTGTGTTACCATTTCTCAATTGTTCTAAGGATTCTTTTTAAGCTCTCCTTGGGCCTCATTTACATATATGATAACCAAATGTGGAACAAGTTCTGTAAGTAGCGCTTTTGAAATTCGATGTTTTTTCCTTTCTTTATTATTTGTTGAAATATTGGACTTAACCTAACGGCTGGCTGTAGAACCCACTTTATTTCCCATAAGCTGCGCCAGCCATTGTGATGGTTTTAAAATAAAATAATATTTTGTTATTAATTAAAAAGAGTAGGTACATGACAGACAGTCACACCACACCCGCGACACTTTGTACAATCGAAACGATATAATTGCCTACACTACTACAAAAATAGCAGACTGTACATGTACGTGCATACGTGTGCGTTAATATCGCTAGGGCTATCACTGCCACCGCGAGCGCGCGAGAGTGAGCTATACCGGCCTCAACACAAGTGTTTCTCTCCCTCATGTAGGTACTCGATTCTTTCAAGGTTTGATATTCGAACTTCCAAATAGGAAAGTAGGTACATACCAAGAATTTTGTAGCTTTAGTTAAAATTCGTCAATCCCCATGGTCATTTCCTCATTGCATTTAGGAGGGAATGACGGTTAATGAGGGAATGATTTACACAGTATTCTACAATACTTTTAGATTTTTTTATTTATTTCTTCCAACTTGTATTTCATGGTATTTAATTTAAAACAGGTACATGCATGTTTACGTTATAGTTTAATATGATAAACATTACATAATTTCATATATTATTATTTGTTTTTAAATATAAAATATAAGACCAATATAAAATATTTAATTTTTATAATATAAAATATTTCGGTTTTCTTATTCACAAATGAGTGAATACACGTTTCTACGCGCCACGAGTCTGCCCTTGGACTAGAAGACGTTGCCATAGCCAATGCGGCGCGGATAGACGTGAGGAACAGTGTTTCGGTGGAGGGCGGAGCGTGTCGCTACTGTACGATAGTACTAATACTTATACTGTGGTCATACTAGCAAAATCGTCGTGCTTGATCCCTATACACTTGTTGTGTGTTACTCACAAAGTAAGTGTTACACTTACTTCATGGTGTTACGTATCGCAATGATTTGATGAAAATGTATATGTAGGCTTCCTTTAATCTCTTTTCAAACAATTTGTAACGATAAGTACTTAACTAAAAAAACTGGCGAGATATGTACTTACTTGTTGGCGAAACGTTATCTCAACGAGCTTATATGCTTTCATTATATCCACGTTCACGTCGTGCATGATTTTCCAATAAGATTCTCTATCTGAATCTGTAACATTTTCCGCTCTGCGAACATCTTCAACCCACACTGTTAACAGTTTGCACAACAACTTCATGACAAACGAAGCGTACATGACATTTATATCAAAGATGATAATAGAGTAACTTAAAATAAAATTTGAACAACTTATTTCGTGAATGAAACTAGATATAATAATTAAAGTAGCAAGAACAATACTGTTAACACCAATGACAGAACACCAATTGTAGATCTTCAATTTTCTGAGTTCTTTTCTGCTCACTTTGAGAAGAGTAAGGGCGTGCTGTATTTTTAAAACTAACAACACATTTTTGTGGCGATGTTTGATATTACTGCAGTAATTTAATATGAACCAAGCTGAGTAAAAGAAGTTGTCATAAATAGCGGACCAATTAAGGAGTCTGTTCAAACCCTCTCCGAATCCGAGAAACATGATGAACCAACAATAGAAGCCATAGCTTTGGAATAAGAGCATGGCGGTGCATCCAACCAAATTGTAGATGAAACTATTTGGAGTGATGGAGTTGTTTCGTATTTTGTATTTGGAACAAATGCAAAGAGCTTGCATCAGGTTTAAAGGTCTTAAAATTGACTGTAAATCTTTTTCAATCAGGTTGCTTAACGAAACTTTGCTACAGTATGTAGCTACTGGTGCAGTCTCGATTGAAGCAGAGTCTATTCTTGGTACTATTCTGTTTAGCGGTGGAAACATCTTGATAGTACAACGGTTTCAGTGATGATGAACGGTGTAGGCGTTGACAATGAAAATGCAGGCCTTTAAATTTAATTAATACTTCAGTAATTTGATTGCTTTGCTAGTGCTTTCCAGTTACATTAATTTCGATTGTTATCTTTAGTGCCTTTACACACGATCCTGCGGCTCGGTAGGCGGAGCCGGTTACCTGCGACGTGGCAAGTGTAATTACGGCTTTTGTATATACTGCTGCCCTTAGGTACTCGGAAAAGAAGTAAAGCCCTTGGGCCACAGCTGTTATTCGTAGATCTTTGACAGTTGTTATGGATAGTTAGAAGACAGAAAATATGACAACTAGTCTTAGCAAGGGGTATCGTGTTAACCAGTAACTGGGTTATAAAACTCAGACAGGCAATTGCTCCACGTAAAACACTGGTATTCAGCTGCATCAGGTCAGACTGGAAGTTGATAAGATGAAAGGCATATAATGACACATACCGGTACATTTTATCTGGCTATATATTCACTGCCGATCGAACACTTACTACCGGCAGCCGGAACGTCTGAAAAGGGGTATAGTTTTACATCAACACATAATATCATTGATTTGTTACTGCATTGTTTTTATGTTTTGCCTTGACACTTAGTGTTTTATAACATGTTGGGGTCAAATTAAACGAGCGCCAACGATATTTTTTCAATTTTCAGAGTTGGGTAATACCCATCTCTGAAAATGGAACACATTACACTTGACGGGCCTGTTGGTCTAGTAGTCACTGACCCTGACTGCTAAGCCGGAGGTCGTGGGTTCGATTCCCGCCCAGGACAAACTTTGTGTGATGAGCATGATTGTTTGTTCTGTGTCTGGGTGTTTATCTATAATATGTATGTATTTATAAATTATATAAGTATGTATATCAGTTGTCTGGTTACCATAACACAAGCTCTGCTTAGCTTGGGACCAGATGACCGTGTGTGAGTTGTCCCAAGATTTATTTATTTATTTATTTATTTACACTTGCCTAAATGCAACTTATATTCACTGCAGACCATAATCTTGTAGCAGAGCTAGTCTATTAAAATCTCCCTTGGTGAAATTAATACTCAATTATTTATTTATATGCTCATGCACATCACACATTTTACAATATAATATTAAATTGACGGTTTTTGCACATTAATCCTGTTCTGGGCACTGCGAATCACAAAGTTGGTCTGCTGTTGAGTTCATGAGTATTAAATCTAAATGCTGCGTCATAATGTTGTAAGTTTTGCCCAACACATTACAGAACATTTCATTCAGAATTAACAATATTTTAGAAATATATTATTACATGTCTAGAAGTCGTTATGATGTCCAATTTACAGTAATAAACAATATAGGTACATATAATAACACACAAAGTTAGATTGAATAAACAGTAAAAAGTAATAATTACAATCATGTCGTGTTAAGTTATAAAGTACTAGTTTTTGCCCGCGACTTCGTCCGCGTGAATGTCGGCTATAGCGGATTAAAAAGTAGCCTTTGTCCTTCCCCAGTTAATACAGGTAAGTTAACTACAAAAATATTATCCTCGTCACTGGTTGACTTTGAAGTGCGGTGCTTGACTGATGCGGTGAACGCCTGGAAAGTGGCTTGCCCAAATACGGTTCGGCCCGTGAACCCATCTTCCCAGAGACAGTGGGATGAGCCGCTCTGCAGGTTGGTACGGAATAAACTCATTAATACGTCCACCAATTCTGCTGAGCGTGCCCGTTTGCTGGCTGTGGGTGAGTGGGAGTCGGGCCTCTGGCTTCAGGCACTGCCGTCACCTAACATAGGTACTATGCTTGGTGACTCTACATTCCGGCTCGCTACATGCCTACGGGGCGCTCCTTGCGGGGCTCCGCATCGCTGTCAATGCGGTGCAGTTGTCGACTGCCTCGGTCACCATGGCCTTTCCTGCTGTAAAAGCGCAGGCCGGATAGCACGGCACGCCAGCATTAATGACATCATCCGTCGTGCTCTTGCCTCCGCCGGCGTGCCAGCTGTGTTAGAACCTAATGGCTTGGCACGTGACGATGGAAAGAGACCAGATGGAATAACCATAATGCCGTGGAAGTTGGGTAGGCCCTTGGTGTGGGATGCAACTTGTGTCGACACCCTTGCGCCATCCCATCTTCCTAGCACGTCGTGTTGTGCTGGGGCGGCTGCTGCAGGTGCGGAAAACCTCAAACGGCGTAAATATGTATAACAACCTTCTTGAAAGTTATATGTTTGAGCCGTTTGGGGTCGAAACATTAGGGCCATGGGGCCCGAGTGCTCACCTTGTTTTTAGGGACATTGCTAAGCGGCTGGTCGACTCTTCACGTGACCAAAGGTCTGGCCTTTTCTTGGGTCAAAGAATTAGCATTGCCATTCAACGTGGTAATGCTGCTAGCCTTTTGGGCACTTGTCTCATTGAGAGCGATGCGGACGAGTTTTTTGACGCCCTGTGAGCATTGTACATTTTATATGTATATATTTATTTTTAAGCTTTGTATATTTAAGTATTGTTCACAAAATGAATAAATGTTATAAAAGTAGAAGACAATTTTATTTGCAATATGTTTGCTCCGTAGATCCGTGGAGCTAAACCGGTAAACTATTTTAGCTGTTATCACCTAAACTAGAGAGTTACTTTCTTCAGCCACGTAAGATTTAGCGACAAGATTTTAATTTCAGTCATTTTAATATAACTTGCAATGAATAAAAAATATGAGTCAAAATAATCACCTTGTTCAATTTACGGCCTGAATAAAATATTAAAAAAAGAAAGTTAGAAGTAAATCTTTTTTTAACTTTTGTTGTTACTTTCCAGATTCTTTATTACATTATACAAGTATTTTCTCACGCTTTGATATATCTTCAAGTAACAATTGATTCGTTAAAACATGGCTTGGTAATCGAAGGCACACTTCAGTGCCTTCGATTATTAAAATTTTACCTTTTAAATTTCCATAAAATTGGTTACAAAAATCATTACAGCTGATTACAAATATCTTATTAAATCTTGCATTTTTTTATTATTTTCCCAAAATTGATGCTCTAAAATGGCAAGACGCGGCCGCAGTATACTACGAAAGAGACGGCAGGACGACTTGGATGACTTCCTTGAGGATTGGCAAGACAAAAAGTCGAAGCTGATGGTAGGAATGGAGAGAGATCATTGCCCTGCAGTGGCACAGTACAGGCTAAATATTATATAGTACTAGCTGACCCGACAGACGTTGTCCTGTCCCGATCGACCTAATGGGGGATGAAAAAGGGGTGAAAAAAGGGGATGAAAAATAGATGTTGGCCTATTCTCAGACCTACCCAATATGCACAAAAAATTTCATCAGAATCGGTCAAGCCGTTTCGGAGCAGTTCGGGAACGAAAACTGTGACACGAGAATTTTATATATTAGATAGTATAGTATTATTTTCCTACTGTAGGACAAAGGGTTCTCAATCGGGGGCGCGGATAATGCTTCAACCGAAAACCGGGTAGCAGAAAGAAGCATTGATCACAACGCCTGCTCAAGACGGATTGTCGATTTCAGACTTCTTAGAAGTCCAGGATTTCTCACGTTTTTTCCTCACAATTATTTTTTTACAGAATATGTCATTCGGGACACCTTTTGCCGTATTCAGTTGGTTTACAAAAGATTTGATGTATCTAACGATGTTGAGCAAGCAATGCGAGAGATTCTACTTATCTGTTCAAATTGTTCTAGATTCGTGCGCACTATTTTAATGACAAATGATTCAGGTAATTTTTTTGTTTAAGCAGCTTTTATTTTTATGTTGTGTTGTCATTTTAATTGTGTTTACGATCACTTTTGTCTATTTTGTGTTACAATATTCAATGTTGGTAATCGTCACCATTTTACAGATGATCAGAAAAAAGTGTGCAAGAACGTGCTGCGTTTGAATCGAGCATCATTCAGCAAGATACGTGTGTGTGGCCTGTTCTACGTCGACGCTGCGTTACAATTGAGTCTGATGAGTCTTCTTACTAACTACATGGTTGTTTTACTGCAGTTTGCTATTTTGTAAAACAGTAGGTAGTATAGGATCCTCACGTCGTCGTAGGTAGGTACTCAAATGACCAGGCACAGACACGTAGGTAGGAGTAAAAGAAGAAGTAGTTAAGGTTGATCAACTACATAAGAAAGCGCCACAGTTAGGAGAGTTAAATTTATTACGACTGCACGGAAGTAAACAAAGGCATACCGCATGAGAAGGCAAACGACAAGCGCTAAGCGCCGCAGACCTGCGTTCACTAAAAAGGTCGGTGTTCGCTGCTGGGACCGCTGCTAGGCAAACGCATGTGTTCCCTTCGACAAACTAACTAGATCACTAATATTAAAATACAATATATGTGAGTCTGTTTGTTTGTTGATATGTTATTTCACAAATTTAATATGAGGATTGCTGGATGTCTGTAAACCTGGCGGATTACACACATCCAGCAATCCCTTTTTCTTTTGTTTTATTTTGTTCTTCTTTTTTTATGAAATCAACTAAGTTTACTTTTCTTTTCTATGTTTTCATTATCAAATGTTAAAGGTGGTTTTAAGGAAATTGAAAAAGTGTTTGTTTTTATTAAACTAATATTAAACAGCTGTTTTTAATTTGATTATGAGACAAATAAATGTTAATCGTCACAACCTAAATTCCATAAATCCTCATCATGTAAACCTTTAGACGACCACTGCTGAGCATAGGTCTCCCTCAAGGGGGCACAGCCGTAATCGCCATGATTGGCCTATACATGTTAGCTATAGCAGTAGGTGTTATGGTAGTCAGAAGGGCTGTGCTGCCCATTCTCTGGCCAATATCCCACCAATCTATACATATAATAAAACAGTAAAAAAAACTGTGTCTGTACATTGAATATATTAAAAAAAATATAATTGAGGGGGGTTTAGAAACAGTAATAGAGCATGAATCCAAAAAAAAAAATCTGTCTGTTTGTTTGTACATGCTAATCTTCGGAACTGCTGGACGGATTTGAATGTTTTTTTTATTGTTGTAAAGGGATTAAGTCTGGGCAACATATAGGCTATAATATATCTTGGAAACTGGAACACCTGATGCAGAACCGCAACAGACCAGCTAAACTATAAGAGATACAAAAATGGTACCCTAGCAAAAATTGTTCCACGTGATGAGCATTTTCTGCTGAGAGAATAAATTTGAAGAACTGGAACACCTGGACATTACTGTCTTCGACTATCATGTTAACTTGCACGCCAAAATAATCACCATGTTCAGTGTATGCCCTGAATAAAATATTGAAATTAAGTAATATTGCCGAACATTTAGTAAAGTGGGTAATTCATTAACAGATAGTTTGATGTGCGTAGTTAGAGTTACTATCGATTGTTTTATCATTTGTGAGCAAAGGAGCTAGCACCTTTAACTTGTCAAACATGAAGGTATTTCAAAATATGAGACAAAAATGTCGTGTGATAACTATTTCGAGCAATACAGTAGATCAAGATGTGCAGTCGGCGCTTCTACCTTTGAATCTGATGCAATATATGATATTCCATCCTAAATATCGCATTAAACAAAATGTTATAACTCCTAATAATTTCATCTCCAACGCCTTTTCAATAATTGCGACACTGATATTAATTGTTTTATTCATAAACTGGACTTACATATTATATTTTTACAAAAACATAAGATCAACTACGTTCATAATAGCAACTGGTTTTTATGACTCAGTCTTCTATTCCTTTGGATTTATCTTGAATGTCGTGACTGGGGTGTTTCAAACAAAAAAATCTATTAATTTCGTCCTTACTTTTCAAAAAGTGCACAGATTTTTGAATTGTGAAGCCAGTTTAAGACATTTCATTATTTGGAATTGGATTATTTTTATCGTGGTTTTGGGTGGTCATTTCTTCGGTTTAACTGTTTTTTGTGAACTGACTGGTGTACCATTCGCTAGGATATATATTTGCTATGCTGTGATTATTTTTGATGTACATATTCTTTATGCCATTCGAATGATGAAATTGTTGAAAAATCAAATTATTCTCTGGAGTATTTGCGTTTTAAATTCTCAACAAATCGAAGGCAACAACAGAAGAAGTCATAGTAGAAAAGTGTTTCAGGCTTACGTCGACTTGTTGGAGTGTTATGACATCCATAAATATTGTTGTCAGCAATTTGTAAGTATCTTTAAATTCTACACACAAATGGTTTGACTTGAATGTCATTCTTGGCGTTAAGCATATTGAACTTAAATATACCAGAACCAGAACAGAAATAAGGATGTCTTCACAAATTGCTATATTGCTAGATCGTATTTATGTAAAGCAGGGGCGGGTCGGCTAGTTTTAAATTAGATGTAAGAAACGGGTTTCCTGGAAATAGCTACTTTTTAAAAGGATTATAGGCATTACCGTCCCCTTAATTAATGTTTTTACACTGTGGTGTTGTGATATTATGATGTAATGTTTTATTAAGAAATTTCAACTCCATAATTTTAATTTCTGTTATTACTTTCCAGATACTTTTTTACATTATAGAACTATTCTCTCACGCTTTGGTTTACCTTCAAGCAACAATAGAAACGTTAAAAATTGGCTTTGTAATGGAAGACGCAGTAAGTACCACGGACATATTAAAACATTCTATCATTCACAAAATAATCTACCATGATAGAGTGGTAGTAGTAGTATGACGGGCTGGTGTCCGCAACTCCACGACTCAGCGCGTATTTTGCTTACAGATGATAGAGTGGTACAACTGATTAGAGGAATCTTATTGAATCTAACAAATTTTAATTTATCTTACGATTAACAATATCGGTTTATTACTTTTAACCGACTTCAAAAAGGAGGAGGTTATTCGTTTAGTTTGGATGTTTGTATTTTTTTTATGTATGTTTGGGCATAACTTCGTCATATATAGACGGATTTGCAAAATTCTTATTATATTCGAAAGGGGTTTATACCGAAATGATGCCATATATTTTTTTTTCTTTTTGAAAGAAAAAATCAACAAAATCCCAAAGAAATTACATAGATGATGATGCTTTAGTTTCTTCAATCTTTGGAGGTCTTTCATTATCTGATTTAACTATGTCGTCGTTTTTAATGGATTTGGATGTTAAGGCAATACTAAAAAGGGGAAAATAAAAACTTTTCTCAAAAAAAAAACAACCGCCTTCAAAAACTAAAATGTGATAAATAATAAAGTTATTTATCACATTTTAGTTTTTGAAGGCGGTTGTCGGTGGCGGTGGCTTTGTTCTGTTTGTTGTTTTGTATTGTCACCGACTTCCGAAACTAAAGTAATGTGTGTTCTGTGCTAAAGTTATTTATCACTTAATAGGTTTTGAAGGCGGAATTTTTTTTTTCTACTGCAGATTGAAGGCGTCTTAAACGCGTATCTTGCGTCAAGTGAATACCAGCCCATGGTAGCAGGCGGAAACGTTGATTTTTAAATAGTATGATCCTGAAACCTTCGTTCTCCCCAGACATATCCATCAGAATTTCCTCACCTCAGAAATACCTTTTTCCGTAGCCAAATGGCAAAAAACGGAACCCTTATGAATTCGTCATGTCTGTCTGTCTGTCTGTCCGTATGTCACAGCCACTTTTTCCAAAACTATAAGAACTATACTGTTGAAACTTGGTAAGTAGATGTATTCTGTGAACCGCATTAAGATTTTCACACAAAAATAGAAAAAAAAACAATAGATGGGGGTTCCCCCATACTTAACAATTGAAACTCAACATTTTTTTTTTCATCAAACCCATTCGTGTGGAGTATCTATGGATAGGTCTTCAAAAATGATATTGAGGTTTCTGATATCATTTTTTTGTAAACTGAATAGTTTGTGCGAGAAACTAACCGAGAACTTCCAAAGTGGTAAAACGAGTCCCCCCCCCCCCCTGTAACTTCTAAAATAAGAGAATGATAAAACTAAAATAAATACATGATGTACATTACTATGTAAACTTCCACCGAAAATTGGTTCGAACGAGATCTAGTAAGAAGTTTTTTTTAATACGTCAAAAATCGTAAACCGTATTTTTTTTGCCCTTTTTTGCGAGATGTCTAATGTTGTATAGATTTGCGCGTAATGCGAGTTGTTTTTTTTATACGGATGAGGCATGAGCATTGATCACCATGCTTGCTTAAGAGAGAGTGGCGATTTCAGACTTATATTTTTATACGAATGAGGCATGAGCATTGATCAACGCGCTTGCTTAAGAGAGAGCGGCGATTTCAGACTTATATTATTATACGCATGAGGCATGAGCATTGATCACCGCGCTTGCTTAAGAGATAGTGGCGATTTCAGACTTATATTTTTATACGAATGAGACATGAGCATTGATCACCGCGCTTGCTTAAGAGAGAGTGGCGATTTCAGACTTATATTATTATACGCATGAGGCATGAGCATTGATCATCGCGCTTGGTTAAGAGAGAGTGGCGATTTCAGACTTTTATTATTATACGCATGAGGCATGGGCATTGATCACCGCGCTTGCTTAAGAGAGAGTGGCGATTTCAGACTTATATTATTATACGCATGAGGCATGGGCATTGATCACCGCGCTTGCTTAAGAGAGAGTGGCGATTTCAGACTTATATTATTATACGCATGAGGCATGGGCATTGATCACCGCGCTTGCTTAAGAGAGAGTGGCGATTTCAGACTTTTATTATTATACGCATGAGGCATGGGCATTGATCACCGCGCTTGCTTAAGAGAGAGTGGCGATTTCAGACTTATATTATTATACGCATGAGGCATGAGCATTGATCACCGCGCTTGCTTAAGAGAGAGTGGCGATTTCAGACTTATATTTATTGAAAAAAAAGAAAGAAAGAAAGAAAAAAAAACTTGAGAGGTGTCAAGGGACACCCGGATGGAACGAAGTTCCTTTTGATTAATTAGTGAAGGAATTGTAATAAAATTTTATTTTTTTAAGTTATAATAATATTTTTTTTTATTATTAACAAATATAATGTAATTAAAAAACAATTTCATTAAACGTTCCCGTTTATGTATCGAGCGAAATGGACTCCATATTGAGCAGTTGCTTCGATACAGGGAAGTGTAAATTTTATACCTAATAGGTAAGTTTTTTAATTAAGCCAAAGTTGATTAAAACTGTGTTTGTGAATAGCTCTAATTTATTTAAATAGGTTACCTATAGCACCTATAGGTACCTACGCCTGCCTGCCCTTTCTTTTTCTAGCAAAAGAGTACCTACTCACTTACCTACTTACAACTACAAATAATTCGCCAATGATAAAAGTAAGTACCACTACCTACCTAGGTACCCACCTAAGCTCCCACTGGCTTAATTTAAACCAAAACATTTTAATCAAATCAAAAAAAATATTATAAAAAATATATAGAGAAAAGTACTCTGTGACCTAGAGCGATAAGGTGCAGTGGTTACCTATTGACGACCGCGACCGATAGAAAGCTCATGATTACCAAACCCAAACTTTCAATAGGTACCTACTAAACAAAACATAGAAGTAGGTACAGTAACTACCTACCTACCTAACCTACGTATTCTATGGCTTAATTATCGACTTAAAATTTACACTCGTTTTCACAATCCACACAGTCTCACAGTGAAAGGTGGACTTATCTCGTAGGTCGTTATCATCGGAATTATCACGCAATGATAATTCCGATGTCATTGAGGTAGGTACCGCCACTATTTGAGCGAATAAACTTAGGTACTAAACATATCGCCGTAGGTACCTAGTTCAAAGAATTCGCCGCGCCGCCTTTAAATACATAAACATATTCTACGAAAAGCGAATTCGGACTTTATTTTGTAAACGTAAACGGGTAAAAATTGAAATTTTACCAAACTAGGTATGATAAAAAAAAATATTCTGAGAAACATAAAGGCTGGTGTCCGACCGGACAATAGGAGCTATGTGCAACCGAATTTCACGGTTAATGTGTAAAAATAAGGTTTTAATTCGCTCCAATATTTTCATAGAAAAGCCGCCATTCAACTAATAATGAACTCTATTTGACAGTTTCAACGATTCAATTTTTCTGTTCGAATTGTCTGCGTTTGTGAAGTATAGCAAAAAGTGTCGTGACAACTTTTCGTAAGATTTTTTTCCGTCTAGCCCCCTTTCACAACGCGCGATAAGGAACTTCGTTCCAATAATTTATTCGCCCCCAGGACAAAAACACACACAAAGACCAGGTTGTCTCTCGTTTTCATTCTTACAATATTATTTATTTTCACAGAATATGTCTCTCTGGCTACCTGTTGCCGTAATCAGTTGGTTTACCAAAGATTTGATGTATCTGACGATGTTGAGCAAGCAATGCGAGGAATTCTACTTATCTGTTCAAACTGTTCAAGATTCGTGCGCACTGATTTTAATGTCAAATTGTTCAGGTAATTTCTTGTCCGAGCAGTTTTAGTTTTTACATTGTTGTGTTATTTTGCCTTACAATATTCAACGTATCACTATTTTACAGATGATCAGAAAAAAGTGTGCAAGAACGTGTTGCGTTTGAATCGAGCATCATTCAGCAAGATACGTGTGTGTGGCCTGTTCTACGTCGACGCTGCGTTACAATTGAGTCTGATGAGTCTTCTTACTAACTACATGGTGGTTTTACTGCAAATTGCAATTTTGTAATAAGGTTTTCATGTAATTGATATTGTCATTTTTTCTTTATGAAAACTGCTAAATTCATTTTTATTTTGTGTTTTTTAATGAACAAAAGCTTTTATGGCCTTTGGTGGAAAATAAAAATTGATTTATTGTGAAATTAATATTCAACCGCTGTACTTAAGAGTGCCTATCCCCATCTAACGAACTTCAACGCGAGCGTGATTGAAAAATTTTTTGTGTCAACCAACGCAAAGCTCGAAAACTAACGTGTGAGTGAGAACGCGATAGCATCACAGGAAAATTGGCGCGCGGAAATTTCACAAAACTTGTTCCAGGACATACGTGTTTTTGAAAAAGTCTTATAAGTTATTGGTAAAAATGTTTGTAATTTAATATCACCATTACATATGCAAGGTCTGTATGAAGCTGTTTTTTTTCTTTTTCAATGTATGAGTGCATTATGAACGGCCAAAGTTCAGATAAAATTGTGCAAAAATACTGATTTTCGGCCGTGTTTACTGAATTCGTTTATAAAAAAAGTTTATTTTTGGCTTCATACAAACCTAGATTTAAACCAGAAGATACCTGTGTGTAAAAAATAATTCAAAAATAATTAGATGGTGCGATATATAATGATATTTAAGTTATAGTATGTATTAATATTAAATGAAAATATCACTTTCTAATCATTTATAGTTAAACTTTATTTTATAAGAAAATACAATGCAACTTTCTAGTGATGACCACAGAGTAGAGAGATAAAAAACATAGTGTAAAAATTAACAAAGTTAAGCACAGATTATATTATTATAAGGTGCAGATTTATCTGTTTACTATTTTTATTTTAACACTTCCCCTAAATCAATACCTTCTAATAATTAATTTTAAATTTGAGACAAAGCAAAAAAAAAATCAGAAACAACAAGCATTAAGTATTTTTGACTGTTTGACAAGAGTTCATACCTATTTTATTTCTAAGATAATTAAACTTTATTTTAGGCAGCGGTTTGGTAAAAATATCTGCATATTGCTCATTAGTACATACATAGTTCAAGTCAATAACTTTAGCATAGTATTTTTCTTTAATAAAATGATACTTAATGTCAATATGTTTGCACCGTTTATGAAAGTTTATGTTTTTAATTACACTTATAGCACTTTGATTATCTAAGTTTAAGCACACAGATTTTTGGTGAAATTCACCAATGTCACATAGTAATTGCTTAACCCACATAGCCTCTTTAGTGGCCGCACAGGCTGCCATGAATTCTGCTTCAGTGGTCGAAAGGGCCACTGTCTGTTGTCTTTGACAAGCCCAAGTCACAGCTGCTCCATTTTTAGTAAAGACATATCCTGTGACTGATCGTCTTGAGCTAGGGTCGTTAGCGTAATCTGCATCACTGTAGCCAATAACTACATTGGGCCCTGATGTTGGTGTGTAGCATAGACCATAATCTTTAGTCTCTTTTAAATATTTAAGAATTTTCTTCACAGCATTCCAATGTGTTTCATTGTAACAGTTTAAAAATCGACTCACCAGGCTTACTGCAAATGAAATATCAGGTCTGCTTACGGTAGCTAGGTGCATCAATGATCCAACTGCCTCTCAATATGGAATATTCTGTTCTGTTTCTCCTTCTCCTTTTTCCAACTTCATATGTGGGTCAACTGGAATGCTGTTAGGTTTACAATTATACATATTAAATTTATTTAACAGCTTCTCAACATAGATTGACTGATGTATAAAAATGTACTTGTCATATTTCTGTATCTCAACACCAACAAAATTCCTCAGTGAACAGGTTTTTACTTCAAATATGGATTGTAAGTCATTAATTAATCCCTTTAAAGTAGATACATCTTTAGCAAATAATAGTCCATCATCAACATACAAACACAGATAACATTTTGCTCCATTAATATTACCAACATACACACATTGATCAGCTTTACTATTGACTAGCCCAAACTTCTTTAAAACAGCATCAAATTTTGAGTTCCAGCATCTAGGAGCTTGTTTTAAACCATATAGTGATTTATTGAGTTTACATACCTTGTTAGTATCACAGGTTAAACCCTCGGGTAATGTCATGTATATGTCTTCTTCAAGCTCACCATATAAAAAAGCTGTTTTAATATCTAACTGAATTATCTGAAGATTGTGTTGGGCAGCTTCTGAGAGTAATAGACGTATGGAATCATACCTGACAGTTGGAGAAAATGTTTCTTGGTAATCAATACCTTTGGTTTGTGAGTATCCTTTTGCACATAACCTGGACTTATAACGTGGACCTGAAGGTTCTTCTTTGATTCGAAACACCCATTTACATCCAATCAATCGCATATTGGGAGTTTTATCAACTAATGTCCAAGTATTGTTTTGGTGATGAGAATCAAGCTCTTCTTTTATTGATTTTATCCATTTTGTAGCATCAATAGATGTTAATGCCTTTTCATAGCTATCAGGAACTTCATTTTCTGATAATTTATCTTCACAACACAGGTAAGAACTTTCTTTTTGTTTCTGAGCATTTAAACATTGTCTTCTTGTTCTAATTGTTATATTCCTTTCAGGTGAAGATTCTATACTTTCATCAGGGATGTACTCGCTGTCTGACTGTGATTTTCCTACAGTCACAGTGTCAAATGAGTCATCACTTGAAATTTCTTCTATGTTATCTTTAATTTTATTACTGTTTTCATTTGAAGTTAATTCAATTGGTACATAATCTCTTTTAACTGTTGACTCTAAAAATATTGCATCTCTACTTTTTATTGCAGTTCTTGAATTAGGTAATATGAATCGATATCCTTTAGAGTTCTCACAGTAACCAATAAAGATAGATTTTTGAGATTTAGAATCCAACTTCTTTCTCTTTTCTCTTGGTAAATGAACCATTGCCTCACAACCAAATGTACGCATATGGCTGACTTTAGGTTTCTGACCAGTCCACATCTCTTCTGGGGTTTTATATGACAGAGAATTTGTTGGAGAGCGGTTGATAATGTATGCAGCTGTATTAATTGCTTCAGCCCAATAAATCTTTGGTAAGTTGGCATTTAATAACATACATCTTGCTCTTTCTATTAGAGTTCTGTTCATGCGTTCAGCTTTACCATTTTGTTCTGGAGTGTAAGGTGTAGTTGTTTGATGTATTATACCAGCATCTTTGAGAAAATTTGAAAACTTTTCATTAACATATTCAAGTCCATTGTCTGATCTGAGAATTTTAATACTGCGATTTAACTGATTCTCAACTTGCTTTTTGAATTCTTTAAACTTATCGAAGACTTCCGACTTGTTGTGCATGGTATACACAAATATTTTCTTCGAGTAGTCATCTAGGAATGTGACAAAATATCTGGCTTTACCTAAAGACTGAGTTTCCATCGGTCCGCAGACATCCGAGTGTATCAATTCAAGTAGATCTTTGCTCTGAGACCCTTGACTTTTAAAAGGCAGACGTGTTTGTTTTCCTTCCTGACACGTTATACACTTAACATTATCTTTAACTTGACTTAAGTTTAAATCTGCGGTATTCTCAGCCAGTTTCTTCATGGTCTGAAAGTTCAGATGCCCCATCCTCTGGTGCCACAGGTAAGTGTCTTGCTCAATAATATCTGATATGCATGCATAGCCACCAGGCATGTTCAATCGGTACATATTATTTATTAAGCTAGCTGTTGCTACTGTGACATTCTTTCTATTAAGAATAACACAGCCACTTTTATTAAACTTTACTTGGCCACCATTATTAATAATTTGACTTACTGACAGCAGGTTTGTAGCCAGTTCAGGTACATATAACACATTTGTAAACAATATTTTATTTTGTTGGCCTCTTTCATCATAAACACTCAAGCTTATTTTTCCAGAGCTTTGAACAGGCAGTGTTTTATTATTTGCAACTTTAATGGTTTTAATGTGTGGAGTTGTTTCTTCAATGAACATATTATTGTGTTTGGTCATGTGTACAGAAGCACCAGAATCAACATACCAGGCATCAGAGTATTCGGAAGAAGCTATAAATACAGCAGCATAAGATGAACTGTTTTGATTATTTGTATTCTTCTGATCCTTTTTTGTTTTAGATGATTTGCACTCAGGACTTTTATGACCGTATTTGTTGCATGTATAGCAGCGGGGGCCTTTAGAAAACCTTTTATTTTTGTTGTGAAACTTCTGACTTGTAGCCAGAGCCGATGAATCACTTTCAGTTTGTTTGACATCTTGTAATATTTTAGATTTCACTGAGTCAGAGGAAATCTTCGTACCTGAACTCTCAAGGGCCATTATCATTGGCTTGTAGCATTCTGGCAGGCCGGATAGCAAAAGTGTGCCTAACCACTCGTCATCTACATTAAAGCCAATGTTCCTCAACTTGTGAGCTGTTGTCATTATTTTACTGACATAATCCTCTACATTTAGACATCCAGCTAGTGTAGTATTGCATAAGTCCCGCAGCAGACCAACTCGGCGTGTTAGCCCGGAGTCATCGAAAGCACGAGATAAATTTTCCCAAACTTCCTTCGCAGTGCTTGATTCTTGAATATGAATATAATTTATAGGATCGACAAGAAGTATTATTTTCGATCTGGCTTTAGTGTCCCGCTTTTTGTCAATTGTACTCGAATTTTCACATTCCACGCAATCCCATAACTCTTCATGCTGTAAATACGTTCTAACAGCAAAACGCCATGTGGAATAATTATCACGGCCGGTTAATTTCTCAATTAATGCCAGTTGATTACTTGTGGACATGTTGATTTCGAATCAAAGTAAAAATTTTGTTCTTTAAACTGAGCACGTTGCCTTTATAGGTTAGGTATTTTACGAAAATGTTTTTCACACTTTATTTTATTACTTTTTGCACTGATTTTATTTATCGGACTTTCTGGGCCCATAACCTATTAATATTAAATGAAAATATCACTTTCTAATCATTTATAGTTAAACTTTATTTTATAAGAAAATACAATGCAACTTTCTAGTGATGACCACAGAGTAGAGAGATAAAAAACATAGTGTAAAAATTAACAAAGTTAAGCACAGATTATATTATTATAAGGTGCAGATTTATCTGTTTACTATTTTTATTTTAACAGTATGTTCTTATAAACAGCCCCCTATCGTGCCAGAAAAGACGCTTTATTAGTTTTCCAAAATAGGTCGTCCGGGAACTAGCTGTCTTTTTGTGAAACAATTTGTATAATGCCACGTCACCATATTATATACTGCGTGGCATTTAAATCGTCTTACAAAAGCAGTGCACTCATTGTATCTGACGTAACATACCTCCAGATGCGATTAAAAAATTGTGAATTTATTTAAATAATAGCCAAGCCCGTAAAAGTATGAAGGAAGATTTGGAATTCAGCGAAGCAGCTTGTCAGTATTAAAATAATAACAAGCTGCTTCATACTGAGAACATTAAGATTTAGCGCAAGGTTGAATGAACTATGATAAAGATGTCGCAGCTCTATTCTGCGCCGCCCTTGGAATGCAAGGCTCGGACTGTTCTCGTAACAGGGAGATTCATACTACGTTACGCGTCCTTATCCGATATAAACACACTAAATGAGAAAAAAAAAACTTGAGAGGTGTCAAGGGACACCCGGATGGAACGAAGTTCCTTTCGATTAATCAGTGAAGGAATTGTAATAAAATTTTATTTTTTTAAGTTATAATAATATTTTTTTTATTATTAACAAATATAATGTAGGTAATTAAAAGACAATTTAATTAAACGTGCCCGTTTATGTATCGAGCGAAATGGACTCCATATTGAGCAGTTGCTTCGATACAGGGAAGTGTAAATTTTACACCTAATAGGTAAGTTTTTTAATTAAGCCAAAGTTGATTAAAACTGTGTTTGTGAATAGCTCTAATTTATTTAAATAGGTTACCTATAGCACCTATAGGTACCTACGCCTGCCTGCCTTTCTTTTTCTAGCAAAAGAGTACCTACTCACTTACCTACTTACAACTACAAATAATTCGCCAATGATAAAAGTAAGTACCACTACCTACCTAGGTACCCACCTAAGCTCCCACTGACTTAATTTAAACCAAAACATTGTAATCAAATCAAAAAAAATATTATTGTCGCTAGTAAAACCTAGAGAAAAGTACTCTGTGACCTAGAGCGATAAGGTGCTGTGGTTACCTACTGACGACCGCGACCGATAGAAAGCTCATGATTACCAAACCCAAACTTTCAATAGGTAAGTACCTACTAAACAAAACATAGAAGTAGGTACAGTAACTACCTACCTACCTAACCTACGTATTCTATGGCTTAATTATCGACTTAAAATTTACACTCGTTTTCACAATCCACACAGTCTCACAGTGAAAGGTGGACTTATCTCGTAGGTCGTTATCATCGGAATTATCACGCAATGATAATTCCGATGTCATTGAGGTAGGTACCGCCACTATTTGAGCGAATAAACTTAGGTACTAAACATATCGCCGTAGGTACCTAGTTCAAAGAGTTCGCCGCGCCGCCTTTAAATACATAAACATATTCTACGAAAAGCGAATTCGGACTTTATTTTGTAAACGTAAACGGTTAAAAATTTAAATTTTACCAAACTAGGTAGGTATGATAAAATTATTCTGAGAAACGTATAGGCTGGTGCCCGACCGGACAATAGGAGCTATGTGCAACCGAATTTCACGGTTAATGTGTAAAAAATAAGGTTTTAATTCGCTCCAATATTTTCATAGAAAAGCCGCCATTCAACTAATAATGAACTCTATTTGACAGTTCCAACGATTCAATTTTTCTGTTCGAATTGTCTGCCTTTGTGAAGTATAGCAAAAAGTGTCGTGACAACTTTTCGTAAGAATTTTTTCCGTCTAGCCCCCTTTCACAACGCGCGATAAGGAACTTCGTTCCAATAAAAATAATACAAGAAGAAAATTATATTATAGATTCGATTAAGAAAATTATAATATTCCGAACTGACTGGAGTACCATGCGCTGGGATTTTTATTTTGTTTTATGTTGTAATCATTTTCAACCGACTTTAAAAAAGGAGGAGGTTATCAATTCGTCTGTATTTTTTTTTTTTTCTTTTTTTTTTTATGTTTGTTACTTGATTTCTCGGGACTGGGTGAACCGATTTTGATGATTTTTTTTTTTATTTGGAAGCTAGTGCTTCCCGTATGGTCCCATATTAATTTGGTCTAGTTCTGACCATGGCGTCCATGAGAAAACCGTATAAGTCTTAAATTTGCATTAAGTATATGCGCGATTTGTTACGCGATTTCTCAGGCAAACGTAAACCGATTTTGAAAATTCTTTTTTTTATAGATAGGGTATGCTTCAGGGGTGGTCCGATATAAATTTTATCGAAATTGATTCAGCACTTTTTGAAAAATCAACAAATACCCAAAAATTTTACATAGACGACGTTTTAGTTTCATCAATCTTTGTAGTAGTTAACTTTCAATCTCTTCTTAATAGATTTGAATGAGAAGGAGGTACTAAAAAGCGGAAAATAAAAAGCTTTTTACAAAAAAGACAACCGCCTTCAAAAAGTGAAAAATAACTTTAGCACAGAACACACATTTACTTTAGTTTCGGAAGTCGGTGGCAATACAAAACAACAAACAGAACAAAGCCACTGAATTTCGAAACTAAAGTCAATGTGTGTTCTGTGCTAAAGTTATTTTTCACTTTTTGAAGGCGGTTGTCTTTTTTGTAAAAAGCTTTTTTTGATGTGAATATTCTTTATGCCATTCGAATGATGAAATCTTTGAAAAATCAAGTTATTCTCTGGAGAATATGCGTTTTAAATTCTCAACAAATCGAAGACAATCACGGAGAAAGTCATAGTAAAAAAGTGTTTCAGGCTTACGTCGATTTATTGGAGTGTTATGACATCGATAAAGATTGTTGTCAGCAATTGGTAAGCACCGTTTAATTCCACACACCTTTTGTTTGTTTATTTTGACCTGGATGTCAATCTGGGTGTTAAGCATAAATATAATATAGAACTGAAATATACCACAGAAATAAGAATGCTTCGACATTTCACTATAATAATAATAATAATAATAAAAAAAATAAATTAGTCAACAGGTTCGCCGATCCCGAAAGAATCTGTCGACATGTTGGATAGATTACAAGAAGGCCTATGACTCTGTGCCGCATACATGGCTCATGAGGGTGCTAGAGTTGTATAAGATAGATACCACTCTGCGCACCTTCCTGATGTCATGTATGGGGCAGTGGAGGACGGTCCTTCGCTATCCAGGATGTCGACATATCCAGCGGAATAGTGAACCGATAAGGATTGAGCGGGGTATATTTCAGGGCGACAGTTTGAGTCCACTTTGGTTCTGCTTAGCCTTGAATCCTCTAAGCACACTGCTGGAGAATTCAAGTCTAGGCTATAGATTGAAGAGAGGAGGTCAGGTAATATCTCACCTCCTTTACATGGATGACCTAAAACTCTTTGCCACCAACAGTTCACAGCTGATGGAGCTACTGAAAGTAACAGAAACTTTCAGTAGCGCCATCAGGATGGAATTTGGCGTGGACAAATGTGCGGTCATGCATGTCAAGCGAGGGGAGATTGTGGAATCTGAGGGAGTTCAGCTTTCGGATTCCATAAACCTTAGATCCCTCTCTTCAATTGAGACCTACAAATATTTGGGTATGGCGGAAGCGTTGGGCATCAATGCTGCTGACATGAAGCAATCGTTGAAGGAGCGCTTCTTTGGCCGCCTGAAGAAAGTATTAAATGGTCTTTTGTCAGGCGGAAATAGGGTGCGCGCCTTCAACGGGTGGGTCATGCCAGTCTTGATGTACTCTTTCGGCATACTCAAATGGACTCAAACGGAACTCGATGCCCTGGATAGAAGAGTCCGTACATTGTTGACAGCGTATCGGATGCATCACCCACGGTCATCGGTAATGAGACTGTATATCCCACGGAAGTGCGGAGGTCGTGGCTTCTTAAATGCTAAGACTCTGCACAACCGTGAGATATACAGTCTCAGGGAATATTTCCTTGGAGCCGACGTGGGGATGCACCGAGATGTAGTTGCAGTGGACAAAGGCCTAACCCCGCTCTCCTTGGCTAAAGAGAACTGGTGCAAGCCTGTAGTGCTTGAGACTAATGATCGCGAGGAGGTGTGGAAGAGTAAGGAGCTTCACGGACGCTTTTTCCGGGCCCTACACCGGCCCGATGTGGATTTCTTAGCGTCCGTATCCTGGCTACGATTCGGTGATCTATTTGGAGAAACCGAAGGTTTTGTGTGTGCAATTATGGACGAAGTTATTTTGACGAATAATTACCGGAGATTTATTGTGAAGGATGGCACGGTTGACATTTGTCGGGCATGTCACCGGCCGGGTGAATCAATCCGTCATATTATCTCTGGATGTTCTCGTCTTGCTAACGAAGAGTACTTGCACAGGCACAACCTTGTGGCCAGGATTATCCATCAGCAACTTGCTCTGAATTACAACCTCGTGGAATCAGAAGTTCCATACTACAGGTATGTGCCCGATCCAGTTCTTGAAAATGGCAATGTCACATTGTACTGGGATCGATCCATCATCACTGACAGGACTATTGTAGCCAATAAGCCTGATATAGTGGTGGTGGATCGATTGGAGAGGCGCGCAATGATTATTGACATAGCTGTTCCTCATGACGAGAACCTCATGAAGGCCGAGAAAGACAAGCAGATAAAGTATCTTGACTTGGCCCATGAGGTTGTCGACATGTGGAATGTGGACTCAGCGATCATTGTGCCGATAATTGTTACAGCCAATGGCTTAATTGCCAAGAGCCTCGACCAACATCTAAGGAGGCTCTCGTTAGACGGCTGGATCAAGGGCTTGATTCAGAAGGCAGTACTTCTGGACACGGCCCGCATTGTCAGGAGGTTCCTCTCTCTGGAGCCCTGACCGCCGGTAGCTTGGACCCTGTTCCCGATACCGGTGAGGTACTATTTTTTTATATTTTTAAATGTTTTTGTTTTTATATGAATATTTAAAAATGTAATTTAATATGTATATAAAATAAATGAATGTGAATAATAATAATAATAATATTTATTTGCTCAAAATAAGGATTGTAGTACATGTTAAAAATACAGTTTCACAAAATAAGTACTATATCTACAATTGTGTGGGTGAAGCACTGTTCTCCTAGCTAGGTTATGAAAATAACCTGTGTTAAGGAGAAACAGTCCGATCCCCTAGAGTAGTGACGACAAGTTACATAGTCCTTGTGATGTAAGTAGGTACTGCTACAATATTTAGAGTTTTGTGTGTAATCATTTAGTTAAACGTTTTGTAATTTTAGGTTACGTAAAATAACTTTTAGTTTAAGGTTAGTAATTAATGTGTGGTGTGAATACGGTGTGATGGTGTGTCATGTAGGTATGTCATTGAGAAGAGTGTTATGTGTATGTGTGCGTGTGTGTGCGTGTCTGAAGTGTCAGTGAGTACTTGCGGGTTATTCGATTGATATAATAATATAATATTAATATCATGCTCATCACTTAAGCTAAGAATTCTTCGGTTTCATCATAGGTCTTATTTTGAAGGTACGATTGTACCATCTTCTTGCATTTGTAGTAAGGTAAGCTATAGATCTTACATTTTTCGTTAATTTTATTGTAGAGGGACGGTCCGAGAAAATAAAAAAATCTTTTAGCAAAGGATGAACGAACGCGCGGCAGAGTGCAAATTCTATCTTTACGACGTTTATTGATTCTGGGAAGCTGGTATGGAGTTTTACGGTGCTGCAGAATAACTGTTTGTAAAATAAAATGTTGCCGAATATTGAGAACTTTGCAGTTGTTGTAAAGTTGGTCAGTTGGAAAGAGAATAGGTCGAGACGTAGCTACTTTTAGTATGGCCCTATGTGCAATTTCCAGAGGCTTTAGGGTGGTTTTAGGCGCACCACCCCAACAGGAAATACAGTACGTTATGATGGATAGACAAAGGGCGAAATAGACATTACGTATTACTGTTGGGTTGGCAATGTAACGTAAAGTTTTAAATATATATATTAGTTTGCGAACTCGGCCAGTTAGTAGATTGATATGAGTTTTAAAATTTAGGTTCCTGTCTAAGACTATGCCTAAGTATTTAATGTTTTCAACAGATGTTATGAGTGGACATTGGCAAGAGACCTGTGCCTGTACGTGGCAACTATGAGCTTTGAGTGAAATTGGAGCCTTTGGTTGGGAGGCCGTGCTAATAGAAAAGGTCAGAAATTTGGTTTTGGAAGCATTTAGGGTTAGTGTGTGGGAGTTAAGCCAATTTAATGCGGAATCGAGGCCCAACTGCGCTGTATGCTCGAGTATAGGCCAGGAATCCGCGGTGAATGTTAACGCTGTGTCATCTGCAAATGATATTACCTTGGCTTTAGCGATATTGAGGTCACAAAGGTCATTAATAAAGACTAAAAATAGAGTGGGGCCCAATATGCTTCCTTGTGGTACCCCATAATAAATAGGAAACTCTTCGCTGTCATGACCATCAATCCTGACGATTTGCGTGCGATGTGAGAGGTAACTTTGAAAAAGGTCCAATTGAAGCCCTCTGACGCCTATTTTTTCAAGTTTGATTAAGAGTGTGGAAACGGGAACAGTGTCAAACGCTTTCGCTAAATCTAAAAATATTGTCAGAACCTTTTTATTTTTATTTAAGTGCTCTATGACAAAATTGGTTAAGTCTTGAACTGCATCACAGGTTGACATGTTTTTGCGGAATCCGTATTGTTGCGCTGAGATTAAATTATAATGCTCTAGGTAATGCACCAGTCTTTTATTAATAACTATATACTAGTAGATCGTATTCATGTGAAGTGATGGGCGTTACCGTCCCACTCTTCACTGTGCTTTATTCCTCTATAATTGAAGAAATCCATGCAGTCCATAGTTTGCGGCAGACATGTTATGTCCTGCCCAGTCTTATTAAGTTGGGCAGCCTTATGAGCCACATTTAATTTACCTGTTTTGGAGCGTAGTACAGTAATTCTAACTCGATCCCATAAAACACCTAGTATCCGGTGCTCCATTTATTTGATTATCTCATTTCAAATGATTTGGTGTAAGTTGTGGTGTTGTGATTAACGTAATATTTGATTGAGAAAATTCCAACTTCATCTTTTTAATTTTTATTGTTACTTTCCAGTTACTTTTTTACATTATAGAAGTATTCCCTCACGGTTTGGTTTACCTTCAAGCATCAATTGATTTGTTAAAACTTGGCTTCGTAATGGAAGGTACAGTAAGTACCACTGAAATATAACATTTTAACATTCACAAATTGTATCTACCATGATAAAAAGATACAATTCATTAGAGGAATCTTCCAAATTTTATTTTTTCTTACAATACACAATACCTGTTTATTATTTTTCTACTGCAGAACAAGAGCCTCTTAACCGGGGGCGCGAATCATGGTTGCAGGCAGAAACGTGGAGTATTAGTCAGTAAGGCCTAACAAAAACATAACCGAATATGAAAATAATTAAATAAGCAAAGCTGGAATAAATCCCGAAAATTTATAGACTGCAATAAACAACAAACAGGAATAAAAAGATAGAAGCTACATCTATTATTAACTTATTTACTGCTTTTATCCACTCTAACAGAATCTGTATACTTAGTTAATGATTATTTTGCTCAAATTGGCAAGCAGCTTGCAAAAAAAAATTCTCGTCGACAACCACTCCAATTTCATGGTTTTACTACCAACCGACGAAAATATGGTTGAACATCTACTGATGTCCCTCTAATCCCTTCGTAGTGACTGCGCACTGGGATGGAATGGAATATCGGGAAGCTAACTTAAAAAAAACAAAGCCTCGTTTGCCGATACATTTGTAATGTAGCTCTTTCTAAAGATAAATTCACTAATGTCTATAACAGATTTATCATACATTAAATCTGAGTGTCTGACTGTCAAAAGTTAAGCAAGTATAGGTATATTCTTGGATCTTGCTAAGGGCTTTGACACGGTTTCTGTTCCAATCCTGACAGCAAAAGTTCCTTACAACATTTGGCTCGATGCGCCTCTGGCCACAAAGGTGTATCGCTAGCTTATGTTATTCTATCTAAGATAGATGAGTTAATAAATAAAGGCGTTACATTGAGATTGCAATGGGTTCCGTCGCACATTGGTATACAGGGTAATGAAAAGGCTGACATGTTGGCAAAATATGCAGCTAAAAATGGAAAAAGAACTAACATCATTTTGGATTATTCAGACCTAAATTTAAGAAGAAGTGTTTTGATGATTTTAATATAAAACCATGCAGGGTCAGCCTTTTCGTGTACCCTGGTTTATAAATAGTAATTTAAGTAGAAAATTAGTTGTAGCATAGACTCAGATCTGGACACATTCCATGCAATAAGTTTGCGTTCATGATGAGGAAAACGAACTCACCTAACTGTGTGGAGTGTGGAGTTGTTGAAGACTTACACGACTTATTGATGGACTGTGTTCGGTATGAGTCTGGGAGAAATGACCTGTTTAGAGTCTTGAGGTTGAACAGACTCGAAGTAGGCACATTCCATAAAATCATGTCCCAACCAAATGGCGATGATGCGAAGAGTCTGTTTAGGTTCATGGCCCAGATATGACCAATGTGTATTTAGGGTACGATGGGACTGACATACGCTTTGCGATTATAAATGCCCTAAAAAAAAAAAAAAAAAAGAGGGCTTCCCTCTTCTTATACTGATGAGGCATGAGCATTGATCACGATTGAAGAGTGGCGATTTCAGACTTATATTTATTGAAAGGTTGTCTCTCGTTTTCATTCTTACAGTAATATTTATTTTTACAGAATATGACACTTTGGATACCTGTTGCCATAGTCTGTTGGTTTATGAAAGATTTGATGTATGTGATGATGTTGAGCAAGCAATGCGAGAGATTCTACTTATCTATTCAAACTGTTCAAGATTCGTGCGCACTGATTTTAATGTCATGTGTTTCAGGTAATTTCCTGTCCATGCACTTTGTGTTTTTATGTTGTGTTGTCATTTAAGTCGTGCAAACAAACACTTTGGTCCATTTTACCACACAATATACAGTGTAAGTAATCTTCACTATATTACAGATGATCTGAAAAAAGTATGCAAGAACGTGCTGCGTTTGAATCGAGCATCATTCAGCAAGATGCGTGTGTGTGGCCTGTTCTACGTCGACGCTGCGTTACAATTGAGTCTGATGAGTCTTCTTACTAACTACATGGTTGTTTTACTGCAGTTCGCAATTTTGGAAAACAGTTGTCATGTAATTGATATTGCTGCTCTTTTTTTAAAAACAAAACTGCTAAGTTAATTTCTCTTTTCTATTTTTAATGAACAAAAGATTGGATAGGGTTTGGTGGAAAATAAAAATTGATCGATTTTTTGTTGATTTTAAACCGCTGTACTTAATTAGATTATGAGACATGTAAACTGTACCCGATGCTAGGTACTTCAAGCCTATAATTTATTAGTTTAAAACGTTTCTGTTTTTAATAAAGTTTACTAATATCTAATAACGTTTCTTTTTTTCTTCTTAATTTGTATTATACAATAATTGAGTAAAATCAAAGATCCCATTACAACTTCGCCGTCTGACATCTTGACTACGTGTGGCAACGTATCTAGAGCACGCGCGATCAAAGACATCGAAATGAGCATATTACATGCAGTTTAGAACACGGCATAACGTAACATGTTCGCTGCGAATGGTACATTACGGCCCGTTACACCGGTCAGTATCCACATGCTCACATCGAGCGAATATTCATGTCAGTTGCTACCTTAATGGATTCAGTTTTAAATAACAGTACTCTGTTACTAGATATTTTAATTATGTTAGAATAAAAAGAAAATATTTAAAATTGAAATTTGTTTATTCTCTAGGTATTATTAACTAACGTTTTAATAACACCAAGTAACAAGAAACTTGTAAAGTTCTGACGTGAATTGTGAAATATATAACTTTTTGGCGACCTCAAATACTTTGTGGTCTTTGCATCGATTGTAAACTCCTGTTATAGACTATGTTTTTAATATTCAAATATATATATATATATATATATTCGTCAGAAAACGAACACGGAAGAAGTCGCGGACGACAAAGGTTCTGTGCAAACAATTTTAATCCTCACAGATAACCGGAATTCACTTGGACGAATTCGCGGTTATCTGCTTGTATTAAAATAAAACACATTACTGTTATTAGATATTACATTAGACAAAGAAAACCATTATTTAATTGCAATATGTTTATACACTTACTTCTCTTTAACATTATAATAACAGTTATTAATTGAAAACTTGTAGGTTGAATTTGAACTTGTAGAATAAATAATATTTTGACATCGTCAGACACTTTTTCATATGTCAATACAAGAAACACTCTTACCGTTATACCCTGTATTTCTTTTTCTAGTCTTTTTAGTCCTATAATGTGTATAGTCCCTATTAATAGATAGTTTGATGTGCGCAGTTTAAACATTAACAATTGATTGTTTTACCATATGTGAGCAAAGGAGTTAACAACGTTAATGTTTCAAACATGAAGACATTCCGAAATATGAGACAAACCTGTCGCGAGCTAACTATTTCAGACAATACGGTAGATCAAGATGTGCAGGCAGCGCTTTTGCCTTTGAATCTGATGCAATATATGATATTCCATCCTATTTATCGTATTAAACATAATGTTATAACTCCTAATGGTTTGTTCTCCAATTTCATTTCAGTAGTGGCGACACTGCTATTAATTATTTCATTCTGCTACTGGAGTTTTATTTTAAATATTTACAAAGACTTAGGACCAACTACGTTCACGTTTGCATCCTGTTTTTATGACTTTGTCTACTATTCCTTGGGATTTACTTTGAATGTCGTCACTGGGGTGGTTCAAACTAAAAAATATGTTAAATTTGCTCTTACCTTAAAAAAGGTGCACAGATTTTTGAAATTAGAAACCAATTTAAGCCGTTTCATTATTTGGAATTGGATTATTGTTACCGTGGCTCTGGGTGGACATTTCTTCGGTATAACTGTGTTTTGGATGCTGACTGGTATACCATACGCTACATTATTTATTTGCTACGCTGTGATTATTTTTGATGTAAATATTCTTTGTGCTATTCGAATCATGAAATTGTTGGAAATTGAAGTTTTTCACTGGAGTTTTTACGTTTTGAAATCTCAACAAGAAGTTGGCACGCACGGACAAAATCATAGTGGAAAAGTTTTTCAGGCTTACTTCGATATATTGGAGTGTTATGACATCCATAAAGATTGTTATCAGCAATTTGTAAGTATCATTCAATCCACACATGGATGGTTTTGTTAGGACCTAGCTGAGAATTTTGGTATAAAGCAATATTAAACTTACAGATGAAGAAATTGATAGAAATCTCGATGGTTTAACATAATTATAGTAGTTCACATTTATATGAAGCAGATACGGGACGGCTAGTTTTGAAAGGAGTACCCTCGAAGTACAATTTAAAATGATAGTGTGCGCTATCGTCCCCGCAATTAAAACGTTATACTATAATAATCTCTTTCAAAATATTTTGGCCTTATGGTATTATTTACTACAGAGTATTTAGTTTAATCTTTTTCAACCTTTTTTGTTACTTTCCAGATACTTTATTACATTGTGGAACTATTCTCTCACGCTTTGGTTTATCTTCAAGTTTCAATAAATTCGTTGAAAATAGGCATGGTAAATGGTGACGCAATAATGACTGTAAGTTCCGGAACTAACTACTAGAGTTAAAACGTAGTATATTACGTCTGTCTCTGACAGAGGTCCTTGTGTCAGTCATAGTGTCATATAATAGTAGCTATGTTCTAATCTATTAAAACTACGCTCATATGTCTTGAGAAGAAGAAGAAGCTTCCAGTGTGTTTCGTCGATGCCGTATAGTTAAAGGCCGGTGTGCTATGCTAAATGCATGCAACCTTTACAGCACCGTTGCAATATTATCTTAATATTAACAAAATGAGTTTACCTTAATGAAAAGATGCGAACAAGAGAGCTCAGATCACGTTAGGTCTAGACAGAGAGGGTTGGAAAAGAAAAAGGGAGGCCTTTGCAATGGGACAATATAGACAAAAAATAAAATAACACTGGCCTATTTATTGTCGCACCTCCGGGGAGAAGCCTCTTAACGAACAGATAAGGAATGATCATTGAGAAAAGGGATCTATTTCAGACTTAGTCCGAGTATCTCAAGATATTTTCTTAAAACATCATTTTGTTTTTTTACAGATCATGTCATTCTGGGGATCTCTGATCATATTCAGTTGGTTTATAAAAGATTTGACGTATCTAACGATGTTGAGCAGGCAATGTGAGAGATTCTACTTATCTATTCAGACTGTTCAAGATTCATGCACACTGATTTTAATGTCAAATTGTTCAGGTAATTTCCTGTACAAGCTATTATTTGTTTTTATGATGTGTTTCAATTTTTACGTGTTTACTAACACTTGTATCCATTTTCTCTACAATATTAGGTGTAGATCATCATCATCATCATCACTATTTTACAGATGATCAGAAAAAGGTGTGCGAGAACGTGCTGCGTTTGAATCGAGCATCATTCAGCAAGATTCGTGTGTGTGGCCTGTTCTACGTCGACGCTGCGTTACAATTGAGTCTGATGAGTCTTCTTACTAACTATATGGTGGTTTTACTGCAGTTCGCAATATTGTAAAACATAACAGATATTGTAGTTATTTTTAAATAAAACTTTTTAGTTTACTTTATTATCTGTTTTAAATATTTAAAAGTGTTCTTGAGGAAAATAAAAATTTATTGCTTTGACACGCTTTTATTGGTTTCATCTGTAACTATGCAAACAATCTTTGAAGTCGAATTTAACGACCTTGTAATATTTTTTTTTTAACTATTGATAGGCATACGATGATGCGGTCTAAGATGGAGCTCGTTTGCCTAGAAGTAACCTATTCACTCTTGACTTAAAGACTCCCAGGTTGTAGCTATCAGGAAAATCAGACTCAGGCAGGGAATTTCACTCCTTAGCAGTACGCACAATGAATGTGTTCCCAAAACGTGAGCAGTACTCCATACACAATCGAACTTACGCTTGATAAAGTTATTGTCGAATAGATATGAAACTTTGCAAATGTATGTAATAAGCATGACAATACAATGCCGTACGCCACGAGTTAAGCAATTTCTATATGGACATACCCGATTCCCTCATCTAGAACAGAAATCTAGGTCTTTAGATAATAAGTGTCAAAGTGTTTAACAAGTACAAATAAAAGTATGGGAAGTTCCAGGTCCAGTTTTTTCATTCATAAGGGTTAGCGTTGCTTATGTTAAGGCTGTATACAAAATGTAATCTAGTCAAAAAAGTTTTAAGAAATGTTTATCGCAACATTATGAGGAACAATCGTTTGGCTTTTTTTATATTTTGGCTGTTGTCTGCCAGCCGTCTTTGGGCCAGCACGTATTCGTTTAAACACAACAATATCCGCATCGAATAAATGTGCAAGTGAAAAACATCAACTTTACAGGAGAAAATAACATAACATTTAATCCTTAGTATCGTGGGTTTCCTTGTAAGCAGATCTAGACAATGTATCATGAAATTGAAGTTAAAAAAAAAATCTAGATTATTATAATAACTTTTTTGAAAGCGTCATACTATTTTGAAAAATTTCTGTTAAGTCATATTAATATAATATTATTCATCATCATCGTCATCATCTCAATCTAAAGACGCCCACTGCTGGACATAGGCCTCCCTAAGGGGGGTCTTGCCATAATCACCACGCTTGGTAGGCAGATTGGCGATTGCAGTATGGTTATTGCAAAGGCACAGAGATCGCAACTGATCACTTTAATTTTACATGAATAACAATATTAAACTACTTTTACGTAATTTGATATGTTATAAATTATAACATATATACCTATATAAATATATTTATATTTTAAAAGGTTTATGAGATTACACTACTTATTACTAATGATATCTGCAATTACCGCTGAAAAGAATACCGACGTGTAGCCGTTCTGATATCGAGAGGAAGCGCGTTCCCAAGAAGAACCGACTGGATACGAAAGGATGAATGAACAAAATCAGAAGTTTGGGAAGGGAAAAGCAAGAGAAGACTGTTAGAACACCGCAGATTTCTAGCGTGTGCTGAACATAGATATTGAAGGTGGGCCATTAGGTAAGATGGAGGGGTCGGGGTTGAGCAGGCACGAGTGAACCGGTTCATCCTAGGCAAGCGTGTTCCAACTTAGGCTGCATTATCACTTAAGATCAGATGAATTGCGGTCAAACGCAAGCCTATTTAATAGTAAAAAAAAAGGCAGAAAAGGTATCAACAAATGTTTGCATTCTATATCGCAATCTGTCAAAAATAAGTTACTTAGCCTGTTACTAACATTTATTTATTTATTTATTTATTTACACTTCATGCACAAAGGTACAAAGGCGGACTTAATGCCTTAGGCATTCTCTACCAGTCAACCCAGGGTGGTGAAGAGATAACACGGCAGGTGCATATATTATTGCTGCTACGATAAGATTTACAACTAACTACATTTCGAAAGAACCTTTTCTTTACACATTGATACTGTTACTTTGTAATTATTATACCTTTTTGTTTATTTATTTAATGTTTAGAATATTTTAGATTTTCTCGCTTGAAGTAGCATTATCTAGTTCGTAGATTTTTGTATAAGCAAGACTTAAGAAATTGTCACGAATTTTTGAATAAAATATTATTAGTCAAAATAATCACCTTGCTCACTAATAAAATATTAAGAATGTAATGTTTTCGAACATTTAGTAAAGTAATTCATTAACAGACGGTTTTATGTGCGCAGTTCAAACATTTACAATCGACTGTTTCATCATTGGTCAGGAAAAAGCTACCAACGTTAACGTATCAAATATGAAGACATTCCGAAATACAAGAGAAAAATGTCGTGTTACAACTATTTTAGACAATGTGGTAGATAAAGATGTGCAGTCGGCACTTTTGCCCTTGAATCTAATACAACATATTATATTTCATCCAAAATATCGCATTAAACATAATGTTATAACTCCTAATAGTTTCATCTCCAATGTTGTTTCAATGATTGCAACACTGCTATTAATTGTTTCATTAATTTACAGCACTTTTACTGTATATTTTTATGGAGACTTTGCACTAACTACTTTCTTGTACGTATCGTGTATCTTTGACATTGTCTTCTATTCCTTTGGATTTAGTTTGAATGCAGTAACTGGGATTATACAGACTAGAAAATGTGTTAAATTCGTCCTTACTTTTCAAAAAGTGCACAGATTTCTTAATTGTGAAGCCAGTTTAAGCCATTTTATTATTTGGAATTGGATTATTGTTATCGTGACTTTGGGTAGTCAAATTGTCGGTTTAACAATCCTGGGCAAATTGACTGCAGAACCATATGCTGGGCTATTTTTTAGCTATGTTGTGATTACTTTTGATGTAAATATTCTTTGTGCCATTCGAACGATAAAACTGTTGGAGAATGAAGTACTTCTCTGGAGTATTTATATTTTAAATTTTGAAAAAATGGAAGTCACACACGTAGAAAATCATAGTCGAAAAGTGTTTCAGGCTTACGTAGCTTTATTGGAGTGTTACAACATCCATAAAGATTATTTTCAGCAATTTGTAAGTATCTTTTAATCTACGCTTTAATGGTTAGGAGCTGTGTGACAATTTTGGTGTAAAGCCTGCACAGATACGGCGAACCGTCACTCCTATACAGTTGTAATTCCACGGTCTCAAACCGAGCGCTTTACTTCCACATTTATTGTGCGAACTATCAGACTTTGGAATTCACTGCCCGCCTGTCTGTTCCCCAATAAATATAATCTGGGTATTTTCAAGGCACGAGTGAACCGGCTTATACTAGGCAAGCGTGCTCCACCATAGGCCGCATCATCACTTAAGATCAGATGAGTTATGGCCAAACGAGAACCTAATAGACCGTTAAAAAATATATCGAACTTATATTTAGAACAGAATCGTCGATATTTTGACATGTCGCTACATTAGTATCTATCTAATTTATGTGAGCAGGGGCCGATCAGATAGTTTTCAACTAAATGCAAGAAAGCTGACCCGGACCTTCAAGAGACGCTCTTCGCTCTTCAATTATTCTTTAGCTACTTTATAAAAGTATGATGAGCGCCACCGTCCCCATAATATAAATATATTGTTTTGGCGATGTTATCATGATTGTAATACCTACCTAAGAAATGTTTAGCTTGGTCTTATTCAACTTATGCTGTTACCTACTTTCCAGATACTTTTTTACATTATAGAACTGTTCTCTCACGGTTTGGCTTATCTTCAAGTATCTATTGATTCGTTAAAAATTGGCTTGGTAAATGAAGGCACAGTAAGTACCATTGAAATTTCCCTTTTAACTTCCACAAAATTTAGCAATATGGAGAGTGTCGTGAAGCGACAGATAAAATAAAAGAGGTGGTTTAAGTGGGAGGTGGGTAAGATGAGAGATGCAACGGATTAGAGGAATCTGATTGAATCTTACAAAGAAATTATTTTTTAAAATAATACCGACCTATCAGTGTCCAGCTGCACGGCAAGGGACTCTTAACTATGTAAGGGATGAGCATTTACCACCACGCCTGCTCATGACAGATTGGCGAGTTCAGACTTACACTATCAAAAGTGTAGGTAATTTCACAATGTTTTCTTTACAATACTATTTCTTTTACAGAATATTTCACTCTGGGCGCCTCTGACTGTAATCAGTTGGTTCATAAAAGATTTGATATATCTAACGATGTTGAGCAGGCAATGCGAGAAATTCTACTTATCTGTTCAAACTGTTCAAGATTCGTGCGCAATGATTTTAATGTCAAATTGTTCAGGTAATTCCAATCCTATCAGTTAGTTTTTATATTGTGTTTCCATTTTGCCTCACAATCTTCAGTGTAGGTAATGATAACTGTTTTACAGATGATCTGAAGAAAGTGTGCAGGAACGTACTGCGTTTGAATCGAGCATCATTCAGCAAGATACGCGTGTGTGGCCTGTTCTATGTCGACACTGCGTTACAATTGAGTCTGATGAGTTTTCTAACTAACTATATGGTGGTTTTACTGCAGTTTGCAATTTTATAAAAATGGTTTCATAGTCATATACTTTATTGACATTGTTGCCTTTTTTTTGAACTGCAAGCACCATAGCAACAACAAAAGTTTAAAAGTCGTTTAATGCAAAATAAAAATTGTTTGTCATTTAAAAAATGTTAAAACGCCTCCATTACTTAGATTATGAGACAGCTACATGTTTTTAATTTTAATTATAATTTCCATTAATATGGGCATAACAGAGGACATTTCATGGATAGTGCTTTCGACCTATCATGTTGACATGTGCGACAAAATAATCACCATGTTCAGTATTATGCCCTGAATAAAATAACAAGGAAGTAAAGTATTATTGCCGAACATTTAGAAAAGTCATTCATTAATATATAACTTGACGTGCGTAGTTAGCACGTTAATATCGATTGTTTTATCAGTTGTAGACAAAGGAGCTACCAACGTTAACGTATCAAACATGAAAACATTCCAACATATAAGACAAAAATGTCGTGTGATAACTATTTATTGACAAACCTGTAGATAAAGATGTGTAGGCAGCGTTTTTACCATTGAATCTAATGCAATGTTTGACATTCCGTCCTAATTATTGTATAAAACATAATGTTATAAATCCTAATTGTTTCATCTCCAATATCTTTTCAATGATTGCAACACTACTATTAATTGTTTTATTAATTTACTGGACTTACATTATATACTTTTCCGAACACTTAGGATCAACTTCTTTCATGTTTGCATTCTGTTTATAAGACTTTGTCTATTATTCCTTTGGATTTACCTTGAATTTTGCAACTGATGTGACCAAAACTAAAAAGGATATAGTGTTCGTCCTTACTTTTCAAAAGGTGCACAGATTTTTGAACTGTGAATCCAGTTTAAACCATTTCATTTCTTGTAATTGGATTATTGTTGTCGTGGTTTTTGGTGGTCATTTCGTCGGTTTAATTGCTTTTTGCAAACTGACTGGTGTACCATATGCTGGGTTATTTGTTTGCTTCGCTGTGGTTATTTTTGATGTACATATTCTTTGTGTCATCCGGATGATGAAATTGTCTAATATATATTTACATATAATAAAACAGTAAAAAACTGTGTCTGTACATTGAATATATTAAAAAAAATATAATTGAGGGGGGTTTAGAAACAGAAAAAGAGCACGAATCCAAAAAAAAAAGTCTGTCTGTTTGTCTGTTTGTCTGTTTGTTTGTACACGCTAATCTTCGGAACTGCTGGACGGATTTGAATGATTTTTTTGTTGTTGTATAGGTATTAAGTCTGGGCAACATATAGGCTATAATTTATTTTGGAAACTTGAACACCTGATGCAGAACCGCATCAGACCAGCTAAACTATAAGAGATACAAAAATGGTACCGTAGCAAAAATTGTTCCACGTGATGAGCATTTTCTGCTGAGAGAATAAATTTGAAGATCTGGAACACCTGATGTGGAACTCCAAGAGCCCAGCTACACCATAACACATACATTAATGACGTCTTAGCAAAAGTTGTTCGGTCTGATGGGTATTTCCTGTTGACTTATAAAAATCGAAGATCAGAAACATCTGACGTGGAAATCAAAGCTGTAATTTTTATAATTTAACTGAAAAGCTATCACTAATTTCGCTGTATATTATAATAAGGTGGGAGTACCTCCACGCGGTGAAGGCGGTAACTGTTTAGGACTGATTTTTGATGACGATGGTATATCATTGAAAATTTGACTCTACTGGCCAAAACTCCCATTTATTTTTTTATTTTATTTTATTGAATAAATATGCCTTTGGGCTTATGTTATTTGAGTGCTTAATTTCCTTTTCCATTTATCTTCGTGACACGGTAGCCTACCCGGTAACGCAGGGGAGCAGTCACTTAGATTTTAATTGATCAGGTATCTTCACAATAAAACTATAACCATGCCTAGAAAGAGGTCAAATCTTTCCCAATGTTCCAAAGGAGCTAAAAGATTGAGGATCATAAGTTCCCAAGAATCTACGGAAGAGCGTCAGGAGAGACTTGATGTTGTTCGAGAACATCAGACTGCAACTCGCTCCGTGGAAACCTCTTCAAATCGCGAAGAACGCCTGCGTTCTCAGCGTATTTAGGCATCTACATCCAGGTCTCTAGAGACCAGTGAAGAATATGATGCACGACTGCACGGATAAAGAATTGCGCTTGAGTTCTAAGCGTATCTACGCATCTGCTTCTAGGTCTCTAGAGACAAGTGCGGAACGTGATGCGCGACTGTCCGCTGATCGTGAGCGACATGCATTTACGAATACAGAATCACGCTTGAGTTCTCAGCGTATTCGCACATCTACTAACAGGTCTTTTGAAACGAGTGATGAACGTGATGCGCGACTACAACTGCTGATCGAGATTATCATACATTGTCCCAAACACGCACACAACAAAATATTCATAATCAGTTAGAAAGTGAAAGAGAAAGAATTGCTGGAGTACGGCATGAAGAGACAGAAGAAGAGCGCAACGAACGTTTGAATTCTGATCGACTTCGACATTCTCTGAACAGAATGTCGATGTCATCTGAAGAATCGGCTCAAGATATAGCCGTAGCTATATCTTGAGACACATCCGATTCTTCAGATGGCATGGCGACCTTTCTTGGGTTGATAAGGAACGGAGTGCAATTACGTATACTATTATGATTGACTACGCCACATATTCCGCCATCGGAGGTATGATTCAAAATTGTACTTTTTGAACGTCTCGAATCGTCTTGCGCATCCCGTTGTTTTCCCGTCCCCGGGCTCTTAGAATTCGACATCAGACGTTTCAGATCTTCGATTTTGCCGACCCCGTTGTTGCTGGCATAAACAATAGGATCCGCGTACGAAGTCGCGGGCAGAAGCTAGTTAGAAAATAAAGTTATTCTTTGGAGTATTTACGTTTTAAATTCTCAACAAATAGAAGGCTCCCACAGTAATTAGAATATTGAATGGAATTACCATTAGAATATTGAATATTACTTCAAAATAAGTTCTATAATTGAGAGATATGACATGAGATACAGGGGACAGATGCGGGCTGCCCTGATCCAGTAGGTTGGCGATCTCTGTGGGAGGTTTACTTTCAGCGGTGGACAGCAATAGGCTGATTTAATGACTATGATTGGAGATGTACGACTGAATACCCGAATATAACTTCAATCTTACTAAATTCTTAAAAAAAATACTACCGACTTATTATTATCCTCATGCAAGGCAAAAGTCTCACCGCATTGATTACCAAGCTTCCTTAAGGCAGATGAGCGATTGTCAGACTTAATATAATTAATGTGCAATAAAAGTCCAGGTTTTCTCACACTGATACCTTATAATAACATTTTTTTTAGGACATGTCGGTCTGGGGAGCTGTGACCGTAATCAGTTGGTTTATAAAAGATTTGATGTATCTAACGATGTTGAGCAAGCAATGCGAGAGATTCTACTCATCTATTCAATTTGTTCAAGATTCATGCACTCTGATTTTAATGTCAAATCGTTTAGGTAATTTCCTGTCAAAGCAGTTTGATTTTTATGTTGTGTTATCATTTTAATCGTATTTACGAACACTTTTATTTCACAATATTATGTGTCGGTATTCTTTACTGTTTTACAGCTGATCAAAAAAAAGTGTGCAAAAACGTGCTGCGCTTAAATCGAGCATCTTTCAGCAAGATACGTGTGTGTGGCCTGTTCTACGTCGACGCTGCGTTACAATTGAGTCTGATGAGTCTTCTTACTAACTACATGGTTGTTTTACTACAGTTCGCTATTTTGTAATAAGTTTTTCATGTATTTGGTATAAATTGTTGTTCACTTTTCTTTTCGGTTTTGAATGTACAAAAATTAAGAGGTGGTTTTGTGGAAAAATAATGTTTGTTTTAACTAATAGACACAAGCAAATGTTATTTTAACTGGAATTTTGAAATGTTTCTTGCAATGTTCGTTTTTACTTTCGACTCTTAGTTATCGAGATTTGTTTCATTTTGCTCACATTGTAGCTGTAAATTCAACATGAATAATTTTACCCACATTTGGTAATGTTAAAGTAAATCTGGATGGAGTTTCTTGCACGTTTTGCTCCAAAGAAACCTTCTGTTTTGAACGAACAATTACTAGACTGACTCTTTGACAAAAAAGATAAAAATTAAAATGCCTGTAAATGGTTTATTTAAAATAGAATGTTTTGAGTTTAAGAAAATCTTATTTATTTTTATCATCATAACCGATAAATAAGAACCGATTACTAAACGCTGAGGATGTTTCATGGTAAGTGTCTACGATTATCATGTTAGTTTGCGCGTCAAAATAATCACCATGTTCAGTTTATGCAATGAATAAAAAATTGGGGAGTAAAGTAATATTGTCGAACATTTAGTAAAGTAATTCATTATCACATAGTTTGATGTACGCAGTTAGAGATACGATAGCACCTCGTAAATAATCGATAGAGTTTTATCATTTGTGAGCAAAGGAGCTATTAACGTTAACGTATCAAACATAATATAATAATAATAAAAGCCTTTATTGCTGTGTTTCTTATAATGGATACATGCCTACATACCAACTGAATTTCCTATTACTATAATTCTAAATCATATTATTTACATTATCGGCAACTAGATATTTGTCTGTAACAGCTTGTCTGTCGACAAAACCTCCTCTAAAGATTTCCATTTATTCCTGTCTCTTGCCAAACGAGTCCATACTATCAAACATGAAGACATTTCTAAATATGAGGCCAAATGTCGTGTTACAACTATTTTGGATAATCCGGTAGATCAAGATGTTCAATCGGCGCTGTTGCTTTTGAATCTGATGCAGCATATTACATTCCTGATGTAACATAATATTATAACTCCTAATAGTTTTATCTCCAATTTCGTTACAATGATTGCGACACTGCTATTAATTATTTCATATATTTACTGGACTTATAAGTTATATTTTCACGAAAATTTAAATGCATCTACTTTCATGTATGTAACTGGATATTATGACTTTGTCTACTATTCTTTTGGGTTTACTTTGAATGCCATAACTGGGGCGGTACAAACTAAAAAATCGATTAAAATCGTTCTTACTTTCCACAAAGTGCACAGATATCTAAAACTGTGAGTCCAGTTTACGTCATTCCATTATTTGGAATTGGATTATTGTTGTCGTGGTACTGGGTGGTCATTTCTTTGGTTTAACTGGGTTTTGCGAACTGACTGATTTACCATACTTAGGGTTATTTATTTGCTACGCTGTGATTTTTTTTTATGTAAATATGCTTTTTACTATTCGAATAATGAAATTGTTGGAAAACGAAGTTTTCCAATGGAGTATTCACGTTACAAATTCTCAACAAAGAGAAGGCGCTCACGGAGAATGTCATAGCAGAAAAGTGTTAAAGGCCTACGTCGATTTATTGGAGTGTTATAATATTCACAAAGATTGTTGACAGCCATATGTTAGTATCTTTCAATTCTTTTATGACGAGCAGATTGTAAAGCCAGCAACCTTCTGGCTTTACAATCTGCTCGTCTTATCATATTTATTCTACAATTTCAAGTAAAACTATACAATATATAGTATACAATATAATAAAAGTCCATGTGGTGTTGGACGTAAAGAATAGCATCATCCCATATTTTCCCGTGGGTGTCGTAAGAGGCGACTAAGGGCATTACCAGAGAATGGGCAGCAGCGTTCTCTGTGCCTTTGTAACAACCATACTGCGATCGCCAATCCGCCTGCCAAACGTGGCGATTATGGCAAAACCTCCTTCTTGGGGAGGCCTATGTCCAGCAGTGGACGTCTTTTGGCTGAAATGATGATGATGATGATTATGTAAATAAATGAAAAATACTTTTTTTAAAGGATAACAATAGGTATCAATTAAATGAAACTAGTTTTACAAAATAGCGAACTGCAATAAAACCACTATATAGTTAGTAAGAAGACTCATCAGACTCAATTGTAACGCAGCGTCCACGTAGAACAGACCACACACACGTATCTTGCTGAATGACGCTCGATTCAAACGCAGTACATTTTTGCACACTTTTTTCAGATCATCTGTAAAATAGAGATGATTACCTACATGAAATATTGGCAAAATGGCTAAAAGTGTTTATAGTATGACAACACAACATGAAACATTACCTGAACAATTTGACATTAAAATCAGTGCGCACGAATCTTGAACAGTTTGAATAGATAAGTAGAAGCTCTCGCATTGCTTGCTCAACATCGTTAGATACATCAAATATTTTATAAACCAACTGATTACAGCCAAACCTCCCCAGAGTGACGTATTCTGTAAAAAATATAATAATATCGTTAGAAAAAAACCTCGCGACAACCTGTATTTTTAATAAGTATCCAATCCGCCTTGAGTAAGTCTGATGTTTAATAATCATGCTCTATCTGTATAAAAAGAGGATGTTGTCCTGCAGTAAGGCAATAAGAGACCGTATTTTTTGATTGTGAGAAAAATATAAACTTTTAAAATTTAAAGATTCCTCTATCAGGTCTTTATTTCTATCATAGTCAACTTGTTTTCTGAAAGATTGATGCTTATAATTCAAGTGTACTTACTGTGCCTTCCACTGCCAAGCCAATTGATAACGAGTCAATTGAGACCTGAAGGTAAATCAAAGCGTGAGAAAATACTTCTATAATGTAAAAAAGTATCTGAAAAGTAACAACAAATATTTAAAAGATTGGCGCCATGTCAAAATATCGACATTGCTGTATGTACAACAACACTAAAATTATAACCCTGGTTCTAACAAAACCAGTCAAATGTGAATTGAAAAATACTTACAAACGGCTGACAACAATCTATATGAATGTTTAATGTAAACCCGAAAGAATAGTAGACAAAGTCGTAATATCCAGTTACATACATAAAAGTAGTTGATCCTAAATTTTCATAAAAATATAACATGTAAGTCCAGTAAATGAATAAAACAATTAATAGCAGTGTCGCAATAATTGAAATGAAATTGGAGATCAATCTATTAGGAGTTATAACATTATGTTTAATACGATATTTAGGATAGAATATCAAATGTTGCATCAGATTCAGAGGCAAAAGCGCCGACTGCACATCTTTATCTACTGTATTATCCCAAATAGTTATCACACGACGTTTTTGTCTCATGTTTCGGAATATCTCCATGTTTGAAACGTTAACGTTGGTACCTGCTTCACTAACAAATTAATGATAAACCAATCGATCGTAACTCTAACTGCGCACATCAAACTATCTGTTAATTAATTACCTACTCTACTAAATGTTAGGCAATATTACTTTACTTCCTTGTTATTTTACTCAGGACATTATATACTGAACATGGTGATTGTTTGGACATTAACACGGTAGTCGAAGACATTAACCATAAAATATCTTTAGCGTTCAGTTATCAGTCCTAATTTATTAAGGTTTTGAAGATAACCTCGCAATGCCGTTTTAATAAAAAGAACAAGATTTACTCAAACTCAAACTTTATTTCAAATGAACAATTTGCAGGCACTTTTGGATTGCCAAGGAGTCAGTGAGTCAGAAAATTAAGGCTAGTTGTTCATTTCAAACAGTAGGTTTCTATGGAGAAAAACGAACAAGAAACTCCTTGCAACTCCACTCCAATAATACAAAATGTGGGTTAATTGTTTATTCTGAATTTATGGCACAATGTGAGTAAAATCTAACAAATCGCGCAAGTAAGAAGAGAGTAGCAAAAAAGAATAACACAAAAATATTTTGTTTCAGTAATAATAACATTTGCTTGTCTCATAATCTAATTAATTAGGGTAAACTACTAGTGATTGGACGTTACGAGTTATTGGACAGTTCAGTGATTTTAAGTCAATAATAAGGATATTGTTGAACTTCAACGCAATCTATGATGATTTTTCTGTACTTTAATCAATGACAATCCTTAGTGATTCACGATATTTTGGATAGATGGCAGTAATAATTCGAAAATATTTAGTTGCATTTGGCATTGGCGCGATACGGTGACATTTGGCAGAAAATTAAGAAATTTGTAATGTAACCGACGTCGTCCGTAAGTCACAGTGTTGGGAGAACAAATCTTTGGTGTTTACCTCATTGAAGATAGGTAAGGTACAGTATTCTTTTTAGTAATTCATAAGTTTTAAACAATTTGGATGTTATGTTTAGGTTATTTGTGCTTGTCCAATGACTACCGTTATTAATCTTTCAAAATTGATTTATTGGACACGTGTCCAGTAACTGTGTTTTTGTTTCTTTATTATTTTAGCAAAATTGTGCTCTGAAATTATGCAGTTAAAACATATTTCACCAGTTTAGACGATTCTTACTAGTATTTTATACTAGTATTTACTAATAATTCATTGTTGCAGTTTCGAGTTATTTAATGGAGAAATAAAAATGCCTAAAGGAAAGAAAAGAGATTATGATGTCTCTGTTTTAAATTTAGCATTAAAAGAAATTAATGAAGGTGGCAAAATTCGAGAAATCGCTCGAAAATATGGCATTCCCAAGTCAACGTTACATTTTAAACTGAAAAATCCTACCCATAAAACAACCTTTGGTCCAGCACCTATTTTAACCGAAGAAGAAGAACAATTGTTAGTGTTTTGGATCAAAGAAATGATGCGAAAGGGTTTTCCATTAAACATAGAAGACTTAAAACAAAGTGTCTATAAGTTCTTGACAGAAAACAACCGTCCTAATAAATTTAAAAATAATTATCCCGCAGACGGATGGGTTAGAGGATTTTTGAAAAGACACCCGGCTATTGTCCAACGTACAAGCGAGGGTGTGACATAATCAAGTGCTTGTGTATCAGAACCGAACATTCGCAAATGGTTTGCCGAGATCCACAGCTATTTATCGGATAACAATTTACTGAACATTTTAAATGAACCGAGAAGGGTGTTTAATGGTGATGAAAGTGGATTCCAGCTTTGTCCTAAAACAGGGAAAGTGTTAGCAGCCAAGGGGACAAAAAATGTTTACCACATAGAGACAAGTAATGCGAAAGAATCGATCACAGTCACGTTTACGTTCTCCGCTGCTGGATATGCCTATCCACCTATGGTTGTATACAATTATCAACGTATTCCACAAAAAATTGTGGATGGAGTTCCAAAAGAATGGGGAATCGGTCGAAGCGATAATGGATGGATGACATCGGAATTATTTTTCGAATATATTGCGAATGTATATCATCCCTACCTAATTCAAAAAGGTATTAATTTACCTGTCATATATTTTTTAGATGGTCACAAAAGTCAGCTTACTTACAACGTAAGCAAGCTTTGTAAGGAGTTGGGCATCGAAGATATTGCATTGTACCCTAATGCCACGCGTATCTTGCAGCCAGCTGATGTTGCTGGTTTTAGGCCTGTAAAAGCAGCCTGGAAAGACGCAACACGTTTGTGGTGCCTAGAAAATCAAGGAGAGCCTATTACGAAAGTTAATTTTGCAAAATTACTAGAAATTGCTCTAGAAAAATCATTAAAACTCGAAACTCTCATTAATGGATTTAAAACTTGTGGATTAGTACTTTTTGATCCAGATGCTATTGATTACACTAAATGCTTGGGTGGTACCACTAATAATCAGGATAAAAATGTCCCACCTAATTTGTCTCGACAAATTGAAACAAACTCTCAAAATGTAATAACACTGTCAAAGTTTTCGGAAATAGTTGGACCATCGAAAATGTCAAAATTAAAGTCAATGAACGAACGCAGATTAGACACAGTATTAAACTCCCAAATTGTATACCAACTTTACTCTGTATTTAAAGTTAACAATTCTCCTGATTTAGATTCATTTCTTATTAACACATCAGACAATAATATACAAAATATTGTTTCTCTAGAACCACATTAAAATACTACTGAACAAATGGACCATGAACCGCTATCGTACGATCTTAGACTAGATGATTTACAGTTTCTTAATGAGGATATTGGTTTCGGTACGACACAACACGTAACTCCAGCAAAACAAGTATTCAAGACTGCACTTAATGCATCACAAGGAAATGAACCACATTCAAATACATTTGAACATTTGACCATGAACTGACATCTTATGAACCTAGAACAGATGAATTACAGTTTACTTCACTTAATGCATCACAAGCAAATGCTAACACAGATAATGTCGAGAAAAGTCCTGCTTTCAAAGTTATATCAAATAGTCTTTTTGGAAGATTTTTGACACTACCCAAAACTCCAGAAAAGAAAGGTAAAAAAAATACAGTTAAAATGCCATTTGCGATTACCTCAGCTAAGTATAGAGCGATGTTCCAAGAACAGAAACAAAAGAAGGAAATAGAAATAAAAACAAAGGAAGAAAGAAAGAAAACAAGAGAAGAGAATAAAATAAAAAATGCAAAGGCGAAAAAAGAAAAAAAATGTGTAAATAAAGAAACACCACAAACCACAAATGCATATAAAGTGTGCACAATGTCAACAAAGACGACTAATCGAGTAGTATGTGACATGTGTTCGTCAATATTTCATAAGATGTGTGCCAGCAAATCATCAAAAACACGTACCAGAGGATATTGCAATAGACATGTTTGTATGTCATCATTGCTACAAAGAAGATGATAATGACACAATTGAAGATATAAGTTCCGAAAAGGACAGTGAAGATGATTTAATAAATTTAATGCAGAATACTAACGATATAGAAGATTCAGAAGTTGGGATTTTATATGATATGGTCATGCAGCAGAAAAAGGATATTAAATTGTGTAGTAGAGGATAAAGTAATTTTGAAATATGAATGTCCTATAAAGAATTCTTTTTATGTTCTTTTGTTGTTTGTAAGAGTAACTTTCTTTAGATTTTTAGTTTACATTGAAAGATCTGCACATTAAGACTGATTCGAAGTTGTACCAAAATAATAACTAGGTAATTAAGTGTAAGTGTTATAAGACGTTTATGTTTTTATAAAAGTAAATAAGTTTTGTTTATGTTTTACTTATAAAATAATTCCTACTAAGACTAATCTGTGTTGTGCCAAGTTAAAGTAAGTAATTTTGTTACTCAAAGATAATAGTGATAGTATAACTGAGATATTTTTAATAATGTTGCAATGAATATGATTGAAAATTACTCATTTAGCCTTTTACTAACATAGCTCAAGCATTGGCGGCTATTTAAACAAGTTTTTTATTCTTAAAGCAGTGTCAGAATATCTGTCCATTGACTGGTATTGTGTGTCCAATATTAGAATTTCTGTCCAATAACTGTACATTTTAGTATCTTTTTCATTTTATTTTTTATTTCCTATATATCATTAAACTACATTTTACACAAAGGTAACTATGATAGAATAAAACATCTACTAATAAAATTTTAGTACCTAACAAGTTTAGCTTCAAAAACAAACCCACAAAATAATGATTACTATTTAAAGTCACTCACTCTACATCGATTTAGTAGGTGTCAATTTAAAAACATATTTTTTTTAATTAAAATTTAGTATACTGTAGCACACATGGAGTGGGTCACCCGAATCCCAATACCACTCCCATGAAAAAAAACGCACTTTTTTGTAACCTAACCTCAAAACACTAAAGTTGCCTAAAAGGTGTCGTCTGTATGCAAAGAGTTTGACTTCGATACAAGACACAAATGTTATTTCTTTTTGAAGTTATACTTCTTTAGGCGCGTTATGAAAAAATGATGAGAGTGAAATTTTACGATTCGCGCATGCGCGCGTACAGCGTCACACAAAATTCTCACGGGAGTAATTGTAAACAACGCCATCTCTGACGTACATGCTGAACTACTTACTGCCTTCGGCAGTAAGTAGTTCAGCATGTACGTCAGGCAGTAAGTAGTTCAGCATGTACGTCAGAGATGGCGTTGTTTACAATTCAAATTGTGCTTATATACTTTTTTAATAATGCCAAAGAAGTATAACTTCTCACGCTCGTACATAAGTACACGCACCCATTTTTTTTATACGTTCCGTTGCAATATTTATTTTGTTTTGACAGATTTGTTTGTCAATCGCCCATTTTAACGTTCTGTTTTCGCTTTTTATGTGATATGATGTTATTTGAGGTTAGTAACTTATTTTATTAATTTCTCGAAAACTCGCAATTTATTTAATTGAAAATGGTAGTGTTATAATCGGGGACCTAATCCCTAACAAGTTCAACAAATTTTCCCTCCCAACCCGTGCTACCGTATACTAGATCCAACCTTTTTTTTTCCTACAGATTCACCTCCAAACTTTTGATCATTAAAAACAGAAAAGGAAAGTGAACAACAATATCAATTACATAAGATCCTTATTACAAAATAGCGAACTGTATTAAAACCACCATGTAGTTAGTAAGAAGACCCATCAGACTCAATTGTAACGCAGCGTCGACGTAGAACAGACCACACACACGTATCTTGCTGAATGATGCTCGATTCAAACGCAGCACGTTCTTACACGCTTTTTTCAGATCATCTGTAAAACAGTGATGATTATCTACATTGAATATTGTGAGACAAAGTGGACAAAAGACAGAAAATTACCTGAACAATTTGACATTAAAATCAGTTCGCAAGAATCTTGAACAGTTTGAACAGATAAGTAGAATCTCTCGCATTGCTTGCTCAACATCGTTAGATACATCAAATCTTTTAAAAACCAACTGAATAAGGCAACTGCAGCTCCCCAGATTAACATGTTCTAAAAAAAAGGTATTGTAAGGAAAACATTGTCAGGAAATCTGGACTTTTAATAAATGTTTATATAAGCCTGAAATAATCACCTATCTGCCTAGAGGCAGCTTGGTGATTAATGCTGAGACCTTTACCCTGCAGTGGGATATAATAATAGGCCGGTAGTATTAATTGCAAGATAATATTGAATTTAGTAAGATTTAGAACAAACAACTCACAAATACACATGATATAATATATAATGCTAAGAAGAAGTAAGATTTAAACCTTTTTTAACCGACTTAAAAAAGGAGGAGGTTATCAATTCAGATGTTTGTATTTTTTTAATGTATATTCGGGCATAACTGCGTCATATATAAACGGATTAGCAAAATTTTTTTTTGTTACAAATAGGTTTATAATAATAAAAAAAAAAAAAATATAATAAATAATAAATATCATCGAAATTAATTCAGCGCTTTTTGAAAAAATCAACAAAATCCCAAATAAATTACATAGATGATGTTTTATAGTTTCTTCAATCTTTGGAAGACTTTCAATCTCTGATTTAACTGTGTCGCCGTTTTTTAATGGATTTGGATGTTAAGGCGATACTAAAAAGCGAAAAATACAAACATTTTTCAAAAAAAAACAACCGCCTTTAAAAACTAAAAAGTGATAAATAACTTCAGAACAGAACACACATTACTTTAGTTTCGGAAGTTGATGGCGGTGGCTTTGTTCTGTTTGTTGTTTTGTATTGCTTTTTTATCACTTTTTAGTTTTTGAAGGCGGTTGTGTCTTTTTTCGATTGTTCAATCGTACCTCTCCATTCGTAGTCATTATATCAGCCTGCCTATTGTTGTCCACTGTTAAACGTAGGCTTCTCCCAGAGATCGCCAACCAACCCGGTTTTTGGCAACCCGCATTCATCAGCTGCCATTTCACATCATCAAAGCTCTCTATTATGTAAATTATTTTGAGGAAATCAAAAGTAAATATTTCAATGGTACTTACTATATTTTCATAAACCACCGCAATTTTAAAAGAATCAATTATTACTTGAAGGAACAACAGAGCGTGAGTGAATAGCTCTATAATATAATAAAGTATCTGCAAAATAACAGCAAAAGTTGGAAACCTGACGATAATGTTGAAAGCTGAAAATTTCATTGTAAAAGACCATCAAAAGACCAAAACATTTAAAGCGAGATAATATTATATATCTCAAATCGGTTTATTTCGTTTAAATTTTTAGAACTTTGGGGTATTATCATCTTTTTCAAAACTTTCTCTTTCTAGGGTACAATTTCTTGCACATATTGAAAACAGTTAATTTACATAATATGTAGGCGCGATCTACTAATGCAGCGACACGTCAAATTATCGTCATTTATGTGTGTATTGAAAGGTACTTACAAATGGTTGACAACAATCTTTATGGATGTCATAACACTCCAATAAATCGGCGTAAGCCTGAAACACTTTTCTACTATGACTTTCTCCGTGAGTGTCTTCTGTTTGTTGAGAATTTAAGACGAAATTACTCCAGATAATAAATTCATTTTCCAACAATTTCAGTATTCGAATGGCACAAAGAATATTGACATCAAAAATAATCACAGCGTAACAAACAAACAACCAAATATATGGTAAACCAGTCAGTTCGCAAAAAGCAATTAAACTGACAAAATAACCACCCAAAACCACAATGACAATAATCCAATTCCAAATAACGAAATGGCTTAAACTGGCTTCACGGTTCAAAAATCTGTAAACCTTTTGAAAAATAAGGACGAACTTAATAGATTTTTTAGTTTGAACTACCCCAGTTACAACATTCAAGGTACATCCAAATGAATAGTAGATAAAGTCATAAAAATAGGATGCAAACATGGAAGTTGTTGATTCTAAGTCGTCCGAAAAATATAAAATGTAAGTCCAGTATATGAATAAAACCATTAATAGCAGTGTTGCAATAATTGAAACGATATTGGAGATGAAAGTAGTAGGACTTATAACGTTTTGTTTAATGCGATAGTTGGGATGAAATATCATAAGCTGTATTAGATTCAAAGGCAAAAGCGCTGCCTGCACATCTTTATCGACCGTATTGTCTGAAATAGACATCACACGACAGGTTTGTCTCATATTATGGAATGTCATAATGGTTGATACGTTAACGTAGTTTCTTGCTTACAAATGATAAAATAATCGATTGTAAATGTTTGAACTGCGCACATCGAACTATCTGTTAATTAATTACTTTACTAAATGTTCGAAAACATTACATTCTTAATATTTTATTAGTGAGCAAGGTGATTATTTGGATTCATAATATTGTATTAAAAAATTCGTGACAATTTATGTCTTGCTTATACAAAAATAATATTCCCAAGTCTTACGTAACTGAACTAGGTATTAATGCCCCTGCAAGCAAGAAAATCTAAAATATATAAATAATTAATGAATAAACAAAAAGGTTATATAATTATAAACTAACGGTATAAATGTGTAAAGAAAAGGTACTATCGAAAACTAGTTAGTTGCGAATTCTATCGAAGCTGCAATAAATGTTAAGAAACTTAATAGTTATTTCTGACAGATTCTGAAAGACTTAAAATGCAGACATTCGTTGATAACTTTTCTCCCTGCTCAACTCTCCGACCCCTCCGTCTTACCTAATGGCCCACCTTCAATATCTATGTTCTTCACAAACTAAGAATCTGCGGTCTACTTATAATCTTCTCTTTCTTTGGGAGGATACAGCGCGGCATACGCTGGCAGAGTGTGCCGCTTGCAAGGAGCCGCGCCGTGCCCTCGTCTTAGAAGTAGGCAGTGACCTGTCGCTGTCGGCGCAGAGTCCTTGGACGCGGTGGTTTCCTTCTGTGAAACTATCATGTCGCAGAAGGAGGCTGCGGAAAGGGAGAGGGAGATCTCTACCTCGCACCCGGCCCGCAGCAGGAGCACCGAGCGTCGGCAGAGGGCGGAGAACGCCCTCTTCCGGCCCGCCTAAACAGGTCCAGGGGCGGCCGACTCGGGGACGTCTGTGGCCCCAGACATATTCCACGCGCGCCCCTCTTAGACGGCCGAGGGGGAGTCTTACACCTCACTCCACCCCTGACCCGAGAAGTGGCCTGCACTAGCGGGCCGACACTAGTCGGGGGTTGCGGGAGTGTCTCCAGTTCCCGCGATCCCCGCAGAGGTGTGAGATGGAACACCGGGGTGGTCTTTAGTCAGTAAGAGTTTAACAGACCCCTCCACCCGCCCCAAGGCGGAGAACATCCATGAGGACAAGTAAATATGCTTGCAAAAATCTTGCATCAGATTTTACTTACCTGTCTAGTGTCTGATCATCGGGACCTTGAAATTTTGCTAAATAATATGTGTAATACCTACCTACCTATACCTGTTTAAATGTAATATCATAGCTGTTGAAGATAGATATTGAAGTCTAGGAGACATACAGGTTTTGAAAATAAAACACTACTAGATTATATTTATTGCTAAGTATCATATGACATTACATTCTATGTTGATGGCATTATTAATTTTTATTGTTTATTGAGGCCAAAAAAACCATATCGTCAGTAACAAAAAAAACTTAAAAATTATGTTAGTATATAGACATAAATATTTATATTTTATTTAGCATACTTTGGTGGTTTTAGGTACCGGGTATACTTGGTTTCCACGCTGTTGAAGTCTGTAGTAAAAGCTGGTTCCATTCTCAATAGTTAATAATACAAGTAGGGGGGGGGGTAATACGGGTAGGTTATATATATATATATATATATATATATATACTTGTTACGTAATGAAATGTTAGTTGAAAGAGTTCATTTCATTCATTTCATTGATTAAGTAAAAATTAGGATAATTAATGTGAGAAAAATGGATCAAAATTAAAACGGTCGCTGTTTGAAATTTCTTTAGATAACAATTGTGTAAATAATAAATTCATAATAAAGGTACCTACTTTTATCATGCTAACACTAACTAGTTTTGCTATCTCTATGCGTAACCATATAGACCTTACGCCATTGATGAACGTGTCAATGCAAGAATAAAGAATCTGAAATTACATACTTTTTTCCTACGTTTGATACATGTCTATCAAAGACCTAGATGATAAGGCGTGCGACAGATGACTATTCTGAAGACGTATTCTTGGCGTGATGTGAACGCTATTAAAACGATAGGTTGGATAACATTTAGTAAAAGCGTGGCTAATAAAAGACGAGGAGAGGTCATTGTAAATTTCTTGAAAACTTCTGAAAGGATTTAATAAATAATTTAATAATAATTATTAATGATAAGGATTGCAAAATTTGTTTGTTTCCCTTGGTGAGTACTTAATACCACATGTATCAACTACGTGTAAGCTGGTTCTCAATGTGTTTATATAGAAACTACAGATACTCCCTTTACTTCGTCCACGTTCATGCCTATGCTGAATTGTAAGTGCCTTTCTGTGAAAGTATGCCAGAGTTGTATAATATTTAAACTGAGTTTTATATGAACATTATCAGTAGTCCTATTCTGTTTAAATCTCCCTCACCGAATTTAGGTAAGTGAGCTCGTGAGGAGCTGTCAGTCCCTAGCATGAGGTGAAATCGCTTGCCACATGCTCATCATCATGTCATCCTATAGACGCCCACTGCTGGGCATAGATCTTCCCCATAGGGGGATTCAGCCGTAATCGCCATGCTTTGCCAATGTATGTTGGCGATCGCAGTAGGTGTTATGTTACTCAGAAGGACGCTGCTGTGCATCCTACATGAATGCAATAAATGATGACTATGATTAATATTCCACTGTTGCTTCCCACGACACCCATGGGTAGAAATGGGATCATGGCTCGTGCTCACTTTATTTAAATTCTCCAAAAATATTTCTAAAGAATATACCTACTGGTCATATACTCGTGCTACACACAATTCGTACCTGGCCTTGTAAAAGAATATTTATTCATTAGAGTGACAACAAAATTATATATTATTTATACAGCGCGAAATGTTTCACAAGATGGAAACACAAATGTCTCCACTTTGAAGCGGCAGTCATACGCATATATAAAAGGATTGCTTTTGAAGCACACCCTGATCGACTCACTATCCACCCATTTCCGTCCGAATCTTAGCGTTTTAATCTTTTGACAGATAGGATTTCAGCAGATGACTCAAAGATTTCTATTATTTCATCTTCTCCCACTTTCAAATCAACCTCTCTCACCAAGCCATACGTCATAGTCAGCTCTTGAGTCAGTTGAGAACTCAGCCCTTTTTCTCTAATTTTACGACATTCTAGTAATTTTACCGCATCCTCATTGTTTTTAAATTTGATAAGTACCTGGAACGAGCTCTTATATTTGATACTTATAATACCCGTGGTATTCTCATACATTAAAAACTTGGCCATAACTATTTGCTTAGGTAAAACATTGATGGACGTAATACATACCTCATAATCAACATCAGTTTTTTCTTCAAATAAGGGGGTAGCTTATATCTTGCTAATTCCACCGATTCACTTCTGATCAAGCGTTTTGTTCTTCTTCTATTCACCAATATAAATTCATCATCTTCACTATTCCCTTTCTTTTCTCTTTTCTACACTTCTACCAGTAGTTTTGATGCTTTTTTCACCTCGCAAATTGCCATTTTCCAAATCCTGATGATTATTTTCATAATTTCTCAATACCGTATTCTTCTCAATACGTGGACGCGGGTTGACCGCGTGCCGAGATGGTCAGGCCGCCGACTCCGGCTTCAACTCGGCGGACCTTGCGGGTTCCAAAGGTGCAGGAATGTGGGTAATTGTAAGCTTTCACACTACATTTCTGAAGGTAGCATAGTCCAACCCTTTTCAATAAAGGCGCGATCAAATATACCTAGCGTTTCTCAAAATACGTTTTCCAGGCTCCAGGTCAGCTACTTCTGATGCTTGTTTGTTTATAGACATAATCTATGGCAAAATAAATACTTTAGTACTTTGAAAACTTCATAGTGTATTATGTAAATAACTGATAATATTAAAATGAAATAAGTCAGTGTAAAAATACTTTTGCATCATCAAAAATCAGAAGAAAAAGTCCAGTCCTTTTTCTGACACCATGTCGACTAGCTTTTTCCTTATCTCCTATCCTTAAATTTTGAAATAGACAGTTTCCCTCTATGAGTAATAGTCGCCTGAATTCAGATTAGTGTTTTATGAAAAGGATGTCAAGGGATTTAAACTTCATAGTGTTAAGAAATATGTTGAATGTAAGAAATATGTTAGTAATGTAAACATCACAACACCTGGGAACGAGTATTCCAATTGGCTGAAACTCGTTTGGCTATAGTGACCACATGGCTTGAAAGCAGTCTTCTGTCCCTCAATTTCAGTAAAACCAAATATGTCTGGTTAACCAAATCTGCTATTGAGATTGCCGGTTCTCAACTTAAGCCTAGGATTCACACGTTTCCATGTAACCGAAAAAACGACCACCAAAACTGCAACTGCGCTACATTATCTCGCGTTCCACCATGAAATACTTAAGAGTTATACTAGACGAGAAGCTTAATTGGAATGCCCACATAGCGTCGCTGGTGGTAAGGATCAGAAAAATTATCTATATATTTAAAAATCTACGAAAAGTTGCTAATCATAAACGTCTCATTCAAACTGACAGGGCCCTGTGTGAATGCATATTTAGGTATTGTATATGTGCCTGGAGTAGTGCCGGGAAATCCTCTCTTATCGCTGCCGAACGTGCTCAACGGGCGGTTCTCAAGGTGCTTATGTATCTGCCATGCATAGAAAACTGTATATGTATTTTCATACCTTCTATTCGAAAAGTGTCGTTTTGTTCCTCTTTAAGCGGGAGCAAAGTAGGTCTTTTCTCCACTAGACTTTTTAGCGTGCAGTAATGAGATTTGAATTTGGAACATGAATCGTTCATTGAAATCGAACGCAAATTGTATAAATTACTGGCTGTTAGTGTTAGCTGTACGGTGCGGTAACTAAAAAAAAAACAAAAGCGCGCGATTTACTTCCCTGTTCTTGTAATCGGTACAGACTTTATTGTATTTTGCAAAAAAATGATTTCTACGTCGAGTTCTGAAAGTGACAGTGCATTAACTCTTGAAACAATAAAAATAGAAGCTAATAACGTCATACAAAACTAAATAACTACGAAATCCCGGGAGAAATATTATATTCTCATGAAGGAGATGAAAAGTAGAGTATATGACTCGAGAGCAAAAATATTTTTCCCTCAGACGATGTACTTTGAATCCCTCGCTACGCTCAGGATTTTATTTTAGAATCCCTCTCTCTGGATTCAAAATAGCGCCCTCGCCGTAAAAATATTATTTTGCTTCCTTGTAATACAATCTACTATTACGATATTCTTAATAGATACCACAAAAGAATCGTTCTTATGCGCCTTACTCACCATCCATCTTGCTGTACGTCCCGCCAAGGTCATACTTCAAAAGTACCGTGAAAAAAACCAATAATTATTATTAATTGTTTTTTTACTTAATAGATACCACAAAAGAATCGTTCATAAGCGCCTTACTCACCATTAAAAAAACAATTAATAATTAATTGTTTTTTTTTTTACGATACTTTTGATGTGACCTTGGCGGGACGTACAGCAAGATGGATGGTAAATAAGGCGTTTTACTCTTCCCGTATTGTCTAAAAGAGTAGAATGGTGTCCTGTGACCTGTCATAAAACATCAGTTGCACAAAGACATTTTATTGTACTGACTCCACGGATATATAACATTGTAAACACCATAACACTAACACTCCTAAACATCCATATGTGCATTTCTATGTATATATCACACATGTTCATACAAATAAATGCATCTTATCTTATCTTATCTAAATAAAAAAAAACAAAATTACGAATCTTACCTTACACTAGTCTAAAAAAGTTATATTGCCTTGGCTAAAAATTTTGGACTATGACGCTACAAAAATTCTAATTAAGTAATTATGAAGAGAACCACTCACTATCCCCAACATACGCACACGCACGCACCCTCACTCATACTCCCCCCACACACTCACACGACACTTTCACTACACACACCCCTACACATAATTATCTACTAACACGTGCGAGCACATTCTGCCCGCTCACTGCACACACAACTCACTTATAAACAATTAAAAATTATGCATGTTAGATTACTTTTAACTTTAATATTTCCATTACTTTTGATTAAGTCTGACAACCAGTCTTTCCAAGGGGTATCGTGTTACCCAGTAACTGGGTTGTGGAGGTCACATAGGCAGTCGCTCCATGTGAAACACTGGTATTCAGCTGCATCCGGTTAGACTGGAAGCCGACCCCAATATATTTGGGAAAAGGCTAGGCAGATGATGATGATAATGATATATCTATTACTTTTGATTCGCTTTGTAATCTTTGGATGCCATAAATAACATGTGATATAGTAATTAGGGGAAGACACTAGTTCCGGTAATACAGTGTACACTAGCACAGGAGCTAGGAAATTCATAAAATTATTATTATCACTCGTCTATGGACACTCATTAACACAGTACGCGTCGCTCGAAATAATAGATCGTCAACCTTTTTTACTATTACATTAAGTACATAAGTTTATCAATTTTGGTTCAGTCAATTCATTTGTGTTGGGAGAAACGCAGACGTCTGTCTGAAATAAGTATTGTAGCAATGACGTGTGTCTATGTACATTTTGTTCTTTTACTCTATTATATAATGTCATTGTGCTATAATGTATTCCTGATTAATAAGTCTAAATAAACAGTTCGAGACAAGTCTTGACCTTTATTTAATTCATCAGGTTATGGGCCTCTCCCTGCCTGTTTAAAGTTATCCGTAGAAATATGTGAAAAGTGAATTTAGTGGATTTTGATCAGAATAAGACACAACCTATAAAAAAGAATTGACGGTCGCCGAAGTTCTTTTTCATTTCAGATCAAATAATTTGATAAAAATGGCATCAAACAGTTCTTTGATACCAATTGAAAAACTTACTGGCAGAGATAACTGGACAAGCTGGAGTTTTGCTGTGCAAGCTTACTTGGAACTAGATGATTTATGGGAATGTGTCAAAGGCACAAATTCTGATCCTAAAAAAGAAAAAAAGGCCAAGTCTAAACTGATATTATTAGTTGATCCTTTCAATTACGTACACATACAGGATGCCGAGACGGCGAAACAGGTTTGGGATAATTTATTAAAGGCTTTTCAAGACTCTGGTCTGTTGAGAAAAGTTGGTTTATTGAGAGACTTAATTAACACTAATCTGGAAACGAGCACCAGTGTAGAAGACTACGTCAACCAAATCATGAGCTCAGCGCACAAACTGAGAAATATAGGATTCAGTGTTGACGACGAATGGCTCGGGACTTTGATGCTGGCAGGTTTGCCCGATGAATACAAGCCGATGATCATGGGTATTGAAAGCTCTGGTGTGACCATAAGTGCTGACCTAATTAAAACTAAACTTTTGCAATAAATAAAAGTTACTCCAGGTACTTCAGCTTTATACACACATAATAAAAATACTCAAGCAAAGTTTAAAAACACTCAGCATCAGTCAAAGTCAATAGGTCCAAGATGTTTCAATTGCAACAAGCATGGGCACCTTGGTAAAAATTGTTGGTTTTTGAAAAATAAATCGCAATGTAAAGAAAACAATAATAAAGGTTTCGTGGCAGCCTTCTCAGCAATGAAGCTAATGATTGCATAAATTGGTATGTTCATTCCGGTGCTTCGATGCACATGACAATGCACAAAATTTTTTTACAAAATGCGACAATACCACCGATATCCCCAATTAGAATTGCAGATAATAAAACATTGCATGTTGAAAGCTGTGGTGATGTGATTCTGCAAATACCAAGTAAAGATGGCAACAACAATGAAATATTAGTTAAAAATGATTTATTTGTGCCGAAGCTATCTACGAACCTATTATCAGTAAGTAAAATAATAAAATCGGGTTGTAAAATAGAATTTGACAAAACTGGCTGCTCAGTATATAATTTAAATAACCAAAAAGTAGTCACAGCAGATCTCATAAACGATACTTACAGACTTAACATAAACAATAATAAAATGTACGCTATGTCAGCAAAAGCAGAGTCGAATACACATCTATGGCACCAACGTTTGGGCCATCTAAATTATAATGATGTCCACAAGCTACCTGACTGCACAACTGGCGTACAATTATCATCACAGAAAGAAAAAATTGTATGTATAAGCTGCTTAGAAGGTAAGCAAACAAGGCAGTCTTTTCCAAGCAATGGCTCCAGGGCAAATGAGTTGCTAGAGCTAGTCCACACGGATGTATGTGGCCCGATGCAAGTTGCTTCGATTGGCGGTGCCAGGTACTTTACAACTTTTATCGATGATTATTCAAGAAAAGTTTTTGTATACGTCATTAAAAGTAAGACAGAAGTGTTTGAAAAATTTGTTGAATACAAAAATCGCGTAGAAAATGAGTTAAATAAAAAAATTAGGCTAGACTCGTAATTAAGGGCTACAAACAAAGAAAAGGAATTGATTATAACGAGATATATGCACCTGTTATACGATACACATCGATTAGATATCTAATTGGCGTGGCTGCAAAACATAATCTGCAAATTTATCAGATGGATGCCATTACAGCATTTCTGCAAGGAGAAGTTGATGAAGATATATAAATGTCACAACCACCCACTTTTGATCAAGGAGAGAAAGTATGGCATTTGAATAAAGCAATTTATGGACTCAAACATGCCAGCAGACAGTGGAACAAGAAATTAAACTCTGTTTTGTTAGAGATTGGCATGAAGCGATCAAAAGTTGATCCATGCATTTATTTTCGTATATCGAACAAAAATGACATTTTATTCATCTCTGTCTGTCGACGATTTGCTTTTATTTTATAATAATTCTAAAACTGGCGAAGAAATAAAGAAAAGGCTTAAAGATAATTTTCATATGAAGGACATAGGAAAAGCAGAAGTATGTATTGGATTTAGAATAACACATGAAAGTAAAAATAAAATATCATTGGATCAATCAATGTATATTAAAAAAATACTTTGTCGTTTCGGCATGAATAATTGTAAACCGATTTGGACTCCATGTGATCCAAATATTCAGGTAAAAAAGGCCGAAAATGAAAAAAAAATATTGAAAAACATACCGTATCAAGAAGCCATTGGGTGCCTATTGTACTTGTCTAAAGGGACAAGACCTGACATTTCATATATTGTAAATTCGTTAAGTAGGTATAATGGTCAACCTACTGCAGAGCAATGGACTACACTGAAGAGAGTCTTAAGATATTTAAAAGCCACTATCGATTATAAATTGACATATGATGGCAATTCAGATGGTAATATCAAAGGCTATTGCGACGCTGATTGGGCCAGTCATGCCGAGGATCGTAGATCCTGCACAGGATACCTTTTTGTTTTTCAGGGAGCTGCCATAGGTTGGTGCTCTAAAAAACAACCAACTATAGCCCTATCCAGTACAGAGGCTGAATATATGTCTCTGGCCTCTACAGTACAGGAAGCACTCTGGCTGAAACAATTAGAAGAAAACTTCTGGCCTGAATTATCAGAATAGATACTCCTATTACTGTAAACTGTGATAATCAAAGTGCCATTAGCATTTCAGGTAATGAAAGCTACCATCCACGCAGCAAGCACATTGATGTCCGTTACCACTTTATCAGAGAGAGGATCGCTGCCAAGCAAGTTTATGTAAAATATCAAAGAAGTCAAGACATGGCTGCTGACCTTTTGACCAAAGGATTGCCTAGACCAAAACACGAAGCTTTCAGCAAAATAATGGGTCTGCGTTCAGGAGAGAACGTTGGGAGAAACGCAGACGTCTGTCTGAAATAAGTATTGTAGCAATGACGTGTGTCTATGTACATTTTGTTCTTTTACTCTATTATATAATGTCATTGTGCTATAATGTATTCCTGATTAATAAGTCTAAATAAACAGTTCGAGACAAGTCTTGACCTTTATTTAATTCATCAATTTGGTCTTAATTATATTTTGAATTATACTGAGGTCTTCAAGAATGAAAACTTGCGCGGCTTGTAACGTGCAGTTCAACGATGGAGTCCAATGTGGGAGCTGCAAAAAACATCTGGTTTTTGGGTGTGCTAATATCTCCGAAGCCGGATGAAGAAAGCTTGGTGCCAATAGAATGGCTCAATGGAAGTGTCCCACTTGTTGAACCTCGTCACCAGCTATGCCTTCCACTCCTGAACCAGCGTCCCTCGAAACCATACTAAGTGAAATTCGTGACATGAAACGCCAATTACTTGCTTTGCCAGCCATGGTGGATGATATTCGGCAAATAAAGGATGAGTTGGCTGAGCTTAAAATTACGTGTGAAGGCACTAGTGGCAGACTTGATGAATTTGAGACTCGACTCGCAGTAGTGGAAGCTAAAGCATCTGAACTTGACAAGCTTCAGGAAACAGTAAATTGTTTGCAGACTGACTTGGCTAGGTCGAAGCTGGAACTAGCAACTTATGAACAGCGGTCGCGACTTAACAATGTCGAAATCAAGGGATATCCTGTTAACAAGGGTGAAAATCTCTTTTCCATTATTGACGCAATCGGTCGGATTGTTAATTACAGCTGTCCCAAATCCCAAGTGAATTATATTTCTAGAGGGCCTATTTTTAACTCTAACGAAAAACTTATAATCGTCAGTTTCTTGAACATACCGGTTCAAGAAACTGACGATTATAAGTTTTTTAGATTATAAGTAAAGGAAGATTTTATAGCAGCTGCACGTGCCGTTATGGACCTATCCACATCCCATATTGGGTTTCAGGGCACATCTCAGCGCGTCTATGTCAATGATCACCTGAGCGTGGAATACAAGAAGCTCCTAAGCAAGGTTAAGATCATCGCCATAGAGAAATATTACGAGTTCGTATGGGTAAAGCATGGGATAATACATGTATTTAAAAATGCTAATTCTAAAGTAGCAATTTTTCTGGAAAGAATCAGATTTAAACAAGATTGTTTAAATTGTTTCCCATGTTTAAATCCATTTCACAATTTTATTATAATATCTCAATCGGGTTTTATTATAAATCTTACGGTCGATTGTATCATATTACTTGTTTACAAAAGGTTTAACACCTCTGTCGCACTAATGAGATCGACACCTTTCTTTTGTTTAGCTAAAAAAATCCTTTATGTTACTTATTGCGCTGTTTACTTCAAAACACTAACACATGTTAGTATATTTTGCTCGCTCGCACTTGCACGCACCACGTATTACTGCTTTCCTTTTCGCACAGTTGTTAGCTACTTGATGTCGTATGATTATTGTTCACGTACAAACTTATTAAAAGTTTACCTACCCTCTTTATATGATTATATTTTTATTCTACCATATTGGTCCCTATGATATTTTGAAACGTTTTATTGTAAGTTATCTTGGTTTATATGCAATTATTGTCAGCATTCTCAATAACTCATAACCTAAATATCTACTACCAGAACGTACGCGGTCTCAGGACTAAAACTCATTCTTTCTACCGAGAAATGTTACTTAATTCGTATGATGTTATAGTACTTACTGAGACTTGGTTATTGGACGGTGTTTTAAATTCTGAGTTTTTTGATAAACGATACATTGTTTGGCGGCGTGACTGAGGCTACGTATTGACTGGGTCATCGCGTGGTGGAGGGGTACTTATTGCTACTCGTAGAGAATTATCTGTAATTTGTCAACCTAACTTTCATTCTACAGCAGAGGACCTTTGGCTATCTATACGCCTAAAAAATACAATCACTCGAAATATCATTACCCTACATATTTGTATAATTTACTTATGTCAACAAAACTTAGGTCTTTCTTTTTCTCGCGACGCAACTCTCTAATTTTTTTGCTCAATTAAACCTCACAACTATCAATAATTCTTCTGATACCTTTCTCGTTATTGGTGACTTTAACATGAGTGGTATTAACTGGGTCCCATCTGACGATCTATCACTTGTCCCTTGTAATCCTAGCAGTAACGATGAAATTTTGCTTTGTGATGAATTATGGACGCTTGTTTTTGGTCAGTATAATGCCGTGTCCAATAAGTATGGCAAAATCCTAGACCTAGTCCTTCCTAACCAAATAGTCAATGTGACTGAATGTTCTAGCCCGCTGGTGCCTATTGATGCCTATCACCCAGCATTATTAATTAATTTGGATTTGTGTGTTTCACCTTTGCTTTACTGTGCGCCTCGTACTACATTTTTGTTAGAAAAAGGTAACTATGAATCAATTAGCAGTGACATAAGTTCGACTGACTGGGAAACGGAGTTCGCGATGGGATCAATGGATGATTCAGTGAAGTTTTTTAGTCAATCTATTTTTGACTTACAGATAAAATATATCCCACAAAAACCTGTTCGAAATAAAATGTATCCAACTTGGTATAGCTCATCACTTATTAGGACAATTGAAGAAAAATACAAATACTTAAAAAGATTTAAAACCTACGGTAATAAATCTGATGAAATAACATTCAAGCTACTTCGTGAAAGGGGGGGTAATTATATATATTTGACTCTTTTTATACACTGCTCAGGCTCACATACTGATTCATTGTTTGTTAAAATATAAGGAGTGGTCGTCTACTGTTTCAACATTTTGTAATAATATGTGAACACTGTGTATCTATGTACATATAACTTGGTCTGTCATTCCTTAATCTGTGATACTTTGTACACACTTTCAAATGCCTAGTGTTTTTATGCAAGGTACATCGTATTTACGTATAATTATATAATTCCTGTAAATGCAAATATTGTTAACATCGTTTTTAAAAGAGTAAGTATGGAGTTTCTTGCCCATTCTTCTCCATACAAAACTACCTTTTGGAATGGGCACCTAGAATCGATTTTTTTTCTCATTTGACGTTCAAAAGTGCCTTACAATGGTCTAATTGAAATAAATGATTTGACTTTGACTTTGACTTTGGTGAAAGTTTTGGAATCTCAATGCTACCAAAACTATTTGGATTTAACAGAAACGTCTATAAAAAGTAACCCAAAATATTTCTGGACATTTGTTAAAAAACGACATAGTACAAACGCAATCCCAAGTACGTTGAATTATAATACTGATACTTTGCGGACAGGGGAAACTACATGTCAGGCTTTTTCTGAATACTTACGTTCTACTTTTCTCAATCCCAGTGTTAGTAATACAACCTCTTCCCCTTCTCTTTATACAGAATTGCCCAACCTATCATCTGATATTTGTAGTGTCAATGTTAATATTGATGAAGTCGCTAACCTTCTTCGTAAATTAGATACATCTAAAGCAGCAGGTCCAGATAATATTTCATCAAAAACTTTTAATGAAATATTATCTGGACCTTGTACGATGTGCACCTTCGATAGCGTTACCTATTTCGATTTTATTTAAAAAGTCCTTTAACACTTGTGTTGTCCCGCAAATATGGAAGTCAGCGTTTATAACGCCTGTTCACAAAAAAGGTGTCAAAACAGACATAGTGAACTACAGGCCTATATCCAAACTATGTATCAAAGCAAAGGTTTTTGAAAGAATTATATATAATCAGGTTTACACTACTCTGAAAAATTCCTTTAGCTCGTTCCAACACGGCTTTCTGAAGGGGAGGTCTACTGTTACAAACCTGATTCTCCTTAATGATTTTATTAATGATGCCATGGCCAATGGTAAGCAGGTCGATGTCGTTTATACAGACTATAGCAAGGCTATTGACCGAATTGATCATGACATCCTCGTAACAAAATTAAATAGCATGGGAATACGTGGAGATCTACTCAGATGGTTTTCCTCTTACCATGTGAATAGGTCCCAAGCAGTAGTACTTAATAATTATATATCTAGCTGGGTCCCTATTCCTAGTGGAGTCCCACAGGGTTCATTGCTCGGTCCATTGCTTTTTATAATCTATATTAACGACATTGGCTCTTGCTTGACTTCATCCAAACTATTGTGTTTTGCTGATGATATGAAAATCTATGCCACAATATCGTCACAGAAGGACGTAATAGCACTCCAGAATGACCTTAATCGTTTAGAGGATTACTGTCAAAAAAGCAGGCTGGATCTCAATCCTGCCAAATACTCAGTCATTACGTACTCTCGGAAGAGCAATATCATTACCACATCATATAACCTAGGCGGCCAAATCCTACCTAGATCTAATTCCATTCGTGATTTGGGGGTTTACCACGATTCTAAACTCAGTTTTGAAACACACGTTGATGCCATAGTGAATAAGGCATCCAAATCGCTGGGTTTCATAATGCGGTTATCCAAGTGCTTCACTCAAGCTAAAACCTTAAAAATCCTATATTGTACTTTTGTTAGAAGCCACTTGGAGTATGCGTCTGAAATATGGAACCCATGCTACCACAAGTATATTAACCGTTTGGAAAGCATTCAAAAAAGGTTCATTAAATATCTGTGCTATCATCAAAAAGTACCATATCAGTCCGAAAATTACCTTAAATGTAAAAAATATCACATATTACCCCTAGTCAATCGCCGTGAGATTACAGACTGCGTTTTTTTGTTAAAAATCTTTAATAGCAACTTCAATTGCTCTGAAATTTTGTCCAAATTTTATTTTAACACCTCTAGGAAGTCCAAACGTTTCAATCCACCCTTACGTGTTCCAATCTACAACACATTATCGACAGAATTCGTACATAGTGCGTGCGAGTAGAAATTTTAATAGGTTATGTAAACAGCATGATATAGATCCATTCTTAACCAGTGTGTCCTCAGCCAGGAGGTGCTTAAGCCGAAACTTTTTCATTTAGTTATTATTTCGATTTTTTGTTTAGCTGTTATTTAGTTTTCTCTTTATTTTGCAATACGAGCAAAAGTGCATAAATACAGTGTACCTACTACCTACATAAATGTTATATAAATTTTCTGTTCCTATGTTTTCATAGGCTGCTTATTATACCTATATAATGTCCATGGAATTAGTTTTGTTCTGTATTTTATAAGTGGAGACTTGTTATTGGCTGTCTGTCTAATATACTGTTTTTTGTTCTGTTTGCTTTAGCTGTAAGTAAGTCTTCCATGTTCTTTAAATAAATAAATTATTGAATGTATTTAATTTACCAGTTGTTATTGGTCTAAACTCTAAATTATATTTGCACTTTTGTCATAGGCGTTTTAAACATATAAGTTACCGTTTGACCGCTATGATCCGATGGCAGATATTGAACAATAGCTTTATCCAAATAGTCACAATCGCAAAAAATATTATCGATGCAGGTATCAGTAACTTAGTTAGAGTTACTCTAGAAGGTTCCATAAAAACATTCGACAAATTGAATGATTTAAAAAAGCTTAATAATTGACTACTATTCAAATTATTTTTTAAAATATTAATATTGAAATCACCACAAATAATTATGGATTAGCTTCACGGTGCAAGTTTCGCTAGGACATCTTCCATTACCGACTCAAATAAAGAATAATTTTGGTAACTTGGGGGTTTGTACACGCACACTTTAATATGTTTATCCAGCTCGACACAGGATATATAGTTCAATACAATGGTCAACCGATAGGCCAACAATGTCATTCCTTTGTTTATGTTTTAAACAATTTTTTATTAAGATAAATGAGTCTCCACGTGACTTAGCTTTACGATTAATACAACTGCTCACACTATAGTTTTTATAATTAATTAGCATTTGGTAATCCTTTAACTAATGTTCAGTAAAACAAACAATGTCGAACATGGTTTTTTCTAAAAACATTACAATTTCTAATAATTTTGAAGGAATACCTTGTATATATTGATGAAATATTGATAAGGTATTCTGCAGTTTATGCATCTTAACTTTTTGAGAGCAAGAAGGCACCTTGTTGTTTGTAGGTATAGCTATATTGTTACCTTCTATTGTCTTACAAACTAGTTTAAAAGATTATCCGGAGTTTGACCAGATAAATCTACAGTATCAGGTAGTATGTTCCTACCATTTGATAAACTAACATCAAGAGATGACTTGTCCATAACGACACAAGCATCCTCCTTCGTACAATTTGTAAAATTATTCATAGCATGAGAGCTACAATCATTCAGGTTTACCACCATATTATTAACATATTACTACATGACTCCTAAAAAAAGCCTTAATCATACTATTTATGTAAAAACTCTTTAAATAAGCCTACATCAAAATCTTTATTTATATCTATGGCTCTAAACCATACTAGATATCTTCTAGTATGTCGAAGTCTTGTGTATTTAACTCCACATCAATAATAGTACTAATAATATAGTGGTAAACCTAAATGATTAGTAGAGTAGCTCTCATGCTATAAGTTATGTCTGCCTTAATAAGATAAGCTAATAGCCGCGCTATTTGATGTCTAATCCTAATGGGCAGATACGCAGTATCCCTAGTCCTCCCCTCCTAATCCTATTTTTTTTTTGCTGATCCTATTTATTATAGTATAATAAATCGACTTAATAAAATAATATAGTTAATAAAATAGTTATAATATATTATTTTTTTTTTTTTTATTAATTTAGGTGATTATTGATTTATATAATTTTTATTAATTTTTCTTTTAGCCTTTTTAGTGATCTAAGCATGGTTTTTTGTATGTTTTTACATTTTTTTTTTCTTTTAGACTTGCTATCTAAGATATAAGTACTTGATCTTTTGACAATTCTGAGGTTTTCTTGTGACAATTTTAACAAGCTCAAACACGGCTAAAATACGTTGATCTGTTTTGGATTTCCAGTGGCTACCTTTCGGGTCTATTATCAGATCATTCATGGTACCGTACCAGAATCAACTATATATTTTATGTGTGTTGGTTTGTGAGATCTCAGAGGGACTTCAACTAAAACAGGGAAAAACCTCAGATAACTTGTATTTAAACGAATACTTGCTGGCCAAAACACGACAGAGAACTGCCAAAATATAATATATAAAAACTTGAATTCGATTTAGAATTCCTCAGAATATTGCGATAAAAGTTTCATAAAACATTTTTGACTAGGTTACATTTTGAATGCAACCTTAACATGAGCAACGTTTGCCCTTATGAATGAAAGGACTGGTCTAGCTCAAGAACTTACTAAACTTTTATTCATATCTTTTGAACATTTTGACATAGCTACACATACGTACATTTATAATAATATCAAAAGACCCAGGTTCCTCTCTGAGGTGACAAAACTAACGGGTATAGCCCTATAGAGATGGCTTTACTCGTGACGTCCGTAATAATAATTTATACTTCAATCAACGTCAGCAAAACGTATCTTAAAACTTTTACGATAAGGCTGAATTTAGCATACAACCTTTATTAGTACCGTATCATTGTATTGTCATAAGTATTACATACATTTGCAAAGTTTCATATCGATTCAACAATTAGAAGCTTCAAAGGTTTTTTGCATAATTACAGGTGAACCCAATAAAAATGGTTACCTATCATAAGGTCGAAAACTATTTGACCGAATTTCATTTCACCTAAAACTTTTCAACTTTTCTCGTTTCGTATTTTTTTACTTCATCGAAGTCACGTCTGCCACTGTATCGGTTGACCTATTATTAATTCGCTTTTTTTCGTTGCGCCGACGTTTCATTAGGTCGAAAAACTTTTTACCAAAGTTACACTTAGCTGAAATAACATTTGTTCGAACATTCGTTATACCACTGTTTTAATTACCATATTTTACCAAACGCCTAGAAGTAAATATGTCTGATATTGAGTCAATGATAACCGGTACACCACCAGCAAAAAAAAATACGTCGTTAAAGAAACGAAAAATCAAAAACTTTTGAAAATTAAAGACAATTTGAGTGAAATTAAATATTTGAAAGAGCTTTCAAAGCTTTAAAAGAGCTTTTAATATATTTATTACACTGGCGTTACAGAGAGCTAATTACAGATTAGTTTCCTACTATTTTGTTTCATTAATTATGTAAATGTAATGGCACTTAATAAAATAGGTGGTCCCAGTAAGAAGCTTCCAAACAAAGATTCTTACTTCAATCTAAAACTAAGAGGGAAAAAAAACTAAGTGCATCAGATTTGCTTTGCCAAATGTCAAAAATAGTGAGTGTGACATAATATTGAATAAAGAGAAACTGGAATTCGTCGATAAAACCGTTTTTCTGGGATTGACGCTCCACTCAAGGCTACAATGGGGTCCTCATTTAACATCTCTCGCAGGCCGGCTAAGTTCGGCAGCATATGCTGTCAGAAAGATACGGCAATTTACTGATGTGGATACCGCGAAATTGGTCTATTTTAGTTACTTTCATAGTATAATGTCTTACGGTATTTTATTGTGTGGACGAGCTGCAGACATCGATTCTATTTTTTTTCTGCAGAAAAGAGCCATCAGAGCCATTTACAATCTGCGTATGCGCGATTCTCTAAGGGAACTGTTTAAGGAAATTAACATAATGACGGTGCCTTGTCAATACATCTATGAAAACATCATGTACGCTAGAAAAAATCTGCATCTTTTTGGTAAAAGAGGTGACAGACATAATTATAATACTAGAAATAGGGACCATCTAGTTCAACCAGGTTTCAGACTGGCTAAAGTAGATTCGTCTTTCATAGGGTACTGTTTAAAGTGTTACAATAAAATACCTCCCCATATTGTTCAACTAAATGAGACAAAATTTAAGTCTTCTATTAAACGCACACTATGCAACCGAGCATATTATAAATTGAGTGATTACATCACTGATAAAAATGCTTGGCTGGATGCTGGTCTAGCTCCACAGCCATAAGGGTTCATAGATTAATTGATTAGCATTTGTAACAATTTTTGGAGCTGCTGAAGATGTAGATCTATATTATCTTTGCATTGTATAAACTCAATGTGTTAGTATTATATAATTTTTCGTAGCACATACATGTGAGCACTATGTTCTTTAAAGCTACAATTTACGAGAGGTATACCCTCTCATTGACTTGAATATGCCCTGGCGGTTGGGAGAGTCATGCTCAATTGAATGTCTCGCTGCCGGTGGCGCATGTGTTGGATCATTCGGTTCCCTTCAAAATGGTTGAGCTAAATGGTGCCGATTCATGCGTCATGTTCGTGAACTGACGCCGTCGGTTGGGACTTGGGAAAATAATCAAATTTTATTTTCCTCAAGAACACTTTTATACTTTAAAACATTTAAAACATAATAAAAGTCAACTTAAAAGTATTCTTTAAAAGTATCAACATTATCAATTATTGTAAAACCTGTTCTACAATATTGAGAACTGCAGTAAAACGAACATGTAGTTAGTAAGAAGACTCATCAGACTCAATTGTAATGCAGCGTCGACGTAGAACAGGCCACACACACGTATCTTGCTGAATGATGCTCGATTCAAACGCAACACGTTTTTGCACACTTTTTTCTGATCATCTGTAAAATAATGATGATTACCTACATTGAATATTATGAGGCGAAAACAAAAAGGTTTGTAAACTTGTTTAATACTACAACACAACATAGTAACAAACTGCTTGAACAGTAAATTACCTGAACAATTTGACATTAAAATCAGTGCGCACGAATCTTGAACTCTTTCAACAGATAAGTAAAATTGCTCACATTGCTTGCTCAACATAGTTAGATACATCAAATCTTTTATGAACCAACTGAATACAGCTAAAGCTGCCCAATATGATACATTCTGTAAATAAAAAAATACGAGGGTTCTGTAGACCACACGACTGAAGTAAAACTTCTTTAGCTCCATCTATACGTATGTATGTATCAGTTTGCAACTAGCTACGAGAGAAAGAGAGAAAGATAATGTGTGCTCGTACCTCTCTCTCTTTTTATCTTCACTAACTTATATCTCCCTTTCAACTTCCGTTCGCCTCGCCCGATCACGCTTTTCCTAACGTGCGTAAAGAAGTTTTAGTTCAAAAATGGTATTGTAAGGAAAACGTCTTGAGGAAGCCAGGACTTTATATACATTTTAATAATTATATCTGAAATTATCAATATACCGTGACTACCAACTATAAATGTTACAGCGAAAACCCGAAGTGCAGCTACATCTAGTTTTAACTGGCTAGAACTAGGTGTAGCTGGTAGCATTTTTTATTTATTTATTTATTTATTTTATTTTAAAGAAAGCTTACAGACTAATAACAACTGTCAATAACAATAATACATAATGACGTTTGCTAATTACAAGCTTCCACATATATATATTCAAGTTTTAAAACAAACAAATTGGCAAAAAGTAGAAAGTAGTAAAAAGTAGGTGACACGAGTAAATGACACGAGACATTTTGGATTTTTATCCAAAATGTCTCGTGTCATTTACTCGTGTCGTGTTGTCTGTTTTTACAGACAACACGTTATTTACGTTTTTCGCCAAAATAATCCACATTCAGCATGTATCTAATCTTTTGCGCGCCAGTGCAGAATAGACCTATGTCCAGGTGAGATGGTAAGCTGTTAAAATTCATAACACTACGTATGCAGAAGGCATTACGTCTATATTTAGTTGATGCGAATGGTACTTGCAGTAAAGGTCGTTTTCGTAAATTATTTTGGTTCGTACGAAGAGATATTTTGCTTAGAAGTTCTGGACAGTCAACAGAGCCGTTTGCGATGTTAGCTAAAAAGCAGATATCTTTAATATTTCGTCTTAATTCCAATGGCAGGAAGTGGTATCGCTTGCAACGGTGTCCATAGTCGACTGAAAATTGTTTTGCTTTATAGTCTAAGTAAAGTAAAAACTTTTTCTGTACAGATTCAATACGAGATTTGTAGATCTCGTATTGGGGGTTCCATACTTCCGAAGCGTACTCGAGGTTGCTGCGCACGAGCGAACAGTATAGGACTTTTATTGGTTTCAGTGAGCGAAAGTCAGAACAGGTTCTAATGATAAAGCCTAACGCTTTGAACGCCTTTTTAACAATAGTTTCGACGTGGTTATTAAAGAGTAATTTGCTGTCATGTACTACACCAAGATCTCTGATAAAGCTCTCTTTATCTATAGCAACACCATTCAAGGTGTAGCCTGGTCTTATAATAGATTTCTGGCGGGTAAAAACTACATGACAGCATTTGGAGACGTTTAATTGTAAATTGTTAATTTTGCAGTATAATTCAAAGTTATCAAGGTCTGATTGAAGTAACTCAGTATCAGATAATGAGCGTACACACTTAAGGACTTTCATATCGTCTGCATATAAAAGGATTTGTGAGTTTTTAAAGCATTTGTTAATGTCTGAAATAAATATGGTAAACAATAATGGTCCCAGGATTGATCCCTGAGGTACACCTGAGGAAACGGACTTCCACCCGGACGTATACCCACGAAGAACTACAGCCTGCGTGCGATTTTCTATGTATGATGAAAACCATCAAAATAGGTCACCATGTATTCCTGCAGATAAAAGTTTCTGAAGAAGCACACGGTGATCTATACGATCAAAACACTTGCTATAGTCCGTGTATATCACGTCGACCTGGCATCGTTCTTCCATACCAACTGTAATGATCTCATTATACAATATGAGGTTGGATGCGGTAGATCGTTTTCTTAGGAGACCATGGTGTTCGAAGCCAAATTGGCGTTCCATAGCTGAGTAAACTTGCGTGTGTACTACTCGTCCCAGAACCTTAGAGAAGAGACATAATTTTGATATTGGGCGGTAGTTATCTAGTTTCGACCTATCACCCTTTTTGAAAATGGGGGTTATAAATTCCGACTTCCATAACTTGGGTACAATACCCTCTCTAAAAGACCGCTCAAACAGGATGCAAAGCGGTGCCACCAGGCTATAATTTATAACCAGGTTATAATTATAAAAATCGGGGGTATCAGATCCGGGCCACCAGATTTACAGGGGTTTAAGCTTTTAAGTATCTTGAGTATCATATCTGGGCACACACTAATCGAACTTATGTTAACCGCGCTAGTACTATCAACGTCTACATTTACATTAGGATCATAAGACCCTGTGTCCGGTTCCTGGAAGGTAGATTGAAAGTAAGTGGCGAATAGCTCAGTGATACCTTCGCCGGTGTCTGCCGATTGATCCATGTAAAATAGAACGTTAGGTAAAGTATTGCTACTTCTTTTATTTTTAATGTATGTCCAGAAACACTTTGGGTTTTTGGCGATCGATGATTCTATTTTTGTCATGTAAGCGTCAAAACAAACTGCTTCTAATTGCTTAGCTCGATTGCGCAAGACAGAAAAGCAGTGATAATCGGATAAATTGCCGAAATTTTTGTACTTTTTGTGGTACTTATATTTTTCTTTTAATATTTTTATTAAAGCACTAGTATACCAAGCCGGGTGTGTCGACTTTTTTAATGATTTAACGGGAATATACAAGTCTCTAACCTCGTATAACTTAGAATAGAAAAGGCTAAGGGCATGCTCCACGGATTCGGCAGATGTCAACATATTCCAGTTCCAGTTAAGTCATTAAAACCCAGATCAGACTCAATACCGCCACTTAAAACATCTGAGGGAACTTTCACAACCAACATTTCAGAACAATTTGATGCGCTAGCAGATGCTTTCGAGATGAACATAAATCTTACTCGTGATTGGATAAGCGATAGCGTCGACAAGGACGTTCAGTCAGCCATCACTCAATTAACTGATCATGGTATAAATGAAATACATCTACCTGTGCGGCCAACTGAAGTCTGGAAAGTCCTACGTGAACTCAAGACTAGGAAGGCTCCAGGTGATGACGGTATACACAACATTATGCTCAAAAATATGTCGCCAAAATCTGTTGTGTTTGTCACAAAAATCTTCAACGGTTGCCTAAAATTAGGATATTTCCCCAATAAGTGGAAAACTGCAAAGGTTATTGCACTTAAAACACCTGAAGATACCTCTTTACCAGTTAGTTATAGACCTATTAGCCTTCTTCCTGTTCTTGGTAAGCTGTTTGAGGTCATGATATACAGTCGCTTGCTACGCTGCTCTTGTCATCTCATTATGAACGAGCAATTTGGCTTTCGTTCCTCTCACAGTACAACATTTAACTCGAGTCTCTGAACACATCTCCCATCATCTTAACCTGAAGCAGTCTACCGGCATGTTCCTCCTGGACATCGAAAAAGCATTCGATACCGTCTGGCACGAGGGCCTGTTATACAAGCTCATCAGTTACGGAATTCCAATGGAGTTAGTAAAACTTATCCAATGTTACCTTAAAAACCGTAAGTTTGTGGTCCATATTGGTACCGACAGGTCTTCGCCTCGGACGGTATCAGCAGCAGTTCCTCAAGGCTCGGTGCTCGGTCCCTATCTCTTCATCCTATTTGTGAGTGACGTTCCTGTGCAGATCCGTACTCATCTGGCTTGTTTTGCCGACGATACAGCATCGTACACAAGCGATGATGACATCGACATTATCATAGGTAGACTTCAGTTGTCGCTTGAGCTACTTCAAACTTATTTCAACAAATGGAAGCTGAAGTTGAACGAATCCAAGACTGAGGCGATACTTTTCACACGCCAACGTACCACCCCAAAAAGAAAATTAAAAATCGCTGGGCAATTGATTCCGTGGGCCACAGAAGTTTGCTATCTAGTAGTTACGATGGATAAAAAGCTTAACTGGACAAAGCATGTCAACAAATTACGCGTTAAAGGAGCCCAAGCCCTCGGTCCTCTTAGTCCTATACGTAACCGAAAAAGTAAGCTCAGCGCAAGCACCAAACTTAGGTTATACACCACTCTCGTTAGACCTTGTATCACCTACGCCTGTCCGGTGTGGAGTAGCACCTTTCAATCTAATTATAACCAGTTACAAATCATTCGAAATAAAGCAGTTAAAATTGCTTATAATACTCCATTTAAAACAAACCTTAAAGTACTACATACAAATATAAAGTTACCTAGCATTACAAAATTTATTTTAAAATTAACTCGTAAATTTTACAACAAAAATAAATGTCATCAAAATACATTGATTGCTAACATAGGACAAACTAAGTTGAAAGACTTGCGACATTATATCGATGGATACGGTACATACAAGCTTCCCCATCACTACGTATTGTTCGCGCACAATACTGATAACGCGTCGTAACTAGGTCCGTACGATGCGCCAGCGCTTCCCGGGCGTAATACCGGTCGCACTTACGCTGAGCGCGTAATTATTTGCTTATACCCCCTCATTTTATAAATGAGATTAGAACAATAATCTCATACGATAATGATAAATGTTTAATTAATAAATACATCATGTTGTGATAAGTTTGTAAGCATCATTATTATATACTTATAAAGGTGCTCCTAGCCTGTAAAAGTGTTTGATAATATTAGTGTTACTGTTGCTTTATTTTTAAGTTCACAGTTATGTATACTTCTATGTTAATAAATAATTTTTCAAAACAGTAAACAGTAACATATTCCAGTTCGTCATTTCTAATTCAGAGTTTATAGCGGGGTAGTCACCCCGTTCAAATATATATTTGATATGTTTTTTATCAATGCATAAATGGACTTCTACGAATTCAACATTAATGATCAGCGGCTTGTGATGTGAATCGACAGGTACCGCCAAAGGATCACTACACTCGTTTACTTTTACCACCCCGTTGGAGAAAACAAGATCTAATAGTCTGTTATTGGAATTACGTTCGCTATTAAACTGTGTCAAGTTACACATATTTATAGTATCAAAGAACTCCAAGATACACTGAACGGACACATTCACTGGGTGCAATCCAATAGCGTCAATAGAATTATGCCATTCAACGTCACCACCGAAATTAAAATCTCCCACAATCAGAAATGTATCTAATGGGCTGGTGGATACTACATAGTTAAGTATGATGAAAGTTTTGTAATTGAGTTAGGTACGAGTTACCAACATTCTCTTTGCATAAATACAGACAGCAGATATTAATGTTATAACTTACCGCTGGTCTGGACCTTTTCAGAACTATTGATATCCATATATCTTCGGCGGAAGTACGCCAATCGTATCTTTCTACAACCGTCAAGTCGTTCCTCACCGCGATCAACACTCCACCACCCCGTGTTTGCGACGTCCGGCCATAATCCCGGTCCCTCCTCCACACTACGTACCGACCATCAAATAACTCACTGTCACTAATTCCATCCACTAACCATGTTTCCGGAAATACCACAACGTCGTATGAGTTCATACACACACGTTACGATATAAACTGTTCGTTTTCGTGCGCAGACCCCGTACGTTCTGATAGTATATATTAATCATTTTCAAGCATTAAACTAACAATATTACCAACGATATTAAGATGCTTATAATAGTTTGTATTTAACAAATAATAATTAAGTTTATACGAAAACGAAAAATGCAAATACCAAGTAAAGATGTAGGTAGTGATAAAAAACAGACAGAAATATTCTGAACACAGCAAAGCACAGTAATAAAAAACACCGAACTTTAAAACATTCACAACTAATGAGGTAAGATAAGGAACAAAAGAAAAGAAACGAGCCCGAAAAGTCGTAACTGACTGAGCATGGTAATTAAAATGACACTCTAACAATACGAAAATAAAGAACAAGTTGGCGCAACGACAACTGCTGGTACCGCAATGACTATTAGAAATTGATTCACACTGCACTAATGAGCGACACAGCAATTGATGGAATACACTAGTAGCACACACTTGCGTATGATTCTCAAACTTATCAAGCCTATATTCGGCACGACTAGACATTAACTTATTGTTTTCGTTCATGGTGTTGATTGATTGATTATGGCATAACATTATTGTATTTTTATTAAGTCTTTTTCGGATTTCAGTACTATAGTTTTGTTTTTTAGTTTTTTTTAGTAGTTTAGTCGGCTTTTCGCACGTGTATTTTGGAATGTTTGATCCAGACGTAGCGAAAATCCATTTCTGCAGCTGCTTTTTTAGATTTCGCGAGCAAAGCCTTGTTCCGCAACGTCAGGTGGTCATTGATATAAATTCGTTGGAAGGTCTATCTGTCCTGAGGTTAGGGGAGCAGTCTTGAGCACCAATCTTGCAGCGGCGATGAAGTCTTCCTTCACATAGCGGTTGCAGAAACTCACTATGATAGGCTTCGTCTGGTCTTTTTCACGTGTCGGTACCCTATTAATAAAGTTTATCTGGGCCTTAGATACTGGATAATCAATTCTCTTGCCAATTTTGCTAATGATGTCAAATAGGTTTTCGTGACTGTTCTGAGGTAGACCTTTTATTTCGACGACCTTTTATTTTTGTTAAACTTAGGTGTAGCCTGCGAGCACGAGACTTAGGACACCTCGACTTGGTGATTTATTACCAAACCATTGAGCAGAAGTAGACGGTCGACATCAGGTCGACGGAGCCCTGTCTGCATGGTTAAAGAAACCTAACCAATCCGAATCTCGGGGTGCCCCTAAAGTCGAACATCTTCTTCCGATTGTGCGGCTGCACCTAATTCTAGCCTCTATGATAAAGGCTAAACCTAGTTCTAACCGAAGATAAGTAGAATACATCTAAGTTTACCCGCATGTGGCCGTCTGCATCTATTTGTTACCAGTTAAAACTAGGTGCACTTCGGTTATTAGCCTCAACATAAACATTGTGAATGTTAAAATTTAATGTTTTGAACTTACCTTGTCTTCATATTCCAAACCAAGTTTTAACCAATCAATTGTCATTTGAAGGGTAATCAGAGCGTGACTGAATATATCTATAATGTAATAAAGTATCTGCAAAACAACAAAAGTTGAAAAATATTTAATTGAAACTTCCTTATTTTGACATAAGCACAAAGCAAAGACATGAGATAAATAAATAAATAATTATTTATTTATTTATTTTATTTTTAACTTGATGAATCGAGTAACCATGACTCAATTGTTAGTAAAAAACGAATTATAAGTTATTAACTGTGATATTTTTATTTACATGTTTAAACAAATTTACTTATAAATAGATACACAGTGGCAGTACTCTCTGACGCTTCACCGTGGTTGCACCATTCCCTGGGAAATTTACGGACAGTCCGGCCTGCTCGAAATCAGAGCCAGGATACTGTTGTTGCTGGCCCACACCGTCCAAAGAAACAATCCACATGTGCGTCCGGGAACATCCCCGATGCGCTGCTGTAGCGGGGCAGCCTCAACAGCATCCTGAACGCATTTTTGTACTGCACGCAGAGGGCATTGTACGATTTTTGAGTATATCTAGCACACAAGCTGCTCGTGTAAAACGTAGTACAATACGTTCTGAAAAGAGTAATTTTAACGCTTACTGAACAACGTGCGAACCTGTGAGCCAGCATGTTTGCTCTAACCAACAAGGCCCGCTCAATGTCGTCATCGACCCTGAGATCAGGGGTAAGTATGTGGCTGAGATATTTAAACTTGTATGCTCTCTGTAATGGCAAGCCATTAAGGTAAACTGGTGGTACAGAAACAGGATACCCCTGACACCACGATTTATAACAATTGAGCGACGTGAGTCGGCATACTTCTCACAACTGGCCACAAGCTTTCTGAGGCCACAGACTGACGCACTCAGCAGCACCATGTCGTCTGCGTAGCTGATATTATTAACGCAGACTCCATCTATTTGAGACCCGATCTTGATGCTGCTAGGCCTGCCAATCAACTTGTCGACATGTAGATTAAAAAGCGTTGGTGAGCTTAAACCTCGCCTGTCCTCAATATCTCACCTCGCACTCCAACCCACACGGACTAAGGAATAAGTAGTTAGAAGGTAGATGCGATCTACTTATGTGGCAATATGTCAAAACATTTCTGTGCTATACTTATGTTCAATATTTATGCTTTACACCAAAGCTACACATCTTCTACCTTAATGTGTGGATATAAAGATACTTACAAACTGCTGACAACAATCTTTATGGATGTCATAACACTCCAATAAATCGATGTAAGCCTGAAACACTTTTCCACTATGACTTTTAACGTGCGTGCCTTCTATTTTTGTAGAATTTAAAACGTAAATACTCCAGAGCAAAACTTCATTTTCCAGCAATTTCATTATTCGAATTGTTGAAAGCAAATTTACGTCAAAAATAATCACAATGTAGCAAATAAATAACCCAGCGTATTGTAAACCAGCCAGTTCGCAAAAAACAGTTAAACCAAAGAAATGACCACCCAAAACCACGATAGTGATAAGCCAATTCCAAATAGTGAAATTGCTTAAACTGGATTCACAGTTTAGAAATCTGTGCACTTTTTGGAAAGTAAGGACGAATTTAATAGATTTTTTAGTTTGAACCGCCCCATTTATGGCATTTAAAGTAAATCCAAAAGAATAGTAGATAAAGTCATAAAAACCAGTTACGGACATAAAAATAGTTGATCCGAAATTATCATAAAAATAAAAGATATAAGTCCAGTAAATAAATGAAACAATTAATAGCAGTGTCGCAATCATTGAAATGAAGTTGGAGATCAAACTATTAGAAGATATAACATTATGTTTAATGCGATATTTAGGATAAAATATCATATGTTGCATCAGATTCAAAGGCAGCAGTGCCGACTGCACATCTTTATCTACCGTATTATCCCAAATAGTTATCACACGATGTTTTTGTCTCATATTTCGGAATGTCTCCATGTTTGATACGTTAATGTTGGTACCTGTTTTACTAACAAATGATAAAACAATCGATTGTAACTAACTGCGCACATCAAACTATCTGTTAATGAATTACCTACTCTACTAAATGTTCGGCAATATTACTTTACTTCCTTATTTTATTCAGGGCATATACTGAACATGGTGATTGTTTGGACTTTAAGACTAGAAGGTCCTTATTTATGGAATTAAGGTTTTAACGATAACCTCGCAATGCTGCTTTCATAAAAAGAACAAGATTTTCTCAAACTCAAATTTATTTCGAACTAGCTGACCCGACAGACGTCGGTTGTCCTGTCCCTTTAACTACTTAGCTGCCGGTTTACCTATCCTACCCCTTTTTTTGCTTTATTTATCCCATAATTACGACGGTCATAGACTTCGGTTTTTTAGTATAAATCTGTAAGTAACGAACTGTATTCTGATTTTTATATACAAAATTAGGTTTAGTAGTTTCGGAGATAAGGGCGTAATTTTTTATGTACTTTCTTAAATTATTTTAAAACTATTTATTTCAAAAATAATATATTTGAGATCCCGATCAAATATACCGTGGAAGCACCAATTGTTGACACCCCCCTAATTTATTGATACCTTAGTAGATTTTTCCTAAAAATAAGAAAAAAACCCGATGTAGGTGTTGCTTAGTGGCAATAATTTGGCGACAAAACAGCCGTTGTGATCAGAGCGTGCTGATGAAAATAAAAATAACAGCTAAAAGTTTGAATTTTTGCGAAGGTTTGAATGTGTATTAATTAAGTTTGTTTTCACAGGTTCGAATCGGCATTGTATTGATTTTGATGTTGGACCAAATTATCATGAAGTGCAGAAGATATTTTTACTATTATATTTGCAATTTTGTTCATTTCCATTTATTAATGGACGATGTTAATATGTGGTATGCAAATCAAATCATTTTTTATTTGTGTAACATAGGTAGTAAATACAGTTCTTAAATTAAAGTTCATATTGTCGCTATGTTATGCCAAGAGGCGTACAAATATGGTTACATGCGAAATAAGCAATAAAAATATAAATCATGCGAGAGGATAACACAAATTATTTGGTAGGCAGGTATGTCAAAAATGTCAAAAGTACTAAATGAAAGCAAAATAATAAATGTCACAGTATGGAGTAATTTCTACAGTCAATGCAATCATTCAATAAATAACCATAAATTCAATTAGTCACAGTATTCAATTAAACATTGTTTCTCCAGTCAAGTAAATAAATAAGTTTACATTAATTTATCATTCAGGAATTGATCAGTCGAATAATAACATTTATCAATTAACATCAGTTTTAATTTTTTTTTGAATTGGGTAACATTCAAATTTTTTATGCCATCTGGTAATTTATTATATATGCGAGGTGCCTAAGACACTCTTTCTCACTAAGGCAGTCTTACAGCGCTTAGAGAGTTTGCGTATTGGCTACGTATCGCAACATCTCGTAACGTTGACACTTTTTCGAACAACCTCATGTTTGTTTTGACGAAAACACTAATTTCAAAAATATATATTGAAGGTAAGGTAAGTATTTTCAGCGATTTAAAGGATGGTACACAGCTATCATCAATTTTCAGACCACACATTGATCTTATGCATCTTTTTTATGCCTTAAAAACGATATCTTTATCAGTAGAATTGCCCCAAAAAATAATTCCATATCGCAAATTAGAGGCCACTAAGCCGTGGTATGCAACTAGTAGCGCATCCATGTTTATTTTTCTGGCGATTTGGAAAAGTGCGTATGCCGATTTATAATTTTGTTTACTTAGGTCATCTATGTGGGCTTTCCAGTTAAGTTGGTTATCAAGGGATAAACCTAAGAATTTCGCTACTTTAACTTCTTCAATGTCACAGTTACTATACCTAATATTTACTTTTGGTACTTCAGTTCTTTGGTGGAAGTGCATTATTTTGGTTTTATTTAAGTTAATTACTAAATTATTTTTATTAAGCCAATTAATTATGTCCGATAGTGTATTATTTATGTCATCTTGATAAATATCGCGGTCAATACATTTTACTATAGCAGTACTGTCGCTTGCAAACATCACCATTTGATGTTGAATCGCTTTTGGTAGATCATTAATATAGACTAAGAAAAAAGGTGGCCCAAGGACGCTTCCCTGTGGGACACCAAACCTTACTAATCTACAATGGGATAGAAAACTCTTTTCAAATTTGGTTTTATCACAGACTCTTGTAATCTCTGTACATTGCGTTCTGTTGGAGAGATAGGATTCGATTAGTTTTAGGATGTTAGATCTGATACCATAGCTACGTAGTTTGTCTAATAAGACGTCGTGCTTTACGTAATCGAAGGCTTTGGTCATATCTGTGTAATTAGCACAAATAGGAGATTTTTGGTCTACTGCTAATAAAATGTTTTGTAAAAAGTCAAAGATAGCCATGTTTATCGTGGTATTCTTTCTAAAGCCATATTGTTCCTTGCATAATAAATTAAATTTATTAAGATAGCAATACAGGGACTCATAAATAAGTTTTTCGAAATTTTTTGAGAAAACTGAGACTTTAGCTATTGGCCTATAGTTCTTCATATCAGTTTTATTATCTTTTTTATGAAGTGGTTTGATAATAACTTTCTTTAAGTCCTCAGGATAAACTCCGTCAACAATGGCAAGGTTCATAATATGCGCTAATACGGGAGCTATAAGTTCATTTACAAACTTTATCACCTTTGTTGACACACCGTCAAATCCTACAGTACCTGTATTTTTAAGTGATCTTATAGCCGCAACAATGTCAGTTGTTAAAACAGGCTGCATAAACATTGATTGCGTTGTAAAATGAGAAATACCAAATCATCGACATGCATGTCATAATTGGCTTTTTCATGGTAGTTGTTTATGATGATTTTGTGCATAATTTTGGCTTCAGACAAGATTTAATATGTGAATAAATAATAAACAAAGCTTCTATTCGTTGCGCTTCCAAATGTTGACACGGTGTCATAGATGGTATAAAGTTGTGTTAATAAATGGTAAAATGCGAATTATATCGTCACTGGAAAGGCAAAATTACTTAACCGCCAAATTGGGCATATTGAGATATATACATATTCGGAATCATCGAATTTTTCTGCATCGATCTTTTTAAGTAGCATTGCAATCGAAGCATATTTGTGGCGCTTCAGTAACCCGCAAAAAGGCGGCTATTTTTTTTTTCAATTACTGATACGACACAATTTTTGGTCTTCTTTATACGAGTGTCGCATAAGTCATGTTTACTTACTGCATAAATATGTAAATTTCGATTAAAGTAAATTTTACTTTCTGCTGTCTGGAAGTTGTAAAGTTGTATTAGTAGTTTTGCTCTTCTTGGAATTTAAAAATAACTTAGTTTAAGTAATTATAATTTACGTAATAGGATTGAGGCATGGCGTATCAGAAAAAACGCCTTATAATTTTTAACTAGCGAATGGCGTTTAAGTAATTTAGCCTGACTGTTATTGAGCAGTTTGCGGATTATCAGCAAGTGGTTTTGTAGTTGAAATTCTGAGAAAGTCACAGAAGTATTTTATCCTTTACGTCCGTGTATATCCTACACATCTTTTAAGTAAATATACTACTCGTAAGAAATTATTATTATTGTTGAATAAGTATCGACTTGATAGTACAAAATTGTAAGTGAACGCGCCTACGCAGGCAGTTAAGGCAGTCGGCTGGACAGAGTTATAGCGCTGATGTCTTGTCTTCCCCCATGCAGGCTCTGCATAGTGGGCTGTCTGTAACTCCTATGGCAAATAGATGTTATTTGAAAGACCCATGGCCGGTTATGGCGGCTAACCATACGCAGCTGTTGTTTGGACAGACGGAGGGCCTGCCTCGAGAAGAGCCCTCAATTGCAAGAAGTGCCTCCTTGGCCTGCCTGCACTCATTAAGTTCGATTCACAGTCTTTGGTGTAGATCCTTGGTACGTGCGAAGGTGACCGAAGGGAAGTGGCACTATAGGTTATGGACCTACCGCGCCTGGACTCGACCCTCTTCTATCGAGCTCGTCCGAAGCATCGTCTGTTGTGTCTTTTAATCCATTGAATGGTTATATCATTGAGAATACCCATCTTGTTAAATTTTTGGTGATATTCGTGTATCAGCCTGGAGTTGACAGCTGTCTACACTAGTGTAGTAGTACAGCATTATTTAGAGCCTGTAGTACTCGTACAGTCATGCTGTCCGACGTGCGCGACGTATGCGTTTAGTATAGCTCAGGCTGCCAGGGAGATACCCATGCACTCGGCCTGGAATACTCTGTTGTAGGCCTGCAGCGGTGTTGGTAAGTGTAATAGTATGTTGAGATCATCCGAGAAGACCCCGGGTTCCTGTGCCGGTACTTGTTTTGGATTCATCCGTGAAGCTCTGCAGCTCTGTGGGGCGAAGGCCCTCACAGCGTCGATCCTCATTCAGTTGGATTTTGTATTTTTTATCATAGATAAATTGCTTGGGTATCCTATCGTTAATAGTGTTTATTATCGGAAGCTCATTGCTGAGTTCGTCTAGTATATTGTTAACGCAGTGTGTTGAGTTCTTCTCTAGCTCCACAGATTTAGTGTATTTAAGCGAAATGCTGCCATCGTCGATTCCCGTTGGATGAAAAGGTGGAGGCTGCCGTCGGAGTGGTCCTCGTGAAGCTCGTGGTCGCCGTGCATGCTAGTCAGCAGGCATACGCTGAAGTTTATTGGAGGTTGTGATTAGCTTAGCTTGGTCCTCGGCCACCATATCACGGACCCATAAGCAATCAAGTGGCGAATCATCACGCTTTACAGCCATATTATCTTAGAGGATAGGCCCCATTCTTACCTATCATTTTCCTGTATTACCAAAAGATGATGTAGGCCCTGTTTATTTTGTTGTCTAGGTTGTTGCTCCAGTTCAGCTTACTGTATATGGATGACACCGAGGTATTTTACGTCGTTGGCCAGCTAGAGCTCGGTAAAAGTATTATTCACAGTTTAAGTGAAGATTACTTTTATGTTACCTACCTACCTTCAGTTCCTAATTTAATATTTTGAAATTGTTATACCTACCTACTACCAATTTAATAAAAGAGATCATCAACCCGACTTCCAGGTTTTCCCTTAGTCGCCTTCTACGACACCCTTGAGATAAAATGGGTGGGTGCTATTCTAGCCCTGACACCCCACGGGGTATAAAAGAGATAGTAGACCTAATTTTGTTTATATTTTGTTGTTCTCCAACAATATACAATAACCTGACGGCAGTTAATTGCTGATCTGTCTGAGGTGTCAATAATAGGGATATCTGCTATGTCGATAATTAGGAAAAGAATGTCAATAATTTGGTAAATCGCGTACTGTATATTTAAATCCGCAAAAGTGGTGTTCAATGGCGGTTTGACACCATTGTTTTACGCTTGTAATATTCACTGATGTCTAATATATCATACCAAAAATAAATATTTTCTTTGGTGACTCAGGAAATTTAGCAGTCTTTGTCAATTTAAATGGTAACCCTTAGTTAGAGTGTCAGTAATTGGTGCTTTCACCCTACATTTTTATTTTATTTCACTACATTTCATCAAAAGTTAGGTAGGTATGCTTCTTCTTGAGAAATTTCTACAAGGTACGACTCGTTTACGATGGTTTTAAGGGTTGGGTAAAAGTATTGAAGTTGATAAGGGTTGGGTCTCCGATTATAACGCTACCATTCTTATTAAAAGAAATTGCGAAGTTTTCGAGAAATTCATAAAATAACTTACTAACCTCAAATCACATCATAATACCTAATAAGCGAAAATGGAACGTTCAAATTGGCGATTGACCACCAAATCTGTAAAAATCAGCAGTCAGCAGTATTTAAAGGAACCTAACTAACCAAACCTCAGGGTGCCCCTGATGTCGACCTATAACCTAAGTTTTTTCTTTCCAAAGAGTTTAACACAAGACAGTGACAAGACACAAAGGTCATTTCTTTTTTTTACGTTTCGTTTTATCAATTTTGCACGATATTTTACACCAAAAATAATATACAGGCTGTAACGGAAAGGGGGTATACATCCGAAGGGAGGTCAATGTACTCGTAAAACTGAATAACATTCAACATAAAAAAAAATCGAAATTAAAAAAAAAATTGTTGGTCTTTTCATAGAAAATTTGAACGGCATTCAGTTTTACGAGTACATTGACCTCCCTTCGGATGTATACCCCCTTTCCGTTACACCCTGTATATTATTTTTGGTGTAAAATATCGTAACCGAGAGCCGCAGTAAAAGTTGTTCATATTGATGAGCTCAATATAATGACCTTTCATATTGTGTTTTTGTCCTGGGGGGCGAATAAATTACTTTTCTTTCTTTCATATTACTTTATACTACAATATTCTGTATCACCATGTACCTATAAACTTACTCAGGAAAAGTATTCTCCGGTGATTCATTTTCTGAAGGATTGCTCGCCAACCGTTTCTTTTTACTATAAAGAAAAACAATACAATTCAAAAATAAGTAAATCCTCAAGAATTATCATCATTTAAAATATATTTTAAACAAAATAATAAAAACTAAACATAAAATAATGTAAAAAGAAATTTCAAATCAAAAAATAACAAAAAGTATCCATTCAGTATGGGATTTCATCCCAGGGTTATTAGTCAATAGAAATTTTGAGCAACGTACGAGACCGCTAGACCAATCGAACAATGGAGAAACACGGCAAAATAACGCTACAGATAATCCATACAAACGAAATAAGGTGTGCGCAAAAAGGTAGGTACTTACTTTACAACTTTCATCATGTGTTTTTGTTTCGTAAAATAAGATATCTCGTTATTTCTGAGCGGTGCGCAGAACAAAATGACACAGGTCCATCTAGCAGCGCGCCTCAGCGGTCACTGTCGCTTTGCGTAGAAATGAAAGAGAAGCGACAAGACGCCGCGATGGCGCGAGGTTTCGTTCGAGTCGTTCGAATGATTTATCATTAAATAAATTCATCCTCACAAATATCTTATTTCAATCGATAAATGAAAACAACAGTTCCCCTTAATATTATATATTACAACACTGTAATTAATTTTATCAAGATCTGTTTATATGATATACAGTTACAATTGCTAGAATTTCAATTTTCATGTTTATTTCATGATTTTTTTCTATCGAGAAAATATACCGAAAACGTGTTTTGGAAACAATGGTCCACTTATAAATATGATCAAGATTAACATATATTTTTTTTGCTGCTCTAAAATGTACACAGTTTGCTAAAAAACTGTTTTGTGAAGCCTATTTTGACTATGCACGGCGCTTTAATCTTATAAAACAAAACATTAATCATGAGGACGTATGTTGTGAGGTGGTGTCGCTAGGGGCGCTGATTAGCCGCTAACACATGTTATCTCTTCACCACATTTGGTTGATTGGTAGAGAATGCCAAGGGATAAAGACTGTTATCCCTGTGTGCATGAAGTATTAATTAATAATTAATTAATTAAATTCTTTCAAATGCGAAAAAACGATCGTAAAAACAGATAAACACAATTTATTATTATATTATTTATATATCGGCGCAACTACAAAAGTATATCTGTTATAAGGATCAGAATCGTTGAGTTTAATGACTTAATTAGTTAATTAATTACCAACTGATTACTTTGAGTTAATTACGATGTAAAATTAACGTTAAACAACATGTCACCATTTTTCTTATTGTAATTCTAATATTTCAATACTTAACCTAAAACTTGACTACACGTGCACGAGCCTTATAAATACGGCTGCACGCCAGTGCTCAGGGCATTCAAGCTCAAGCCGCCGGACAGTGCGGACCTCTCTAGACGTGGTTATACTGCCCGTTGAATAAACCAAGTTTGTAACAAGTCAAGAAGTTTGCATTTAATGACCCAAAAATGAGTGATCATCATGACGACAACATTTGTGACGTCAGCTATGGTGACGTCACCCTTGTAAAGAACGCTACGGAGGACCCTGCTCCGTCATATATATTATTATTTATATAATGGCATCGGTAAATTATTCAAAGCGGCCCACTCTTTTATATATTTTTCTTTTAGCCTTTCTAAAGTGATCTAAGCATGTTTTTTTATGTTTTTAATATTTTTTGTTTCTTTTAAACTTGCTATATAAGATATAGGTACTTGAACTTTTAACAATTCTGAGGTTAACTTGTGACAATTCTAACAAGCCCGAATATGGCTAAGATACGTAATTGTTCTGTTATGGATTTCCAGTGGCTACCTTTCGGGTCTATTATCAGATCATTCATGGTACCGTACCAGACTCAACTATATATTTTATGTGTGTTGGTTTGTGAGATCTCGGAGGGACTTCAACTAAAACAGGGAGAAACCTCAGATAACTTGTATTTAAACAAATACTTGCTGGCCAAAAGACGGCAGAGAACTGCCAAAATATAAAAAAAAAGCCAAACAATTCTAATTTATAAAACGTGAATTCGATTTAGAATTCCTCAGAATTTTGCGATAAAAGTTTCTTAAAACATTTTTGACTAGGTTACATTTTGAATGCAACCTTAACATGAGCAACGTTTGCCCTTATGAATGAAAGGACTGGTCTAGTCCAAGAACTTACCAAACTTTTATTCATATCTTTTGAACATTTTGACATAGCTACACATACGTACATTTATAATAATATCAAAAGACCCAGGTTCCTATCTGAAGTGACAAAAATAACGGGTACAGCCCTAAAGAGATGGCTTAACTCGTGACGTCCGGTATAATAATTTATACTTCAATCAACGTCAGCAAAACCGTAGGAAAAAACGTATCTTAAAACTTTTAAAAGTTACAGCTAAAGTTACAGCTTATGACAATACAATTAACGTACGTATTAACGGAGCAGCCTCAACAGCACCCTGAATGCATTGTTGTATTGCACGCGGAGGGCATTGTACGATTTCTGAGTATATCTAGCCCACAAGCTGCTCGTATATAACGTAGTGCAGTACGTTCCGAAAAGAGTAATTTTAACGCTTACTGAAAAACGTGCGAGCTTATGAGCCAGCATGTTCGCTCTAACCGACAAGGCCCGCTCAATATTACCATCGTCCTTAACATCAGGGGTAAGTATATGGCTTAGATATTTAAACTTGTATGCCCTCTGTAATGACAAGCCATTAAGGTTAACTGGTGGTACATAAACAGGATACCCCTGGCACCAAAGACCATGATTTTACTTTTTTAACAATTGTAAATTGAGCCACGCGAGTCGGCATATCTCTTACACCTGGCCACAAGCTTTCTGAGGCCACAGCCTGACGCACTCAGCAGCACCATGTCGTCTGCGTAAATGATATTATTAACGCAGACTCCACCTACATGAGAGCCGACCTTAATGCTGCTAAACCTGCCTATCAACTTGTCGACATGTAGATTAAAGAGCGTTGGTGAGCTCAAGCCTCGCCTGTTCTAAATGTCGCTCTTCAACCCACACGGACTAAGAAATAAGTAGTTAGAAGGTAAATGCAGTCTACTTATGTGGCAACATGTTAAAACATCGACATTTCTGTGCTATACTTACGTTCAATATTTATGCTTTACACCAAATTTGCTATACATCTTCTACCTTAAAGTGTGGATATAAAGATACTTACAAATTGCTGACAACAATAAATCGACGTAAGCTTGAAACACTTTTCCACTATGACTTTTAACGTGCGTGCCTTTTATTTTTGTAGAATTTAAAACGTAAATACCAAAACTTCATTTTCCAGCAATTTCATTATTCGAATTGTTGAAAGCATATTTACATCAAAAATAATCACAATGTAGCAAATAAATAATCCAGCGTATTGTAAACCAGTCAGTTCGCAAAAAAACAGTTAAACCAAATAAATGACCACCCAAGATCACGACAACAATAAGCCAATTCCAAATAGTGAAATTGCTTAAACTGGATTTACAGTTTAGAAATCTGTGCACTTTTTGGAAAGTAAGGACGAATTTAATAGATTTTTTCGTTTGAACCGCCTCAGTTATGACATTCAAAATAAACCCAAAGGCATAGTAGACAAAGTTATAATAACCAGTTACATACATAAAAATAGTTGATCTAAAATTTTCATAAAAATAAAACATATAAGTCCAGTAAATAAATGAAACAATTAATAGCATTGTTGCAATCATTGAAATTAAATTGGAGATTAAACTATTAGAAGATAAAACATTTTGTTTAATGCGATATTTAGGACGAAATATCATATGTTGCATCAGATTCAAAGGCAGCAGTGCCGACTGCACATCTTGATCTACCGTATTATTTAAAATAGGTGTAACACGACATTTTGGTCTTATATTTCGAAATGTCTTCATGTTTGATACGTTATCGTTAATCGCTTCTTTGCTTACAAATGAAAGAAAAATCGATAGTAACTTAACTGCGTACATTAAAGTATATGTTTATGAATTACCTACTTCACTAAATGTTCGACAATATTACTTTACTTCTTTATTATTTTATATAGATAACATGGTGGCTATTTTGACGCGCCAGTTAACATGATAGTCGAAAACACTAAACATAGAACATAATCAACGTTCAGTTATCGGTCCTTATGTCTGGAATACCTATAGATATTTAGCATAAGCTCGTGATGCCACTTTAAAAAAGGAAATACTCAAATTCGAAACAATTTATTTTAAATAAACCGTTACAGGCTTTTTTAACCGACTTCAAAAAGGAGGAGGTTATCAATTCGAATGTTTTTTTTATGTATCTTCGGGCATAACTCTGTCATATATCGAAGGATTTGCAATATTCTTTTTTTGTTCGAAAGGGGTTTATTCCGAAAAGGTCCCATATAAATTTTATCAAAATTGGTAAAGCCCTTTTTGAGAAAATCAACAAATTCCCCAAAAACTTACTTAGACAACGTTTTAGTTTCTTCAATCACTGGAGGACTTACAATCTCTTTTAAGTGTGTTGCCGTTTCTTAATGGATTTGGATGTTAAGGGGCTATTAAACGACTTTTACAGATTTTAAACTGACAATCACGTCAAAATGTGCAGTGTAAATGATTTGAAAAAAATATATGTTAAACTAGAACATTCTCTCAATCATATAGAAAGTGAATATTTTTGATTAAGTTCATATTAAATAGTTTAATTAACTCGTGAAGTTGTGTCTGACGCGGACAAAACATTGACAATCACACAAAATCTACCTAGTATCATCATCATCATCATCATTTCAGCCGAAAGACGTCCACTGCTGGACATAGGCCTCCCCCAAGTGGCGCCACATTGACCGGTCCCGTGCGACTCGCATCCAGCGGATCCCTGCAACCTTTACCAAGTCATCGGTCCACCTAGTGGGAGGCCTTCCAACGCAACGTCTTCCGGTTCGCGGTCGCCACTCTAGAACTTTTCGACCCCATCGGCCATCTGTTCTGCGAGCAATGTGCCCTGCCCACTGCCACTTAAGTTTGGCAATTCTTCGGGCTACGTCGGTAACCTTGGTTCTCTTGCGGATATCCTCATTTCTGATTTTATCACGCAAGGAAACTCCGAGCATAGCCCTCTCCATTGCCCTTTGGGTGACTTTAAGCCTTCTGATGAGGCCCATTGTGAGCGACCACGTTTCGGTCCCGTATGTAATCACTGGCAACACACACTGGTCATAGACTTTCGTCTTGAGACACTGCGGTAAGTTGGACGAGAAGATACCACGCAACTTCCCGAACGCTGCCCAGCCGAGTCGGATTCGACGATTGACCTCTTTCTCGAAGTTAGACCTACCTAACTGGACCGTTTGTCCCAGGTAGACATAATCGTCTACAACTTCGAGTGTAGAGTCTCCGATCTTGATAGGAGTGGGTGTTACATGGGCATTCAACATGACCTTGGTTTTGTCCATGTTCATTTTAAGACCCACTCTTTCGGAAGCTCTACTGAGGTCACCGAGCATTGTACTGAGGTCCTCCATGGTCTCAGCCATGACCACTATATCGTCGGCAAACCGAAGGTGAGAGATGTACTCGCCATTGACGTTGATGCCTAGCCCGCTCCAGTCCAGAAACTTGAAGACATCCTCCAATGCAGCGGTGAACAGTTTCGGAGATATGACGTCTCCCTGTCTCACACCTCGCTGCAGAAGGATAGGTTCCGAGGTCTGGTCCTGAAGCCGGACTGACATGGTGGCGTTTCTGTATAGACACTTCAACACCTTGATATACCGATAGTCGATTTGGCACCGTTGGAGAGACTGCAGTACAGCCCAAGTCTCGATCGAATCAAATGCTTTCTCGTAGTCCACAAACGCTAAACAGAGAGGCAGGTTATACTCTTCGGTCTTCGGTATAACCTGCCGCAGCGTATGTATGTGGTCTACGGTGCTAAAGCCTTTTCGGAAACCGGCTTGTTCGGGAGGTTGGAAGTCGTCAAACCTGCGCGCGAGAGAGATATTCTTCCAAAATTAAAAAAAAGGCGTATACCAAAAGATAGATAATAAAATTGTCTGTAAGATAGTGTAAGTTTTGGATAATTATACCTGGTAGATTTTGTGTGATTGTCAATGTTTTGTCCGCGTCAGACACAACTTCACGAGTTAATTAAACTATTTAATATGAACTTAATCAAAAATATTCACTTTCTATATGATTAAGAGAATGTTCTAGTTTAACATATATTTTTTTCAAATCATTTACACTGCACATTTTGACGTGATTGTCAGTTTAAAATCTGTAAAAGTCGTTTAATAGCCCCTTAAGGCAACACTAAAAAGCGAAAAATAAAAAGTTTTTTCAAAAAAAAGAAAGCCGCCTTCAAAACTAAAAAGTGATAAATAACTTTAGCACAGCTTTGCTTTGGCTTCACTTTAGCTTCACTTTGGCTTTGTGTTTGTTGTTTTGTATTGCCACCGACTTCCGAAAGTTAAGTAATCTGTGTTCTGTGCTAAAGTTATTTATCACTTTTAAGTTTTGAAGGCGGTTTTCTTTTTTTTGAAAAAACTTTTTTATATTTAATTTAATTTTTATTTTATTAAATGAGGAACAATAAACATGAAACAGTAAATATGAATTATCAGTCAGTCAGTCAGTCAGAAAATTGAAGTTAATTGTTCGTTCCAAACAGTACCTAGGTTTCTATGGAAACGAACAAGAAACTTTATGGGTTAAATAATTATTAATAGGTATTGATTTTATGGCACTAGAGCAAAAAACAATAATACATAAAACATTTCGATATTTCAGTAAAATAACGTTTGCTTGTCTCTTATTCCAATTAATTACATCGGTTTAGTATTCATTAAAAAAATCTACTATTTTTCTACAAAACCACATCCGAACGTTTGATCATTTAAAACAGAAAAGTGAACTACAATATCAATTACATAAAAACCTTATTACAAAATTGCAAACTGTAGTAAAACAACCATGTAGTTAGTAAGAAGACCCATCAGACTCAGTTGTAACGCAGCGTCGACGTAGAACAGGCCACACACACGTATCTTGCTGAATGATGCCCGATTCAAACGCAGCACGTTCTTACACGCTTTTTTCTGATCTTCTGTAAAACCGTTTTGATTACCGACATTGAATATTGTGAAGCGAAATGGGTAAAAGTTTTCGTATACACAATTAAAATGACAACAGAAAATAAAAACAAATGCTTATTGTACCTGAACAATTTGATATTAAAATCAGTGCGCATGAATCTTGAACAGTTTGAATAGATAAGTAAAATTTCTCGCATTGCCTACTCAACATCGTTAGATACGTCAAATCTTTTATTAACCAACTGAATACGGTAACAGCTCCCCAGAATGACATGTTCTGGAAAAAAAAGTATTATAAGGAAAACATTGTGAGGAAACCTAGACTTTTAATACATGTTTATATAAATCTGTATAATCGCCCATCCGCCTTGAGGAAGTTTGGTGGTCAAGGCATTTTCTCTGCAGTGGGAAAATCCCAGGCCGGTAGTGTTTATTGTAAGAAGAATTAATTACGTTTAAATCCTATTCGTCCATTCAGTCGTATCTCTCTATTAGTCACCATTATTTCAGCCTATTGCCGTCCAATGCTGAATGAGATTGCCAACCAATCCGGTCTTGGGCAGTCCTCATCCATCCGCTGCCATCTCAAATCATATCTCTTTATTATACAACTAATTTTGAGCAATTTAAAAGACAATATTTCAATGATACTTACAATTTCTTTATAAACCACGTCAATTTTTAAAGAATCAATTATTACTTGAAGGTACACCAGAGCGTGAGTGAAAAGTTCTATAATATAATAAAGTATCTGCAAAATAACAGCAAAAGTTTAAAAAGATGATAATGTTGAAAGCTGAAAAGACCAAAATATTTTAAATGAGATAATTATTTATTATCTCAAATCGATTAATTTTGTTTCATTTTTGAAACAATAGCTTTTAACATCGTTTTCACAACTCAATCTTTCCAGGATACAACTTAAAACTGGCGTATTACAAAACTAACCAACTCGCGCGTGTTTCAAATTATGTAGGTGACATGATAATTATGTCCCATTATCAATATTTATGTGTTTGTTGAAAGATACTTACAAATTGCTGACAACAATCTTTTTGGATGTCATAACACTCCAATAAATCGGCGTAAGCCTGAAAAACTTTTCTACTATAATTTTCTCCGTGAGTGTCTTCTTTTTGATGAGAATTTTAAATGAAATTACTCCAGAGAATAAATTCATTTTCCAACAATTTCAATATTCGAATGGCACAAAGAATATTTACATCAAAAATAATTACAGCGTAGCAAACAAATAACATAGCATATGGTATACCAGTCAGTTTGCAAAAAGCAATTAAACCGACGAAATGACCACCCAAAACCACGATAACAATAATCCAATTCCAAATAATGAAATGGCTTAAACTGGCTTCTGTGTTCAAAAATCTGTGCACCTTTTGAAAAGTTAGGACGAATTTTAAACATTTTTTAGTTTGAACCATCCCAGTTACAACATTCAAGGTAAATCCAAGTGCTACTCACTTGGATTTACCTTGAATGTTGTAAAGACATAGTCATAAAAACAGGATGCAAACATGAAAGTAGTTGATTGTAAGTCTTCGGAAAAATATAAAATATAAGTCCAGTAAATGAATAAAGCAATTAATATCAATGTTGTTATCATTGAAAAGACATTGGTGATGAAAGTATTAGGAGTTAAAACATTATTTTTAATGCGATAGTTGGGATGTAATATCATATATTGCATCAGATTCAAAGGCAAAAGCGCTGCCTGCACATCTTTTTCTACTGTATTGTCAGAAATAGTCATCACACGACAGGTTTGTCTTATATTTCGGAATGTCATTATGTTTGAAACGTTAACTTTCGTAGCTCTTAAGCCTACAAATGATGAAACAATCGATAAAAAACGTTGTATTTGCGCACGTCAAATTATATATTAATGAATCATTTTACCAAATGATCGGCGATATTACTTTAGTTTCTTGTTATTTTATTCGGGGTATTTACTGAACATAGTGATTATTTTGACGCGGCAATTAACATGATAAATGTGAGCACTAACTATGGAATGTCCGCGGGTTCAGTTATGCCAATATTTTTGGACTTTGTGTTTTGGTGAAACCATTGCAATAACAAAAAATAAAATTTTCTTATGTTATAATCTAGTTAATTACAACGCGAACATTTATTTAAACAAACAATCAATTATTTTCTTTAAAACGACCTGCAAACTTTTAAACATTTGAAACACAAAAGAAAAGATAACTTTGCAGTTTTTATAAAAAAGGACAACGACATCAATTAAATGAAATCCTTTTCACAAAATTGCGAACTGCAGTAAAACCACCATGTAGTTGGTAAGAAGACTCCTTTGTGGGTAGACATAGCAACAATATCATTTTGTGGGCTCTTCATTAAATAATTCATTAGAATAGTTTTTCTTATTTTTTTAATGAAATAAACAAGTTAATTTTACATTAGACTGGGGGGGCCTAATGTAAAATTAACTTGTTTATTTCATTAAAAAAATAAGAAAAACTATTCAAATGAATTATTGACAACTGATAGACAGAATGTTGACGTTGTCAGTTATGGACTGCTGTCATTGTCATTGTTCAATTACATCTGTCATTCGTTACGTTTCATTCTACGTACATTTCGATCTATAAATCGACTGTTGTATTATGGTTTTTATCTTACTTTTTCGTTTTCTCGGTATTAACGTTTATCCAATTTTAGTGTTTCTCAAATATTTGTTGTAAAATTTCTGCCAATAGACTAGTAAGTTGAGGTGGTTTTCTTATTGTGGGAAAACTAATAATTGTTTTTTTTTGTAGGATATTTTAAAAAATAATTTTGTTTTATTTAGGTACTTATTCCGTATTTTATTATATTTATATAAGTTATGGACGATATAGCTGATCTCAATGACAGCTTTTTCTAGTGCTCTTCTTTGCTAGTTTTGTTAGCGCGGACAGTGAGTCTTACTCACGGAAGACTCCGCGCTAACAAAACAAAGAAATTTTATCATGTAAGGAAAGTTCCTTACACGATAAAATTTCTTCTCTTTTCTCCAATGACCCTAAGAATCTACATATAGCACACATCAATGCTCAGAGTGTTCCTGGTCACAATTCTGATCTTCTGGCATCCTTTAGCAGTGCTCACCTAGACGCTCTCTTATTACAAATCGTTACGGAATCGCTGCAGTCATCTGTGTCAGGATGCCAAGAGACGTTATTTCCACGACCAACTCAACAACCGTAGTTCTTCCGTTGTTTGGAAATTTCTCAAGTCTGTAGGCATAGGCAAATCACCTTCCAACCAGTGCAACGATGTGAACATCAACGATCTAAATAAACATTTCTCTTTCCTTCCCTTTTCTCTCGATTCGTCTGTCAAAGCTGTGACCCTGGACAACCTCTCGAGATTGCCGTTGCCTCAATGTTCTCCTTTTAACCTTAGCGATGTTTCTGAGAATGATGTTAAGAAATCTGTCCTTGCGATTACTTCTTCTGCAGTCGGCAACGATAAGTTGTGTTCTAGAATTGTTACTCTTATCCTTCCATCTCTACTTCCTGTTCTTACTTACATATTTATTCATTCTTTTTCCTGTTGCTCTTTTCCTTCAGTTTGGAAGCAGGCTCACATCATACCTTTACCTAAAACTAACAATCCGTCCTCGCTATCCGACTTTAGACCTATTTCTATTCTCCCATTTCTTTCCAAAGTCTTTGAGCACTTAGTTCATAAACAATTAACATTTTTCTTGACGTCGAACTCTTTAATATCCCCTTTCCAATCTGGTTTCCGCTCTGGTCATAGTACTGTCACTGCACTTTTGAAAGTAACTGACGATATCCGCTGGGCAATGGAAAGTAAATCACTTACCGTTCTTGTATTGCTTGATTTTAGTAGCGCCTTCAACTCAGTGGATTTCGACATTTTGCTAGGTATCCTCAAATCTTTAAATGTCTCGTCTTCTGCTTTAGCTTGGTTCAATTCTTATCTTCGGGGGCGCTCTCAGTGTGTTCGCCTTGATGAGGTTTTTTCTGATTGGTGTAGCCTCAACGAGGGTGTTCCTCAGGGTAGCGTTCTCTCTCCTCTTCTTTTTTCAATTTTCATAAACATGGTTACCTGTGTAATCTCTCCAATTTCCATCTTTATGCAGATGACTCTGCATAAAGATCTCTGCTGAAAAGATTTTTTTTTTTGAGAAGATTTTCTGCTGATGCTCTACCGGCACTTTATTGTAGCTGATGCCGATTCTGCCATTGCTTCTATGAATCACGACCTGGCTTGTATCAGCGCCTGGGCGCTGATAGAAGCAGTCGTTTGGATTGCAAATTAACCCAACGGCCATGGTCATAGGCAGCCGATTTGTTCTTGGTGCGGCCGTTGTTGCATCTTTGATGCCGTTGTACCTTGATGGTGTTCGCATCGATTATACAGATACCGCCTAAGATCTGGGTGTTACTATACATTCTTGTCTGTCGTGGCGAGCTCAAGTCAATGAGGCCGCCGTAAGGTACACTTCTCTCTTAATTCGCTGAAATGCCTTCAGAGTCTCCTGCCGTTGAAGACTAAAATTTCTTTGGCTCAAACGCTTATTCAGCCGATAATAGATTATGCCGATGCCTGCTACCTGGATGCCACTGAGGAGTTATTAAATAAGCTTGAACGCTTGCAAAATTTATGTATTCGCTTTATTTTTGGTCTCCGTAAATATGACCACGTTTCTCAACTTCGCAAAGAACTCAAGTAGCTCCCAATCCGCCTTCACAGGAACAGTAGGATCTTATGCCGCCTTCCCGAGCATCAGCCAGCTTCCTTCTCCAGAAATTTCGTCTGGAAGATACGGGAAGTACCTGTTCCTGCAGAGGTGACAATAGACGTCTGTAACCCATGACCCTACAAATTTTGTGTGCCTACGACTGCTAGTGTAATAAATGTTTCATTTATAATGGTACACACTCGTTTTTATTCATTTACCAACTCTTAGGGGAGGAATAAAACGGGTGGAGGCTACACTGCCAATATCAGTTGTGACTATTGTATCTGGAGGAACATTGACTCCTAAAACACAGGCTTTCTGCCTAGTATAGGAGACAGCAGTTCGCCATTTAATTTGTCTTTATGTACAACATTGAATTCTGTGATTGTGTACTTGTATATTTAAATGTGAATGTACTAAATAAACATTTTATTTTATTTTATTTATTTATTTGTGTGTACATAAATAGTAAAATAAAAATAAATAAATAAGACTCATTAAACTCAATTGTAACGCAGCTTCGACGTAGAACAGGCCACACACACGTATCTTGCTGAATGATGCTCGATTCAAACGCAGCACGTTCTTGCACAGTTGTTTCTGATCATCTGTAAAACAGTGATGATTAACGACACAGAATATTGTGAGAGGTAAAGGACCAACATTTTTGTAAACACGATTATATGGCAACACAATTAAAACAAACTGATAGGATAGGAAATTACCTGAACATTTTGACATTAAAATCAGTGCGCACGAATCTTGAACAGTTTGAATAGATAAGTATAATCTCTCGCATTGCCTGCTCAACATCGTTAGATACATCAAATCTTTTATAAACCATCACGGTAAGAGGTGCCCAGAGTGATATATTCTGTAATAAAGAAATTGAATTGTATAGAAAATATTGTGAGGTAACCTGCGCTTTTGATAAATATAAATCTGAACCCGCCAATCTATCTTGAGCAGGGGTAGTTATCAATCTCCATGCCTTATACAGGTCAAAAAAGACCTTGGTCTTGCAGTTGGACAATGAATGACAGGCCGGTATTATTTATCTATTGTAAGAAAACCTTTTTTTTTGTAGCATTCTGTCTGATTCCTCTTTTCAGTTTTATCTCCCCGTCATTATAAACTAATTTTGTGAAACTGAAAAGGTAATATTTCAATGGTACTTACTGTGCCTTTCTTTACCAAGCCAAGTTTTAACGAATCAATCATTACTTGAAGGTAAACCAAAGCGTGAGAGAATAGTTCTATAATATAAAAAAGTATCTGGAAAGTAACAAAAAAAGATTAAACCAAAAATATCTTAGTGAAACATGATCACAACGCCACAATATATTGAATAAGATATTATATTATGTGTTTATTAAAACATTCTACACAAAAAAGTTCACTCCATAAAAGTATTATGGGCGCTACCGTTCCCATAATTATATGGCAACCATAGCACCCATCATTCTTTAATTGAATATTAGCTGACCTACCTCTGCTTCACACAAATTAATGTGATCTTCTGACGTGGAGACATGACAAAACATAGACGTTTTTGGATATATTTTAATTAAATTACTAAAATTCACCAAAATAGTCACAGATATCCTAACAAAACAATTAAATTGTAGTTTGAAAGATACTTACAAATTGCTGACAATAAGATTAATGGATGTCATAACACTTTTTTCGTGAGCTTTTTCTATTTGTTGAGGATTTAAAACGTAAATACTCCAGAGACTAACTTCATTTTCCAACAATTTCATTATTCGAATGGCACAAAGAATTTTACATCAAAAATAATCACAGAGAACCAAACAAATAACCCTACATATGGTACATCGGTTAGTTTGCAAAAGCATCAAAGCGACAAAACTACTACCCAAAACCGTGATAACAATAATCCAATTCCAAATAATAAAATGACTTAAACAGTCTTCATCGCTCAAAAATCTGTGCACATTTTGCAGAAGAAGGATTAACTTCTATTAAGTTAATCCTTCTTCTGCAAAATTTTTTAGTTTTGACCACCCCAGATACGAAATTCAAGATAAATCCAAATGAATAATAGACAAAGTCATAAAAATAGGATGCAAATATGAAAGTAGTTGATCTTAGGTCTGCCAAAAAATATAGCATGTAATTCCAGTAAATTAATAAAACAATTATTAGCAGTGCTGCAATCGTTGAAACGACATTGAAGATGGAAGACTACTTCCATCTGCTACTAAGGAGTTATAACATTATGTTTAATGCGATATGTAGGATGGAATATCATATATTGCATCAAATTCAAAGGCAAAAGCGCTGCCTGCACATCTTTATCTACAGTATTGTCCGGAATAGTTATCACACGACAGGTTTGTCTCATATTTTGGAATGTCTTCATGTTTGAAACAGTACCGTTGTTAGCCTCTTTGCTCACAAATGGTAGAACATTCGATTGTAAATGTTTGTACTGCGCATATCGAACTGTCTATTACTAGAGACCACAGACAATGACGTGACAAAAAAGGCAAGAAATAGAAGAATAATAATTGTATGAGAAAACAGAGTTATAATGATATAATTGTCAATTAGAGTGGTCCTTGTATAGCTCCATTGATATACGACAAAGTGTCTGATGATGTCAAAAAGTTATCTATTCTGCAGTTCAAGTAGAACCTACACAAATCTCTGATTAATAAGTGTTATTATAATGTTGAAGAGTACTTACAGGATAAACATATCGCAATTAAATAATATTTTTATTGATCTAATGTTATATATAATAAACGAAATGTGTTCTATTCTAATATAATGTGACATGTCTTACATAAATATTGACTTGTGTGTAATCATTTTGCCATTACATTTTACTTGTGACTGAATTCACGATTTAATTTTTATAATTTAACTAGCTTTTGCTCGCGACTTACTCGTCGAAAATTTCCTAATGAATTCCTATTATCTTTGATAGTAAAACATAGTCTATAGCTCCTGTTTACAATCGATGCATTTCAAAAGGCGTTTACTTATATAACTCTCCAGGAGTTTGCTACGTGATGGACCAAAACATAATAATAATTGCGGTTTCACTATAAAAAATCGACTGTTTGCGCGGCAATTTCCATGAGAAGAATGGTCTATAATCTATACAAACATAAATGCGTAGAAACTCAAAGGAAATGGACAAAAAAGTACATTCCACGTTCACATACATAGTAAATATATTGTATATTAAAAATAGAAAAATTAATTAATACGTAGATTTTAACCTCTCTGATCTTGTCAGTTATTTTGCAAAATAATAAGTAATGAAAGATGAATTCAGAGTATCGTTTGTCAATTTCCACCATATTGAACCATAGAGAAAGATAAATATAATAATGGACGTCCCACATCATGCAGGTACTTGTTGACATGTGATGCTCTTATTAGGAACATTTTATAAATACGATTGTTATCAGCCGTGTGATGCCGGCCGCAATTGGCACCACCCCATTTCTACCCGTGGGTGTCGTAGAAGGCGAAAGAGGGATATTGACCAGATGCAGCGCAGCAGCGTCCTCTGAATACCATAACACCTACTGGGATTGCCAACATGCATCGGCCAAGCATAGCGATTACGGCAGGCCCCCAATCATTTTATTGGTATTTGTTGCATTTAATAAAATCATATTTTCATATGTTTAATATTCTAAGATAGTTTTTTTATATTTCATACAAGAAAAAAAATACTTAAAACGGAACGCGTTTAGGTACTTGTTTGACAATGAGTCATTGTATAATGTCAAGTGTCAGTCAATGTACTACCAAGAAGCTTATAGATAAAACTGGAGGCAACACTCTAATCAAATAAGTGAAGCCAACTGTGACGGCAGACGCTCACTTTCTGAATACATACATAAGATAAAGAAAACACATATCACTGTCTCGTTCTTATGTATGCCTTCAGAAAGAGAGCATCAGCTGCCTACAGTTGGCTTCACTTAGGTATTTAGAGTGTTGCCTCCACTTTTATCTATAAGCTTCTTGTGTACTACCAATCATTATTGTAGATTCTTTCTTCGTTGCGTACGGTGTTTGTTTTTGCGATTATTACCTATCTAATATTTTTGACCCCTGCTTAACTCTACGAACTGTTTGTCTATTCTGTTACAATCTCCCTCGGTGAACACCAAGGTGAAGTGCATCTTATATCCTCGCTTTCTGCACACCATCAAACGAGGTTGTCGCGTTGGCTATCCAATACTCAAATCCAGGTTGGAGGAGAAAAATCTTAATCTGATTTATTTAAATATAAGGTATATTTTATGCTATGCGATATTTACTTGCATCTTAGTTTTAGTTGATTTTTGATAGATTTTTCGACAACATATTATTAACAATTCGAGAATAACAAAATAATCTAACAAAAGGCTAATCTTTATTAAAAACTGCATTATGTACATTGAGTTATCTATCTAGGTAGGCAATTAAGATATATTAAAATCTAACAAAATAATTTTGCTTGTTTTCTCTAATAATAAATAAATTATTATTTATACTCTTGTTTTATTTTGTGTCTTTCTTGTTAATTGGTAAACTATTTAAAAAATATGTAAGGATAACCTGTAAAAACATACTTTAGACAATAATATTAGTTTCGAATATAACTTGTTAGTATTGTCACATTTTTTGAGACTATAACCCAGTTTAATAAATGATAATCAATACACAATTAAAAAATCCTTAGTTCGGGTGGTCATTACCATGCCTGGTAGTTCTAAAACCATATCAGTTAAACGCAATAATTCGCAACTGTTCGCTATTTTGAAACGCCTAGTTTTTTTTATATAGCTAAATCATAATCTATACACTTACTGCCAGTGATCTGATACAAGGTTTAATGAAACTGTTTTCGTCTAGTCTGATCTAATGACAAGTGCTTTGAGTTTTCTATTCATAGCAATTGAATGTGCCATATTCACGAATATAAAACGCCAAAAATCATTAGTGTACATGAAGTTCGATAACTATGCCAACGCCCATACAGAAATTGGCCATGTCTTTTAGACACAGTTATATGTAAAAAGCACTAAGCATTTAATGTCTTCAGGAATCAATTATCGGTCCTTATTAATAGAATTTAGGTTTATACAATTTCTTTGCGATATGGTTTCCATAATTAAATAATATTATTATTTACTTATCTCAAAGCTTAAAAAAAAGACAACAATATCAATGAAATGAAACTTGTTTTACAAAATAGCGAACTGCAGTAAAACCACCATATAGTTAGTAAGAAGACTTATCAGACTCAGTTGTAACGCAGCATCGACGTAGAACAGGCCACACACACGTATCTTGCTGAATGATGCTCGATTTAAACGCAACACGTTCTTGCATATTTTTTTTTGATCATCTGTAAAGTATTCACGATCATTGAACTTTGTTAAAGTGTTGTAAACTTCTTAAAAACAAAATAAAAACCAACTCCTTGGACAAAAAAATACCGGAACAATTTGACATAAAAATCAGTGCGCACGAATATTGAACTCTTTCAATAGATAAGTAGAATCTCTCGCATTGCTTGCTCAACATGGTTAAATACATCAAATCTTTCATAAACCAACTGAATACGGCTACAGGTCCCCAGAATGACAATATCTGTAAAAAAATGATTGGTATTTTAAGGAAAGCATCGTCAGGAAACCTGGACTTAAATGTTCACGTAAGCCGAAAGACGCCGCCTTGTGGAAGCGTGGTGATTAATGCTGAGGTGTTAACGCTGCACTAGGAGAATAAGGCCGGTATTATTGTTACTAAACATGTATGATTCAATCTGAAATGTCTATTCAGTAGCATTTCTTTAATATGAAGTTCCATATTAGACAAAAGGCTATTGAATAGACAGTTTTGAGGAAGTTAAAAGTTACCAACCAAGGTTACCGACGTAGCCCGAAGAATTGCCAAACTTAAGTGGCAGTGGGCAGGGCACATTGCACACAGAACGGATGGCCGATGGGGCCGAAAAGTTTTAGAGCGGCGACCGTGAACCGGAAGACGATGCGTTGGAAGGCCTCCCACTAGGTGGACCGATGACCTGGTAAAGGTTGCGGGGATCCGCTGGATGCGAGTCGCATGGGATCGGTCAATGTGATCGGTCGACACTTGGGGGAGGCCTATGTCCAGCAGTGGACGTCTTTCGGCTGAAATGATGATGATGATGAGAAGCTAATTTTACTTTTCAATGGTACTTACTGTCTCTTTTTTTGCCAGGAATAGTTTTGATGAATCAATTGTTACTTGAAAGTACATCAGAGCGTGGATGAATATTTCTACAATGTAATAAAGTATCTGCAAAGTAATAAGATAAAAAATATTAAGCTGAAAATTTCATAGTAAAACATGATGAGATATAATCACCTCATCATCTTGTACTACACCAAAGTCAAAGTCAAAGCATTTATTTCAATTACGCCATTTTCAGGCACTTTTGATTGAATTGTCAAGGAGTCGGTCAATTAGCCAGAAAGTTGAAGCTAGTTGCTCGACTACCACTTCACTACTTGGTACTTTTGGATTTTTGTTTGTTTGATGTTTTATTCTCATCTGTTGTTTTTAACTGTGTTTTTATTTTTGAGACGTGAGTGATTATATAAAAAACAAAATTGGTTTCACAATCTCAGAAAAAATATTATGGCTGGATATTATAGTGGATGTTAAAGAACGTAACACAACGGTTATGGCCGATTAGGTACTATGCTGTATCCATTGCGAGGTGCTATTACAGAAAAATGAAAAAAATGGAAAATGTTGAGGGAAATTGTTGCGACGAGTATTGTTGCATCATGACAAGGCGACAGTCCACACATCGGCTGTTTCCAAGGTTACCATTAACGAACACGGTTATCACATTTTGATGGCAAAAATTCAGAATAATTTTTAAAGAGATAAATAATAATAATACAGAAAAATACAGAAAGTCTAGTAAAACGATGTCAAAAGTTAATTAAAATAAAGAGACACTAAATTGAAGAAGAATAGTGGTTCGAGATTTATCCTAATTTTTTTAATGTTTAGGACTATATGTTTTGGACCTTAGGTACTACGTATGCAGGTGTGATTTACTGATGTCACGACATGTCGAAATATCAACATCTATATTTATTTATTTATACTTCATGCACAAAGGTACAAAGGCGGACTTAATGCCTTAGGCATTCTCTACCAGTTAACCAAGGGTGGTGAAGAGATAACATATTGTATTTATATGATATATTTCAATATGTATGCTTTACACCAAAATTCTAGCACCAGTCATGTGTGGATTGAAAAATACTTACGAATTTCTGACAACAATCTTTATGGATGTCATAACATTCTAATAAATCGACGTAAGCCTGAAACACTTTTCTACTATGACTTTTTTCGTGGGCGCCTTCTATTTGTTGAGAATTTAATACGTAAGTACTCCAGACAATAACTTCGTTTTCTAACAATTTCACTATTCGAATGGCACTAAGAACATTTACATCAAAAATAATCACAGCGTAGCATATAAATAACCAAATGTATGGTACACCAGACAGTTTGCAAAAAATAATAAATCCGAAGATATGACCACCCAGAACTACGATAACTATAATCCAATTCCAAACAATGAAATGGCTTAAACTGGCTTTACAATTCAAAAATCTGTGCACTTTTTGGAAAGTAAGGACGAACTTTATAGACTTTTTGGTTTGAACCACCCCAGTTACGACATTCAAGGTAAATCCAAATGAATAGTAAACAAAGTCATAAAAACAGGATGCAAACATGAAAGTAGTTGATTCCATGTGTATGGAAAAATACAACTTATAAGTCCAGTAAATAAATAAGACAATTAATAACAGTGTTTCAATTATTGAAACGACATTGGACATGAAACTATTAGGAGTTATAACATTATGTTTAATGCAATATTTAGGTTGAAATATTATATGTTGCAGCAGATTCAAAGGCAAAAGCGCCGACTGTACATCTTTATCTATCATATTGTCTGAAATAGTTATCACACGACATTTTTGTCTCATATTCCGGAATGTCTTCATGTTTAATACGTTAACGTTGGTAGGTCTTTTGCTCACAAATGCTTGAAAGACTCGATAGTAAATGGTTTGACTACGTACGTCAAAATATAGATTAATTAATTACTTTACTTAGTTTTAGGCAATATGACTTTACTTTCTTAATATTTTATTCAGGGCCATATACTATGAAATTATAAAAGCCAGAATCAACAGTGGCGACCACCAAAAGCTCGACGAGTCCCGGAGTTTTTTAAATACAAAGAAATAAATAAATTAAATTAAATTAAAAAATATATATAAATATATATATATATAAATAGCGGCGAATCACTACACCAAAATAAATAAAAACGGGGCGAGTGGAACATTTTAATCGTAAGGGGCAAGATCCAAGGGGCGAACGGAGCGTAAACCAATTTTAGTAACCTTTACTGTACTGAAATCTTTGGCATTACAAATTGCATTGACGCTACACTGTGAGAAGTTCTACATAGCTATGACAAATGCTCAAGATACATGCGCATTAATTTTATATTCAAATTTTACGGGTATGTCTTTCTTAGCAATTCTTTTTTTGTTTGTCGATGTGTGCGGCATTTGTTCCCTCAAGGTTATTTTAAGGATTCTAACTCCCATTAACATTACAGATGCCGAAAAGAGGCTATGCAAGAATATTAAACGCATACATCGAGCGATATTCGACAAGTTGGATGCCTGTCGGATATAAATAATATGTAATAATAATAATAATAAATAATAATAATATGTGGGGACATTTCACACACGGCCATCTGACCCCAAACTAGGGAGACCCTGTACTATGGGTGTCAGACAGCTGATATACATACACAAATATATTTTAAATACATACAAATATAGATAAACAACACCCAGACACAGGGCAAACACAAGTGCTCATCACACAAATATTTACCCTGGGCGGGAATCGAACCCGCAACACGCTGCGCAGCAGTCGATCGCTCAGCCACTGCGCCAACCGTGTCGTCAAATATTCTACGTTGATGCTACTTTACCGCTCAAAATTATATTGTTATGTGCTAACTATACTTTTGTGTCTCTAAAGTTTGCGTTTCTGTAATTCTGTTAGGCTAATAAACGATACTGATTAATGGGTATTTTTTTAATGTACCTCATCCACCTTGAGCAAGTGTGATTGTCAATGAAGATGCCTTTTCTGCAGGAGAAGAGGTGTAACAATGACGGGCTAATAATAATATGATGGATGGCTTTGCCGAAAAATGTGGAAACTAAGACCATGGGATCTGAATGTTTATCTTGGTTTTCAGGGCATCGCCAACAGGCCGCTCAACTCTTCTTCTGAACCGAACGCTGGTCTATTCTTTGGGCCAAAGTATCTTGCTGCCAGACTGTTGGGCACGTGTCTCGTTGACAGCGATGTGGACGAGTTTATGCACTATGAGCACTGTCCTCCTTTTTTCTTGAAACTGTACATGATATTTTTATTTTTAAAGTTCTGTACAATTACATTTTCGGTAAAGTTGTTAATTAAGTAATTTTGTCTTAAAGCTCACTTTACCCAAATTCACCAACGGAAAATTTACAGAACACACTGGATGGGATTTGCCTACGTCATATTTTCGGTAAATAGAAAATATATTTACCTGTATGAAAAACCAATAAGGTAAGATAGTACCTTATTGGTTTTTTGACCATTTGTCAAACTAATTGAAAATAAATATTGTACCTTTACTGAAATAAAAAATATTTTGAGATGTTATTGTTACGATGCCTTTAATATGATTGGAGTATGTAGTAGACTGTTCGTCGAATTCATTATTTTTCTACCTTTGTTCACGACACATCATCGACGGGTATTATAGGGCACGTAAACGGTTCCATACCACTGTATAATATTAAGATCGTCGAAAATATCACAATATATTATTTTTCATTGTTGTTGTAATAGTCATAGTAATACGCACTTTGTGAACATTTCAAGTTTCTACCTAATACGACAGACGAACGAGCAATTAATGGGGTTAGTCATAGGGTCATTTGGCACCTTTCTCAAAGGCAAAGTATAAACTATGTCATCGTCATCGCGTATTAACATTAAAGTACCTGATAATAAAGTCGACAAAAATGTGCAGGCACTGCTATTCCCTCTAAATCTAATGCAAATTACAGTATTACATCCAAAATATCAATTAAAAAATGGCTTTATAACTCCTAACAACCGTGTAAATAAGTTCATATCGCTATGTGCAGTAATATTTAGTTTGTCAACCCATTTTTATAATTTTATAATTGTTTTGCTAGACGATAATATGATACGATATCAATCTATTCGTTTCCTGTACTTTGCTTCTTCCTTCGACGTAACGTTTACCAGTGCGTTTTGCATCATAAATTATATCAGTTATTTCATTCAAACCAAAAAGAACGTCACCTTCGTTCTTACCTTTCAAGAAGTGCACAGATTTCTTAACAATAAAGACACCAGTAAGACCTTTATAATTACTAGTTGGATCCATGTTTTTTTAGTTTTCGGGTTTTTCATATTTACCGTCATATATGTGAACATACAATATTTAAATCCACCGTGGTATACGCTCTCTTATATCTTGTTTCTACTTACTTTCGACACTGAACCAGTTTATGCAATAAGAATAATTCGACTACTAACAGACAAACTTATATTATGGAACACAAAACTATTACAAACACGTAATGTTGGCAAAAACGAAGCATATTGCCGAAGAATGTTTCAAGCGTATGCTCAGACACTCGAATGCTACAAGATTGTACAAAAACATTTTCAACCAATGGTAAGAATAAAGAAACTGTATTGGTTTGATGTATGTAGTTTCTTTTGAAGAGATCCCATAATTGCATGGCTAAAACTTGAGAATAGCTAGAGGGATATGGAGTTAAGGATGCATGTGTAATTTTATTTGCTAATATCAATGCTGGCCCATTTTTAGGTATCGGTTCCAAAAGGGGCCATAATAACCTGTTTAACATTCAATTTATAAAATACCAGTTGTCATATGTGAACGTAAGAGAATGAAGTACCTTTTGTTTCTGATACCTATATAATACGGGACCATATTATACCCATGTTAAACAACATTCGCATTTACGCATGCCTTTTTAACTATATATTTCTTTATCTATTCTCCAAATCTCAGTCGAGCTAAAATTACCAAATAATATAGTCAAGATAATCCGGATTAAACTGATGCAATAACATTTTGGCCGTTGTTCTTTTTTTCTTTGCGTAATATTCCGCTTAGTCTTTTTCTTCTATAGGTATAGTCGTCTTCGTTAAGATCAATTTTAACCTTTACCTACTGAGGTGGACTTACTTTCACGTAAACACTGACGTGGGGGCCTCAGAGGCCTGTATATTCATGTGCTTATATTTAAAAATCTTTAGTTTTTTTAGGGTTTAGTGTTTAATAATAAGCTTGAGTGGATATATTTAAATGAAATAATATTATTTTTGAGAAATTTGTTTGTTTATAAATAACTATTATTTCGAAGTTTAGAGAACACTAAGCATTTTTTGGCAAAAATCACATGAGATCATAAATCACAAAGTATTTATTAAAATTATTTTAAAAATCAACCAATTATCTTACAATCTTAATTTGTAATAGTGTTTCTAGCAAATGGCACATCAGTAATTGTAATACTATTATGGAAACAAAAAAATACAGACATTAATTATTGCGAATTGAACTGAGTCTGGGTAAACTTGCTTTGCACATTGAAGGATCATTTCTGTCGTTTTATGTTAGAATTAAAAGATAGTTGTGTTGAGAAACTTACACGGCTCTAGAGGGGGGTGGCTGGTGCGCCCATTTGTAGCGATTTTACCCCTAAAAGGATCGAATTGATGACTGTCACTATTTTTCGCTACATGTTGGTTATTATTATTACCAATAGACCGTTTTCTCCGAGACGACGTACTGGACTTCATATTGTAAAAGTTTTCAAACTACTGCAAAAAAAGACGATAACCAAAGCAAAACTATTTACAAAAAAGTTACGTAAATACTGAGGTGGGGTCTGAGAGGCCCACGAAAAATTTCAAAATGAATTTACTTACCGAAATTGCGCGCGTAAACACTTGAAAAGTCATTGATAGCCTCAGCGCAACTAAACTCGAAGGTACTAGAAGGTACGCATGTGTTATGCGCGAGGGAAAAGAGTAATTCAACAATTTTACTTTATCGAGGCCTGAGAGGCCCCCACGTCGGTAGTCAAAGGTTAAAACTACAAACGTTCTGTCCATCAGACATTCCTTTGCGTATTCATATTTATGTCATATAGGTACTTATGTACTACCACTATCATCACCTATGTAACGTTTATCTGAACGTTTACTTTTCATAAAGCCATCATTATTTTCACTCAAAACTTATGAGTGAAAATAATGTGTGTAAAAACGACATGACTCATGTACCAAACTAACAAAAGCGTTTTACACGAAATTCGATTACCTCTTCAACAAACAATTTAAATTAATTTCTTTAATTATTTTCAGGCTCTTTTTAAAACAACCGAAACCTTCTCTCATGAATTGGTCAGCTGTCAAATCGTGATAGACTTTTCTAAGTATATTTTTAATACAAATAATCCTATAAGTACTTATTTATAATAAACTATTTTTTTTTTCGATATTGTCATAGAGTATATCAAATTTATAATCTCTTAATATTTACCATTATGTCAACTTGATCGATAGATTTTTAGATAGATTGTTGTGATGTGAGTAAACACTGTAGTTGCGATAAAGACTTTTTTTGTAGCTATCATGTATCCCTTGTGTAACAATGGCAAGTTTAATGTTCTAAAATTAAAATAAACCTTTGTCTTTAATCTGTCTGTTTTCAGCATAGACAGTAGGTAACTGGTCCTAATATTTGAAAAATATCTTGATACACCATTTGGGATAGAATTCATAAGATGGTGCCCATTCTTCTTTACGTTACTACAATTCGAAAAACATTTAAAACATTTAACTTTAAAACTTTTATGCCACACCAAACGATACTTCATACAAGCAACTAGCTTCATATTTCTGACTGACTGACTCTGACTATTCAAAAGTACCTGTAAATGGTTTAATTGAAATAAATGGTTTTAAGTTTGAGTTTGATACAATTTTTTAAGTTCAAAATCTTTGGAATTATTAATTTAATTTTATTGAAACAGTCAGTTGAGACCATTTGTAAACGTCAAAAAGTCAAAGCATTTATTTTAATGTTTAACTGACTGAATACCAGTGTATTCAGTTGCATCCAGTTAGACTGGAAGCCGACCCCAACTTAGTTGGAAAAAGGCTAGGCAGATGATATTCTAAATTAGTATTGATCAAGTTTAATTTTAACAAACGAGAAGAGTCAAAGTCAAGTTAACAAGCCAACCGAAGTCAAGTTTAATTAAAATCATTTTATTAACTTCCAAGATTTTGCACATTTAATAGAAGTGATGACGAAGGATAATTGAAGGAGGAGTTCTTAGTCAAGAAGTGAAAACACACACATCACTAACGTTTCAAAGCATCACTCCGGCACGGAAACGCCTCAACTAGAAACACTTCAGACGCCTAGCACCACCCGCGAGCCATAATTTTTTTCGTATTGTCACAATAAAAAATATTTTAATGCACACGATTTAAAACCCTAACTTGCATAGCAAAATTATTTGGTGCATCAGAGCCGCGCTGATCTTGACGAGGAACAAAGACATGATTCATCATCAACATCAGCCGAAAGACGTTCACTGTTGAACATAGGCCTCCTCCATAGAACGCCACAACGAGCGGTATCCTGCCGCTTGCATCCACCGGTTACCCGCGACCTAGAAGATATCGTCGGTCATCTGGTCGTAGGGCTACCAATGCTGCGTCTTCTGGTTCGTAGTCGCCACTCGAGGACCTTCCTTCCCTATCGGTTATCGGTTTTTCGAGTAATGTGGCCGACCCATTGCCACTTGCATATTCTAAAAGACATGATAAATCTCATTCAATTTAATGTTTTTCAGCATTTCGTTCAAGGATTGCTATACGCATGGGTAGTAAAAAACTTGATTTTACAAACCATTCTCAGTTTGTTATTAGAAGAATTCTATGTTACAGCTGAAAGTGCGCAAGATTCATGCGCTATCGTTTTAGCATCAAATTGTACAGGTGAACTATATATAATACACGATGTAAAAAGACTTAAAACATAGCCTTTAATTGCATATAGTGTCCATTTTATCAAAGTGACGTTAAACACAATTTTTCGCTAGGAATCGACTTTTATTGTAGATGTGGAAAATCATGGTGTGTATAACGCACGCAAGAGTTCAGGGATCGTCGGGGTATTTTGAGTTTTGTTACATTTATGACGTGTTTTCCTAAAAGTTGTTACAATAACTTTGAATATCTTCTTAACCAGAAGGTTCCCAGGTGTAGTCCAGAAAAAGAAACTGATCACAATGATAGCACGAACATAAAACTTTCGACTTTGTAAAGAGTCTTTTTACATCTGTTATAGTTTATGTTACGAGCATTTATGCCACAAAAAGTGCAATACAAAGGTATAGACGCCAGCACATTAAGCCATACCAACTGTCAAATTTTCCCAATTGAATATGCACCTTATTGTTTCGTATTAAAGTTGAAAATCTATAAAAGAATTTTGACAGATTGTTGTAGTTTGAAGTGCTGGCCTCTGTACATTGGCAAGACGACCCTTTTTTTAAAATATTCTCAAAAAATTTGTGTATCAAGTTTAATTAAAATCGTTCCATTAATTCCAACCAGTCTTACCAAGGGGTGTCGTGATACCCAGCAACTGAGTTTTTGAGGTCGAATATTGGCTGACGTGCACGACATTCGTTAGGAAGAATATTATTAACATTTGATTTATTTCTTTACAGATGAAGAAATGAAGTTGTGCAAGAATGTACTTCGTCTTCACCGTGCGTCGTTCAGCAAGATGAGCGTGTTTGGCATGTTCTACATAGATATATGCCATCCATTACGTTTGATGGCATTACTTACGAACTATACTGTTGTCTTGTTACAGTTTGCATTTCTGTAATCCTAGTACTTCTTCTTAGCGTGTCGATAGCAAACACGGAAATGTTTCATGTGTGTGTATGTGTGCGTGTAAATGAAATCCTAGTACTATGTAGTGTTTTATGGTGACAAAATTAAATCATCATCATTGTCATATCAAGTGCATGGGCATTTGTTTGGACAGAACCAACCCCAATGTAAGTGTATTGTACTTGATGAAATAAAATCACAAAATATAATTTTCGTTTACTTGTTTTTATTTCAAGAATTAGACGTACGTCGTTGAACAATTGTTACACTTTTAGAAAATGTTACAGAAAACTAAATTGCAGTAATACAATAATGTGAGTTGTGATTAAAGAACAAAAATGTATCATTGTCACTGCATCGATGTAAAACAAACCGGACGCAATAATTTTTTCTATGTTCGTATCTATTATTCTTTGCATGTTCCTCCAAATTCTTCTTGATGCCATTAAAACAAACAAGATTACCTGTATCAAGGGTTACTATTTTATATTCATTGTAAGTTTTGTTCGTCACTTCCTTCGCGTTTCTTTTCTAACTTAACTCATTTTGCAACAGACTTCAAAAAGGAGGAGGTTATCAATTCGTCTGTATTTTTTTTTTTATGGTTAGTGTAAGCTTCAGTGGTGGTCCCATATAAATTTTATCGAAATTGATTTAGCACTTTTTGAAAAATCAACAAATACCCAAAAATTTTACATAGACGACATTTTAGTTTCATCAATCTTTGTAGTAGTTAACTTTCAATCTCTTCTTAATAGATTTAGATGAAAAGGAGGTACTAAAAAGCGGAAAATAAAAAGCTTTTTACAAAAAAGACAACCGCCTTCAAAAACTAAAAAGTGAAAAATAACTTTAGCACAGAACATACATTGACTTTAGTTTCGGAAGTCGGTGGCAATACAAAACAACAAACAGAACAAAGCCACTGAATTTCGAAACTAAAGTCAATGTGTGTTCTGTGCTAAAGTTATTTTTCACTTTTTAGTTTTTGAAGGCGGTTGTCTTTTAAAAAGCTTTTTTAAATAAATATATAACCTACTGGCTTTTGCCTGCGACATCGTCCGCGTAAATGTCAGTTATCACAAATGTAGACGAAGTCACGGATTAATAAGTAGTCTATTTTCATTCTTGGGGTTTAAGCTGAGTTTGTCCCAAATGTCATCAAAATTGGTTCCGTAGTTTAGCCGTAAACAAACTTAGTTTTACATATGATATTAGTAAGGACACTTAAAGATTACACTGCTTCCTCTTAGCGAAATAATTTTCAAAATCAGAGTAGTAGTTCCAATTGAACAAAAAACACATGTCATTAATACGAAGAACTTGTTCCTTTTGATTTCGTTTTCTAACACCTGCAGGCTTAGCTTAGTGACCCAAATTGACAATCTACAATCGATAACGCTAATAGAAAGCTAATCAAATGTATTGGAATGACGTCATCTCAACGATAAGTCACGACCGTGTTCGAAAATCCAAAATGGATTACGACGAGGCGTTAATTATTGTAGAAAGAGATACGATACGAAACGTTTGTAACTTGGCTAGGCCTACTGTAATTCCGTTCCCTGTGCAAAAGTGACCCACGGGTAGGTCATTGCAATTGTTGAACTATTGTGTCTACTTGACGCACAGTGAACGTAAATCAAAAATAAATTACTTGAAAGAACTTACAGTCTTGTGCTGATTTCAAAATAACATTACATCTAGCTCTTGTTGCTTGTCTGTAAAAATTTTCACAAGCTAAACAAATTGACCACTCCACTATGATCAACTTGCAAAAACACATAATTAATCCGAATGTGTGGCTTATTGCTACGTCTCTGCTCATCTAAAAAATAATAATCAGTTAGTCATAGACAGCCTGATAAAGGGCTCCTGGTGAGGCAAAAGCTGTACACATTGATCATGGTTAAGGTACACTTGCCGTCGTCGATACATCCAAGACCCCTCCGTGTCTCGGAAAGTAGGTAAAGCCGTTGGCTCCTGCTGTCAGTCGCAGATCTTTGACAGTCATTATGGAAAATTAGAAGACTGAAAATCTAACTACCGGTCTTTCTAAGGAGTATCGTGTTACTCAGTATCTGGGTTGGGGAGATCAGACAGGCAGGCGCTCCACGTAAAACACTGGTATTCAGCTGCTTTCAGTTAGACTGGAAGCTGTATCCAATATGGTTAGAAAGACGCTAAGCAGATGATGAAAAATAGAGATCCAGACCGATAATAGTCTTTAGTGGCAATAGAATGCCAGCCATTGTCCCACTGCAGAGGAAAAGCCTCTTCTTATGCAAAGAAGAAACGAACATTGATCAGCACCCTTGCTCAAAGCAGATTGGCGATTTAAAACTGACATTAATTATAATATCAGTGTCGTAGTGACAAGGACTTCATACAACTTGATTCCTACCGCCCTTTTGAAGTTCTGAACAACAGCAGGCTACTCTACCACCACTGAAAAATGCCACAGTTAGTAGTGTCCTCTATTGCCAAATAACATAATCACACTGCAGATATTTCAAACGCAACATCAACTAAAAGCGTCATATACTTTACGTCATAGCTTTCAATTCCAACAACACACCTCATTCCTTTTAAAAGCGAAATTACGATAGACGAAATCTTTCTATCTTTTTTTTTAAACGTTGTCCCACGCTAGATGTTTCTTCTGTATCGCGGGTGCGTTTGCAAACTATACACCTTAAATACCTATTTTGATTCCGTGCGTGAATTGAACCCAAAACACAATAAAACATAATTGAATTATAGGTAGATTGTCATGGGATCTGGCTTAATGGTACAGAGGCCAGCATATCAAGCTACTACAATCTGTCAAATTTCTTTGATAGATTTTCAACTTTATTACAAAGGCATAAGGTTCATATTTAATTGGGAAAATTTGACAGTTAGGTATGGCTTGATGTGCTGGCGTCTGTACATGAGGAACATGCACCGACGTGACGTGAAAAAAATAATAATTTAACGTGTAATTTTTTCCTTACCAATAAATGTGTTTATCTGTTTATAACGTAGAAAAATAAGGAGCAAAGTAAAAAAAAAACGCAAATAGTAAATAAAACGTGTACTAACCTTGATTGTACTCGCAAATATTAATATCATCATAACATACTATACAAACATGATAAACGTTGTGACGAAATGTAACAAAATCTGAAATTTAAAAAAATGACATCATTTAGAGAAACAGAATGATACGAAAGATAAGGAAGTCAGTGATGTCATTAAGGTTGACAGGACTAAATGGAAGAAGACTTGTTGCACCGACCTCAAGTAACATTGGAATAGGGCAGAAAGATGATGATGATGATCCGAAACTGACTAAAATACCGGTTGAAAAAGATTGTACAACTGAAAGTACGTGTTCTTGACATTAATGCGATTATTTACCTATAACCCTGTAACTTTCTGATCACGGTAAATTCATCACCTGCCGAGCCATTTCCCAAATATATTGGGGTCAGCTTCCAGTCTAACCGGATGCAGCTGAATACCAGTGTTTTACATTAAACGACTGCTTATCGGACACAACCCAGTTACTGGTAACACGATACCCTTTGGTTAGACTCTTTGTCAGACTTTCTAGCTTCTGACTGCCCATACCCAGTACCAAAGATCTACAAATGACAGCCGGGACCAACGGCTGCACGTGCTTTCCGAAGCACGGAGAGAACTCGGTAAGCACGATTTTTACGGTAAATGGAAGATCAAAACTCTAACGTTTTTTACGATTTTTTAAAGAAAACAAATTTTAAATGTTATAACTAATCTTTGAACATCCACACGGCCACTGTACGTACCCGTAATAATAATAATATTGTTATTTACCTTATATCCAGTCATTTCATTCGTCAATTTCCAAGTTTCGCAGATTAGCTTTATAACTTTATACATAGTCTTAATTTCTGTTTCTTTGTCTATCGTTACCTCTTCCTCTTGTTTGCTATAATTCATATTTTTAACGACATTGTTCCAGTTCTAAAGTTTGCAAGTCAACATATAAACAACATTAAGTGTGTAAGCAATTTCTAAATCAAAAATTATGGATATGGAACTAAAAAACATCCTAACCCACGACCACTGCAAATCGAAAACCATTTTTCCAACCAAGTTACTAACCCAAAGACAACAGGTTAAAGAAACATACGTCCGAAAAAATATATTGAACATTTTCAAATCTTTGCTGCTGTACAGACAGTTGTTGATTGCCTGAAGAGATTTATTTATGCGTACATTAAAACAGTTTTTGTATACATTTATATAACTGTTTAATGCGAAATTAATACAATATATGATGTTTAAACATACGTAGAACATTTTGAAGAGGAAGGTATGAAAAGGATTGTATATGACAGTTGCCCACATCAAACAGAAATATACAGCGTTCCCGATGACGCCATAAATGATCTGCTTCTTAGTTCTTTTTTCTAAAATCTTATATTCTTGCTCACACACGATTCTACCAATAAAGAACAAAGGAAAAAAAACGCTCATAAAATCATTATCTATAATTTTTTTTCTTCTTATTTCAATATTTGCGAAGCCAAACATTTTTTGGAGTATTTATTCGATGTTCTGTCGAAGACGCTATGTAAAAGTTTTTAATAGCTTTTAAGTGGTTGGTTTAAGTACATTAAATAATGATGTTGACTTGAAATTATTATGTTTCTGTCACATAGCAATACACTTATTGCGATAAATGAGTGGTCCATACTCATTACAATACCTGTCTGATTGTCACTTATAATAAATAATGTTTTGAAACTCTTGCATCAAAGTAGGTGGTTATCTACCAAATTATACTTTTGTTATCTATAGATTTACTAGCTCATTTCTGTCCACCTTTTCTAAATAAAATGAAGTCTAAACGTTATCGTGTGACCGGTCCGTTTAACAACTTAGTTGACAAAGATGTTCAGTTGATGCTTTTACCTTTGAACCTCATGCAACATATTGTGTTGTATCCAAAGTATCGTATTCAGAATAACTTTATACGTTTAAATAACCTAACATCAAATTTGGTGTCATTGTGTGCCACGATACTATCCGTCTTTATATTATGTGGTCATGTCTACGAGATACACTTTAACGAGATTGTAAGAACTCATTTAAATATAATGTACATCTTAACTTACGTCGACTTGTTCTTGTACTGCATTGGATTCGTCACAAATTATGTAGTCCAAGTGTTGCAAACAAAAAGATTTACATTATTTATCTTGAAAATTCAAAACATTCATAGATTTCTTAACGAAAAGACCAAATTCAAGCGCTTTATCATTCAGAATTGGATCGCTGTCGTATTTTACTTCGGATTTTACATTTCAGCTATGACTTTTGCTTCTACAATTTATAACCTTACCATTTATGATTTCATGTGTAGCTTTATAGTCATGTGTTTCGACGTAAACATTATTTACGCTAATAGACTTATTATACTGCTACGCAATAAAGTAGATTTATGGAACATTCAAGCTCAACAATTGCTGCAAATGGGACGTAGTGATAATGAACCTTATTGCAATAGAATGTTTCAAGCTTACGTAAATATTTTGGAATGCTATGACATCTATAAGACTTCTTTTCAGCATATGGTACGAACAAAAATAAATCTTCTGGCAATAGAAAATGTTAAGAAAAAGGATAAAAATTACTAATTGAACCAAATGTTTTGAATTTTAGGTCGTTTATGACCATGTTAAGTTTTTTTTTCGAGCTTTGATAAAATTACAAACTACACTTGACTTGCTAAAAGTTATTGCTGAGAACAACATACACAACGCCTATGTGAGTATGCATTTAATTTTACCTTTATTTTAATAATATTATGTAGGGTTTCAAAAAATTGAAGAGCGCAAAGTCTCGTCCACATCGCTGTCAACGTACATGTGTGCTGTACATTGCCACGTTGTAAGGTAATGTTGATTCTTTGGTTTAAATATAGACTAGCTTTCGGGTTACGTAGAGGGTTCTGAAAAATATTATGAGCACGCGGACACTATGGCCCTAGAAATCCTACTCCAAACAGCTCATACATGATATAACTTCCAAGAAGGTTGTTATATACATTTGCGCTGTTTAAGGTTTTTTCGGATAGGATGGCTCGAGGCTGTAAGGATAGGAAGGGTTAGAAAAGTTAAGCAGCTATTCCGATGTGAAGTACTTTCGCACCTTTGCAAGGACTCCCAGCTTTTTGGCAGCTAGTTTGGCCTTGGATTCAATGAAAGACCCAAAATTAAGATTCGACGTCAAAGTAACGCCAAGAAGCTCAAGATGGTCAGTGATCGGAACAGATACATGTTGGAAAGCAGGGGCCAGATGGAAAGGCCTCTTCTTGGCAAAGAAAAGACACGTCTGAGTCTTAGCTGCATTAAACCTGACCCGATTGGCATCACCCCAATCAGAGACTGCCTTGAGGGTCAAGTTCAAGCGCTCGACCTTAGACTCGCTGGAAGACTGGATCAGCCGCACTGGCACGTGCGCTGGATGTGTAACTCTCTACAACCGTGCTGTCATCTGCGTGCCCAAAGGTACGGGGTTTCAGTAGATCGTAGATATCCAGCAAACAAAGAGTTGCAGAGAGTACTGAGTCCTGAGGAACCCCGGCATTTATTGCCATTTGATCTGACGAGCATCCATCAATGACTACGCGAATTGACCGATCACTCAGGAAATCCGAAATCCATGCACATAAACTAGCGGCAAGCCATATGCTTAGCTTAGCTAGCTTAGCTTAGCTTGCTAATAAGGCCATCCTGCCATACCCTATCAAAGGCCTTTGAGATGTCCAGGGAGACGGTAAGTGCATCCCCATATTTCTCGATGGCCACACTCCAGATGTGAGAGGCGTACGCGAGCAGATCCCCAGTGAACCGATTTCGGCAAAAGCCATACTGACGATCACTGAGGAGGTCATTAGCTTTAAGGTACGCCAGGAGCCTGTTATTGACGACACGTTCCATTGTCTTGCAGATAATGGACGTGACCGAGATGGGCCTGTAGTTGGTAGGATCGGCATGACTACCTTGTTTGGGCACGGGCTGCACGTTGGCTAGCTTCCATGACTTCGGCACTTATCCAGTCCTAATCCAGTTTAAAACAACAGGCGCCTCGGCGGAGGCAGGAGCATGACGAATTAAGTCATTAATGTTAGCATGCTTTGCCATCCGGATTGAGCTCTTAATGCAGACTAAAAATAAATATAAATATTGTACATATGTAAATTAAATGTGATAGGACATTTTAATCATAGGATTGTTACGATAGATAACTTTATTTAATTATAACAAGACTTATCACGAATTTCGTATTTGTATTTTTACAGTTTTCAATGTGGTTTTCAATCTTGTTTTTGTACGTGTGGGTGTCCAAGAGTTTAGCACTAATAATAATTTTGAGCTGGTACAGTGAAAAGCTCTACGTAGCGATGGATGAAGTTCAAAACTCGTGCGCACTTATATTGAAAACAAATTGTACAGGTAACTTGATTTAAATACTTTTAGTTCTTCTTTTCCTAAAATTATAATTGCTACAATAATGAAGTAGTCTGACTACTTCATTATTGTAACGAATTATAGACAGAGTTCATTTAATAAAGAAAAACATTTAGTGGACGTGTGTTTGTTTGTTTTTTATGCAGTTAGGGGTACTTAACAGATTTTGATGACATTTTGAATTTAAAACTAAGTTTGAACCCCTAGAAAAGATATAGACTACTTTTAAGGTTCCGTACCTCAAAAGGAAAAACGGAACTCTTATGGGATCACTTTGTTGTCCGTCTGTCTGTCTGTCTGTCAAGACCCTTTATCTCGGGAACGCGTGGAGGTATAGAGTTGTAATTAAAACCAAATACTCGAATCTACGGTCCCTTGACGCTGTAAAAAAATCAACCCTCTATATTAACGTGAAAAAAAGATACGGCCGTTTATGTCACAAAAACGCATTTATAATATTAAGTAGATTAAAGTATGGATAGTAGGTATGGATTAGTTTAGAAGTATGGATATGTACCTACAAATATGTACGGAACCCTCGGTGGGCAAGTTTTTTTTTAATTCGTGATTTTGCTTGCATTCGCGATAACCGACATTAACGCGGAGGAAGTCGTGCGCAAGAGCTAGTAAGTTATATTGTACGTAATTATATACTTAAAACTAAACTGAGATTGGTAAGAAAAAACACGTGACGAAATGACGGGCAGAGCCTAGTATGTCTATTAAGCAGTAACCCTTAATATAGCCAATCTTGTTTGTTTTAGTAGCATCAAGAAGAATTTGTAAGATCATGCTAAAAGCTTGTTCTCCTATATTTACAGATGCTGAGAAAAAAATGTGCAAGAATATTCAACGTCTACATCAAGCTACATTCGACAAGATGATTGTCTGTGGAATGTTCTACATAGATGCTTCTTTTTCGTTCAAAATGATGGTTACAGTAACTCAGTATACTTTTGTGCTATTGCAGTTGGCATGTTTGTAATCTTGAGCAGACACACTGTTGCAGTATTAATCACGTTTTATGAATACAATATTATTTTGTAATATCAATAATTTTTTTTTTCGATAGCAGTAAAACTAATGTTCTTTGGCCATCCCGTACACAATCATAGTATTAATATGTCATCCATATACACAACACAAGCATACATGAATTTTGTTTGCATAGTTGTACCTAAAATACTTACTTTTAGAAGCTCAAATTGTTTCTAGGATAACCAAATGAGTATGGTTTCGAACAGGAACATGAGTATTTATAACACATGTCTATAAACAAAATTAGTTTTTACAAGATGGTGTACTTATACTTGATGAAAAGTTGTCGTCGAATTTAAGTGAACATACCAATTAATTAACGTATGATACAGGAGTAAATAAATTTACTTCACTCTAATTAATTGTTTTATTGAGCTTGCCGATGCCATTACACCGCATAGGAACAGGGGGGGGCAAGAGGGGCAGGGGCAATAAGGGAATTTCTAAGTGAAATAATAATAGCCTGTATTATTGACCCACTGCAGGGAAAAGTAATCTTTTCATACAAAGAAGGCATCAGCATTTAGCACCACGATTGCTCAAGACGGATTGCCGATATCAGAATTTGATCAATTAAAAGTCCAGGTTTCCTCGCGGTGATGTCCTTTACCCGCGTCAGTGATGTCCCAGATAAACTTACATAACATGAAGTGAAAAAATCACATTGATGAACAACACAAAGCCATCATGACATCATAGTACCTTTTATAATTAAATGAAACCTATTAATGTTATTGTAAATTATATTATTTTTTATAGAGCAAGTCGTCGGAAAATACCTATTAAAAATTTACACCTGTACCATAGAGGTCGATAATACTTATTTAACTAATGGATCAATTCTTTACATAAATTTTGGATCCAGTTCCACCTAAGTTCCACCTATTTGGTGAAAGCAATTCTAAGAATTATATGTTTTCAATTGTCTGTATAACCCAAATACAATGGCGTCCATAATAGAAAAATATCGTTTGATCAAAAGAAAATGTTATCGTGTGTCGGCTCCATTAGACGACTTGGTCGACAAAGATGTACAGGCGATGCTTTTGCCTTTAAATATCATGCAAAACATTTGTTTTAGTTCCAAGTATCGTATTAAAGATAGCTTTATATATCCAAATAACATTAAATCTTCTGTAATGTCATTGTGTGTTATGATATTATTCCATCTTTTATATATTCAGCGCATCTACGAGTTGCATTTCGACAAAGAAGTAAGAATATATTGGAATATAGCGTACATCGGCTCTTACTTAGACTTCTTCTTAAACTCTATTGGATTATTCATCAATTATATTGCTAATGTGTTTCAAACGAAAATAAATATATTGCTGGTGTTGAAAATTCAAGAAATTCACAGATTCCTTAACGAAAAAACTTGTTTCAAGCGCTTCACCATTTGCAATTGGATCAGTATCATCTCCATGACCTGGGGTTTTATTTTCACTACTACTTGCAGTTATTTTTTATTTAAGTTACCTATTAACCATTTCTTTTATTGGTTTTCTCTTGTTTGTTTTGACTTGAATATTGCTTACGCTGCCAGATTTATAAAGTTGTTGACCTACAAAGTAAATTTGTGGAATATTCAAGCTCTACGTTTGCGGCAAACGGAACAAAATGAGAATGAAACTTATTGCAAAAGAATGTTTCAAGCTTACGTCAATATTTTGGAATGTTACGAGATCTATAAGAGTTCTTTCCAGTACACGGTATTTTTGATTACTCTGTCAAATGATAGCTTGAATATTCGTGAACAATTTATTAAGTAATTTAAACATTATGCTTTCAGATCGCGTTTCAAGTCGTAGATTTTTTTTCTCACTCTATATTAGAATTGCAAACTTCACTTGAGATGGTAAAATTAGCAAAATTTAAAACTAGTGACAAACACGAGGTAGTAAGTATTTTTTAATAGAACCATTTTATTATGATTTAGGAACTGCCCCGTTAAACTTTTAGTCAGAAGCACGACTGCAGAACGTGTGATTCTGAATTTGTTTCCCGAATAAAGCAAAGTGGTCCTGAGTTTTTCCATTCTCACAGTCTGTAGCAGCCTGCAGTTTGGAAGTTGGTAGTGTGACACTCCTGTGCCTCGGGAAGCACGTAATGCCGCCGGCTGTCATTCGTAAATCTTTGTCAGTTGTTCCGGGTAGTCAAAAGCCCAAAAGGCTAACAACATATTTTACCAAAAGGTATCGTGTTACAGATGCATGATGTTAGAGGTCAGATAGACAGCCGCACCATGTAAAATACTAGTGCAGCTGCATCTGGTTAGACTAGAAGTTCACTCTAGCATAGTTGAGAAAAAGGCTAGGCAGAAGAATTTTAATTTTGATTTAAATGTGTACAATTATTATTACGGATTTTATCTTTGTTGCAGTTTTTAGCAATATTTGCTATCCTTTTTTTGTACATCTGGGTGATAAAGTCTTTGATGTATGAAATTATTTTGAGCTTGGGATGTGAAACGTTCTACAAAGCGATGAACGATGTTTTAACCTCGTGCGCTATTATTTTGAAGTCGGATTGTTCAGGTAATTAACAATGACGTGCATTTTTATAGAGTTACAAAAAGAGTTCCCTTTCTTTTATATGAGAATAAAACAGACTGATTTCGTTTAATATTTAACCAAATTAAAGGTGTATCAAAACTTGAAACAATAACTTCAATAACAACGCCTTACCTTATTTTTTAAACAATTTGCTTTTCATAAAATATGATACATACAAGGGTTTCGGTCCGTGAATAATATGTGACTATACATATATTTCATACCAATACCCCTAAATTCTTAGGAAAGCGCGTAAAGCCGTTGGTTTCGGATAGTTAGGTTAGGTTAGGTAGTTTGAAAGTCTTTATGGGCAGTCAGAAGTCTAAAAGTCTGACAACTAGTCTTAACCAGGGTATAGTGTTACCCAGTAACTGGGTACTGGAGGTCAGAGAGGCAGTCGCTTCTTGTATACAGTTTACTTAGAATGACATAATATAAATATAGACAACTTCTCAGACTTCATCTTATCTGCTCATAGCCTAATGACTGATTGCATAAAAAATTAAAAAATAAATAAATAATTGAAGTTATAGAACGAAGTTTGCTGTTTATTACTTTATATGTAACAAGTAATGAGAGTTTTAAAAACAGTCGTGTAAAATAAATGAATACAGTTGCCTATATGCCAATATTACAGATGCTGAGAGAAAGTTGTGCAAGAATATTCGACGTCTACATCGAACGACATTCGACAAGATGAATATTTGTGGAATGTTTTACGTTAATTCTACTTTTCCATTGAAAGTGATAGCTTTAGTAATCAACTATACCGTAGTTATTCTGCAGTTCGCGTTTTTGTAAACCTTGTTTTGTAAATGACTTTCATTAATAAAGTATTCCTAGTTTTATTGACTTATTTTGCAGACTTGCATCTGCCTTTGACTTGATACTTGGTTATTAACAAGCTACACTATTGTATAGTTGTTTATTATTACTAACCTTGAAACCATGAAAAAACATTAGTTGGTTCATACATTTTGTAGAGCTAAGTGAATATAAAGGTATATATCATTGGTTTTTTTTTTGAGGAGAAAGTCGTTTTATGAAACTGTAAAGAAGTAGGTATTAAAACACTCGTGGAATACTATTATGAAAAAAATGCCACTCGTGTTTGAAAACGTCGAGTTTATGAAACAGTGACCCATGATAGACGAGCCTACTGACTTGACGGTTGAACTTATTGTCCTATTTCTTGTGTCATAAATATATATTTTAACTTGTTTACGTTTCCTACCTCAAAAGGAAAAAACAAACCCTTATAAGATCACTTTATTGTCCGACTGTCCATCTATCCGTCTGTCTGTCAAGATTCTTTTTCTCAGAAACGCGTGACGGTATCAAGTTGAAATAGATATCAAATACTATTGACCTAAAATCATGAAATTTGGTGACCACCAAGGTCTCAAAGCACATGAAAAGGAAACACTACGAAAATTATGAATTTGTTAATATCAGTTCTCTATCGTGTTCCCTAACTTTTTTATTTATTCATAATTTACATATAGTTTAAAAGTAATTACTTAAGCCAGATAAACATGATACCTAAATATGTTACAAAAATAATGTATAGTATGTATTACTTAGTTTTGGCTGTATTAGTTAGTACTATAGACTAGTTTACACCGACTTGTAGACCCATATTGGAACCATTTTCATTATAAAATGGAATCTAGAAGACGACGTGTTAATTCGTTTTTATGTAGCTATGTAGACAAAGATGTGCAGTCGATGTTTTTGCCTCTAAACCTGATGCAAACACTATCGTTAAATCCCAAGTATCAAATAAAAAATAATTTCGTCAATTCAAATGGAGTTATAAGTAACCTGATATCATTGTTCGGGCTAGTAATGTTCCTGTCAATTAATTTATACCGAATCAGTGCGATGCTCTTTGGCGAAAATACACAACGATACCAGAACATCGATTTTCTCTCGACTATTATAGTATTCGACTCCCTCTATTATGCTCTTGGCTACGTCATAAATTTCGTTCATCATTGCGTTCATTCGAAGGAAAATATTGCATTTATTGTGACTTTTCATAAAATTCATAGATTCATCAAAAATAGTCACAATACAAAGTTCGTTATTCGTAGAAATTGGTTTTATGTCACTATGCTTTTAGCTTTCCAAGTCATGGCCTGTATTTATATATACGTAGTTTACTTGCTACCGCCGTATACTTTTTGTTACGTGATTGTTTTGCTGACTCTTGATTGTAATGTAGTGTATGCGATTAGTTTAATCCAGTTACTGACGGATAAAGTTGTACAATGGAATACAAAGGTTTTTCTTTCATTGATCGATGTTAGCCAAGTAATGAGTTGTAACAAAATGGGTCACGCTTACGTACAAATATTGTATTGCTACAATATTTACAAAAAAGTTTTTCAACTACCTGTAAGTGAGGCAAAATTCTCTTATGATAACGAAATTTAAAAAAACAATGGTCAATATGTAATTGAAATTTTTAGGTACTATATCACACAGCAGATTCATTTTTCTTGGCTTGACGAAAGTTCAAATACTGATTGATTTTGCACATTACTATTCGAAAATTCCGGAATATGTGAGTATGTTGGATATACTCGGAAAGAACATCAACGACGCTTACTTAAAATAAAAACGCTGCGTCATACAAAAGTGCAATATTTAAAAGGTCAAAATGTATGGAACTGCAAACTGTCTCTATCTACCTACTTACCTACCTACCCTTTCTATCTTATCAACCTACCTAACTACATAGCTTTTTTTTTAGTTACAAGTTGGAAAATCCTCGTGGATGTCCTCCGCCCTGGGGCGGGCGGAGGGGTCTGTCAGACTCTTAGTGACTAAAAACCACCCCGGTGTTCCATCTAACACCTACGTCGGGAGTCGCGGGAACTGGGGATACTTCCGCAACCCCCGACTGGTGTCGGGCCCGCAAGTGCGGACCACTTCTCGGGTCAGGGGAGGGAGTGAACCTACCCTATCTATCTACCTACCTAACCTACCCTTTTATTTCGTAAACTTTTAGAATTTTCTCACCGTTTCAACTTTTCCTGGATTTCCACAAATATTTCTAAAGCAAAATTAGCCAAATCGGTCCAGCCGTTCTCGAGTTTTGGCGAGCTAACGAAAAGCAATTAATTTTTATTATCTGTATAATAAAAATGAATTGGTGTTCGTTGGTCTCGTTAAAACTCGAGAACGGCTTTGGAAAACCTTTCGGAAAGGCTTTCGGAAACTGATTTGGCTAATTTTGGTCTTAAAATATTTGTAGATGTCTAGGGACGGTTTAAACGGTGACAAAATTGCAAAATCAATTGACAGGACAACATCTGTCGGATCAGCTAGTAATAGATATTGATTTATAATAACAGTTTGCGAGTCGATGTTCCTTTACCATGTATTTTTTTTTTAATATTTGAAAGTTATTGGTAATTGTTACAACGAATAGGTATGTTTAATTTCATGTTTACAGGACGTAATCGTAGTACAGGGAATACTTTATGCATATATGTTCAAGAGCTTGGTGATACAAATCGTCCTCTGCTATTGCACCCACGCGTTTTATAATGCCTTGAAGATTTCGCAAGATTCATGCATCCTTGTTTTGGCATCGAATTGTACAGGTAATAATTTTCTAGTCGGTTGATTTGCATTGATTATGCATAAACAACACGTTCAACTTTGGCGAAAACCTCATTTGTTTGCTCATACAAAATTAAGATTTATTAGAACTGACGACGGTTATTATTATTCTAGATATTTTCTGCATAATTATGATACGCACGAGACAGCTGCTTGGGCACTTTCACTTGTTCTTTCTATTCCGTGGTATCATCATCATAATCATCTGAAAGAGGTCTACTGTTGAACATAGGCCACCCCATAGAACGTCATAACGACCGGCAACCTGCATTCACCGGTTACCCGCGACCTTGACGATGTCATCGGTCCATCTGGTGGGAGACTTACCAATGCTGCGTCCTCCAGTTTTTAGTCGCCACTCGAGAACCTTTCCTCCCCATAATTGGTTATCGGTTCTTCAAGCGATGTGGCCTGCCCATTGCCACTTCAACTTGCATATCCTAAGAGCTACGTCGGTGACCTTAGTTCTTCGGCGAACTTCCAACCAACTTAAATTGTTTTAATATTTTTACAGCGGAAGAAAAAAAGTTATGTAAGAATATTCAGCGTTAACATCGAGCGTCGTGCAGCAAGATGAGTGCATACGACTTGTTCTATGTTGACATAAGTCAATCATTAAGTCTTCTGGCACTTCTTAGTAATTACACTATTGTACTGTTGCAGTTTGCACTATTGTAAAATAAAAAAAATAATAAAATGTATTTATTGTCATTAACATTGCATTTACAGCATAAATTGAGGCAGCCCCAGTAAGTAACATAAGTACTTGTGTTGAGGCTGTTTCGCTTCTCCCCTTACAAATCTATCATTACAATGTTGAGATCGTTTACCAACCAGATATAAAATAAAAAGAAACAAGAAAAAAAAAAAATAATGAGCTAAAATTTAAAATATGGTACACGTGTAGGAGTGCACAGGTTGGTGCGTTTGTGTGTGCGAGTGCGCGTGGGCGTTCATGAATGTGTGTATTTGTTTGTGGGTGAAGGTATGTATGTCAGTGTGTGTGTGTGTGTGTGTGTGTATGTGCGTGTGTGTATATGTGAGAGTGTGTTTGTGTGTGTGTGTATGTATTTATGTTTAGCCTATTCTAACAACAATAGAATTTCTTCAGTTGCTTCATAAGTTAGGATGTTTAGCCATTTAACTAGAGTCTTTTTGCAGTCATACGACGGAAGGGGGTATATGTGTAGTTGGAAGTTTATTTTATTGTATATGTAAGCCGACTATGTGACATATTCGTGTCTGGCAAAAACTGATCGCACTCTTGGGCTACAATGTCTTTACGTCTTCTATTTTGAGTTGCTGGCTATGGCTTTATCAAGGTTACGTTTAAAATATTATAATATTCAGACTGATAGCAGGTTACTAACCCTATAGAAATCAGTTGTTGGAAACTTAAAGGGTTTGAAATACATCACGTTAATGAGAGATCGGTATGCTTTTTCAAGATCGAGAAATTTCATTTTTGAATTTCCACCCCATACCGGAATGCAGTACGTTATTACTGATTGTACCAGAGAAGTATAGATCTTGTTAAGATGTTTGGTGGACATCAGACGACACAAAGTTTTGAACATCCAAATAAACTTGTGCCACGACCATCTTTGGTCAATGATCATTCCCAAATATTCTGTAGAGCTTACTTGTTAGATGTATTGACACTTACAATGTACGTAACAGTTATTTTTACTCACATGTATTGTATAATTTTGCCAAATAAATGTTATCTTAAACGAAATTATGCAAAATAATATTCTGCCATCTTAAAAGTATGCCATTATAAATGGGATCATGACAATTTCTTATTTGCAATTTTACATCTTTCAATGTGGTTTTCATTATTATATTTGTACTTACGTGTGTGTGTCTAAGAGCTTGACACTGATAATCATTTTGGGCTGGTACAGTGAAAAGTTCTACATAGCGATGAATGAAGTTCAACACTCGTGCGCACTTATTTTGAAAACAAATTGTACAGGTAACTTGATGATTTAAATACTTTTAGTAATTTTTTTTCCTAAAGTTATAATTGCTACATTCATGAATTATAGACACAGTCAATAAAGAAAAACATAAAATGGAAGTGGGTTTGTTTGTTTTTTATGCAGTTAGGGGTAAACTAGTTAACAGATTTTGATGTTTGGTACAAATTAAGTTTGAACCCCTAGAAAAGATATAGGCTACTTTTTAATTCATGACCTTGCTTTGATTCGCTAAAACCGACATTAACCGGACGAAGTCGTGGGCAAGAGCTAGTAAGTTATATTATACATTATAATAATTATACTTATAACAAAATTGAGATTGGTAACAAAAAACACGTGACAAAGTAACGGACAGAACCTAGTATGTCGATTATAGCTAATCTTGTTTGTTTTAGTAGCATCAAAAAGAATTTGGAAGATCATTCTAACTTTGAAAGATAATTCAACGTCTACATTGAATATTCTTGCACATTATTTTCTCAGCATCTGTAAATATAGGAAAACTAGCTTTTAGAATGATCTTCCAAATTCTTTTTGATGCTACTAAAACAAACAAGATTAGCTATATTCGACATACTAGGTTCTGTATAGGTCCTATATTTACAGATGCTGAGAAAATATAGGAAAACTAGCTTTTAGAATGATCTTCCAAATTCTTTTTGATGCTACATCAAGCTACATTCAACAAGTTGAATGTCTGTGGAATGTTCTACATAGATGCTTCTTTTTCAGTAAAAATGATGGCTATTGTAACTCAGTATACTTTTGTACTATTGCAGTTGGCATTTTTGTAATCTTGAGCAGACACACTGTTGCAGTGTTAATCACGTTTTATGAAAACAGTGTTATTTTGAATTATCATTTATTTTCGATAGCAGTAAAACAAATATTCTTTGGGATGTACACTATCATAATGTTAATATGTCATCCATGTACACAATACAAGCGCATCTACATGAATTTTACGCGTACCTAAAATACTTACTTTTAGTAGCTCAAATCGTTTCTAGGATAACCAAATGAGTATGGTATTATGAACATGAGTATAACAGATGTCTATAAACTAAATAAGTTTGAACAAGATGCTGTACTTATACTTGATGAAAAGTTGTCGTCGAATTTAAGTGAACATATCAATTAATTAACGTATGATACAGGAGTAAATAAATTTACTTCACTCTAATTAATTGTTTTATTGACCTTGCCGATGCCGTCACACTGCATAGGAACAGGGGAAGCAAGGGGGGCAGGGGCAACAAGGGAATTTCAAAGTCTAGTATTATTTTTATATTATGGTCCCACTGCAGCGAAATATAATCTTTTCATACAGAGAAAGCACCAGCATTTAGCACCACGATTGCTCAAGACGGATTGCCGATTTTAATTTGATCAATTAAAATTCCAGATTTCATCGCGATGTTGTCCTTCACCGGTGTCAGTAATGTAACAGTAACGATAAAGATGTACAGGCGATGCTTTTGCCTTTAAACCTCATGCAAAACTTTTGTTTCTGTCCGAAGTATCGTATTAAAGATAACTTTATATATCCAAACAGCATTAAAACTACTTTAATGTCGTTGTGTGTAGTAATAATATCCCATCTTTTATATATTCAGCGCATCTATGAGTTGCATTTCAACAAAGATGCGAGACTATATTAGAATATAGCGTACATTGGCTCTTACTTAGACTTTTTCTTGTACTCCATTGGATTATTCATCAATTATATTGTCAATGTGTTGCAAACAAAAAGAAATATTTCCCTGTTGTTGAAAATTCGAGATATTCACAGATTTCTTAACGAAAAAACTTGTTTCAAGCGCTTCACCAGTTTTAATTGGATCAGTTTCATCTCCATAACCTGGGGTTCTCTTTTCTCTAGGACTTGCACTTATTTTTTGTTTAAGCTACCTATTAACCATTTTTTTTTGGTTTTCTATTGTTTGTTTTGACTTGAATATTGCTTACGCTGCCAGATTTATAACGTTGTTGACCAACAAAGTAAATTTGTGGAATATTCAAGCTCTACGGTTGCGGCAAATAGATCAAAGTGAGAATGAAACTTATTGCAAAAGAATGTTTCAAGCTTACGTCAATATTTTGGAGTGCTACGATGTCTACAAGAATTCTTTCCAGTACATGGTATTTCTGATTACTCTGTGAAATGATATCTTGAAATTCTTGAATTACATAGTACAAAGTAATGCAAACATATGCCTTCAGATCGTGTTTCAGGTTATAGATTTTTATTTCCATTCTTTATTAAAACTGCAGACTTCACTTGAGATGTTAAAATTAACTACATTTATAACGTGAGGCGAACATGTGGTCGTAAGTATGTTTTTAACAGTAATATTTTATTTTGATTTAAGAACGACTACTGAACGTGTGGTTCTGAGTTTGTTCCTCGAATAGGGCAAAGTATGCCTAAGGTTTTTTCATTTGGAATCTCATATCATATTTATCTCAGCTCCGTGTTTGAAAGTTTGCCTGTGCCTCGGAGAGCACGCATTGCCGCCGGTTGTCATTAATAGATCTTTGACGGTAACGACGGTGGCTTTGAGTTTGTTGTTTTGTATAGCCACCGACTTCCGAAAGTAAAGTAATGTGTGTTCTGTGCTAAAGTTATTTATCACTTTTTAGTTTTTGAAGGCGGTTTTCTTTTTTTTTGAAAAAACTTTATATTTTTCGCTTTTTAGTGTATATTATTGTTTTTGTGTTATATTTTGTTGCCTTAACATCCAAATCCATTTAAAAACGGCGACACACTTAAAAGAGTTTGTAAATCTTCCAAAGATTGAAGAAACTAAAACGTCGTCAAAGTATTTTTTTTGGGAATATGTTGATTTTCTCAAAAATGGCTAGATCAATTTTGGTAAAATTTATACTTTTTGGCACTATTTCGGAATAAACCACTTTCCAACAAAAAAAGAATTTTGCGAATCCGTCTATATATGACAGAGTTATGCCCGAACATACATAAAAAAAAAATACAAACATTCGAATTGATAACCTCCTCCTTTTTGAAGTCGGTTAAAAAAATATATTAAGCACAGATCGATTTTCGGTATCCGGTTTTTAGTGAAACGGTTTTTTTGCATCCCTACTTTGACAGAACTGACCACCGAGCGGAAATGTTCGACAATACAATAAACGATTGAGTGTCTTATAGAAATCGGCTTTTGATTGTGGTGTGTTCATTAAAAATTGGTAATAGCAATATTTAAGTTACTAGATTAGTATCTCTTTAGTATTTATTACATAGGTGGGCAACCAATGTCAACACAAGGCCAAGAACGGGCGATTCCCTTTGGTATTACCAGATATTACTGAGGGACCATAGGGTGGGAGATTAAAAAAATACATATTTTTTAAATTAATTACGCATAATATTAATCACAAAATGACTTACCGATGGAAGGAAACGTTTAATTTTTTTTTACTTACGGTACTTTATCGTAAGTTAGGCACGAAAATAGGCACGCGAAGTTGTTGCTGTTGCGTTATCTAGGTCTATTTATATCTGTTATTTACGTAATCAAATGCCTTGGGCAGGTAACAAAAGATTCCTATGGCATCTTGTGCCTCTATCATTCATTGTTAGTTCCTTTGCCCACGAATGATAAACCAATCAATAGTTAACGTTTTAACTTTAAATAAATATTAATGAATTACTTTACTAAATGTTCGGCAGTTTTATTTTACTTTAGTATTATTTTGATCATTGAATGTCTTCGGGGTTAGTTATGCCCAACTGCCCATTATGGAATGTATGTTTAAATAATACAGTCGTAATGCCGCTTCCATAAAAACATTTACTTGTCTCATAATATAATTATTTAAGCACATTAACATAAAAAAAAAATCAATCAATTTTGGTTTTCTTTAAAGCTTTTTGTTTCACATATTACAAATATTAACAGTTTGCAGGTTAAACTATTGAACATGTAAAACAGAAAAGAAAATTAAACTTTGCATTTTTCATGAAATATTAGATACAAATATATAAAAATAAATGAAACTATTTTTACAAAATTGCGAACTGCAGCAAAACAACCATGTAGTTAGTAAGAAGACTCATCAGACTCAATTGTAACGCAGCGTCGACGTAGAACAGGCCACACACACGTATCTTGCTGAATGATGCTCGATTCAAACGCAGCACGTTTTTGCACACTTTTTTCAGATTATCTGTAAAATTTCAATAATGACGATAAGCTACATTGAATATAGTAAGGCAAAATCTGATCATCTGTAAAACAGTGAAGATTACACTAAATATGTGAGGTAAAATAGACAAGAGTTCGTTAACACGATTAAAATAACAACACTACATAAAAAGAAATTGCTGGGACAGGAAATTACCTGAACAATTTGACATTATAATCAGTGTGCAAGAATCTTGAACTCTTTTAATAGATAAATAGAATTTCTCGCATTGCCTGCTTAACATCGTTAGATACATCAGAATTTTTATTAACCAGCTTAGCATGGCCAGAGCTCCCCAGAATGATATATTCTGTAAAATAAAATATTGGTATTGTAAGGAAAACGTCGTGAGGAAACCAGGACTTTTCATGAATTTTAAATATAATTAATCGCCAATACACCGTGAGTAAATCTTGTGAAAGATAAAAGTTATTATTTTGAACTTACTGTGCCTTTATATACCAAACCTAGACTTAACCAATCAATTGTTATTTGAAGGTTAATCAGAGCGTGACTGAATAGTTCTATAATGTAATAAAGCATCTGCAAAGTAACAATAACAGTTGAAATAGATCAGACCAGAAACCAAAATATTTCTAGTGTAAAGCATAGAATAGTTTAATTATCACTCTTCATATTAAAAACGATCATGGCATGATTTGTACAAAAAAATAAAGATGTTTAGAGAAGTTGAAATTCTAATTCTTAAACTTTTAGGTACCTAAAGAGTATCATCAGGCATTGACAGTATTTTTAAACCCCCGCAATAAAAATAGATGTTAAAAGTGAATAGTTTGACGAAAAACTCATTGTTAGGGCGGATGACAGTAACAGTGATGCTGACCGTCGCCGTTTTGCAGTTCTTACACTGAAATTGCATCGTTTTATGGGAAATAATGTCAAAAATAATTATTCTTTTTTTTTCCACACTCTTGTCACATAACTTGTCTGCCAATTTAATAGATCCGTTAATATCACTTGTCACTTTATTTTTTTTTATAAATACAAAATGGGCAACGAAATGAAACAAAAAAGTGATGCTTTAATTATGCGGGGTTTTAGAAATATTGTAAGAATATCAAACTACTCCTGCTACTGTATTTTCCACATTGGAATATATTTTAAACCCTCTAAACGTTTTTTTTTTTCATACAAATGAATGTACGTATCTCGCCATGTTTCTTTCTAGTAGTGCGAGTGAGGTTATGGCAACCTCAATTTTCTTGTAAGTCACAAGTATCTGGCTTAACTTAGAATTTAGGTTCAGTGTCCAAAGGCTACCATTGAGCCATAACATTGTTTTCATCTTCGAAAGTAACAAGGGAACAGAGACAGTGTCGAAGGTTTTTGACATATCAAGACCATACGTATAACCTTCTACTGGTGTGGCGTCATGTTAGGATATCATCATTTCTGTGTTAAATTAACGTTCAATATAATTTTGTTCTTTACAATTTACATTTTTTTTTTCTTTTCTTTATCTTTTAAAATGGTCACACGACTCCTAACAAAACCGTGAATGTGTAAATTAAAAGATACTTACAAATAGTTGACAACCGTTTTTATGGATGTTATAACACTCTAATAAATCAACGTAAGCCTGAAATACTTTTCTACTATGAGTACTTTCTACTTGTTGAGAATTAGAAACATTATTACTCCAGAGAATAACTTCATTTTCTAACAATTTCATTAGTCGAATAGCATAAAGAATATTCACATCAAAAATAATCACAACGTAGCTAATAAATAACCCAGCATATGGTACATCAGTCAGTTCGCAAAAAACAGTCAAACCGACAAAATGACCACCCAAAAGCACGACTACAATAATCCAATTCCAAATAATGAAATGGGTTAAACTGTCTTCACAGTTTAGAAATCTGTGCACTTTTTGAAAAGTAATAACAAACTCAACAGATTTTTTGGTTTGAGATACACCAGTTATGACATTCAAGGTAAATCCAAAGGAATAGAAGACAAAGTCATAATAAGCAGTTGCATACTTGAACGTGGTTGATCCTATCTCTTCGTAAAAATGTATTCTATATGTCCCGGAAATGAATGATACAGTTAATAGCAGTATTGCAATAATTGAAACGAAATTGGTCATGAAACTATTAGGAGTTATAACATTATATTTAATGTGATATTTGGGATGGAATATCATATATTGCATCAGATTCAAAGGCAAAAGCGCTGACTGTACATCTTTATCAATCGTATTGTCCAAAATAGCCATCACACGAGATTTATGTCTCATATTTCGGAATGTCTTCATGTTTAATATGGTTACGTTGATGGAGTCTTTCCTTTGCTCACAAATAAAAAAGCAATCGATAGTAAACGTTTTAACTGCGCACGTCAATTATAAACTAATGAATTACTTCACTGAAAGTTCGGCAACATTACTTTACTTTCTCAATATTTTATTCTAAGCCAATACAAAACAAGGTAACTACTTACTTTTATTAAGTACTTTAACTATTTATTTAATAATTCGTTACATTTTGTAATTTATTACAGTCTTGCTTACATAAAATCATTGTCAGTCATTGTCACTGTCTTACGTAACTGAACTAGGTAATATTGTTTTAGGCAGGCAGAGCTAAAAATTGTAGAGTAACAGTGTAAATGTTTAAACAATAGTAATTGTAGACACATTTGAATATAGAACAATCTATATTCGATATCGTTTCTATTGAATTTCAGACAGCCTTTCATACAATAGGGGAATGATGAATAGCTGAAATCTTAGTTTCTAAATAATTATGTAGATATAGACCAGGTCCTTTAAATATGGTAAAAAGTGAAAAAAAAATATAGTAGAATGAAACCTTTTTTTTTATATTGTTATAGGCTTGCGTTTGACCGCAACTCACCTGATCTTAAGTGATGATGCGGCCTAAGGTGGAGCACGCTTGCCTAGGATAAAACGGTTCACTCGTGCCTTGAAGATACCCAGATTATACGTATCGGGGAATAGAGAGGCGGGCAGTGAATTCCAGTCTGGCAGTTCGCACAATAAATGTGGAAGCAAAGCGCTTGATTTGAGACCGTGGAACTTCAACCGTTTCAACCCCATTGGAAAAGGAAAGGAATATAACAAAAATTAAAAAATAATTTACGGGCGATCTGAGGTCGGGAAGTGGATGGGGGTGCGTTTTTAAAGGTAAAAACGGTTTATCTCGATTTCCGACAAAACTACAAGTCCTATGGAAGCAAGTTGAATGACAAAGTTGTAGGTAATAAAAAGATCTTCAACTTTTATATTTACACTTTTTTCACATAACTTTAAAATTTATCTCAAAAATTCAAATAACCTAGTTTTTGAATTTTTTTTTTATTTTTTATAAGAAAAATATTTTTTTTTCACCAGATCTGGTGAAAACTTACCTTTTTATGTCCTAAATACACTGTAATGATTTTGATTTAAAATATTTATTTTTTTTCACCTTAATTTGACTTAATATCGAAAAAGCACGCTAATTTTCAATCGAGAATTCTTACGTCAAAATATCTGCTTTTTAAAAAACTCGATGAGCTTTTTGTTAGTTGAAATCTTTACTTTCTGATGGTGTAAAAATAAATATACGTTACTATGGTAATTTTCTCAGAAAATGCAATAAAACGAAAACATCTTGAATCTGAATTTTCTTTTTAATCATTATGTACAATTTTGAGCTATTTATTAAAATGTACACTTTAATTACTCGAAAAACGTAAGATTCTATGTTACATAGATAAACAAAAAAATTGGAAATCGAAATATACTTCTGTAATTTACAACTACATATATTAATAAAGTTAATATTTAGTAAGATATCTACAATATTTTGAGAAAGTTGTAGAATTTTCTTTAAATTATATGCGTAGATGCCCATTTATTGCTATTTTAAGATGATTTATATACCTGAGTGACCTACGAAAATTTTAGCCTATCAAAAGGTATTTCATAGAGAAGTGGGAAAGGGGCTAGAAGGGTCTGGGCCTTACAACCAGTTATTTCGTAGTGTAACAAATCTAGATCCTAGTAAAATAATAAAGTTGCACATTAAAAATTTAATTAGTAAAATGACCAACTAACTTTAAATAAAAAAATAAAAAAGCCCTACCTATTACGCACTCTTAGTATGGTACGATGGTGTAGGTAGTAGAATGATGAGGATGGGTCGAGAAGGAGGATGCTCAGGAAGACGACATGCAGGTGCAGACAGGGTGGGCAGGAAGGTGAGCTCAGGCAGGCCGGAAGACGAGGTCAGCACAGGCGCGTAGTCAACTCCAAGATCGAGAGTAGAGGTCCCAGGTGGACCTTTAGTGAGATCCCCTGGAAAGTGCAGGCACACGTCAGTTCGTCAGCCTTGATTAGTTTTGATGACTTAGTTGATCCTTCAACTTCAGTAGTTGATGATGCTCGTCTGGAATCCAATTGTAGACTGACTCGTCTCCGGCAGCTCGCTTACAAAGTAATCTTTCTTTCTGATTTTCGAATATATTTTTGAAGAGGTTGGAACGGTCATATAATAATAAAATAATAATAATAATGTTTATTTTCTTCCACAAATAACACTTATTAACTAGAACTTAAAAACAGAAAAAAATATTATAACAAATTAACAGTGTTCATTTGTGGGAGACTGGTGCCTGAACTAAACCGAGGCCTGTTATGTATTTCAGGACACTAGGGACTCCGCCCTAGAGGTTTTCACCAATCTGTTTTATACAAATAGATAATGCTTAACAAAAATTACATTTTTATGTTTCAAGTGCTCAATTTGTTAGAAGAAGAGATAAAAAAAATATAATAATATCTAAAAAAAATACTTACGAGGATTATGATTTAATAAATCAAAAATCCTTAGTCTCTTAAGAATAGTATTTTTTTTATTATTTAAATACAATGCTTATCTGAAGAATTCTTAGAGAATTCACACCTAGAGGGACTATAGCGGGGCGAACCCCTCTACCAAAGTACATTGACCGTTCGACCATTCTCGTTATATAAAACTAGTTCATTGCTGACCGCCGACATTGTGTATCGTATTGTGTCGCAAATAAGTGTTCCTAAAGAATGGTGAATTGTGCGATCCGCCACGTCTAATTTAAGAAACCATGTTGTTTCCTACCACATGTTAATACAAATTATACATTAAAGTGGTTTTATTTAAGTACAATGTCAAAACATTATTTACGCTTTAGCGATAGAAAAATACAGTGGCACATTGGTAGCGGAAACGTAGTACAGGGTTGGGATTTTCATAGCGCTGGGACAACGTGAGTGAATGATTAATAAGATAAGTGATTTCCTCACCTAGTTTTTTTGTGTATCCGAATCAGTCAGGTTCTAATAAGAAAAATATTGTTAGTAAATGTGAATTTCAGAATCGATTTAATTATTTTCTCATAAAGGTTAAGGCTAATAAAAAATAACTGTTTGTTCGTTTCATTTGTGAGGTTTATAGTGTTTCGGTTCAACTCGAAAAACTATATTTACTTTTCATAGGCATGAAATCATTCATCGCACGATATGTCTACATTTTATAATATTTGTTGTATGGATTCTTGGAATCTTATAAGTAATATATAATGTACCCACAGTTATATGTGCTGGTTTTGTCTGTGTTATAATTGTATTCCTGTATCATCTTCATTTCATAATTATCATTCATTGTTTAATATTTACAAACCTGAAAAATAAATAATGTTTTGCTTTGACATGTCTGTCAGTGACAGTCGTCAAATTGACGACCGCAAACATTTCTTCTAAAATAAGTTTTCGGCTACTAACGTAAAACCTCTATGTTGTATATCTTGTAAGCTTGTTTGTCTGTGTTAGATAGTAAACGGCTGAACACCCGCTGTATTATCGTGTGTTCCTTTAGATCTGATTCGCACTAATATTATAATAAAAATTACTAAATTAAATGGCATTCGACAATTATTGAGCCTGGCCGTTGCTATATAAAAAACGATTTGACCGTTCTAGAAAGAAGATTCATAATTGGATTTTTTATGAATTTTGGAAGAGCGGTCAGAAAAGGAACCTGTCAAATGGGCAGTCTGGATTTCGGAGCCGTTTGGTAAACACGCGGATTGCTCATACGCTTACGTTGCTGGAGTCTGGATTTCGGAGCCGTTGGGTGAACACGCTGATTCCCCATACGCTTACGTTGCTGCAGTCTAGTTCTTGGAGCCGTTTGTTGAACACGCTGATTGTTCATACGCTTACGTTGCTGCAGTCTAGTTCTTGGAGCCGTTTGTTGAACACGCTGATTGTTCATATGCGTACGTTACTGAAGTCTACCAGTCTACTTACTGAAGTCTACCAGTCTGCAACCGAGAGTCGGTTTAGAGGCTAAGTCGAGCTGTCACGTGCCTCTTGCTGCCCAGGGCTGGTCCTACTGACCGCCTGGGGGGGCCTCCGTCCCCGAGCTGATCGCGTCAGACTTCTCTTCGGCTGATCCTGTACGCCGGCCAGGCTGGGGATCATAATCCTCCTGGATACTGCCTAACCTTAGTGCGTTTAGGTCAGTGCTAACTTTTATACTTACAATTGTTTTTGATACTCATCACATTTTAACTTTCGTGTGAGAGCTATTAAATTCAATACGTACAATTCTGCATAGCCTTTTATTTCTCTTAAACTATCAGAATTGTTACAGGTTTTCAGTTTTTTTTGTCCTTTATTAAAGACTTTGGTTTTGGTGGTCGCCACTGTTGATTCTGGCATTCGGAATTTGCCGTGATTTGGGAAAATTGTCGCGGGATTGTCCCAACAAAAACAACACAACAACACAACATACAACAACATCAACAACATTTGTGACTGTTTCAATAAAATGTTAGTAGTGATTTTGGTTTAAATTGATAAAGATTATTTATCCCGAACCCCAGCTTGTAATTCCAATAGTAACTTATAGGTGAAGCTAATAAAACCGTGTTAAGAACAAACAATTTTTATTTTTTTCTCAAAACCAACTTCACACCTTTGAACATATAAAAGAGACAAGAAAGTAAACTTAACAGCTTTCTTTAAAAATAACAATAATATCAATTAAATGAAGTCTGTTTTACAAAACTGCGAATTGCAGCAAAACAACCATGTAGTTAGTAAGAAGACTCATCAGACTCAATTGTAACGCAGCGTCGACGTAGAACAGGCCACACACACGTATCTTGCTGAATGATGCTCGATTCAAACGCAGCACGTTCTTGCACACTTTTTTCTGATCATCTGTAAAATAGTGACGATAAACTACATCGAATATAGTTAAGCAAAAAAGACAAAACTGTTCGAAAACACAATTGAAATATGAAAACACAACTTAAAAACAAATTGCTTTGCTAGGAAATTACTTGAAAATTTTGACAGTAATATCAGTGCGCACGAATCTTGAACTCTGTTAATAGATGAGTAGAATTGCTCGCATTGCCTGCTCAACATTGTTAGAGACATCAAATCTTTTATAAACCAACTGAATACGGCCAGAGATCCCAAGGATGATATATTCTGGAAAAAATAATAATTTGATGTTGTAAGGAAATCGTCGTAAAAAAACCTCATCATCATCATCATCATGTCAACCTGTATACGCCCACTGCTGGGGATAGGTCTCCCCCAGGGGGAGGGGGAGTCGATCGCAGTAGGTATTACGGTTCTCAAAAGAACGCTGCTGCCCATCCTCTGGTCAAAACCCCTCTATCGCCCTCTGTCGCTTTCTACGAAACTCACGGGTTGATATGGGGTGGTGCTATTCGCGGCCGGTACCACACTGCAAAACCGAGAAAGTTTGGACTTCCAATAACTCTAAAATCGCCTATACCCTTTGAATAAGTGTGTCAATCAATACTCATGCCTTCGTTGAATGAGATGAGGACTTTGCCCCGCAGTGCGACCATAATAGGCCAGTATATAAGGTTTAGTAACATTCTATCAGATTCGTCTGCTCAGTTTTCTCTCTATTAATAAACTAATGTCAAGATCGGAGACAACTCAGGCGCACAAGTCTTCTGTACAATTGCTGGAATCCCGTCAGGGCCACTAGCCTTGTTCACGTCTAGGTTACGCAGTACCCTAAGAACGTCGTGGTGAAATAATAATTACGAAATTACGCCGTCCTGTTGTATAAACTGCTGCAAAAACAATTCATGTTGTCGTAATAAGTCTTCTGGGATTACTTTTCACAAGTAAGTAACCAATTTTCTGCATTATTTAAACAAAATCGTGAAATGTTTGAAATAATTTCCTAGACGTTATTGTCTCAGTGTTGCAAGTTAAGAACATAATCTTTTTCCAAAAGTAAGGGCAGTTGAGAGTTTAGTTCAGACACGGTTCAACTAAGTGTTTTTAATCAGCTTATTGTATGTTTAGTTTTCGAGTACATTAGTTATGTTATTATGACATGACATGTATGATACGTAAGTATTTATTAAATATATTTTAATACTAATTATTTTTGATATCATATTTTTAGTTCCGTACCTCAAAGGGAAAATACGGAACCCATAAAGGATCACTTTGTTGTCCGTCTGTCTGTCTGTCTGTCCGTCCAACAAGAAACGTTATTAAAAAATTGTGACTCATAACGTCAAACATACAAAAAACTGACGCAACTTATGGGGCATTAATATAAATACCTAAGCTTTGTTTTTTGGTAAATTAATAATGTTCATGATATTAAAATAAATTACTCTAATTAAACTAAATTATCTTTCATTTCATACAACCAAGACATATTAAACTGTTATGTTGGTATACTCCGATATATACTTCATGCTAACAACTTCGTAATAAAGCAGTCGTTACAAGATCTCTGCCTTTTATTGACGTTGACATATAACATTGGCGCAGTCGGTATAGAAAATTCGGTGCTTTCAGTTGAATTTGGTTTATCATCATGCCGATTGGAAAAATTGAGTCATTTAACATCGAAGGCCAAAATTGGGAAAGCTATATTCGTCGAATAAACCAATTTATATTGTTAAATGGTATAGATGATAACCTAAAAGTTGCCACACTTTTGACATTAGTAGGTTCGGAGTGTTATAATCTAATTTGTAACTTGTGTTCACCTGTGGAACCGGAAAAAAAGAAGTTCGAAGAATTAGTTTCAATCGTCAAAAATCATTTGGAACCGGAGAGATCTGAAATAGCAGAGCGACACATTTTTCGGCAACGGACGCAACATTAGGGAGAAAGTATTCGTGTTTAGCTACATGGTCTAAAACACTTGGCTGAAACCTGCAACTTCGGTAGTTCTTTGGAAGAAAACCTTCGCGATCAGTTCGTGTCGGGTTTATATAGCGAAGAGATGCGGTCAAGATTGTTTGCCAAAAAGAGTATAAACTACAAAAGGACTGTGGAATTGGCCACGGCGGTCGAGGCAGCTGAGCGGCATGCAAGTACAGCATGCGCATCGGGCAGCGCGGGCGCCGGCGGGGCTGGTGCAGCGGCGGCCGGCGAGGGCGGCTTGCACCGGGTTGGCAGAGGCGGAGCGCGCGCACGAGCCGGCGCGGCTACTGTGCCTACGACGACACAGCGACGACTTTGTGCGCGTTGCGGTAAGACCGGTCACGAAGCCGGCAAGTGCCGTTTTAAAAATTATACATGCGATGCGTGCGGCCAGAAGAGCCATTTGAAAGTAATGTGCCAGTGCCAAGGTAAAAGTGAATTTAAGAGTCCAAAGGAAAACAAAGGTCAGTACTTTTTAAATGATTCGGACTCGGATGATGACTGTAATTTTTTTAACTTGGTTACAAGTAATGACGGTAACGGACCGTATTATGCGGGTAGTATTGATACGGGTAGTAAAATATCAGCTAATTCTCATTATCATTCATTAATTGTGTAACATATTTAGGTTATAATATTGATAAGGCTGGCTTGCACACGGATTCCAACCAAATTGAAGCCATTAAGGCAGCCCCATCGGCCACAAATGTAACTCAATTAAAGAGTTTCATGGGCCTCGTTAATTTTTACGCTAAATTTTGTTCAAATATAAGTGACATAATGAGACCGTTATACAACTTACTACAAAAAAATGTTAAATGGCAATGGAATGATGAGTGTGAGGTTGCTTTTTGTAGAATGAAAAAAGTATTGAGCAGCGCACCAGTACTTTGCCGTTGGTGTTATCAGTGGACAGCAGCGCATACGGGTTGGGCGCCGTGCTGTCACAGCAGTACGAAGACGGCAGTGAGCGGCCCGTGTGTTCGCGTCGCGAACACTTAACGCCGCTGAACAAAATTACTCGCAGTTGGACAAGGAGGCACTTGCAATTGTGTACGGTGTGCGTAAGCATCACCAGTATTTATACGGGAGACCGTTTATTTTACGCAGTGATCATCGTCCATTGAGCTATATCTTTGGGACGAATAAAGGTATACCTGTGACAGCCGCAAGTAGACTACAGCGATACGCAGTCCAGTTGTCTGCTTATAATTTCAAAATCGAATTTATTAAATCAGTACAAAACTGTCATGCCGATGCGCTTTCTCGTCTTCCGTTGAATTCTACGAGAAGCAGAATCAAATGTGAGGACAGAAACTGTGTTTACCTTAATTTTGTGCAGGACAATTTTCCACTTAGTTTTGAAGACATTAAAATTGAGACGGCAAAAGATTCTTTATTGAGTAAAATATACGGTTACGTAATGTTCGGGTGGCCAAAAACTAGCAATATTGAAAATGAAAAAGCGTATTTTAATCATAAGGTCAGTATTTGTGTAGATCAAGGATGCTTGATTTAGGGTTACCGGGTAATCATTCCGAAATCTTTACAATTGACAATTTTGAAAGAAGTTCATGACGGTCATCCAGGCATAGTAAAAATGAAGCAAATAGCGCGGAACTATGTCTGGTGGAAGACATTGGACTCTGATATCGAGTAGATAGTACGGGAGTGCATCGCATGTCAATCGCAGCGCTCTGCTCCCGCCCCGGCTCCACTACACTCCTCGCCGTGGCCGGACGAACCATGGGCTCGGTTGAATTTAGATTTTTTAGGACCATTTAATAATAAGTATTATTTAGTTATTGTCGATGCTCATACAAAATGGATCGAGGTTGCCAATGTTTCGGGTACGTCCGCTGCGGTTGTAATCAACTGTTTACGCAACATTTTTGCACGTTGTCCCTTTTTGGTTTACCTAAAAGAATTGTAAGTGATCATGGACCGCCTTTTTCCTCGGCAGAATTTAAAAAATATTTAGACGTAAACGGTATTCGTCATACCCTAGTTGCGCCTTATCACCCTTCGAGCAATGGGGCTGCTGAAAATGCTGTGAAACTGGTAAAGAGGGCATTAAAAAAGGCCCAAGTCGAAAAGGAAAATGTTAATACGGCACTCAGTAAATTTCTTTTCTCGTATAGAAACACTGAACATAGTACCCCTGGTCGCGAGCCTGCAATGCTTATGTACGGGCGACGGTTGCGTCACAGAATAACTAATAGCTCCTTTGAAACAGATAGTTCACTCCATAGAAAAAGATAGATACCTAACGCTATAACTGCCTACAAAAATATTACAGCCGTTCGTGCGCGTTAAAATGTACCTTACGCACACGCTCGACAGTATCTACTACGTTGTCTGACGTAGTGTCGGGCGATGACCTGCGTCAAATTACGCAACGCTAGGGCTGTCTATGTTATGAAATGATTACACAAGAGAATAGGTGAATAAAAAGCAGTTTTTACATTTTTGTTTTTTACAGTTGGCTGGTTATTGTGTGTATATTATGAAAAATAATAAGTAAGTAAAATATCTAACCAAATCAATAGGTACCTACTTATAATTACGTACTATTATAAAACTTTCTTCTTAACCCGCCATTTGTGACGTGTATGTCTGTAAGACCGGGTAGTTCAAAAAAGTCTTATAACTTTTTTATCCGCTATAGAATCAAGTAGTGATTTCGTGTACTTTCGTCATTGCGCGTCCCCCACCGTTAGTCCACCCCGCGCCAGCGACGCGCACGTATTTCTTGGAGTTTTGGAGCCAACCCGGTGCGTGAGACCTGGGTTACAGACTACGTAAGTCAAATAGTCATAGTATAATTTGTTGGCAGGATTTTGTTTTTTTGTTTTATTTTTTTATTTTTATAGTTCCTAATGTCTTAAGACTGCCAAAGGCTGATTTAGCAATAAAAAAAATATTTTTGTTACAATTTCTATATTTTAACGTAAGTCTAGAAAAAAATTCGATAATTTTCAGTGGTATAAGTATAATACAGTAAAGACTAATAAACGTTATTTTTTTATGATACATCTTTGTTTTATTGATAAAAAAAACATGTCTTTTTAATATTTGACCGAGTAAAAGTAGCATGGAGTATTGCTTAAAAAAAAACCTTAGGTTGAAAAACCCGGTGCCTAGGACCGGCGTCACCAAAGAAGAAAGTCAAATTCACGTCACAAGTGGCGGGTTAACATTACACAAAGAATTCTCTATTATAAAAAAAAAGAATCAACAAAGAAAAAATAAATACAAAATAATTACCTTTCCTCCTCCTTAGGTAATGTAAAAAAGGATTAACTTTCGTTGGTTGTTTTATTTCGATAGCTGTCTACACTGCAATTTGCAAGACTACCCATTATTAAGGCTGCGGTCGCAGTATCGTACGGAACTATTAATTAAACTGTATCGGAAAAAAAATATCTGTGGTATACGTACACTTAGCGAGCGCGTGGCATCCCGACTGGATTTTGGACGTTCGAACGAAAGCGAGCCGTAGGTACTTAAGCGCGTGACCTTATACGAGTGACAATACTGTTAGATATCTTTTCTGTGGTTGCGTGGTCGACTGGACCTGCTACGGCCCGACACGCGCGACGTAGTGCGACAGCGGCAGGAGGCTAGTGAGCGGTGAGCGGCGACGGGACACCGCTCTGCGGGTAGCCGAGCCACAGGATCCCGTGCTACTATTGGACTATACTAAAAACGGGGGAAAATGGACTGAAGGTACGGTGGTACGTCGAGAAAGTCCAGTCTCTTATACGGTGAAATCACAAGAGACATATTGATCAAATCTTAACAACTATGCATCGAAAGTCTAGATTTGCATTATCGAAGTTGCAAGCGGAAGCATCAGATCCAGCTGATGCAGGGCAAACGGCGACGCCTGACATTAATCAAGATGATCAAGTTCAACTGGCAGAGGAATCGCCTCCCTCGAGAACTCTATCTGAAAGATGTGTTGATCCACTGACAACAGCGAAGAATCGTGTCTATACAAAGGCTGCTTTACGCTGCATTGATAAATTAAAAAGGTTGTAATAATATTGTTTATTAAAATACATCACACTCATCATTGCACAGTTAGTAAACTAGCTACTGTATGAATAACCATGGTTATTGCATTTAAGTATCTGTGTTTCGTTTACACATTGTTGTATTCACATTTTAGTATGTTTGTTGAAATACAATATGTAGTTATGTCTTTCGTTTGTGTGTATGTTTAAGTAAGACTATTTTAAATATAGGGGGGAAGTGTTATGTTGGTATACTCCGATATTATACTATATATACTGCTTGCTAACAACTTCGTAATAAAGCAGTCGTTACCAGATCTCTGCCTTTTATTGACGTTGACATAACATAAACAATACTACCTAATAATAAAACTTTTCACCAAAGTATATCTCTCGCACTTGGGAGACGCAGCGCAGCGCGTGCAACATTATTGGTTACTAAGCCTTCTGTCATAGGTTTTGATAAGTGCAATACATGTCGACTCTCATTTCGCAAAATATACATTTTCTATAGGTGTACCACAAGGCAGCGCGTACGGTCTTACACTAAGTTTGTTAAAGCGTCCGAGCTAAGTGACTTCGTCTATTAAAAATATAAATATACAAATATCTTAAAAAATACACAATTAGATGATATAAAATCCATTTATTAGAGTCAAGATCACAAAAATGCAAACTGCAGCAACACAACTGTATAGTTAGTAAGAAGACTCATTAGACTCAACTGTAACACAAAGTCTAAGTAGAACAGACCACATACACGTATCTTGCTGAATGATGCTCAATGCAAGCGTAGTACGTTCTTGCATAGTTTTTTCTCATCTTCTGAAAATTGAGATATTTATCAGTAGTGCAATGGAAAGCAATACTGATTAGAATGTTACAAAAAATATAAAAAAATATTACCTGAGAATCTTGACTTTAAAATAAGTGCTCATGAATCTTGTACTCTTTGAATTTCTATGTAGAATTTCTCGGATTGCTGGCTCAATATTATCTGCCAAAACAAATTCTTAAGCATCCAACAGTATAAGGGTAATGTTTTCAGGAATGTTTTATTCTGAAATAAATTCAAAACTTTCAGTCCGACGGATAATACTTTTTTTGTCGAATCGATCATTTAAATTGATCATAATTATTTTTATTTGTTAGAGTACTCTGCCCATTTATGCGGCATCAGTGAAATTTTAATGTAACAAACTAAAATCTAATATTTAAAAGCTGAAGAGTTTGTTGGTTTTAAGGGCGCGTATTCGATTTAGCGTAACTCAAAATCTAAACGAATGCTAGAACGGCGTAGCAGCATTGACACACACTAGTACAATACAATGGTCTGTTTGTGTGCATCAGAAAAAAAAATATACACGAAATAAGCACGAATCATTGAAATTGATCGGCAAACGAAAGCGCGCGATGTTTACAGTGCTTTTTAAAATAATTGTCTAAAATAAATGAGCTCGTATGACGGACTGAAAAATATTCTTTAAATAAAATATATTTTATGAAAGTAAAAACATTTACTTTCATAAAATAAATATATCAGTTATGTTTTTATTCAAATACTGGTGAAAAAAAATTGTCAAAGTGAACCGATTTTCTACTTTTTCAACATTGTTTTTAAATACATAATAGTAATATTTTCGTAATTTGTATATATATTATAATTTGTAATATTTTCGTAATTTGTATATATAAAACAGTGTTTCAATCATTGAAACGAAATACGAGAAAAAACTATTTCGGATAATAAAATGGCTTTTGAAGCGATATTTAGAACAACACATAAACGATTGCAACAGATTTAAAGGCAAAAGTATAGACTGTATATCTTCAACCTCTGTATTTTTAAAAACCAAAATCACACGATATTTTTGTCTGATTTTCAAAAAGGTCTTCATGTTTATAACAGTTCACTCCTTAGTTTACTAATTAGACAAGAATATAATCAATAATAAATGTATTAACTGCACGTAACATTATAATAGAAACAAATATCATTTACTCCAATATATACGATTTACCAGTTCGGTTAACGAATAATATTGACTATTGGTATTGTGTGAGTAATATTAATTCTATAAATAGACTCACGATACCGGAGATATTCGTAAGAGTGTGGCAAGTTTTTGTAAAGAAATATAAAAGGAACTCTTTGAATAAGAAGTGGACCTTCACCAGCTGTGGGAGAATAATAAGCTGAACCTATTATCATCTTGGAATCTAAAGGAGGATGGCGAGGCTGGACCCACGTAATTTAAAAATTAACGGAGCACCGTGCTCGGACTAGTTTATACTAATTATAGTAACAAGTTTATAAGAGTTCTATGTAAAAAATATTGAGTTACTAGAGAATGGGAATTAAAAGTTATTAATGATTTTAGTTTATTAAAAAATAAGTATCGTGCAGTTTCCGAACGCAATGTTTTTTACGAATTACATTGAAACATTCCAATCTACACTACTGATTTACCCTCTTAAAATACTTAAGTACGTTTTCGCTTGGCAGATTTCCTTTTTATTTTACTTAAATCTTGTTAAATAAACCAATAACGTATAAAACGAAACATAAATACTGTTATAAACAGTCCGTAAAAATAATATAAATTATTTTAACATTAATGAAAACATGGAACGTAAAAATGGAACGTCAGTGTCGAATTGTCATGTCATTTGATGTCATTGTCAATTCATTCCATTGTTTGTGTTTAACAGCTAAGCTAACGTGGGTGGGATTCTAATACTATTTTTGCGATTTTGTGGATTCATGACAATTTGGCTTTACCTTTAGACTGACGACCGACTTGCAAGTGATTTGGAATTTCTCAACGGTAAAAATGCGTTGTGTTAATAATTGAGAATTGCTCGCTTACCGAGACATCGTTTGTCTGATGAACGTGATCAAACAGTTGAAAGAGTACAGAAATGGGTGTACCCGCGTGATGTAAGTATATTCATGTACTAATTTGTTTAATTTCATGAACACAAATCATACAAATATAAAATAAATGGAGCAAGCAAAAGTAGAGATTTCGTATACAAATATGTAGTTTCGTATATAATACTCTTATCATAATTATGCTCTTCCTGCTCGTCTTGCAGTATTGGGCAACACAGGAGCATCTCTTAATCTTCTGAATATAATAACAACCTGAAGTATTTTATAATACTGCAGATTACGGTCAGTGGGTCGTCTTAGGTACTGCTTGTGGTGCACAATATTAATAACATTTTAAAATAAAATACTGCACCGGTATCAGGACCCAAGCTACCAATGGTAAGGGCTCCAGAGAGCAGAATCTCCTAACAATGTTGTATGACTAGGTGTACCACTGATGAAGTACAACTTCGCAGGCCAAGTCAAGATACTGGATTAGAAGAGTATTACTGTTTTTGTATAACCACACTACTAGCGTAATAACCTGATGGATAGAGTTTTTGGATAGTCTGTTCTTTAATCTACTCAGTATGGGTACCTGTACCACACATGCTTTGGCAGCCTTGAATGTGGTAGTCACTTTCTTAACCCAGAAGCAAAACATGATTATAACTTAGCTTGTAAACATTTTTTGTGTATCCTTAACCATAGTAATAATATTTTTAGGTAACTGGAGACAACTATATTTGTCACTCATGTTGGGAGTTGATAAATAGTAACCCAAATGATGGTCCTGAACATGAGACCCAACCACAACCTAGCCTTCGTGATGTATGTGCTGGATGTGGCAGATAGATTTTGAGAATCAGGAGCAGGCTAGTTGTCCGACCAGAGATGTCTGAAAGGGAAACCCGAATAAGAGACATTGTATCGGAATGGATAAGGCCCCGCCAGGTTGGTAATGAAAACAATTTATATAGGGTTACTGGTAAGCCTAAGGTAAGGTTACTGTCAAGGTCTCATCACAAGTGGGCTTTTTGGATGCCAACCTTACCAGTAACCCTATAAACATTTAATATTACAAATAATGATATGAAATCCTAATATATTATTATTTTTGGCAACATTTTACTTTTATTGTTTCAGTTAACCTTAAATGAGGACATATGTGTGCCATGCTATTTACGGGCACAGAGAGTGGTGGACAGTTCTTATAGAAGTTCTGCTGTGGTTTCACCTTCTGCAATCAGTCAACCAACATCTTCTCAACAGACAGAGCAAACGATGGAAGTTGAAGAGGTTGGTCCATCAACATTTGGAAATCCATTAGTGGAAACATCTACTGAACAAATATTGCCCACAAGAAGAATATCTGACACAGCAGAGGGTGAAGAGGCTAGTCCATCCACCTCAAGACGTCCATTACAGGAAACTTCTGCTGAACATATTATATTGCCCACGTTGAGAAGAGCGGCTAATACAGCACGGCGCTGCTTGTTTTTGGAGTGCAATGATGCTGAAAAGCGACATATACCTGATGGGCTCAGAAAACGAATTATAAAGGATTTTAATTTCTATATTCCTAGCAATGCTAGAATTTGCAATTTCCACCTAGGTAACTATTTATTTGGCAACCACCCATTTATTCTAAGTGCCCGAATTAAATCTAGGCATATAGGTAGCAAGTCCTATTATACATACATCGCACTAGATAGGAGGCTGGAGGGGCGAAATGCCATATTAGGATACTATTGTTATTGCCCCGTGGGAACATGGACAGTGGGCTGTTGCTCTCATGTTATGAGCATATTGTGGTAGATGGGCTATGCCAGACACCAGAGGTATGTCGCTGCACCAGCTGCCTTCTTAGATAATCTTTTAATTAGATAACTCAATACTTACATACTAAAAAAAAAATATCCAAGATTCACAACAATTGTATGTCTTCAATATTTTATAAGTCATTATATAGTAAATAAAAGCGATTTCTTTAAAATATATTTTTATTTATTTAAGAAACCTCTAGTTTCAAGCAGAGCAAATATGCTTATTTATATTATATTCTAGGAGATCTAACAACTGGACTCCATATCTAGTCATATTGTGTACCTTTACCACTTTAAAAAGTTATTACTATTTTATGAACCTTTTCGTAACGAGGGTTGATGTCTGTAAACCTAGCCAAACCCCTGAGCAGCATAGATTGTGTGAAAGATGATAGGTATGGTAGGTAGTAAGGGGGTGAATGCTAAGATGATGGCTTGTAGAGATGTAGATATGAAGGAGGACATACTGTGCCGATGGATTGGAAAGAGCAATAGGATGATGCTAAACTACATGTTAGCTAGGTTTAACCTGACCACAATCTAGTTTCTGGACAAGTAATGGGAGGACACCCTAGAAAAATCCACTGAAAATATTAGTGATGTCCTTAAAAAAGTCAAGCGCAACGTGCGGACGCATGTTTCGTGGATGAAGTAAAAGAAGTACATACCTACCTATTACGAATCGTAGCAGATGGCGTTCTGTAGTTTCTACCTACCCTCACGGGATATAGGTGTGAATTTAAGTAAATATGTATGAATAAGCCATTCTGCTACTGAATAATAGGCCAAAAAGTACATGCCCAAAGTACTTTAGTACTTTAAGAATATTTTAGGTTATAATCTTCTACCGTTCATATCTTTTTTCTCCCATCTTCTATAACTTACTTCCCATTTGCCTTTTTGTTAGTCTTATGTCGTTCTTTAACAATTCATAAGTTTCTATAATGTATGCTACTCCTAACACTGGGTCCCACAATACATGTAGTCTCGCCATTCTCCTTTTTGAAATTGAAAATCTAACCGGTACCTAGTTGGCTTAAAGCACGCCCTTACAAAAAAGGACTTGAACACGACTTGCAAAGTGTGTGCTATGGGTAGATACACTAGAGAATCTATAAGTATACCATGGTAATGAAATTCATTAATTAGAGTAACTAGTGTACTATTGACTTCCTCCATTTAAATAACTAAGATGAATTTGGTGTGTGGTTCGATCCGACAATTAATATACTTATTTGTGACTAGTGTTGCTGGTATTCGAAAAAACCGGCCAAGAGTGATTCAGACTCGCGCACGAAGGTTCCCATCACCCTCATTATCATCATCCTCATCCGGAAGACGTCCGCTGTTGAACGAAGGCCTCCCCCACAGTACGCCACAATAAGGTTTCGGTACCACCGTACAATATTATAATCAAGCAAAGATCGCTGAATAAACACATTTCTTGTAAAGATATCCTCATTAATATTAAATTTATTTTATTTGTTGTTATAGCGGCTACAGTAATTTATAATCTGTTGTATATAATGTGTACCTACTACGGTTCAACAGATACAACCCTGTGACAGATGAAAGGACAGACAGTTACTCCGTAATATAGAAAATTAGGTATTTCCCTATTAAATAAGATTAAATATCGCATCATAAACAATGTTTTTACTTCAAATAATTATGTTTCCAGTTTGTTTGGCTTCAATGGTTAGAGAAAAGCTTATTTTTATTTTTTTCTGTTGGATTTTGATGTACACTTACTAAGATCTTTCTGAATTTACTACTTAAGTGAATACTTACTTTTATGACTACATCTACTGCTCTTAAGACTCTCTCTACCTCTCTCTTTTTTTATTATTTTTCTCTACTGTGATTTTAGTTAATGATTGGAATCATTCAAACCCAAAAAAACCGTCAAGTTTGTCTTAACATTTCAAAAACTGCTTCATGTTCTTGCCCTTGTCTTATGGTCATGATCATGCTTTGCATCATCGACATGCTATACTGACTCTACTTTCTTTCTTATCATTCTTTGTTAATGATAAGAAAGAAAGGAGAGTTAAGGGGAAAGTGTGGCCAAAAAAAAGATGGTTGGGTTGAACATTACCCAACCATCTTTTTTCGGCCATATTTTGCTTTCATTGGGAGCATTAACATACCTACAATTTAAAAATTAATAAATTTTGAAATATCCAAACTAGTTTTAGACGCTTCCTCATTTGGTATTGGATTATTGTAATCGTTTTCGTCTTTAGATATGGACATGTATTTTGGCATATGAATGAACAGACGGTTGCTGCCACCTAATATTAGCCATCTTTTAATTGCCTATATTCATTTTTTTAATGCTTTTGTATTTGTCCTCACTTTCTCTACATCTAGAAGCAACTAGAATAATTTAGGATTTTGTAGAGACTTGAGTATCTCTTGACACTTGCTGGTTCTTCTCAATAAAGACTTCCCTACGTTTTAGGACTGGCAACAAGCTTCAACTTTCTAACTATTTGACCGACTGACATTCAAAATTCCCGTAAATGGTTTGATTGAAATAATAATAATAATAAAAAATGCTTTGACTTTGACATGCCTATGTTTTTATTTCGGTTATCTACCGCTTACTTTCATCATCTGCCTAATCTTTTTCTAGCGATGTTTGGGTCGGCTACCAGTCTAACTAGATGCAGCTGAATACCAGTGCTTTAAATGGAGCAACTGCCTATCGGATCATCTGACCTTCACAACCCAGTTGCTGAGTAGCACGGTAAGACTAGTTGTTGCTGGTTGGCTGGTTGTACCGATTACTTTTGATACTTATAAATGTGTTTTATGCCATTAGTCATTGAACTGTTGTAGAATATGTTTAAGCCTCAAATAAATTACGTTGCCCTAGTATCAAGCTTATTAACTGATGCCATCTGACTATGTTATCGTTATGAACTATAAGAGTGTATTGAGTGCCGTCTTCATTAGCTTCGATTATTGATGGTAGAATATATTAGACTATGACAATTGAAACACCTTATTGTACTATATTTTTACAAATAAACGGTTCGTTCTTTGCATCACTTGTATGTTAGGGAGCAAGACTTGGTCTATTAACAATGAAAAACATTCACAACGACTATCCTGTTGTTCTTAGTGAGGATACGGTGGACAGAGATATACAGTCCATGTTTTTACCTTTAAATCTGATGCAATATATTATGTTCTGCCCAAAATATCGGATCAAAAATGATTTCATCACTCCAAATAGTTTCTTATCTAATTCTATTTCAATTACTGGAACACTTGTGTTTGTATTATCATTTATATATCGCACATATATGCAGTGTGTAAACGATGACTGTCAAGGCTGTAATACTTTCCTGTATCTTTCCCTTTATTTTGATTGTATCTTCTATTCTTTCGGATTTGTTTTAAATTTCATGATCGGAGTAACGTGCACCGAGAAATTAGTAAAATTTGTTACAACTTTTCAAAAAGTGCACAGATTTCTAAACAATGAATCCAGTTTTAAGAACTTCATAATTTGGAATTGGGTTATTGTGATAGGGTTTATGTGTGGTTACAGCTTCGTTTTTACAACTTTTAATATGCGGCAAGGTGCTCTTGGCTATACAATATGGTGTATGTGCATTTTAGTTTTCATTGACCTTAATGTGATTTATGCCACTCGTGTAATTGGACTGTTGAAACAAAAAGTTGATCTATGGAATATTAATGCTTTAAATACTCGAAAACCGGGAGACATGCACAGAGAGAATTTTGACAGAAAAATGGTTCAGGCATACGTTGACATACTAGAATGTTACGACATCCACAAAGTTTGTTTTCAGCATTTCGTAAGTACCTATTGTGATATAGATAGCTAACAATTATTCCATACATCTCTTAAAGAAGGCATTGACTTGAAAGTTTTACTTCTGTTATAAACGATTGTGATGATGGATAGTTGGATCGATGTTTGTGTAATTTTTTATACGTGAAACGTATATTTTTTTTTACAATATTAGATAAATTTGGCGCACATTATAGATATTGATCTGGCTTAACACATAGGATAGTGTGTTCCGCGGGATATTTTAGTACTTTTACTTAATTTCTTTGCAGGCAAAGTCCCGGGCATATATAATAATTAGAGTGAATCACTATATTTATAAATTAATGTCCCCGTCGAGATAAATTTTTGGTTGTATAGGCTAATCTCAGAAACAAGTGTAAGTGGATGTTCATAATATAGTTTTCACAAATAGGAAAAGTAATTAAGAAAAGTTATAGGTTATTTCAGTCGCGGGTAAAACTAGTCGACCAAAACGATTTGAAGATTTTTCGCGGGACATAACAACTCTAAATACTATTTCATTCAAAGGGCGCATTTCTCCAAACTATTATAATAATGATAAATATAATAAGTAATGATATGGAGGGAATTAAATACTCAAAAACCCTTTATGTTTAAGTATTTTAATCGTGGTAAAGTAAAGTTGACTTCTTCGTGAATTATAATGCGTGGTTCTCCCTGTTGCAAACGCCCTTTTGTACCTATTTACCTAGTTCTGTTTAGTCTCCTGCCTGATTACTATCAGGCAGAAGACAAATAAACAATTTTTTTTCTTTGCTGGTTCCAAGAAATTTGGATCATTTCTCCGGGATTCATCGAGTTTCCATTCCATCAAATAATCAAACTTATTCACAAGACAAGACTTATGCTAGGTATAAAAGTTTGGTGAATTTCATCCTAAATATTTAATCTTTTTCAGATACTTTATCTCATTATAGAAGCATTAATTCACTCTCTGATATACATTCAAGTGGCACTTGAAATTTCTAAAGCTCTAATGAAGAATGGTAATCTAGTAAGTATTACTTAAATTTGTTGTTCATCAGTATAAAGTCAAAAGTAATGTAAGCAAAATGTCATTTACAAGAGAAAAATCATCAGTTTAAAAGTTAATAGAATTTAATCTAGTTGCCCTTCCAAAAATTAATTGCGTATCTCTATACGAATAGAGAATTGGAGATTGAAAAATGGGCGAGAATATTTATACCGGCACATAAAAAACACAATACTTTGTATAGTTATTATACCCAGGGATGTTAAAAGGGAAAATCTGTAAGTCCCTGATAACAGTTCGGTTGTACTATTATTATAATTCACATTTATTAATTTTATTCACATAATATATATATTTAAATATAAGAAAAAAAAAAAACATTTAAAAATATAAAAAATAGTAGCCCACCGGTATCGGGAACAGGGTCCAACCTACCGGTGCGGTGGTTAGGGCTCCTGAGAGAGGAATCTTCTGACTATACGCGCCGTGTCCAGGAGTACCGCTTTCTGTATCAAGCCGTTGGATCCAGCTGCCCAACGAGAGCCTTCTTAGGTGTTATTATAATTATTATTATATTTAGATCGTACCGTCCCACTGCAAGGTAAAAACCCATCCATTACTTTCATCGTTCTCGACTTTACGCTGTCTTGCACTTCCTAAAGAAGCCATCCAAGTCGTCGCGCCATATATTTCGTGATCTACGTCTCCCCATTTCGGGGCACCAACTTTGGGATTTACGGGCCTATTTATGTACTATATTTATTATGGTTCGGAATGTCGGATCGTGAAGAAAATATATTAAAAAAGGTTGTATGAAGCGGAGATGAGAATGTTGAGATGAATGTGCGAAGTGACCAGAATGTATAAGGTGAGAATTGAAGGCAATGTGAAGGTTGTGCCAGAGTGACAAGACAAAATGGAAGAAAGCTAGGTGCTGTGCCGACCCTAAGTAACATTGGACAAGAGCCGGTAGATGATGAGGTAGGTATAATATTATAAACTCATGGTGATATATTATCTTCAACATCATCCCAATGTAGGTTTTTAATCGAGACCTTTGTAAAAGCTGAATGAAACAAAGTTGATTGTCAACTATCAATACCCTTTAACCTTTAATAACCTTTAACATTTTTTTCGCTCCTCGGATCAATGGCGTGCCCACAGATTATAAATTAACACCTGATTTCTTCGGCTTCCAGATAAGTAACATAACATGTTGCCAGTTTATAACTAAAGTCCTTTTAATTATCGTCTTTTCTAGACAAAATCAAACTGATTGCTAATTAAAACTAATTAATTTATAGTTAATATATACATTACTAGCAACCCGACCCGGCTTCGCATGGGCCTAAAGCCTTCCTCGATAAATGGACTATCCAACACAAAAATAATTGTTCAATTCGAACCAGTAGATCCTGAGATTAGCGCGTTCAACCAAACAAACAAACTAACAAACTCTTCAGCTTTATAATATTAGTATAGATATTTAATTCTTGCTCTGGTACACACACTAGTTTGTTTGTTGAAATGTAAGAAATGGTTGTCTACTTTTTCAATATTTGTAAATAGTACATTATGTATCTATGTATACAACTTAGCTGTCATTCTTTATCTTGTAATACTTTGTACATACTTCAATATAAGCTTTTGGTTCTGTGATCTAAATACACTATATTTAGATCACAGAACCAAAAGCTGAGTTTGTTTTAGAAAGGAGCAGCTTTGTTGTCGCTGCCTATGTTATGCTGGATGATGAAGGATTTGGGTTGGCAGATAGTATTGTGCGCGCAATGTGAGAAATTCTACTCAGCTACTCAAAGTGTTCAAGATTCTTGTACACTCATTTTGGAGTCAAATTGTTCAGGTAACTTATTTTAATTCAATTTTGTTCTGTCAAACATGTATTTTTCTGATAATTAATTTACAACTTATGGACCCCAGAACCCGCAGCATCAGATTTTTTATTTTTTTAAATGCTTTTATTATGATTGACAGATGAGAAGAAGAAACTCTGCAAGAACGTACTACGCTTGCATCGTGCATCATTCAGCAAGATACGTGTGTGTGGCCTGTTCTACGTCGACGCTGTGTCACAATTAAGTCTGATGAGTCTTCTTATTACTTACGCTGTTGTGTTGCTACAATTTGCATTTTTGTAATCCAAGTTTTAGTAATTATCTAAGAAGAGTTAATATGATATTATCTTTCGTCTTCTTTACTGTACTGGTGTTTCTATGACTGGAGTAGTCAGTAACTAAGTGCTAATAATTTGAAACAAACAACAGGGAAGACGTCCACTGTTGAACAAAGGCCTCCCCTATACGGGGGGTTTGCCATAACCCTCACGCTTGGCAGCCGTTTTGTAAAGTGTTTGAAGTGAAGTTGTTAATTACACGAAAGCCATTGCTTCCCCGCTTCCAGATTTTTCCTTATTCGCCTTCTACGACACCCTCGGGATGAAATGGGTGAGTGCTATTCTAGTAAGGACACCCCACGGGGAATCATCGGGGAATCATCATTATAAAATAATTAATCAAATTAATTTACAACAACAAACATACTCATAGACTACCATAATCTACTTACTGAAACCCTTTCAATATGATTGAATTCAATATTGAGTTTTATTTAAATAATATCGGATGAAGGACACATAATATATATTCACTTGCGGACGGTCCAGTCAACACAGCTCAATCGAATTGGAAAGTATATTAAAAATGACAAGAAAATCCCGCAATGTATTCCTTAAGGACAATTTTTTAGACAGAAAATTCCTAAATATGTTCTTTCCTTTCCGGTGTATGCAGCATATGTTTTTCATGTCAAACTACTCCGTGAAATACAACTGTATTAGATCTCACAGTGTATCTTACTACATCGTGTCGTTGATTGATACTTTTGCATTCATTATTTTCCAGTCCGTAACTTATTTTAATGTTGAATATTTTGGGCTCTACAGCCTTTTTCTTAAATGTTTGAGTAGGTTCAATCGTTTAATGTTGCTGATTTCATTTTTTATCTTTTACTGCATTAACGTGCTCCAAAGAGATGACCACGTTGAAATGGTTTTAAAGATACAAAAAGCTTTTAGAGTTATCAATTACAAAAACTACAAGATGTTTACCATTTGGAATTGGATCAGTGTTATGCGGCAATTTGTCATGTTCTTAATTTTGGCGTCAATGTTGTCCAATTTACGAAACGCATTTTTTTTCTATACATTGATTTATTTTGATGTGAAGACAACTTATGGCATCTGTGTAATCGCTTTGATAAGAGATGGGACGAAAACATGGATATCTGAGTTTGAGCACTGTAGTAATTTCTGCATGGAAGAAGAAAAATACAAAAGTAAATTGAATAAAAGCATATCTATTGGAAGCGTTTGATATCTTCAAGAGGATATTTCAGTTTTCGGTGAGAGGTTGTATGAACATTTCATTAAAAAAAAAGATTATCCATGCTCAAATGACGTAAGTACAGCAGCATTACGATATCAGTACATAGTAATTGTGTTGTATGTTTGCAGATTTTGTTTCAAGCAGTGGACACATTTTTCCATTGTTTACTTTTTCTTCAAATAACAATAGAATTTGAGAAATATTGTGCTGTTAATAATGTCTCTGTAAGATTTTATAATACATTATCTTCCTGCCTCTATTCCATGTTTTTATTATTTGCATTATTTTGTATTTCTTACGGTTTTTTTTGCTTGATCTTTACTTTTATTTTACGGTGATACAGAACCCTTTAAGCCTAAACCTTCGCTGTTTTTTTTAAATAAGAAAAGGTGGAAAACAGTTTTAAATAAAACAGTTCTTTTTATATAATGCGTGTTGTTTCACACGGTATTTAATCGTTTTATTTTTATTTTCAGTATGGCCTTTAGAAATGGGTACTGGCTTTTGGGTATTCAACAATATGGTGTTGATTAGCATATTCAGTGCTCATTGTGAGGAGTTCTACATGGCTGTCTGTGATACAAACACTGTCTGCAGTCTGTTGTTGAACTCGGCTCAAAAGACGGGTGAGACAAAAAATTAGACCTTTACATTTTCAGTTATCTTCTTTGTTCTTATATATTCTTAAAGCCGCTATAGTAAACCACACACTATAAAATCTTATACTGTGACAGACGGACAGACATACCGTCCTGTTTGACACCACTTTCGTAGGGAACCCTAAAAACAACAAAAAAAATACAATTAGGTGAAAAATGTTCACTCTATAAATATAAATAGTAATTGTGCTCTTAAATGATGTTTTTTTGAGGTACTTATTTCTATTTGGATACTCAAACTTAAAACCATTTATTTCAAACTCGCTTTTCCCCGAGACTTAGTCCGTGTGAATGTCGGTTATTGCGAATGTAAAAAAAGTTGCCTATGTCCTTTCTCAGGGTTCAAGCTATATCCATGTCAAATTTCATTAAAATCGGTTCAGCGATGTCATGGTGAAAGCGTAACAGACAGAGTTACTTTCGCATTTAAAATATTAATTATAAATTTTATTATATTAGTATGGATAATAAGTATGGAAGTTTGGATAAAAACCATTTACCAGATATTTTTGAACTACCAAGAATCAGTCAGTCAGAAAGTTGAACTAATTACTTGTTTCAAACAGTAGATTTCAATGGAGAAGAATGTGCAAGAAACTCCATGAACGCTCTTTTAAAATCAAAAATAATTATTATATTACACATTTAGATTATATCATTCCTGTTGATAGAGGTTCCAAAGCCCTTAAAAAGGATCTCTAAGGCTCAGCACATTATAAGTATAGAGAGAGACAAAGAAAAAGAGCAAAGAAACAATGGCAAGTGCTATAGCACTTGCCATTGTTTCTCTGCTGTAGTGTTAATCAAGACGGTGTGTAAGAACATGCAGGGTCTAAACCGGGCGTCCTTCCACAAGATGACTGCTTGTCGGATCTTCACGATCGATGGCCGTCTACCTCAGGAGTTTGGATATCTGGTGTTGGAGTACCTAGTCATGATATTACAGTTTGCCCTTTTGCGTTAGGTCAGGTAGAAATGCAGCATCTTTTAATCAAGAAAGAGTATATATTTGGCGGAATGTTAGAGCGGCTGAGACACCACTACGTTGTAGGTGTTGAGAAAATAATACTCGCAAAATAACTCAAGTAGCTTACTTGAAAATATTGTAATAAAACTTCACAATAAATCGTAGAGATTACAACGATTAAACTGATAAAATCAAGTCACAATAATTGTGCACCGCGCGACTACTGCGCCATGACATTCACAACCCCATTCGGTGTTACCCGCTCTAAATTTAAATTACCATTTAGTCGAATACACGCCAAATAATCGTTAAAAAAATAACAATAGTTTCCTAATGATTAAATAAATATCAAAATAAAATCATAACTCAAAATAAACTTGTTTTATTTTCGTTATTTAAAAATGTCACGCGCCGTTATATTTATTTGGAGCTGAGATTAAAGAAACTATTAATATTAAGATTATCGAAACATAAGGTTTAAAATAGATGCATAAAGTGTCACTGAAAATTAATGATGACACTCGGAAACGAAAAAAAAAACTACTTTAATCTTTAATATCTTTTCTTCTGAAGAAAATTCCCAGGTACGTCCTAGAAGAAAAAAGTATCCTAGCAATTGGTACAGACGGTAGCACATAAAGTCATACTAAACTGTCAAATTTTCTCAATTGAATTAATGATAATAATAATAACTTATTAAATTATTAGTCTCTCACCTTATTCCTTTCAATTTAAAGTTAAAATCTATCAAAAAAATTTGACAGATTGTTGTAGCTTGTACAATCTGGGGTTTAAATATCGTTTACTAATTACCAGTCACGCTTTATATTATAGCGACCGTAATTAAGACGGCTTTCAGTCCAGTCAATTTAATCAAAATGTACTTTCTGTAATCAACTTCTTTGACCGTGCTGAGACTCGTAATTAGCTCTTTGTTAATATTATATTATTCTAATAAGTATTATTACTTAGTAGCTTTGTGTAAAATAAATAAATAATATGTATTAAAAGCAATCTAATTTCTTCTTCAGTTAGATCACGCGGCAGATCACCAATGCGATGGACTGACCAAGTGAAAGCCGCAGTAGGAAACCGCGTATCTGAATGCGCCAGGCAGTGTGATAACAGGGAGAGATGGTGGGAGATCGTGTGGAGAGCTGTGCCCACCTCTACCACCGGAGTGGACTCCTCAACGTGACCACGACCGCTTTACCAAGAGCGAAACGACAAAGACGAAGAATTTCTTCTTCGTCTGCCGTCTGTTTTTTTTTTTTCCTTTATCTTAGTCTATATCATACGCCATCTCACTCACTCGCAACCACGGAATAGAAAAAAACAAGTGGAAGTCCTCACACGGGGGATCCGTGTGGCACAATAAAATTATTATTATGCAGAAGAATTTGTAACATAACAACAACCTTCGTCAGTTGCAGTAAGTCTTGATTTTGTACGAACAACATATTCAACTTTGACGAAAAGCTCATTTGTTCTTTAAACAAAATTAAGACTTATTACAACAGACGAAGGTTGTTATTATTTTACAAAATTTCGGCATAATTGTGCCACATGCGGGATAGCTTAATGGACACTGCCACGTGTTTTTTCTATTCCGTGCTCGCACCTAAACATCTAGTTCACTTCTCCTTCACATATTCATACATCCTTTACCCTTTATTCTACATAGGTATATATAATAAAAAAAAAACATTTCCAATAAGATATTTTTTTTTTATTGTTATATCAACGAGTATCACTCGTAAGCATCAAGTTTAACTTTATATTGGAAAAATGCACTTAAAAACACGAATTAATCGTTGATTCGCATTTAAATACGATATGACAAATGGGACTTCTTAGATTGTCAGGAATATAAACTTGATGGACCGACGACATCGTCAAGGTCGTTGGTAATCGGTGGATGCAAGCGGCAGGTTGCCGCTCGTTTTGAAGTGCACGTCTTCTTGAATGATGAACTAAGCGCGATGACATTATTACTAGAGAAGTTCCGATCTTTTTGAGTATCTTGCTGATGTTATGACGGTCATCATCATCATTTCAGCCGAAAGACGTCCACTGCTGGACATAGGCCTCCCCGAAAGGGGGGGGGGTTGCCATAATCGCCACGCTTGGCAGGCGGGTTGGCGATTGCAGTATGGTTGTTACAAAGGCACAGAGAACGCTGCTGCCCATTCTCTGGTGAGTCTCTTAGTCGCCTCTTACGACACCCACGGGAAGATATGGGATTGTGCTATTCTTTACGTCCGACACCATAAGGACAGTTATGACGGTAAGTTTCTGAAAATACATAATTATGTATCAATCAATTAATGTAACAATCAAAATAAGTACATACTCACACCTTATCTAATAATACAATATAATTAAAATTAATTGTTATGTATTTAGATGGGGATGAATGGAGAGGGAGAGGAAGGTCAAAGAAAAGACGGATGGATTGTGTGAAGAATGATATGAAAGAAGACGGAGTTAATGATATCAAGAATGAGTGACAAGACGGAATGGATGAAGAAAGCGTGTTATGCTTACCCCAAGTACCAAAAGACAAGGGCTCCATGCCCTTGTCCTTTGGTACTTGGGGTAAGCAAGCACAAGGGCAGTAAGAAGATGATGAACAACAATAGATTATTCAAACTTTGGACACGACTACAGTAGACGTCACGAAAATAAATTAAAATAATTATTTTATAGGCACAGTTTAACTATCGTTACCTGAAATGAGACAATACAAGTTTTTGTTTTATCAAATTTACTAGTTGCGACAAAGTAAACTACGTTCTATACTCGTATATTTGATTAAAATTAATACTCATAACTATTTTCATAATTCACTTAAACAAAAAGCCTGTACGCTATTAGTATCTGAATTCGGGTTTGTACGGTTGTTAAAGTGAATTAAACATGAAGACACAGACCAACATAAGCCCTATCACCAAAAATTTCTTGGGCAGAAGTTTCCAAAATCTGCTCCTCCCCTTCCGATGTTTACAGCACATGCTGTTCCTGTCCAGGTTCTCCATTAAGTACAACTGTATCAGACCTCATCGTGTATCTTACTACATCTTTTCGCTCATTGGTACTCTTGGGTTTATAATTTTTCACTTGCAAAACCTAATGGCAAGCGTATATGAAGGAGTGACCAATGACTTCCTCATCGTGTTTATAAAGGTCAATGTAGTCTTTTTGGTGTTTCCTTTCGTCTCCTTTTATATAGGTACTTAACATTATTCAGAGAAAAGATCACGTTTATGTTATATTGAAGATTCAAAAAGGTTATAGATTAATCAATTACAAAAAACTATAAAAAGTCGACCAAAAGGAACTGGGCCGCTTTTGCGCGGCATTTTCTTTTCTACATTATTGGTGTTACGCTCACTCGTAACTTGAAACTAGCAGTATATTTTTATTCATCGATTTATATCGATGTGAACCTTACGTATGGTGCAACTTTAATTAATATGTTAAGAGAAGGAATTATTACTTGGACCTCTGAAGTAGATCATTATAGTACACTCAGCTCAGAGCTAGAAGAAGAAAAATTTGATGATAAATTGAAAAGGCTCTTCGAAGCTTATACGAATTTGATGGAAGCGTTTGATATTTTTTTTTAAATATTTAGGTTTTCGGTAACGATGACGTTTTTCATTATGATGTGTGATTATTTAAAACATATTAATATTTTGCCTCCTTAGTCCAGTAAAACGGGCCAACCCAAAATCTCTCAATAATTAAATTAAATTCATCAAACTGATTCAATATGCTAAATGAGTTACATCAAGCTGTCCCAAACTAACAATATTTCCCAATTTAACATGAACCTTATTCTTTTGTAATAAATTTGAAAAACTATCAAATAAATTTTATAGTGTATGCTAGTTTAATGTGCCAGCTGGCCTCTGTATATCAGAAACTACTTAGAATAGTATACATATAATAGACAGACAGACGTGGTAGGAGACTTAATTTCATAAAGTAGTAATGATCATTACTATTACCTTGAAAAATAAGTGAGACTTTGGCTTTGACTTCGACGTTTTGGCATAAACAGTTTAGTATTTTGTAATGTTATTATTTTTCAGACTTTATTTCAAGCATGTAATACATTTTTGCTCAGTCTACTTTACCTTCAATCAATCATAGAACTAGCAAGATCAGGTGCAACTCATTATGGAATGGTAAACATATTCATCATATGCCTAGCCTTTCCAACTATTTTGGGGCTTTCAGTCTAACCAGTTGCAGCTGAATTATAGTGTTTCATACGGAGCGACTGCCTGTCTGACCTCCACAACCCAGTTACTGGGTTTGACTTCTGACTGCCCATAACGACGAAATTACAGCCGAAATCAACCGCTTTATGTGCTTTCCTCGGAAAGGTCTCGGTATAAAATGGATAACTGGTCCAATGTCTGGCTGGATCTGACAAGATAAATTGTCACTCATTTAATGATATAGATTAAAAGTATTTTAATGATATAAAATAAAAATAGCTAAACCGAGGGGTTGATTTAGCCCGCATCGCCCCACAAGGCTACCACTCGGCCGAAAGCGTTTTAAAAATTTTAATCGATATCTGCCCTCACCATTTTATCTTGTCGTTATATAAAATATTAAAACGCGCACGATTTAAGGCACTAACTTAAATAGCATATAATGAGCGTTACTTTAATTTTCAGCATGACGTCGTCACATTTGTGCAAGTGACGATCCTTTGGGTGTCGAAAAATGTTGTTTAGTATATTTTGCGACAAATTCTACGTGTCTGTTTATGAGGCAGACGCTGCTTGCGGAGGAGTCTGCAAAGTACTGGTAAGAAAGTTGGCTAGGATTGTCGTATAGTAAATTTTAGTCTGTATGTATTACTTACTAGCATGACATGTTCAACTTTGCGTTTTAGGGAATTCGTTTCTCTAAGTTTTCTTTTCTAAAGACTCTTAATTATGTTTTACTTACATATTTATTCCCAGACAAAATAATCTACAATTTTGCCAAACTGCCTACAAACCAACGAATTTGGTCGGTGTATCGTAGCTAATACATTTGAATGTACCAACACGACCAGGCCATTCTGTAAAAGTCTTACCAGTACTTGAAAAAGTTTCTTGTACAAATTGTAGGTTTTGAAAATATTAAAGTACGTCTCAGATAATTTCGTACAGTACGTAACGTTCATATCGTTTTCTTGTTCATCATTTAGCATCAGTATACATTTGATCCATTCATCCAAATACTTTGTCAACAACATTAAAATACGAATAGCATAAATTATATTAATGTCTATTGAAACTAACGACAAGTCGCAAATTAAATCTATCGTATCCCATTGAGTAAACAATGTATAATAAAATGAAAAAGATAAGATATTAGTAACAAAAACTGTTAAAACTGAGATCCAATTCCAAATAACGAAACTCCTGACACTCTCACTAAAATTGATGCTTTTGTGTAGGATTTGAAACATCATAATGAGCAAAAAGTTATTGTGACAGTTAGCAATCTCAAGAAAAAACATTATTGCAAAACCGAGACAAGCAAATACGTAAAAGCTAAAAGTTAACAAAGAAATAACGAAACCATCTATACATATAATAAAACAGTAACAAAACTGTGTCTGTACAATGAATATATTAAAAAAAGAATAATTGAGGGGGTTTAGGAACAGTAACAGAGCACGAATAAAAAAAAAAATCTGTCTGTTTGTCTGTTTGTTTGTACACGCTAATCTTCGGAACTACTGGGCGGATTCGAATGATTTTTCTTTTGTTGTATAGGTATTAAGTATGGGCAACATATAGGCTATAATTTATCTTGGAAACTTGAACACCTGATGCAGAACCGCAACAGACCAGCTAAACTATAAGAGATACAAAAATGGTACCATAGCAAAAATTGTTCCACGTGATGAGCATTTTCTGCTGAGAGAATAAATTTGAAGATCTGGAACACCTGATGTGTAACTCCAAGAGCCCAGCTACACCATGACCCATATAGGAATGACGTCTTAGCAAAAGTTGTTCGGTCTGATGGGCATTTCCTGTTGACTTATAAAAATCGAAGATCAGAAACATCTGATATGAAAATCAAAGCTATCACTAATTTCACTGTATCTTATAAAATAACATATGCTGGGAGTACCTCCACGCGGTGAAGGCGGTAACAGTTTAGAACTGATTTTTGATGACGATGGTATATCATTGAAAATTTGACTCTACTGGCCAAAATTCCCATTTATTTTTTTATTTTATCGAATAAATATGCCTTCGGGCTTATGTTATTTGGGTGTTTAATTTCCTTTTCCATTTAACTTCGTGACACGGTAGCCTACCCGGTAACGCAGGGGAGCAGTCACTTAGATTTTAATTGATCAGGTATCTTTACAATAAAACTATAACCATGCCTAGAAAGAGGTCAAATCTTTCCCAATGTTCCAAAGGAGCTAAAAGATTGAGGATCATAAGATCCCATGAATCTACCGAAGAGCGTCAGGAGAGACTTGATGCTGTTCGAGAACATCAGGCTGCAACTCGCTCGTGGAAACCTCTTCAGATAGCGTAGCACGCCTGCTTTCTCAGCGTATTTACGCATCTACATCTAGGTCTCTAGAGACCAGTGAAGAGTATGATGCGCGACTGACCGCTGATCGTGAACGTCATACATTGTCTCGCGAGTCGGAGACGTTCGCGGATAGAGAATTGCGCTTGAGTTCTCAGCGTATCTACGCATCTGCTGCGGAACGTGATGCGCGACTGTCCGCTGATCATGAGCGACATGCATTGTCTCGCGAATCGGAAACGTTTACCGATACAGAATCACGCTTGAGTTCTCAGCGTATTCGCACATCTACTAACAGGTCTTTTGAACCGAATGATGAACGTGATGCACGACTAACTGCTGATCGAGATTATCATACACTAGCGACCCGACCCAGCTTCGCATTGGCCTATAGCCTTCCTCGGTAAATGGACTATCCAACACAAAAATATTTTTTTAATTCGAACCAGTAGATCCTGAGATTAGCGCGTTCAACCAAACAAACAAACTAAACTTCAGCTTTATAATATTATTATAGTATAGATTGTCCCGAACACGAACACAACAAAATATTCATAATCAGTTAGAAAGTGAGAGAAAAAGAATTGCTGGAGTACGGCATGAAGAGACAGAAGAAGAGCGCAACGAACGTTTGAATTCTGATCGATTTCGACATTCTCCGAACAGAATGTCGATATCATCTGAAGAATCGGATGTGTCTCAAGATATAGCCGTAGGTCATGGCGACCTTCCTTGGGTTGATAAGGAACGGAGTTCATTTACGTATACGCCTATGATTGTCTATGCCACATATTCCGCCATCGGAGGTATGATTCCAAATTGTACTTATTGAACGTCTCGAATCATCACGCGCATCCCGTTGTTTTCCCGTCCCCGGGCTCTTAGAATTCGACATCAGACGTTTCAGATCTTCGATTTTGCCGACCCCGTTGTCGCTGGCATAAGCAACAGGATCCGTGTACGAAGTCGCGGGCAGAAGCTAGTTGTTACTAAGATAACGGTAACCGAACAAACAATAGCCACTGGCACAAACCATAAGAACCACGATAAAGAACCATAAAATTATACGTTTTCTTCCGATTGTAAAAATGTAATCGTTTTGAATACTGTACTTTAAAGTAAAATAGAACTTAAGTATAAAGTTAAGAGGGTAAATATTCTCTGTACTTCCTTTTCTATCATGAAGGTCATTGCAATAACTTGGTGATTTTGATACATATTTTACCCTGCAACAGCGATTAAATTCAATAGTACTTATTTCGATATTATTTAAGTTTTATTTTGTTTGCTTTTGTCTCTTCTTTTTAGTTTATATGTCTAAAACCAGTATCTATTATCTCCTGTTACATAATATTTTTGTTACATAGTTAAGGGCATCAAATTATGCTACTTATGTGGAAGATAATGATACTTGTGATATAGTCTTACATTACCTACTAATGTTTCCACCGTTTCATTACCTTTGTTGTTTTTAATATTTATCGTTTATTAAAACACGTCAGCGCCAAAGTATTGATTAGATAATGATGTCTTCAATGATGATAGTATAATTATGATCAAAGCTGAAAATTACTGTCGCCTATGGGATCACTGAATTACCCGTCTAGTTTCACTGACTCATTCTTTAGAGCTCTGGAATTTTACCAGAAGGTAATGACTTCATTTGCGTAGACAGCCACTTCAGTACAGATAGTACCTACAATGTAGTTAATGGAGGAAATACTGCTGCTATTTTTCGAAGAACTATTGCCAGACTGAATGCCAGGATCGAAATTGTTAATATAATAAATAAATATAGTTATATTCCATCACGTCAAAAAAAAGAAGAAATTAAAATATAAGTTTTTTTTATTAGTCTGTTTTGTGTCCTACTATCTATAGAAAAGTTGAGAAAGAGAAAGAACAAAGGTTTTAACTTTTGTTCTTCCTCTTCCCCAACTTTTCTATCTTGTGCGGACTCTGGCCACGTGTGCCCCGCAAACGATAATACTGTAAATTATTTCATTTTATATTGTAACATGGAAGGTCACTCGCTGATTGAAAACAAAATGACTAAAAACTACTTGATCTATGGGCCTGAAATTTTTATCAGTTATCGGCTAGCAACGGATTTTGCAACATGGCCAAATAAGTCACTGACTTCCACGTGGATGAACTCGCAGATATAAACTAGTAAGACGTAAAACTTTCAACGCCACTAAATTTCTCATCAAAAAAAATATTATTTAGACGGCTTTTAAAAAAATGAAAAAAGAGAACTGGGGTGTGATTCTGTAAGACCTCATTCTAAACTTCGAATCTGAATCCGCTGTGAGTTTCTTGATTGGGATTCTAAAAACTCGGTTGATAATTCGAATTTACACTTGCGAGCGCCACCCTTGCCACCCTTGCGAGCGTGTCAGCGAGTTGAACTAAATTGACAGGGAGATTTTGACAGATAAACTATTAGATGACGTAAGAAGTGGCATTCTGTAAGGGACTTTCCCCGTCACTTCGACGCTCACTTCGCACTCGAACCCGATTCAAAGTATCAAATATATCAAGGTCATTTTAAACCTTGCGAAGTGCGAGTGAATAGCGATGCAAGATGCGAATTTTACAGAATCGACCTACTGGATATCATTGAAACAAATACGCCAATAAATAGCTGGCAGTATAGTCTACACAATGGTGTACCACAATTTCAAATTTGAATTATCATCCTCTAAATAAATGATGTTGTTTTCAATGTGTATTCCGTCGGAATTTCTGCATTTAATTACATTTTTTTGCAGAAAATGTTTTTTTTAAATTGAGATTGTTAACTAAACTCAAACTCAAATCATTTATTTGAATTATACCATTAACAGGCACTTTTGAATTGTCAAGCAGTCAGTCAGTCAGAAAGTTGAGGCTAGTTGCTCGTTCCATACAGTAGGTTTCTATGGAGAAGAACGAGCAAGAAACTCCATGAACAATCTTTTAAAATAATAGAAGATTACAAATTTAGGTTACATCACTCATGTTGAATTTACGGGACACAAATGTGAGAAAAATGTAACAAGTTGTGAACGTTAAAAGAGGTCTAGAGACAATCATAAACAATTCAAAATTAATTTAAAATAACCGAGGCAGCTCTGAGATGACAAGTCCCAACTGACGGCGGCCGTTCACGAACATGATGCATGGATCGGCGCCACTTAGCTCAACCATTTTGAAGGGAACCGAATGATCCGACGCGCATGACATTAAAGTAAGCATGACATACTCCCAACCACCAGGGCATTATTCAAGTCAATGACATACCTAGTAAATGGTAGCTTTAAAGTATATAGTGCTCACATGTATGTGCTGTGCAAAATCATATAATACTAACACATTGAGTTTATACAATGCAAATATAATTTAGATCTCCATCTTCAGCAGCTCCATCAAATGCTAATAAATTAATCTATGAACCCTTGTCATTGTGGAGCAGGACCAGCATCCAGCCAAACATTTTTATCAGTGATGTAATCACCCAACTTATATTAAGCTCGGCTGCGACTGCAAGGGCACTTTACAGAGAGGCTACTCAGAGTAGCCTCACACCACCGGAAAGCGCGTCTTAATTTTGCAAGTGAGCACTTAAATTGGACATACCTTCAATGCAGCAAATTTCTGTTTTCTGAAGAGAGTAAGATCATGATGTATGGTAATGATGGAAGAAAGAAGGTGTATTGAAGAGAGGGAGCGCGTTTTACATAGTGCTGCATTAAAGAACGAGTCAGTTCCGGTGGCGGTTCATGGACGGTTTGGGAAGGCATAAGCGCCGATGGTAAAACCGAAATTACTTTTGTATCTGAACCTCGCTTACGTCATTAAATGGGTCACGTTACATCGAAGAGTGTCTGTGTGGTACCGTACGCATATTTTTCTGACAATACCAGAGATCATACCGCAGGCATTGTAAATGAATACTTGAGCGAAGTTGGTATTCGGTTATGGGCTGGCCAGCAAGAAGCCCAGTTTAGAATCCCATAGAACACCTATGGAAAGAGTTAAAGGGATGAGTCTTAGCGTGAAATCCTGCTCCGGCGACGCTTGGCCAGCTTAAAACAGCTATCCAAGAATAGTGTGATAACATCCCACAACAATTGTGAATCAATCCATTCCATGAAGAACTGCATAGAAGCAGCTATTAGAACCCGGGAAAGGGAATACGAGATACTGAATAAACTTTTTTTTTAACATTTTTTTGGCTTACATCTTTGTGTCTAACATTTTCCAAATTCGTCTTAAAGGGTAAACACATACCTGTTGAACAAAACATGATAGCTAAAGAAAAAATATTTTAATGTGAAACATTATTATTGTATGTTCAACAATACTTTGTGCCTGGAATTTTTGAATTGTTTACAAACAAACTTCAGAGGCGTTTCGTATTGTATGTATGTGTATTTGCCTAATCAATACTAGTGTACTTATTGATTAGGCAAATTGTTGTATTTCTGGTCGTCCCAAAACAAACGATACCATATTACTTGATTAGAGTGAAAACAAACAATTATGAAAGACTTAACTTAGTCTCCGCATAAACTTCAGTTTATTTCTTAGACGAACTAACACGGTTATTTGTGAATAAGCAATGATGACTCAGTTTCATATAAACGCTATTACTGACAATATCTTGGACAGAAGTTTCCAAAATGGTCTGTTTCCTATTCGGTGGTTTCAGCACGTAGTATTCGTATCATGTTTCTCTATTCAGTATAACTGTGTCAGGCCACATCGTACACTGTATTACATATTTTCACTAATTGGCATACTTGGATTTATAGTGTTCCATCTCCATCTCCTCCTGGCAAAAGATTTTGAAGGAATTTCCAATTTTTTTATCAATCATTTTCTTAGAATCAATATCATATTAATGGTGTTTCCGTACGTTTTCTTTTACACACTCCATATAATCTTGAGAAAGGACCACGTAAAAATGATTTTGGAGATCCAAAAAGCTTTTAGAATAATCAATTATAAGCAATACAAAAAGACTACCATCAGGAACTGGTTTGGAGTTTTGTGGCATTGTCTAGACTATACTTTTGGTAATATACTAACTCTCGACATATTAGTAGCAGTATATTTTTATTCTCTTCTTTATTTTGATGTAAATTTGACTTATGGCATTGCAATAATCGCCTTAATAAGAGATGGAATTGTTTTATGGATCTTTGAAGTTGAGTACTATACTAAACTTTGTGTGGAACAAGGCGAAGAAACATATAATGTAAAATTTACGGGGCTTTTCCAAGCGTACATCAATTTAATGGAAGCATTTGATATTTTCAAGAAAATATTTAAATATTCGGTAGGTGTTACGTTTTTGTGCCGTGTAGTGAAATTATTACGAAAATGTTTTTTATAACGTTAAACTTCATTCATTTTCAGACTGTATTTCAAGCAGTAGACACATTTGTCCATACTCTACTGAACCTTCAAGCACTTTTAGAAGAAATAATGTCTGGTGAAACACCTTAGGGCGTGGTAAGCATAATAGAAATGGCGCATTGATAGATGAGATACACTGAAAAGTAATGAATCGTTGATAGACAGAGACAAAATTAGGGATATCAAAGAATAGATGGGTTATTTGTGTGGATGATAATGTTAATCAAAAGGAGTTGTGTTGTATACGAACTACGGCTGACGCAGGCTAAAATTACCTAGTTGGAATCCTGGATAATTTTAGAAGAAAATAATACTAAAATTATCTACAGCGCACATTGAATGATTGATCTCATGCTTTTGCGCTGTAACTGTAATTTTTTTTCTCTATTTTGCAGCATAAATTGGAAACTTTTGGAAAATTTACCATAATTTGGGCGGTTAAAAATGTTATGTTTGTCACTATTTTAAGTACGTATTGCGAGAGGTTCTACATGTCTATCTCTGAGGCAGATGCAGCTTGCAGTAGGTTGCAGAGAATCCTGCAAAATACTGGTAAGACAAGACCACATAACTTGCCGTTGTTTTTTTAGATATGATTATGTAGCGTTTTGATTAATTTTACCAGCTCGGATTCTTTTTGAATTTGAATTTATCTCAACTAACATTTTTTATTTATTATTAAGGAAGTTTACAGACTAAATACTGTAAACCATTTACAATAGGTGCTATCTTTTGTCATTTTAATGCTTCCACTTATAAGATATTTTGTACTTACCTAAAGTTAACAAAAAAGAAACATAAATCATTTATATTAAGGGCGCACCGAGCTTCTGGCGCTAATCGATTTTAGGTATTCTATGCGCTCCGTGTATGTGTGCGTAAGGCACACAATCGCGAGCCGCGCGCCGCCGCCGCGCCGCACGCGACACTCCGTGCGTCGATCGACTAGCGAGGGTGCTACAGTATTTACGAATTATAATGCTGGCACTTCACATGGCGTATTTGGGCAAATATTCGCCTTATTTGGATAATACAAAATCGACTATATTTCAATGCGCATAGGGTACATTTTGTATTATCCAAATAAGGCGAATATTTGCACAAATACGTCATGTAAAGTGCCGGCATGACACCAATAACGATTTCAAATATCTACTTTTATTAAAAAAATATTTAAACATTTAAATACTAGTTTAATAATTACTATTTATCTTACTACTATTTATTATTTTAATAATTTACTGTGGGTAAGTAAGTAGGCACCTATCCTAGGTACTTTCTAGGTAAGTACCCATATAGTAATCGAATAATACTTACCTAATTACATTTTATGATAGTACCTATAGGTATATTCTATGTACAATAGAAACTCTAAAAAGTGAACTCAATAATGTAAAATAATAGAACAGCTAAGTAAATAGGGTAAACATCTCAGTAGTCGACCCTTTATTTTCAAATTCAAAAATATTTATTCAATAATGTAATTTCAATACTTTTTGAATGTCAAACCAGAACTTAAAAAAAAATTACATAGATGACGTAATTAATTCAAATTTTAATTTAATTTCTTCACCAAAACTATTTTATCTAATATAACTAAAAATTAATTTAATTTCTTCACCAAAAATTATACACAGATGACGTATTAGTTTCTTAATTTTTGGAGGATTGGCGCAATTAGTATAGGTAGGGTATGTAGGCTCAGACCAATTAAAAGTATAGACGGAACATAGCGCTCATAAAAGTGTGGCAAGTAATATGAAGACGATTCGGTGATATTATTATGAAGACGGCCGCTCGGTCACAGTAATCTTTTCTGTGGCTCGGTAGTCTGCCGCGCCGCGAGTGATTGAGAGCGCATGACGTAGTTTTGGTAAAATGAAAATTGCGAAATTATGCCGTCGCGTGCCAGTCATAAACCGCTGCAAAAAAAATCACGTTTTCTAAATAAGTAGAAAGGGATTACTTTTCACAAGTAGGTAACGGATTTTCTGCATAGTTTAAACAAAATCGCAAAAGTAGGTATTTAAATATTTATTTTATTTAAAAAAAACATTTCTCCACTTTAGGAATTACTCCTGTGTCGTTTACAAACATATAAACTCACATACACAAACAGCCAGACCCGGAACAACTATCTGTAGGCCATACAAATATTTGTTCAGTGCGGGAATAGTATCCACGACACGCAGTGCAGCAGTCGATCGCTCAACCACTGCGCCAACCGTGTCGTCGAAAAATATATCATTAGGTACACTTACGGTGTGCGTTTCGACCGTGCGGCCACGGCGATATTTCGAAAAAAGAACTATTCCAAGATTATGTACAATTTTGTGGAAGCTGATTCCCAAAACCATAAATTTGTCAAAGTTATGGTTACAAAGTTATAAGGGTTTGAACGTGGCCGCGCCATTGAAACGCAGAGAACCGCGCGGCCACAGAGATCTTTAAAAGTAAGCGTAGCAGAGACCTGAAATTCAGGTAAATAACAGATAGAATTTGTAAAAAAAATGTAAAAATACAGAAAAAAATCCTAGGTTTATACTTTAGGAGCTGCAAGACCAAATCCCCATGGCCGCGCCATTGAAACGGAGAATAACACGTTATCGCCGATATCACGCTGAAAATGCATCGCAGACGTCTGAAATTCATTGTAAAATCTAGATTTGAATTTGTCGAAATTTAAAAAAATACATCAAAATATCCTAGGTTTATATTTTCGTACCTGTAAGACTAAAAAACCCCATGGCCGCGCCATTGAAACGGTGGAAAACACGTTATCGCCGATATCTCGCTGAAAAAGCCTCGCAGAGGTCTGAAGTTTTTTGTAAAACATAGATTTGAATTTGTCGAAAATGGAACTAAGTTTTGATTATCTATCGAAAAAAGTAAGGGTTAGCGAGATCTTTTTCTGTAAACAACACCAACATGGGGTTTTTGTCTTGCAGCTCCTAAACCTAGGATTTTTTTCTGTATTTTTTTTTTTTTTACAAATTCAATCTGTTATTTACCTGAATTTCAGGTCTCTGCTACGCTTAGTTTTAAAGATCTCCGTGGCCGCGCGGTTCTCCGCGTTTCAATGGCGCGGCCACGATCAAACCCTTATAACTTTTTAACCATAACTTTGACAAATTTATGGTTTTGGGAATTAGCTTTTACAAAATTTTACATAATCTTGGAATAGTTTTTTTTTTCGAAATATCGCCGTGGCCGCGCGGTCGAAACGCACACCACTTACAAAGTCACAGTATTATTATTGTCTTCAAAATGCTCTGTTTCTCTTTCTATACTAGCCGACAGTGAAATGCCAACAACTGGTACATTTACCCTATAATTAGAAAAAAGATACAGAGAACGATTCAATTTAGCGAATTTGCCCACCCGTGGTGTATTGTTGAAATATCGTAAATAGTACTTAGTTATATTGTTAGTACGTAGGTACAGACACCAGCCCATCAAGCCGTACCTAATTGACAAATTTTCCTAATATTAGGTCTTTACATATGAAATTGCCGCTCGGTATCAAAAAATTAAAAATAACTTTTTTTTAAAGAAATTATATTTAGTCAATCGAAGTATGCACCATTGTTATCGATACACTTTCGCCATTTTATCGGGAGCTCATTGATCCCTTTGGTAAAAAAATCCTGGGAGCGAGAATCGATGAACTGCTTGAAGGCTGTTTAAACTGCCTCATCAGAATTGATTTTTTTTCCTTATAAAAAGTTGTCCAAATTTCGGAATAAATGGTAATCGTTTGGGGCAAGATCTGGAGAGTATGGTAGGTGACGCAGAGTTTCCAGTCGCAGCTCCTCTAACTTGGCGACCGTCTGATGTGCAGTATGTGGTCGAGCGTTATCCTGAAGGAGCAATGGGCTAGAGCAATTGACCAGTCTCGGTTGTTTAATGGTAAGCTTTTCCATCATTGTTTGCAACTGTTGACAATACATGTCTGCAGTAATCGTCTGGCCTGATCTCAAGAAGCTGTAGTGGATGACACCAGCACAGGACCACCAAACACTAACTAGAATCTTCTTTTTGGTCAGTTTTCGCTTGGGGCAAGGTTTTGCCAGTTCTCCAGGGTTAAGCCATTGTGATGATCGCTTTTTCGCTTTTTTACTTTTCCAATTTGACGCAAATGGATAATGATTGTTTTGTCACTTACTCCAAAGGCTGCTGCTAATTCAGAAGTGGTTTGAGATGGATCCGCTTCAACTATCGCCTTTAATTCTTCATTATTCACTTGAGTATCCGGTCGTCCACGAGGCTCATTTTGTAAATCAAAATTTCCAGAACGGAAACGTTAAAACCAAAAACGCACCGTTCGTTCGTTAGCGGTGCTTGGCCCGTACACGCCGTTAATCCTTCGAGCCGTTTCTGCTGCACTGGTGCCACGGTGGAACTCTTATTCGTAAATATCGCGAATTTTTAATTTCTCCATTGTTGTTGCTATAGCAATTTTCAAGCCCAAACAAATGACGTGAAAACAAATGAAACACGAATTTTAAAACAATATTCTTTAGTCTTTGTAGATGATAGTAGGTGGTAATCGGCGAAGTAAAACGAGTAGATGGCAAATACAACTTGTATTTTAAAAAGACACGGATAATTTCACAGACCAAGTTAACACATACAAGCACACCCGCTTGCGGTGCTCGCACGGACTGAACTGCCGGCGTATTTGGTGGGGGTCAAGTGGCCCATACATGAGTACTTAGGTTATATACATATTGTTTGTTATGCATGTAACATGCATGTGTATTTTAGCTATGAAGCTAAAATAATGAGCGCGTCGCTAACATTCTCCCCCCTAGTGCTGGCTCAGCACTCCTCACCTAGTGAAATACGCGCGACGCGCGCAGCAGGTCGCTTCCAGACACCAGTCTTAGTTTTTACTTCGACCAGTCTGATCCGTCCATCCTTACCTGGGCATGTCTGCTGTATAACACCCTTTGGCCAGGTACTACGAGGACAGTTAGGATCCGCCACCAGCACTACGTCACCTACCTGCAAAGGTTTCACCTCCTCGTTCCATTTTCTTCGAGGCAGTAAGTCAGGGAGAACCTCTTTCACCCATCTCCGCCAAAACATATCCGCTAATGCCTGTGACTTCCGCCATTGTTTGCGCAGAAACATGTCCGAATCGTTGAAAGTCCCAATGGTAGGTGTGTTCGATGAGCTACCTAAAAGAAAATGGTTAGGAGTTAATGTCTCTGAGCTTTCAGAGTCAACGGAGACGTGTGTCAGCGGACGACTGTTCACTATGTTCTCCACTTCAGCCATCAGGGTAGGCAGCACTTCTTCGCGTGGAGCGCGTTCGTTTAAGATAACTCGAAGTGACGTTTTGACACTTCGAATTAGCCTTTCCCAGGCCCCACCCCAGTGAGGACTGGAGGGGGGTATAAAATGCCACTGCATGGCGTTGTTCGTACCGACGGCCTTGAGAGAGTCCATATCGAGTGCCTGCTCCGATTGCTTCAGCTCCTTGTCGCTTGCTCTTAGGTTGGTGCCATTGTCAGAGTAAAGATGACTGGGCCAACCTCGCCGTGCTGCCATGCGTCGCAGCGCCATAATCAAGGAGTCTGACGTGAGTGATGGAACAAGCTCGATGTGAATCGCGCGTATAGTGAGGCACGTGAACAAAACGCCATACCTCTTCTGCCTCCCTCTGCCCACAGTCACTTCTATTGGACCAAACAAGTCCAAACCACAAAATGAAAATGGAGTAAACCAGTTTCGTCTAGATACGGTGACAAGGTAAGTAACTTACTATCTTGTGATATGTGTTTTCCATTTTTAATTGCAGATATTTCGGCGGTGAACGAGTCCAGCTGCGCCTTCTTTATCAACAGGATCTCAGCTCGAGCCATCGCATCGCAGTCAACCTCGCCGGTAAGCTTCTTGCATCTGTCGATAAATTTTAGGACGACGGCCGTGGCTCGCAACAAGCGAAGCCAGGAGGAAAACCGCTGCGGCTCAGGAACAGGTAGGTTACATGTAGGTTCATGCATCACAGCTACACACTCTAAACTTCCGTCGTCTCCGTGGATGTCGGCATTCACGACATCAGCAGGCCATAAGGACTCGTCTTTGTATAAAAACTCAGGCCCTGTGAACCACTCATTGTGAAACAATGTGTGGTTAAATTCATCGCGAGTACCAAGATCTGCTACATTTAATTTGGTAGGTACATATCTCCATTCTGAAATACGCGTAAGTTCATCAATTTCTCCTAATCGGTTAGCTTCGAATGTTTTGTACCTACGTGTGTTATTCCTAACCCATTGTAACACGGTGGTGGAGTCGCACCAAAAATAGCGTCGCTCGGGCGCTAATCTATGTTCCTTTAGAACGGTATCAGCCAATCGTGCAGCTAACAGTGCCGCCTGTAGCTCGGCTCGGGGCACAGTCATGGGTTTGACAGGTAAAACACGACATTTACTCGCTATAAATGCAACGTGGACATTCCCATTGACTATCCATCGCCAGTACGCCACACAACACATGGCTTGAACAGATGCGTCGCATAATAAATGCAGCTGTAAGCATGTATAATTATTACTTGCCGGCGTAGCACACGTAGCGGTTGTCGTAGGCGGTCTACACGTCTCGTAGCTCGTAGCAGATACCTCCATCGCGGGGATCGCGGGTGCGGTGGCGGGAGGAGGTGGCCTTATCATCACTGGCTCGGCAACCGGTTTTCGTCCCGTCTCGCTCCCACCTTGTAACACAATAGTTTTATTATAGCACCTAGGTATACGTATTTGCTTTATGTCTTTTAATAACTCGATCCATTTGCACCATTTATTGTAGATACTATCGGGAATTACGTCATCCCAGCCTATGTTTAAGCGCCAAGTATCTTGCAACAAAATTTTGCCCTGAATAGTGAATGGTGCTAAGAATCCCAATACATCAAAAATCGACATAACTATTCGCAGCATAATTCTTTTAGTCGGCCTATCCTTATTTAAAATAATATTTTCAGGTATTCGTTTCAGAGACACGTCGAAACCTAATTCATCTTCTGCAGGATACCAGATGAGTCCCAAGGTGCGCTCGCCATGGTACTCCTGTTCAAATTTAAACCTAACGCTGGCGGTACCTAAAGTATCCTTTGGAATACTTTCCAAAACAGCAATGCTATTACTTGTCCAATTACGCATTTCGAAACCACCACTGCTATGAATCTTAGTAATATTTTTAACCATTTCTATCGCCGTCGTGTTGTCCGGCAGGCTATCAATATAATCATCCATATAGTGCGATTTGTATATCGCATTAACAGCGGCTGGTAATGTGGACTCGTAACAGCGCGCATTTACGTTTTTAACAAACTGAGCTATAAAGGGAGAACAGTTAGCGCCGAAAATAAGTGACGTCATAATGTAAATATCCACTAGCTCGTCAGGGCTGTTACGCCAAAGGAACCTAAACGCGTGTTGATCTTCAGGGCGAATTTTGACCCTGAGGAACATGTCCTTGATGTCACCGGTTACTGCAATTGAATATTCCGTAAAGCGCAGCATAATACCAAATAGGGATGACAACAAGTCCGGCCCTGTGTGAAAATAATCATTGAGACATTTATCACCAACTGCAGCGGCGGAATCGAACACTAGCCTAAGTGACTTTTTGTTGGGATTGTCTACCCCGAAGTGGGGTAAATACCACGTCCTGGGTGCCGGCAGCCGCTTTTCCATCTTGTGAGCGTAATCATTTTGTAATAAATGATTTATACGCTCGCGGTATCTGTTGGCAAAACCATCGTCGCGTGCCATTTTCCTTTCTATCCCCTTTAACCTTTTCAGAGCGTTAGGGAAGGTGTCGGGCATGGTGCAGGCCTCATCCTTCCAAGGCAGACCTACATGCCAACGACCGTTGACAAGCTCGACAGACTTCTCCAGCTGAGCGACGGCACAAGTATCATTAATATTTTGTCTCGGCTTACCTGACACTCCCAAGGCGTCTACAGCAAACGAGTGCCTCACCTCCTCGTGGAGCTCCCGTAGTAAGCACTCGTCCCTGTCCGCGGCGGTGGTAGCAGCCGAACTCAGCAGCAGTGTGGCGTGCGCCTCGACGGCGCCGGCAGCGACCCGCGCGTGCCGAGCGTGCGGCCTGCGCAACATACCGTGCATGCACCAACCTAGGGGAGTCAACGTAGCGGACGGCTCATATAATTTACCTACTATAACTTTAAGAGGTAACAATAAGTGACAGTTATCTTGACCAATTAAAATCTCAGGTTTTACATCATATTTACATAACTTATCTTGTATGCCAAACAGGTTTTTATAATGATTACAATCGATAACAGAAAGTTGTTGCAAAGGTAAGTTTAATTTATCAACACACCGAACTTTTATATTATGCATCTTATTGTCCATACCCGATAATGTAACGTTCGCGATGGTCGTTTCACATACCAGTTCATCGTCAGACCAGGCTCCGCGAATACGTATTGTCTCTGAGCGGCCGCGAAGCCCCGCGCGCTTTGCTAGCCCCGCACTGATAAGCGAGACGGTCGACCCGTCATCAAGGAGGGCATTTGCACTGAACACACCGTTAGCACTGTGTATACGTATAGGTATGACTTTAAGTAACACTTTGTTTTCACTCGCGTTAATATGCGTCACTGTTTGTGTACTATCGGCGGATGACATCGGCGACGTCACCGTCGTCGGCGGCGATTGCACAGGCGTCGGCTTCGGCTCCTGGCTACTTCCAGCGTCACTTTGCGACTTGTTTCCGACGTAGTGAAGTAGATTGTGATGCCCCTCGCCACAGCTGTTCTTATCGCAAGGTGGTGCTGAGCATTCGTCACGTGCGTGGCGCGACAATAGACATTTATAACAAATCCCGTTACGTTTAACAAATTGCCATCTGGTTTTACGTAACGCCTTCTTGAATTGTTTACATTCAGTTAATTTATGTTTTGAGGTGCGGCAGAATTTGCATTTATCATTATTATCATCTGTTTGCAATAATATAGTTTGAGATTGATTGCGGGAACTATCTTTGTTTTTATTGTTTTTATGTTGGTCAGTACGAGGACTCGTAAAATAGATATTTGATGTAACTGATATCTTTACGGCCTCATCGTGCAAGAAATCAGATAAAATGACCATACGGGATTTCTGTCCTTCAGTGATTAGCGGGAAACTATAATCAGACCATTTAGATAACAGTGTTGTAGGCAGCTTGGACAATATAATTGAAACAATGCTCATACCTTGTAAGTACTCTTCGCGTCCAACTGCTCGCACTGCTTGTATAAGGTTTTGCACTTTCACTGAAAATGGCACGATTTCACTATGATAGTTATGTGACATTGGCGGCAATTTCTTGATATCCTGCACTATTTTGGATATTATTAGATCAGGATTGCCAAAACGTAACTCCAAAGTTGACATGATTTTGCACGGTGGACTCGCAGAAATAAGTAAGGCTGCGACAGCATCTTTGGCAGCTCCTCGGAGACACTTTCTTAACCTCCACAGGTTTTCTTGAGGGGAAAATTTACAAAGCTCGGTTGACTCTTTATAGGCTTGTTTAAATTGCAGAAATTCTAGTGGGTCTCCTGAAAAGTCTGGAAGATCCTTTGGCGTGCATAGTCGAGTTATGAGGTTAGTATTCGGTGCACTCGTAGAAGCCAGGTCTTTCAACGCGCCAGCTAGCATCTGAATAGTCGCTTGCATACTGGTAGCCTCCGCCGCTGGTGGCGGTGCAAGGGCAGTGTGTGGGTGCGACTCCATCGGCAAATGTGGCACTGAAGGTGGCGGCTTTTGTGGTGACGTGGGTAGCCCTGGTGGCGCGGCTGGTTCTGTTTCGGTCGGATGCAAGTTGCCCAGGAGGTTGCCATGATCGGGGGCCGATTGCATTAATTCGTGGTGACTCCGTTCCAGCCATTGCTCCACGTCGTGAGCGCGTTCTTCGTGTGGACTGTATTTTTCTTCTTCCTCTAGTTCAGCTAAGTCCGCTTCTAGCTGTCTGTCTATGAGTTCCAGTTGTATCTGTGCCTTTTGCTTTGCAGCATCCAAAAGCAGCTGCGCCTTTCGAGCTTTTACCGATGATGTGTCGGAACGACCTTCTTTCGACCTTGGCAACGTGTTTTCCGTTTTGACGCTCGGCGATGCCGCAGGTGTTTTAAATACCATATTTTTGGCTGCTGCACTAGTTGAAGGGTTATGCTCTTCAGTATCTAAGTCTTGAGCAACTTTTTGTTCTTCGAAAAGTTTGCGTTGCGCGCGCTCGTGTCGCGCGGTACTTCGTGTGACCACCATTTTGCTTTTCACTGGTGGCGTGACAAACATTAGTTTAAGTTGATCCGGTTCGATTGACCACTTTGTAGATGATAGTAGGTGGTAATCGGCGAAGTAAAACGAGTAGATGGCAAATACAACTTGTATTTTAAAAAGACACGGATAATTTCACAGACCAAGTTAACACATACAAGCACACCCGCTTGCGGTGCTCGCACGGACTGAACTGCCGGCGTATTTGGTGGGGGTCAAGTGGCCCATACATGAGTACTTAGGTTATATACATATTGTTTGTTATGCATGTAACATGCATGTGTATTTTAGCTATGAAGCTAAAATAATGAGCGCGTCGCTAACAGTCTTTATTTTGAAATAATTTTGAATTTGGAATTCCTAATCAAACACAAAATATTTGATTTCAAAGTTGCCAGTATTAAGTATCGGCAATTTCATATGTAAGGACCTAATATAATATGATATGAATATGAACCTTATTCTTTTGTAATCAAGTTCAAAATCTATTAAAGTTTGACAGATTGTTGTGGCTTGATGTGCTCAGTGCTGACCTCAGTACCTAACCGAGTACTTAGGTACGAAACAACAGGAGTATTCTCTTTGAGTTCAAAATTCTCAGCCTGTAGACGTCTTGCTCTAGAAAGATACATTTTGGCTAGTGATCGATGAATCGATGATTTTGGCTGAGCGATTGACTGCTGCGCAGCGTGTTGCGGGTTCAATTCCCGCCCAGGGTAAATATTTGTGTGATGGTCATTTGTGTTTTCCTTGTGTTTGGGTGTTGTTTATCTATATATGCATGCTTTTGAAAAAAAATTTGTGTATTTATATCAGCTGTCTGACACCCATACTACAGGGTCTCTCTCAGGTTTGGGGTCAGATGGCCATGTGTGAAATTACCCCACATATTATTATTATTATTTTTAAATTGTTTATAATACATCCCATTAAAAAAATAACGTACCACCCTGTAACGCAATCAGATACGAGTTTTACTTAAATTATTTTTTCATTGTAAGCGAATAGAATTCTGTTTTCGCCAATCAATTCTTTTCTTTGTTTACTTTGTTCTCCATTTAAAATAAACTGAATTAACATAAAATTCTTCGTTATATTTTTAAAACCGTGCGTAAGCGTAAGCGACACAAACTCCCCGTCTGATGGCCGAAGCAAGACTAAAGCGGACAGGAGGGAAGCGTGGCGGCTCTAGTTAGAATGGGTAGAACACGAGTTAATTTAGGTATTTCCTTCGTATTATTAAAACAAATACACATTTTGAAAAAGTAAAACAATTATGCGATAGAGAACATGTAGTTTTGTTATTATTTAAAAACAGATGACCTTTCGTGAAGTATTTACGACGTAGTAAGGGTTTATTTTGTTTTTAAGAGATTACTTTGGATTTTTTTTCTATCGAGAAAACTTCAAGTGATCGTGTTTCTAACGCCTATGAAGTATAGAGTGAATCCTCTAATATCTTATATATGAATTGCATGACAAAAGGATAAGTAATAACGATGTAACAAGGAATCAAACGAACGCAATTATTTAGCAATTACGTATCGTTCCTTCGGTACCCCCTTAAAACTGAATAAAACAAATATTTTCTTTACATAATACTATATATTATATATTATACTATATATTATATTTTGTTTATATATGTATATAAAACAAAATTGAGACAAAATTGTGACATTTTGAGGTTTCCGGCGACTGGGACTGCAATTTACTGGGACCGCGGTTCCAGTTGCCGGATACATTTGATTTTATTAATTTTCTTCCGGCAACTGGGACCACGCATAAATGAATAAGAAAACTCAATTGTTCAAGCCAAAAACAGTTCAGTGAAACGATTTTTTTTTTAAAGTTAATCGAAGGAAAAAGCTCTTTGATTTAGAAATACCATTTAATTGGTATGGTATGGTATGACGGGCTGACGTCCGCAACTCTTTGTCTCAGCGCGTATTTTGCGTATCATTTATATTACCGTTACTCGACGACACGGTTGGCGCAGTGGCTGAGCGATCGACTGCTGCGCAGCGCGTTGCGGGTTCGATTCCCGCCCAGGGTAAACATTTGTGTGATGAGCACTTGTGTTTGCCTTGTGTCTGGGTGTTGTTTATCTATAGTATGTATTTACAAAAAAAAAAATGTATTTGTGTATGTATATCAGCTGTCTGACGCCCATAGTACAGGGTCTCCCTAGTTTGGGGTCAGATGGCCGTGTGTGAAAATGTCCCCACATATTTATTATTATTTTTTATTATTATTATAAAAATAAAAATTAATATACTAGCTTTTGCCTGCGACTTCGACCGCGTGAATGTCTGTTATCGCGAATGCAGACGAAGTCGCGGATTAAATAGTAGCATATGTTCTTTCCCAGGGTTCAAGCTATATTCGTACCAAATTTCATCAAAATCAGTTAATCTGTTTCATCGTGAAAGCGTAACAGACAGAGTTACTTTTGCATATCTATTACTAGCTTTTGCCCGCGACTTCGTCCGCGTGATTGTCGGTTATCGTGGATGCAGACGAAGTTGCGAATTAAATAGTAGCATACGTCCTTCCCCAGGGTTTAAGCTATTTTCATTCCAAATATATTATCATCATAATCGGTTCAGCCATTTTATTGTACAAACGTAACAGACAGAGTTACTTTCACATTTATAATAATAAGTAATGAAGTAATTAGTAAGGTATAGTAAAGTATAATAAAGTATGGAGTATAATAATAAGTAAATAATAATGTTAAATCTAAGAGCTTCATTTTCTTTAATTATTACTTTACAGATTTTTTTGTTTGACTGTTCTGGTTTTGGCTTATACAATATATTTTCTTATTCATTTATGAGTGGTTCTAGTCGCCGGAAGAAAATGATTAAAACTAAAAGGATCCGGCAACTGGAACTTCGGTCCCAGTTAATAGCACGGGTTCAGTCGTCAATTAAAAAAAAATGGACATTTAAATAAGAGGGATACTATTAAAAACATGAACATGAATTGGAGACTGTTATTCTGAACCCTTTTTTATACTTTTTTTTTCTGTTTCTATTACAGGGGAAGCTAAGAAGCTTTGCAAGAACGTACGGCGTCTGAACCGTGCAGCCTTTCACAAGATGACAGCTTGTCGGATCTTCACGATCGGTGGAAGTCTACCTCAGCAGTTTAATAGTGGAGTATACCTGTTGTCTTTCTGCAATTTGCCGTTTGCTCGTGATTAAATAAACATACCTAAATGAGATTAGGTTCAAAACGAATTGTTGTATGGTTTTCTTTACTAGTGCATGTCCTTATTATTATTAGGTTTGAGAAAAATGGTGCTGATCCACGCATCATGACCGTAAAAGAGGGTTGTCAGTTGAGATTGCTCTTTACCTATATTGTTCTCACCTAAAAAACAACTACAAATTCAAAAGCGAATCTTTTGAATTTGTATATGCTTTGGTGGCTTCACTCTCAGTGTTGTTTCATAACCCGAGGTCCCCAATATAATGTCCATGATTATACTTACTACTGGTGTATGCAATGCACAGGGTTTGTGGGGTTTTTTATAGTTTAGTTAAAATCTCCGTAAACAGAACAGCTTTCCAGGAGTATTCGAAAACCAAAAAAGCCATTCAAGTGTGAGCCTGCAGACTCGTGGACCGAGGATCCGTACAAAGTTGTAGTTATCGTACTGTAATTGAAAAAAAAATGTTCGCAAAAAAAAATGTAATGAGGTACTAAGGTTTTCAGATTATTTCCTTTACTTGTGCTAGACTACATGATATTACTTCTTGTCAAATTAAATACAAGAAGAGTGGGGTAGCATTCCACAACATAAGATTGTGACTCCACACGTTCCATGCGAAACCACAGAGAACAAGTCATAAGAGACTCTACCTCAAAGTCGCGACAAACATATATGCGACAAATGATAGGGAGACAGTACATTACGTGGTTACGTCTAGCATCAGTGGTGCGACAGTACATTAGTTCGACGTTCATTAGTGCGACACCACTTTTGATCAACAAACATAGCGCGATACAACTTTTGATCAACGAACATTATTGTGACAAAACTTTAAGTAAACTTCTAACATTGACACACATTGCAAAGATAATATAATAGGGTATTTTACTCTATATGAGAAAAAATCTATAAATATATTATCGAGACAGTTTAGGTAAAAAGCAGTCGGAAAATGTTAGTTTTCGTTCATAAAATAAAATTATAAATTTTAAAATTGAATTCAAAATTTTCAGTATTTTTAATCTGTTTTATAACACCATGAAATAGTAGCCGCCATGGTATTACGTCGTACCGCTCTGTAAACCAAAAAGTGTCAACTGTCAGTCAACCAATTGGCGTATATAGGCTCTGTACTTTTATTATTTTCAGAAAGAGCGCAATTTTTTAATTAATACACCTATTACAGAATATTATTTAAGTTATTTTTAAGTTATATACAATAATCAAACAAAATATCAGCGCATTTGACAACACGCCATATTCCACAGAGCAATATGGCGTCCACTACGAAGCGTTTTTCCCTTGAATCTTGTTGCCCATTCCAAATGTTAGTTTCGTATGGAGAAGAATGTGAAAGAAATTCCATACTTACTCTTTTATAAAAATAATGTTTGCAATATTTTGCATTTACAGGAATTATATAATTATACGGGAATACCTTGCATAGAAACCACCATATTAAAGTATGCACAAAGTGTAGAAATGATGTTATTATTACATTCCCAAAGGGGGTCAAATACTGTTGCCTGAAAAATAGAATCTACTGGAACTAAAAATGTAATATTCTACACGTCATGTGTTCCTTTTATAATAATTATAGACAAGCACTAGGAAAACATATTAGGAACGTTTCAAATCTGCGTTTTTTATCATTTAGAAACATAATGATGTGATTAGCACTTGCCTTTGCCTTGGGTCTGGTTGATGTTTATCTATATACGTAATTGAGTAACTATATCAGCTGTCTGACACTAATAGTAGGCTGTCTTGTTTGGGGTCAGATGTCCCCAAATATTATAATTATTGTTCTCATTTATTTATTTCATATACAAATACATTTTTAAATATTTGTATATAATAAAACAGTGGTCCGGGCTTCTCAGAAAGGAATCTCCTAACAATACGCGCCGTGTCCAGGAGTACTGCTTTCTGAATCAAGCCTTTGACCCAGCTGTCTAACAAGAACCTACTCAAATGTTGGTCGAGTACTTACCATAAACGATTTACATTAATACAGTTACCACTGTTTCATTACTTTTTATTTTGATTCTCATAGCGACGTTACGACTGCGTCTAAGTATTGATTAGATAGTGGTGTTTTCCATAATTTCAATATAATTTTGTTAAAAGCTGGTCACAGAATTACCAAATTGGTTTCAGTGACTCATTTCTTAGAGCTTCGTAATTTGCCACTAAAGAAAGTTTTAAGACTTCATTTGAGTAGACAGCTGCTTCTGTTTAGATAGTACAGTATAGTTCATTGATACAGCTAATGCTGCTGCTATTTTTTGAAGAGCCACTGCCGATCTAAGATTACATATAGTCCATCACCTTAAAAAAGCAGAAGAATGTTAATATAGAACTTTTTTTATTATTAGTCTTTTTTTGTGTTCCACTGTCCGACAAAGGAGTCTGTTTTTCTCTTTCCAACCTTATCTATCTTGTGCGGACTCTGGTCACGTGTGTCCTGCAAACGAAACTTTAACACTGTGAATGTTTTAATCAAATAGGTCACACGCCGACTTAACACAAATTTTGGAAAAACTAACTGATTTAGGGGCTTGAATTTTTGAAAGAAGGTAGTATATCGGTAGAAGTTATCAGCTCAAAACGGATTTAGCATTATGGCCAAAATAACTCTCACACGGATAAAGTCGTAGGTAAAAACTAGTAAGTAATTATTTGCCTAATCAATACACTCTCTGGTCATCCCAAAACAAACGATACTATATCACTTGATTAGAGTGAAAACAAACAATTATTAAACACTAAACTTAGTCTTCGCGTAAACTTTAGTCTATTCTTTAGTTTTCCACCACGGACTGACACGGATATTTGTGAATAAGCCATGAAGACACAGTTTCACATAAACTCTATTACTGACAACTTTTTGGATAGAAGTTTCCAAAATTGTCTGTTTCCTTTCCGGTGCTTTCAGCATGTAGTATTCATATCATGTTTCTCGATTGAGTATAACTGTGTTAGGCCTCATCGTACGTCGTATTACATATTTTCGTTCATTGGCACACTTGGATTTATAATATTTCATCTCAATCTCCTCCTGTCAAAAGATTTTGAAGAAAGTTCCAATTTTTTTATTCTTGTTTTTCTTAGACTCAATATCATCATAATGGTATTTCCCTACGTTTTCTTTTACACACTCCATATAATCCTGAGAAAAGACCACGTAAGAATGATTTTGAAGATCCAAAAAGCTTTTAGATTAATCAATAATTATAAGCAATACAAAAAAGCTACTATCAGGAACTGGTTTGGAGTTTTGTGGCATTGTTTAGACTATACTTTTGGTAATATACTAACTCTCGACATATTAGTAGCAGTATATTTTTATTCTCTTCTCTATTTTGATGTAAATTTGACTTATGGAATTGCAATAATCGCCTTAATAAGAGATGGAATCGTTTCATGGATCTTTGAGGTCGAGTACTATAGTAAACTTAGTGTGGATCGAGGAGAAAAACCATATCATGAAAAATTTAACAAGCTTTTCCAAGCGTACATCAATTTAATGGAAGCGTATGATATTTTCAAGAAAATATTTAAATATTCGGTAAGAGTGACATTGTTGTGCCGTATCAGCAAAATTATTTCAAACTGTTGTAAATTACAATTTCATTAATTTTCAGACTCTATTTCAAGCATTAGACACATTTTTCCATACTCTACTAAACCTTCAAGCACTTTTAGAAGCAAAAATGTCAGGTGAAACACATTATGGCATGGTAAGCACAGTAGAAATGACGCAGGGCTTATCACTTTTTTGTGTCTCATCCGGACACACAAAAAAGTGATGAATCGTTGACGGACGGAGACAAAGTCAGGGATGTCAAAGAAGAGATGGATAATTTGTATGCGGGTTGATTCGATATCCGTGGTGTTGATAATGATATTTAAAAGGGCGTTGTGTACGAATTACAACTGACGTATTCTAAAATTACGTAGTTCTAGCGACTCAGTAATCTTGAACTATTTTTAAAGAAATACTAATGATAATACGGTATAATGTCTTTTGCACTGTAACTGTAATTTTCTTTATTTTGCAGTACCAATTGGAAACTTTTGAAAAAGTCACCGTCATTTGGGCGATTAAAAATGTTATGTTCGTCACTATTTTAAGTACGTATTGCGAGAGTTTCTACAAGTCTATCTCTGAGGCAGATGCAGCTTGCAGTAGGTTGCTGAGGAATCTGCAAAATACTGGTAAGACTAGACCATATAAATTGGCGTTATTGTCTTTGATATGACAGTGCAGTATTTTTGCGTTTTTTAAAATTTGTAATTATTGCAACTAACAAAAATTGGAGACCATTATTCTAAGCACATGTTTTTTTTTTCTTTTTCTATTAAAGTGAAAGCTAAAAAGCTTTGCAAGAACGTACGGCGTCTGAACCGTGCAGCCTTCCACAAGATGACAGCTTGTCGCATCTTCACTATCGACGGAAGTTTACCTCAGAAGTTTAATAGTCTGATAGTGGAGTATACTGTTGTCTTACTGCAGTTTGCCGTTTTATCGTGGTTAAATAAAAATCCTAAAATGAGTTATAATCATTATTGAAATAAAAAAGGAGTTTAAATTCAAAACAGACTTTTGTATGGTTTTCTTTGTTGGTGCATGTCTTTATCGATTTATACATATATGAGCTAAATGATGCTAATACACGCGCGTGAGTCCGCGAGCAGGTGTTCTCAGTTGTGATTGGTCATCTTTTAGCTGCCATGGAAGAAGAAAGAAAGAAAGAAAGAAACTGCTCTTGCTCTTCACCAACATGTTTTACACATATAGAAACAACAAGAATTATGTAACTAGTATCTTGTAAAACTTGGTTTAAAAAAAAACCGTAGTGTTTCTTGCTCGTTTTTCTCTACAGGGACTTAGTTACCTACCTATGTTTTAAAACGAGCAACTAGCATCCACTTTCTGACTAACTAACAGACTCCTTTACAATTTAAAAGTGAATGTAAACGGTTTCATTGATATAATCGTTTGACTTTTCATTTATTTACCTCATGCATCCGAATGTGAACGTGTACCGAATTTCAAATTAAACGGTCCAGTAGATTGACAATAAGCTGGCGAGTGGCTGTGACAGATTATAGAGTTCCGTTTTTTATTCGGTCGTACAGTACCCCAAAAATTGCAGCTATCTGGTGAAACCACTTGTCCTCGGATTTCTATGATCATATGAGCACGGTGTGGTAAAAAGTAACCCGTAGTGATGACAGAAAGAAATGTTATGAGATTTCCTAACTCACTGAGACCGTTCGAGTTTTTTATGAGCTGTAGACAAGCCGTCATAGCATCCACGATTTTCATATAGAACTCCTCGTAGTATATAAATATTACATACAGGGTCATGTTCTTATGGTAAAGTAAGACTATAATGCACATAATAATTAGGAAAAATGATGATAAAAAAAGCATGAACTGTCACTAGCTAAAGAAGCATAAAACTTTATCCACTGTTAGACCCGTGCTAACTGGAGAGACTGAAAAAAGGCGTTTTGAGGATATGAACATAAATCCTTCCCTTGATTAGTTGGTCTAGCCCTTCCCCAACTATATTAGGATAGGCTCCCAGTCTAACAGGATACAGCTCATTACCAGTGTTTTACATGGAGGGACTGCAAGGTCTGACCTCCACATTCCAGGTACTGGGTATCAAGATATCACTTGGCTTCAAAGATCTATGAGTGACAGCCGGGGCTAACGGCTTTACGTGCTTTACGAGGCACATTAAACTAAGCCTACACTAATATTGCAAATACGAAAAAAACTTCAAATTAATAACTCTTAATTGTTCCTCCTTGACACGACAAAATCACTGGTTCAGTGATATTGTCGCCATATTGAATGTCATATCATAATGAAGAAGAAAGATTATAATTTTAAGAGTACGTTCACACAGACCGGCTCGGAGAGCATCGGCCGGCGCTCTTCTTTCCATACAGACCGGCGCTTGGAACTGGCCGGAGGCGACAACCGTTTCACATATACCGACTGGAAAAGCACTGTTTTTGAGCGGATGCCCTCGGAGCCGGACGAATATTTGAAGCAGAACAAAACAAAATAAAACTCAAGTGGAGAGAAATATGGGTTAATAATATTTCGTTAGCACGCAATAGGAGCCAGTCGGCCACGCGACCGCAAAAAGGCATGCAAACGGAGCCATTCAGAGGCAGCCGGTCGGCTCCTTTTATTATTTCACACTAAGCGCGTTAGATTTTGTCTCAAGCATTCTCAATAATAAAAGAAGTGACACGTAAAAAAAGCCTTATTACAATGATTCAAAACTTTGTTTTAAACGTGATACAAAAATTGCTGTCCTCTCCGGGCCGGTCTGTATGAATGGACCCTTATTCTGCAACATTGTTTACGACTACGATCATCGATACATTATCATCGATACGTCAGTCAGCATCTATTCCTATTTCCCAGTACAATAAATTTCGGTAAAATATATCCATTGTGTCATTTATAACCTGTGAAAATAAAGTTTGATTCAAAGGTATTACTTAGCTATATATAATTTCAAATAGTTTGTAGATATTCTCAGACTCATGAAGAGCTGTAATAGTACACTTACCAGTACTAGACAAAGCTTTTTAAACAAATTGTACGCTTTTATAATATGGTATGTCTTTAATAATTTTGTAGCGTTCTCCTGCTCATAATAAAATGAAGCCTCAGAGGGCACATTAATCCATTCGTCCAAGTACTTGTTCAGTAAACACCAATAGCATAAACTATATTCACATCACATGATATATAAAAAAGATCGCCAATAAAATCTAACGCATCAATTATATTGGCAGTATTATAATAATATTAAAAGCTAGAGATTGAGCTAGAGGTTCCAGGAATGTTGAAATACGTAGACAGTAATTCAGGAACTACTACTACTACATGCATCAAATACCTAGGGGTATTAATTGATGAGCACCTAACATGGAAGACTCAAATTGACGCGCTTTTGAAACGTACAAGAAAACTCTCACACATATTTAAAAAATTAAAATCTATTGCTGACCTAAAACTGATCCGTATTGTGTACTTTACCTTATGTCAGTCAATATTAGGCTATTGCGTATCAGTTTGGGGTGCAGCTAACAAAACTAATCTGCTTAGGTTGGAAAGAGCTCAAAGAGCTATTCTAAAAATCGCCTATAAAAAACCTTGGCGATACTCTACTGAGACGTTGTACACAGAATGTGGCCTCCTCCGTGTTAGGCAGTTGTTCATTGCCTCTGTACTGCTGCGATACCATAGACATGCAAATGAGCTGGCACGCCATTCATCCAGAACACTAAAGTGGGATCGACCACGAGTGCACTCGAACTTTGCACGTAGATCTTTTGCATTTCTTGGACCGTATCTGTACTCAAAATTTTACGCTAGCAACAAAAGTATAATTACTTCAACCTATAGTAGCTGCAAAGTTGCTATTTTCAAATGGTTGCATGCTAAAAATTATGCTCAGACTGAAGAATGTCTATACATACAATCATAGGTTATAGTGATATGTATACAATAGTAAAATACATGAAATCTAGCACGCCTCCACTCATACTTACGCACGCATATGCACTACACACTCCATTATTTTTCATTCACGCACCTAAATCACCACACCACATCTCACACCACACCTCACACCACAATCACCACACCACACCACACACCACACCACACACAACACACTACACCACACACCACACCACACTCACAACATCATACTCACCCTCATCACACCTACACTTACGCCACGCACACTAATTTTTCTACATTATTGTTATTTCTCTTTACATTATTTCATTATTTTTTTTATTTTTATTTTGTAGTGTTAACACTGTTTACTTTTTGTTAATTTATTTATTTTGTACTACCATACATCTTACATTGGTATGTAGTTTAGCCCTAAATATAACATAAAATAAATTATTATATAAACTTTACTGGGAAGAGACTGGTCACCACAGTAGGTGTAAATTGGGGCTTCTGGATCAGAGGAGATTCAGAAACACCCAATTTACCCTATCATTCTTTGTATTCAAAAAACGGTACTATTTGCTCTATTATTCAATCATTCATCAATCAGTCAAAGAATGATCTAGTGACTCCTATACTTATCTATTCATTTAATATGCTTTTCTACGTGCATTCTAATTTTTCATTGTTAATTTAGTACATTCATTCATCAATTTTATTCATTGACACGCGTATGAAATTCGAGCATACACTCTATTCGATACGACAGCCTTACGAAAATGGTATGCGCTTGCTATTATCCATTGCGCTGCCTTATATAGGTACGTAGTTCAGTGACTATTTAGTACATGTATAAGAATGAGGTAGCAATAAAAATAAAATATATATTGAATTATTTTATTTTAAATACCTATACAAGTTTTGATATTTTCATAGTTGACAGGTATCTATTAATTACTACATAGGTAGGTATACTTATAATTATTTACATAAACTTATATTTTAGAAAATTAAACATACATAAGTGGTAAACGGTACATAGTTAATTTTATTGTCTATACATTTATTTAATATTTATTTACAGTTAATTAAAATAAAACGATACAACACCAATTATATTAATTAACATAGAAATAAAAGAAAGAAAACACTTGAATTTAAATGATTAAATCTATATTCTTGGTTCAATGTCATCCTGAATTTTGGCAATTAATTCTCTCGTACTGGTATATATATCATCGTATAATGTCGTTTTTACGACATGTTGAACACACACATCAGCCTCACAATTACACATCGGGTGTTCGGATTTTTGAAAACTGTCTGTATCATAGATTTCTATTTTAATTATTTTCGTTCCGCGGGAAACAGGCTTCTTTATAAATTGATAGAATGTCTGATCTGTTTTTGATCTCTTGCGAGCGAGACCCAGCGTCTTCTGTCCGGTGGTTTGTTGAGCTGGTTGATTCATGGGTACAATAATAATAATAATAATCTTTATTGCCAAAAAAACACTATTTCACAGTTTGAATAATCCCTAATCTCCACACTAGGATTCCCTGTGTCGTGGAGACTAGTCTCCTTCGTCTAACAAAATAATAGGGCAAAAGGGTACATACAGATTAGTCGGTAAGATTTTCGACAATAATATAACACTATAAGAAGTTACTTAAATTGATACGTGTTTAGCTGTGTAGTGTATGTGTGAAGTGTACGTGTAAAGTGTAATGAATGAGTGAGACAAAATTGAAGAGATCATCAGTGTCCTGAAACAACGAATCAATATTTAATTTAAGTACACTACAAACGTTATGATTGAAATAAAGGATTATGTGGAAATAAATTATGCAGTGAGGCTACTAACTAATAAGTATTGTTAAAAGATATTTAAATTGTTAGTGAATATATTAAAGTAACACTTACCGACATTCTGCTTCTGCTATTATATCGACCTTCACCCTCAGATGCAAAGATGAAATGGATTTCAATTTATTGTGCTCCCTTTTATATTTTTTTAATTTAATATTATTTTTAATACATAGAGTTCAAAATCCCATATTTTTGTTAGATGTTAATATCTATACAAAAATGGTATGGTGAAATTGAAACCGCAGACATTACGACGCCTAACATTTTATTGTTTATCGAAAATATATATCAACAAAATAAAACTACTGTCTTTTAGTTCACGGAATCGTTTTCATACATTTTATTCGGATGATTTGGCAAGCAAAATCATGGTATGTTAATAGTATAATAACGCAAGCAAACTTGCAACGTAGTTGAATTCTTTTTAAGGAGACGGATCAAAACTATTTATCAAGTCATCAATATTGACATACAATTTTTAAGCGTGGCTTTACTTGCTATTATTATAAAGATTAAAAATAGGTATATTTTTTTTTTTTTTTTGTTATTGACTTATTTTTTAAACAGCTTATTTGTACATCTATGCTGGAATCTGTACTAATATTATAAAGTAGAACAGTTTGTTGGTTTGGTTGAACGCGTTAATCTCAGGAACTACTGGGCTGATTTGAAAAATTCTTTCAGTGTTAGATAGCCCATTTATTGAGAAAGGCTACTTTTTATCCGGGTGCGCTGAGTAGTCCCACGGGAAGCGAGTGAAACCGCGGGGCGGAAGCTAGTGTTCTATAAAATAAAATAACATAACCCTCCTTCTGGTGCAGTCGGGTAATTATCACACATTACCATCTTTTGGTAAGCTAAATTAGTGTTATATTACAATATTGAAGGTAATGTAAACTATCGTATTTGGATAGAGTTATCTGACACAGCATTTTTTTACACGTACCCTTTTCTATATTTGGGATACTATGACGTAGATTTATCACTATTTAAGAGCGTAGCTGTCGAAATAAGACCACAAAGCATTTCTTCAAGAGCTACAAGCAAGAGCTGCTCTCATCAGTACCTACTTGCCTAGAAGCTTGCCAGATCTTCTCTAAGATGTAAGTTATTTTTGGTTCTACTTACTATTCGATCCCTCAACTATTCAGTAAATTTACTATTTTGTCAATTAACTTTTCAATAACTCTACTATTCAGTCATTCTATGTATTATTCAATAAGAGTAATATCAGATAAAGCAATCTATATTCAACTATTCAAACATTCATCAATTCATTTTAGATTTTGAATTAAATAAATGATAGTAAATTCAATAAAACTATAATTATTTGTCTGTTGATAAATTGTTTATCTACAAACATTTGCTCATTTAATTACATTAAAGGAAATCATTAAAATCTCGAACATGTGTACAATATAATAAAACTTTCTTTTTTTTTTTTAGGCCTAAGTGTAATGCAGACCAGCTTTTCCCGTCTGATGATGATGATTCGGGATCGGAAAGGGCAGTGCCGGTGGTGAAGGCAAAGCCGGAGAAAAACAAGCGCAAGTCGTCACATAAGTCAGCAGAGTGCCAGCCGTCAACCAGTAAGAAGTCAAAACCAGCTACCAAACCAACAGCCAGCGATTTATTTGGAAGTGATTCTGAAGACGAGAACTTGGAGGCAAAGGGTAAAAAAATTCAGCCAATCTACTCTTATATTACACGTAGATTGGCGAACGGTTTTTCGAGGCAGATAGATGAAAGAAAAACAGGCACTTATTATATAGAGTTAAAGATATATAAGTGTGACGACATTGAACGAGTGCCACCGGTAAATAGGTGGCGCCACTCAGTTGTGACAATTAAAAATAAGTGTAAAACAGAGTCCGAGTCTTGGAAGCATTTAAATGAATATGTTAAGAGTGTTAGAAAAGAGTTTAATGACTGTCCACGTACGTTCATTAGTTCGTATCAATAACAATCAACTCTATTCGACCTACGAACTTATATCTTATCTTATAAACTAAATACATACATTATTAATAAAACTTACACTACATATATTTATCCACCAAATGTAGTGTTACTTAATTGTATTCCAGTAAAATGAATATATTATGCTCTATTATGTACTTACCTAATCATTATAGGTATATAAGGCTATAACCAATATTGTTTAATCACTATGCTCTATACCTATTGTTTATTTTTATTGAATAAATATTCCAAGTTCATGTATTTTCTTCTTTTCAGTTGAACCACCAGTTAATTCATCATCAAACACAAATGTTACTTGTGATAAATGCAAAATTGAGATCCCAGTACACGAATATAGATATCATAAGAGAACTAATATTCATAAATCAAATTGTCTAATCAAGTCAAAATTTTCGAATATTGATATTATAGCTACAGCATTTAAAAATAGAATAATGACTTATCGCTTAAATCCATCTCAAGAAGACGAGTACCTTCTAGCAGAGGCGTTCTTAGATGGAAAGCGACACGATGTTTTTAAAATCATTGAACTGACATTATTGAAACATGGATGTATTAAAGTGAACTTCGAGTTGTTTGCTTATTTCGGGTTACCCGTATCAGGTGAGCAGCAACTGAAGTCATTTAATACTAAATATAAAACCATATACAAAAATACTGATTATGATGAGTTATATTCAAATATAAGAGAGAATTATAAAATGAAATTAACTGAATTTGAGCATTGCAAATCTGGATGGGCATTTATATCTGTCAGTCATTTAGAAATTAATATTAATAAGTATTCACCCATGCGAGGTGGATCTTACATCGACTTGCCTGCTAAAATTAAGAATACAAAGAGCTGTTTGAACATACAAAATAGTGATAATTATTGTTTTTTGTGGAGCATAGCTGCAGCGTTATTTCCAGCAAAAAATAACGTCTGTAGACCAAGCTCGTACTCGAATGTAAAGATATTTAATACACAGGGAATGTCATTTCCCCCATCACATAAAGATATTCAGTTGTTTGAAAAAAATAATTGTGAAATAAGTGTAAATATTTACGGATTAGACAAGCATCATAATGTTACTGGTCCTTTATATGTTACCAGTAGCAAGAGAATTAAACACGTCAACTTGCTGTATTTAGAACAGAACGCTAACGCCCATTACTGTTTGATTAAAGACCTTATGCGTCTAGTCAGACGACAGGTTTCACGTCATAAAGGTCAAATGTATTTATGTGAAACATGTCTACAGTTTTATACTAGTGAAACAAAGTACGCTTTACACAATTGCTCTAAGATAATAACGTTATTGCCAGAAAAGAACAGTTTTTTGAAATTCAGACATTATGAGAGACAGCAAAGAATTAACTTTGTTATATATGCTGATTTTGAATGTATATTATCTGATTTTAAGGAACCAAATCCCGATAAAAATACCGAAAGAAATAAATGTCATCAACCATCTTCTTTTGCATATTATATATGTTGTTCCCATGACAAAAGCCTGAATAAATTTGTTTCATACAGGGGAATGGATTGTGTACAAGAATTTATTAGACGAATTATTAAGAACACTCAGTTAATTCATAAGATTTTAATTACAAAAAAGCCCATGAAACCAATGACTAAAGAACAAATTAACAATTATCGGAGTGCAACTGTATGTCACATATGCAAGCAATTATTATTTGATGACAAAGTCCGCGATCATGATCATATTACATCTGAATATAGAGGCGCAGCTCATTCACATTGTAATATATCATTTAAAGTATGTTCATCCATACCCGTTATATTTCATAATTTATCTGGTTATGATGCCCACATATTTATCACAGAATTGTCTAAATACGAAGGTGAAATAAAAGTTATTCCCAAAACAAAAGAAAATTATTTGTCTATAACGAAAATTATAAAATCAGAAGATAATCATAGAATGCCCGTACAGATTAAATTTATAGATTCTTTTCAGTTTCTTAGTTCAAGTAGTGATACATTGGCTAAAAGTTTATGTGACAAGGATTTCGTGCATTTATCATCCCATTATTCTCACAAGGACCAATTTGATTTATTAAGAAGAAAAGGTATATATCCGTATGAATATATTAATTCACGGGAGAAATATAATGAAACGGAACTTCCATCTAAAGATTGTTTTTATAACAGCTTGCTAATGAAAAATATAACGGATCATGAAAATGAACATGCAAATACTGTTTGGAAATCTTTTAGTATTGGTTCCATCGGTGAATACACTGATCTATATTTAAAAGGTGATGTACTTTTGCTATGTGATGTATTCGAAAATTTTAGAAACTTATGTTTAGAGAATTATAATCTTGATCCTGCATATTATGTTACTTCACCTAGTCTTAGCTGGGATGCTATGCTTTTTAACACAGGCGTTGAACTAGAGCTGATTAATGATTTAGAAAATTATCAAATGTTAGAAAAAGGAATACGTGGTGGGTTAGTACAGTGCACTCATCGATATGCTGAAGCCAATAACGTTTACTTGCCTCAATTTGATGATTCCAAACCTTCAACATATTTAATATATCTTGACTGTAACAATCTTTACGGTTATGCAATGACCAAGATGTTACCTATATCAGATTTTAAATTTATGGAAAACGATGATATTTCGAATTTTAATTTGTTTGATATTCCTGACGATAATAGCCACGGTTATATTTTAGAAGTTGATATGATGTATCCAGATCATTTACATAATTTGCATAGTGACTTGCCCTTCGCTCCAGAAAAATTTATACCTATTGGAGGGAAGACACCTAAATTAATTGCTAATTTGTATGATAAATATAATTACATAATACATTATGTTCACCTGAAGGAATGTCTTAGAAACGGTCTAGTATTAAAAAAAATTCATAGAGTGCTTCAATTTCGACAAGATAACTTTTAAAAAAAATATATTGACTTAAATACTAAATTACGTCAAGCAGCTTTAACACCATTTGAAAAAGATTTCTTCAAGCTTTTAAATAACTCGATATTTGGTAAGACAATTGAAAATAAGCGTAAACAGGTTGATGTTAAATTAGTAACTAGATGGAATGATGATTGCAATAAAACAAATAAGTCACTAGGTGCAGAGAAGTTGATTACAAAACCAAATCTAAAAAGTATTTCTGTTTTTAATGAAAAATTTATTGCAGTTCAATTGAGTCACGAAAAGCTTATTTTAGATAGACCGATATATATTGGATTTACTGTGCTTGAATACTCAAAACAGCATTTGTATAATTTCCATTATAATTTCATTAGAAATAAGTATGGCGATAATGCCAGACTATGTTATACCGATACTGATAGCTTACTGTACTTAATACAGACACTTGATTTTTATAAAGATATGAATGATAATATACATGAATTTGACACTAGCAATTTTGACGTTAATAACCCTTATGGTATACCAAAAGTAAACGAAAAAGTACCTGATTTATTTAAGGATGAATTGGGAGGTGATATTATCACAGAATTTATTGGATTAAGAGCAAAACTTTACTCCATTAAAACGCTAAAAACACGAATTAAAAAAGCTAAAGGAGTATCAAAACCAATTACAAAAAGTTTGAATACATCCAACTATAAGGAAGCATTATTTAACAATGTTGAATTAAAGCGTAAAATGAATATGATCAAATCCATTAAACATGTATTATATTCACAAACAGTTAATAAAGTAATTTTGAAAAGACTTGATGACAAAGTACAAGTTCACTCGAATCAAATAAATACGCTACCTTGGGGTCATTGTGATACAGTTTTGTAAAAGCTTAGGTATTTGATTTATTAATAATTAATATCCGTAGGTGTGTAATAGTTTCATTGAACGAATTTATAAACACTAGTTTTCTTTGATGTAAGTACGTTCTTATAAACCTGTTTAGACTACTATGATCATTTTGTTTTTATAATAAGGCCATGTATTTATTAATTTAATATCTACCTATAACTTAATTAATTTTTGGCATGTAACATGTTTTAAATGTATTAAAATAAAATATTTAACTTTTAAACCTGTTTTTTATTATTGTTATATAAAATAAATGTCAAGCACTTATTTTTATGTTACTAACTTATTTAATAAATAAAATACATTAAGTATTTTTAAACCCTATTTAATACCTAAGATGAGAACAGCATCATTCTTGCATACAAGACATTCTTGACTTTATTATTTTTTTAAATTCACACCTACATACCTTCATGTACCTACCTATATATGTGAATGTTAAACAGCATTTGAATTAATCGACAAGATGAAGTTGATCAAGCAACCCATATCCCTAAATGTTAATAATATAAGATTAAGTGAATCTGCCCACCACATCAGACATAGCACTTTATTGCCGAATACCATTCGTTGTATAATATGTGGTCCGTCGAACTGTGGTAAAACGAATGTTATGATTAGTTTACTGCTGCATGAAAATGGGCTCAAATTTAGAAATCTGTATCTTTACTCGAAAACTTCTTTTCAACCTAAATACCGTTTCTTGACTGAGGTATTGAAAAGAGTACCACAGGTTAATTTCATGTCATTTCTCCAAGTGAAGCATTAACAAATTCTGTATTTATTTTTGATGATGTTGCGTGTGAAAATCAAGTAAATATCCGAAATTATTTCTGTATGGGTAGACATAAACAAATTGATTGTTTCTATTTGTCTCAAACCTATTCTAAAATTCCAAAGCAATTGTTACGTGATAATGTTAATTTTCTTATTATATTCAAACAAGATGATGTAAATTTAAAGCATATTTATGAAGAGCATGCTAGTTCTGATTTACAATGGAAAGAGTTCAGAAATCTTTGTCAAACTGTTTGGAATAAACCTTATAATTTTCTACTTATTAATAAAGAATCGTCATTAGATAACGGAAGGTACAGACAGAATTTTGATATGTTTTTTAAATTTGACTGACTGTTTATATGTACATATAAGTAATTAACATGCAAAATCAAATTCAGTATAATTTGTTCTTTAGCTTAATACAGTTGTTATTAAAAGTACAACATGGAGAAAAATATTAAAATAGAATTAATGAAGTCTGTAGACTCCATAAAGAATAAAATAAAACAAATGAAAAACCAGGAACACTCAATGAACTTGTCACTTGACAAAATGTTAAAACCTGTCACAGATCCCCTTAAAACCCTAGTCGATTCGAGCAAAACAATAGAAAAAATACAAAATGTAGAAAATACACACTCTAATTTTGAAGACATGGAATTCAATGACATTAATACTAGCTCATCTACAAAGTTTGAAGAATGCAGTGATTCAGAACTGAATTCTGTGCAGATCGTTAAAAAGTCTCCCCAGACAGAATTACTGGACGATTTAGAAATATCATTAGAGGGCTGCGATATCCATGATATTTATGATGGGGTAAATATACCATTTGGAATAAGGAGTGCACACAAAAAATTACTAATGGGTAATTCAATAGTTTCATTTTCTAAAATAGATAGTGTGAATGATGATAATGTCATTTTAATTAAAGTTGGTGACAAAAGCTACAATTTAACCCCCGGTTTAAAAGAACTCTTACTTCGAAGAAAACCTGATTTGAAACTAATATCGAGCAAAGATAAACTTGTCTATAAAGATATGTTGCATTATACAAATGCACATAAGAGAGATTTTAATCCTAATGGACAAATTAGAGGTGATAAAGGTATAAAATATCGTGAAATAATTAGACCATTGTTTTCTGAATCGTTAAACAATAATATTATCACTAAATTTGGAGGAAGCTTACCAACGCTAAAGAAATACAAAAATAACACTGACTTGGTATATTGGGATGATCCTAACGAACTGGTTAACAGATTGAAACTATTAATTGCTTCCCGAGATGCTGGTAATACTAACCATGATAATGAAATTTTATCAATAATCGAAGAATTAAAAGAAGCTGATATTATTAAATAATAAATAGTCATAATAATATGCTTTTTATTCAGTATAATAGCTGAGTTCAAGACAAGTATACTGAATTGTGAACATGAGCAAAGCTGACGTGGTAAACGAAATTCATAAAAATGCGAGGGTGAACTATCCACGAAGACATGTTATCATGAAAGATATAGATGACTTGTGGCAAGCAGACTTAATTGATATGCAATCAATTTCAAAAGAAAATAAAAATTACAGATATATTCTCGCCGTTATTGATACATTTTCGAAATATGCTTGGGCCTTTCCTATGAGAAGTAAAACCAAAGAAGATGCGTGTAACTCTTTCAAAACTTTGTTGGATAAAGGACGTGTTCCTAAAAATCTGCAAACGGATAATGGAGCAGAATTTTATAATAACAAATTTCAGAAGCTTATGAAATCATATAATATTAACCATTATTCAACCTTCTCAACAAAAAAGGCTTCAATAGTTGAACGATTCATCAGGACATTGAAATCTAAAGTTTATAAGGAATTTAGTTTAAAAGGCAATTACAATTGGATAAATAATACCCTAAATGACGTTATTTACAAATACAATCACACTCACCATCGCACTATTAATGAAATCCCTGCTAATGTCGACAATATTAATAAAAAAAATATATTAGAAAGGTATTTAAAGTTGCAAACAAAATATAATTTAAAAAGCAAGTACAAAGTAGGTGATTATGTGCGTATAAGTAAATACAAAGGAACATTTGAAAAAGGTTACACTCCCAACTGGTCAACAGAAATATTTAAAATTCGTAAAATACAAAAAACAACTCCCATAACTTACTTAATTGAAGATACTATCAGAGGTCACCCTATTTTAGGCGCATTTTATACACAAGAACTTCAAAAAACAAATCATCCCAATGTATATTTAGTTGAGAAAGTTCTTAGAAGACAAGGTAACAGAGTTTTAGTAAAATGGTTAGGTTTGTATTCAGCTGAAAGCAGTTGGATTGATAAATCGAATGTAATATTATAAATAATATTAGCAACAAACTCGAATCGATAACTATTTATTAAATTATTCAAACCGGAATCACCAGTCTTATAATGTGTTTTGGAGAGAGTAGTCTACTCAATTGGCTTATTAATAATTTACCATTTGAATTACACTTACCAGGATATAATTACTGTGGTCCTGGTACAAAATTAATAAAAAGACTTGCACAAGGAGATAACGGTGTAAATAAGTTGGACGAATATTGCAAAGATCACGATATTGCATATCACAAGTCATCAAACTTGAAAGATCGACATAAGGCTGATTTAATTTTGTTAAAAATGGCGAAAGAGCGAGCGGTTGCTTCCGATGCCAGTATAGGCGAAAGACTTGCGGCACGCTTAGTAAGTAAGGCTATGTCGACAAAAATTAAAACTGGTTCTGGTTTAAGCAAAAAGCGTTTTCCAAAAGTTACATCTGGAAAAGGATTAAAAAGTAAATTAAAAACTGTTATTACAAAAGCAAAAAGACACATAAAAAAATTAAAACCTAAGAGCAAGAAAATGGCTATAGAATTAGCTATTGCCGCTACCAGAGAATTAGCTGATGATTCATCAATTAAGCTTCCTCGTGTTATTCCTATTCCAAAAACTGGGGGAGTACTACCTCTGATTCCTATTTTTGCGGGATTATCAGCGGCGGGAGCTTTAGCAGGCGGTGCAGCTGGTATTGCCAAAACCATAAATGAATTCAAAATGGCTAAAAAGCTGTATGGGGAATCGAGGAGACACAATGAAAAAATGGAAGCTATATGTATTGGGAAAGGACTACACCTTAAACCACATAAAGGCGGTCTTGGAATTTTCGTATCAAAAGAAAAAAACTAAGATATCGGCTACCCAAACGGGCCTTAACTAACTTTGACATTTTAAAGTATGGAAATAAAATTCCTTATTTTAGAGGTGTCTTTATGAGAGATGAGCTGCCTAAATATCCATATAAAAAAGAGTGTGGAGTTATTAATTTAGATAGTTCTAAAAATACTGGTTCTCATTGGGTAGCCTATGCAAAATATAATGATTATGTTGAGTATTTCGACAGTTATGGAAATCTTAAACCTCCAAAGGAATTTATAAAATATGTAGGTTCTAACATTCAATATAATTATGAAAATATACAACGTGATCACCCCTTCAACTGTGGACATCTATGTTTAAATTTCTTAAAGAATTTTTGGTATAATCAAGAAATAAAATAAACAGGCTCATTTAAAAGAGTTCAGTATGCAAGCATGTCTACTACGGATACCATCTCTGGAAATAAATCAGAACTGGTCTCGTATTTTCAACCACCTCTTCATTTATCTGATCAATACGAGTGCGGTTTACTATACTTTTCAATATTAAAAACAAGACCGAATGTGCCCGTTAATAACAGCAGTTTACCAGCTGTAATCAGAATTGAATGTGATCTTGTGCACGGTTCATATTACAACGGATTACCGACTCATTTTATTCATGAATTCATATCTAATACTGCATCAAATCACGGCTACACAGAAATACCCCAGAACGTTATTTACTTCCCAGTGAACAAAAATATAATTTCATCTATATCTGTTAAGATTGTTGATCAACTTGGTAACTGTATTAACTTTGGTGAAGAACATATTATTCAATTACGCCTTCATTTAAGAAAAACAAAATGATAGTATATTATAAAAACACTCCTGTGAAAATCAAACGTCTTATTCCATCTACGACCATTAAGGTGCATAGACGTAAAAAAAAAGTGAAGAAATTGAGTGAAGCAAATAAAGCTTTTCTTAAAGCTCTAGGTTTTAAAGTATGAATATACTACAAATTACTGAATTACCTCACTTCGATAGTTCGATTGAAAGCTATGAAGTCCACGCATACAATCCCTACACTAACAGCTTTAGAGAAAACGATGAAATCAGAATTCCCATACACCAACAAGACATATACGTGTTACCATCAGCCAGTTCAATTTACGTCGAGGGTCAAGCAAAGTTCTTCGACAAAGATGGAAAACCGATTAAGAAAAATATTACGTTCAGTAACAACCCTGTTATGTTTTTGTTTCAAGATATCAGATACGAAATAAATGGCATTGAAATAGATCGCATTAAAAATTCTGGAATAACGTCGACAATAAAGTCATACGTTTCAATGAATGATGGAGAAAATAAAGTTGCTGCTTTGTGGGGTTGGAACTTAGATGGATTCAAAAGTGATGGTCATTTTAGTGCTATTGTACCTCTTAATAAGATTTTAGGATTTGCGGAGGATTACAATAAAATTGTGATAAATTGTAAACATGAACTTATTTTGAACAGAAGTAACTCTAACTTAAACAGTATCATAGCAACTGATGATATTGCGCATTTTCAAATAGACATACAAAGATTGCAATGGCGTGTACCACATATAAAAGTGTCAGACCGTGAACGGCTGACACTACTAAAACACTTGGAAAGAGATAAACCTATTCAAATAGCGTTTCGAAATTGGGATTTATATGAGTATCCTGTGCTCCCTAAAACTACAAAACATTCTTGGTCAGTTAAGACTGCATCGCAATTAGAGAAACCTCGATATGTAATTTTTTGCTTGCAAACCAACAGAAAAAATAATAAAACCAAAGACAGTTCTCTGTTTGATCACTGTGGGGTTACTAACATAACACTATTTTTGAATTCACAGTATTATCCTTACGAGCCTCTAAGCTTAAATTTTTCTGAGAACAAATACAATATATTATATGAAATGTACGTGAAATTTCGTCAGTCGTATTACAATTGTCCTGCAGACCCCTTGCTTAATTTGGTTGATTTCAAGGAGAAGGCCCCGCTCTTTATTATAGACTGTTCAAGACAAAACGATAGTTTGAAAACAGGCCCCGTAGATGTACGGTTGGAGATTGAATGTTTAGCGCCAATACCAGATAACACAACCGGATATTGTTTAATTATTAACGATCGACTTGTGGAATATAAACCTTTAAGTAACATAGTGCGCAGATTATCATGACAGCCATTGTAGATGTTCAAGGTTTTAAAACAGAAACAAATGAATTTATAATTAAAGAATTTGCTGTATTGTTAAATAAAAAAATTCAGGTGTTCTTAATTAAGCCACCATTTCCATTTTACGATTTAACGAAACCTGAAAAACGACAAGTCAGTTGGATTGAACGTAATAGAAGGATATACTGGAGAGACGGATTTGTGCCCTACTCAAATCATCAGAATTTGATTGTAGATATTTTAAGAGATAAAAGTGTTTACACCAAAGGTTTAGAAAAAGTGTTGTGGTTAAAAAACATCTCGAATAATAATAATATAAATAATTTAGAAGATGAAGGTTGTCCTAATTTATTAAGCTTGTACAATAAATATGAACATTCTCATGATATGTATAGTTGTATTTATCATGATTCAATATGTGCTTTAAAAAATGTTTTATGTTTAAAAAGATGGTGTATAGATAATAAACTTTTGAAATAAATATTTTCTTGTTTAATTTTTACATTAGAGTTTCCTATCCCCCCCCCCCCCAACTCACCAGTGTTAATCTTTATAAGCTGCTAGCTACATCTATACACCTCATTGTGCTTTTATAATTTCCTGCAGCCATAACTAGGAAGAGAGTAAACAGAACATGTCTGAAAATAAATATAATCCGCGCTATGACATGTATAACTCATTTAAAAAGCGTGAATTTTCATTTAATCATTATTGGGCAACGGCTGATTCGAGGAGAAGATTGGTGATGGAGATGGCTGACGCTGGATTTTTTTATTGTGGAAATAGTGCAAATGATAAAGCAGCTTGTTTCTCATGTGGAGGTGTTATAGAAGATTGGGAGATATACGATAATCCTTGGATGCAACATGCTATTCATTTTCCTCAATGTTTTTATTTAAACGCTGTGAAAGGAAAAGATTATTCACAGCGTTTAAATAATAATAAGATTCTGAAACAGATACTCACAAAATGAGTCAACTTAGGCCTACATCAATATTATTGAAGCGACCATTGCTCGCACCACTTGTAAACCTAGTAGGGTATAATTTGTGTGTATAAAATTGGGGCGCCTGCATCACGACCTGAGCGAAGCGAAAAAAATTAACTATGTACCGTTTACCACTTATGTATGTTTAATTTTCTAAAATATAAGTTTATGTAAATAATTATAAGTATACCTACCTATGTAGTAATGAATAGATACCCGTCAACTATGAAAATATCAAAACTTGTATAGGTATTTAAAATAAAATAATTCAATATATATTTTATTTTTATTGCTACCTCATTCTTATACATGTACTAAATAGTCACTGAACTACGTACCTATATAAGGCAGCGCAATGGATAATAGCGAAAAATTAGAATTGCAAACCTTTATAATTATCTGTATGAAGAACTATATAGTGAGTGAGAACATGTCTCAAAATAAATGTAGCCCTCGTTATGACATGTATAATGCGTATAAAATGCGTGAGATTTCGTTTAGACATTATTGGGCAACGGCTAATTCAAGGAGAAGGTTGGTGATGGAAATGGCTGACGCCGGATTTTTTTATTATGGAAATAGTGTAAATGATAAAGCAGCGTGTTTCTCATGTGGAGGTGTTATAGAAGATTGGGAGATTTACGATGATCCTTGGATGCAACATGCTATACATTTTCCGCAATGTTTTTATTTGAATGCTGTGAAAGGAATATATTATATTAATAACTGTCTCAAACAATTCATACGCGTGTCAATGAATAAAATTGATGAATGAACGTACTAATTTAACAATGAAAAATTAGAATGCACGTAGAAAAGCATATTAAATGAATAGATAAGTATAGGAGTCACTAGATCATTCTTTGACTGATTGATGAATGATTGAATAATAGAGCAAATAGTACCGTTTTTTGAATACAAAGAATGATAGGGTAAATTGGGTGTTTCTGGATCTCCTCTGATCCAGAAGCCCCAATTTACACCTACTCACCACGACACAGGGAATCCTAGTGTGGGGACCAGGGAATCTGTAATTTAGAGCTTAATGCATATTTTTGTACAAATAAATATTTTTTCTTTTTCTTTTTCTTACTACTATCATGTGAATGATTTAATGGTTTAATCAACTAAAATATTATACGATGGACGTAAGAGTCATGACAACATCATTTGTAATAACATATTTATTTAGCCTGTGTTGTTCCACTGTTGAGTAAAAGTAAACAGACCTACACAGTCGCAGATAAAAACGAATACGATATAAAACATTCAATACAACTAAATAAAATAAATGACTCAAAATAAATGATACCATATTACTTGATTAGAGTGAAAACAAAGAATTATTAACTACTGAACTTAGTCCCCGTGTAAACGTCAGTCTATTACGTAATATTCTGCCACGAACTTACACCGTTGTTTGTGCATAAGTCATGAAGACACAGATTCATATAAACCCTATTACTAATATTTTTTTAGACAGAAGTTTCCAAAATTGTCTGTTTCCTTTCCGGTGCTTTCAGCATGTAGTTTTCATATCATGTTTCTCGATTGAATATAACTGTGTTAGGCCTCATCGTTCTACGTATTACATATTGTCGTTCATAGACACACTTGGGTTTATATTGTTTCATCTTAATCTCCTCTTGGCAAGAAATTCTGAAGAAATGCCTAATTTCTTTATCTTTGTTTTTCTTAGAATCAATGTAATTTTAATGGTGATTCCGTATGTTTTCTTCTACGCACTTAGTATAATTCTGAGGAATGATCACGTAAAAATTATTTTAAAGGTTCAAAAAGCTTTCAGAATAATTAATTATAATAAGCAATACAAAAAATCTACCATCAGGTTTGGAGTTTCGTGGCATTGTCTAGACTATATTTTATGTAATTTATTAACTTTCGAAATATTAGTAGCAGTCTATTCTTATTCACTACTTTATTTTGATGTGAATTTAACTTATGGAATTGCAATAATCGTTTTATTAAGAGATGGAATTATTTCATGGATCTTTGAGGTCGAGTACTACACTAAACTTTGTGTGGAGGTAGGAGAACAAACATATCATGAAAAATTTAACAAGCTTTTCCAAGCGTACACTAATTTAATGGAAGCATTTGATATTTTCAAGAAAATATTTAAATATTCGGTAATAGTGACGTTTTTGTAACGTGTCAACGAAATTATTGCATGTTTTAAGTAAAGTTAGACTTCATTCATTTCTAGACTTTATTTCAAGCATTAGACACATTTTTACATAGTCTACTCTACCTTCAAGCAATTTAAGAAGCAATAATGGCAAGTGAAACACATTATGGCACGGTAAGTATAGTAGTAATGATGTAGAAATAATTTGGAACATATTTAAAAGTGATAAATCGTTGATGGAGAGAGACAAAGTTATGGAAGAATACCAAAGAAGAGATGCATAATTTGCGTGGGGCATGATAATGCTAATTAAAAATAACGTAGATTTGGCGACTCTGGGATCTTGGACTATTTTGAAAGAAATACCAAAATTGTCTACAGTACACATTTTTAACGATACTATGTTTTCTGTACCTACTACAACTGTAACTTTCTATCTGTGATTTGCAGCATCAATTGGCAACTTTTGAAAAAGTCACCATCCTTTGGGCGATTAAAAATGTTATGTTCGTCACTATTTTAAGTACGTATTGCGAGAGGTTCTACATGTCTATATCTGAGGCAGATGCAGCTTGCAGTAGGTTGCTGAGGGATCTGCAAAATACTGGTAAGACTAGACCATATAACTTGGCGTTGTTGTCTTTGATATGACTATGCAGTTTTTGCCTTTTTTTATTTATAATTATTGCAACTAACATAAATTGGAGATATTTATTTTAACACAAGTTATTTTCTCTATCTGTTACAGTGGAAGCTAAGAAGCTTTGCAAGAACGTACGGCGTCTGAACCGTGCAGCCTTTCACAAGATGACTCCTTGTCGGATCTTCACTATCGACGGAAGTCTACCTCAGAAGTTTAATAGTCTAATAGTGGAGTATACTGTTGTCTTACTGCAATTTGCCGTTTTATCGTGGTTAAATAAAAATGCTGAAATGAGTTAAAATCAATTTTGAAATAAAAAATTGATATCAATTGATGCATGTCCTTATCAATTTGTATTACACAAAAGACCGCCGAGCCGAGGTACATTTTTACAGAATCTAGAAATATCTCGTAATTTATCTTTTTATTCAGAATTTATTGATTAACGTTATGCGTCCGTGTTTGGGTCACAGAAAATCATATAGGTATCAAGTTTCAACATAATTAGTCCAGTAGACTCTAAGCAATTTGGCTATGACAAATGAAAAGAAAGACACGGAGTGATCGAATACGGGTCCTAAAATTCTTTTATACGTACGGAACCCTAAAACTGTTTACTGTCTATAGGGCTTTGGATCGTGGGAATCCTAAGATTTCCATGATTAGTATGGTGTGGCCAACACGGATTTTTTACCAATGGTAAACTGAAGAATCACAACAGTGTACTCCGGCGGTTAGTGGAACTTCAATTTGCTAACTCATCATGAATCGAGAAAAAATATAGGTATTGTTATAGATTTGATTCTAATCCACTTAAAAAAACATATAATTGGCAATCTAGTCGCATTCGAACGCCCAGACTGTTTACATGTCTCAGGACTCGTTGAAAAATTGTAAAAACCACACATCTAGGACGCTAAAAAGGATGAAGTTTCATATTTTTGGAGACATTAAGTTAGTCGCCGCGCGCACGCCTAGCGGTCGGTTGTGCCGTGTCCTTGAAAATGGCTTCCAAAGTGAAAAAATGTAACTCATACAATGTTGTTATAAACGAGGTGCTTGCGTTTATATGCAATAAGATAGACGTCATGGATGAAGAAAGCATCAGTCGTATATGTGTAAGTGCTTTTTCGGAATTGGATATTGAAAATGCTAAAGATCTACTTTTCAATTCCATATCGACTTCAAAACGTAAGAAAATAACGAAGAGGGACGGTAAAACGCTCCGTAATATTGACGATATTATCAGTTTATTGAAAGAAACTGACCCAGAGGAAATTCCTATCTTTGTGGCTCGTGACCTGCACAAACTTCCGCCTGTTCTATTCGACCATGTCGATGTAACACGAGTATTAAAGGATTTGTTCAAGATGCAGAGCGAAATTAATCAAATAAAGGAACAGTATGCCACCGGTGACCAGTTAGTTACAACAGATAAAATTGGATCTTGAAACGTTAAAAAACACGTCAATAGTTAATCATTTTCCGTGTAATGTGAACACTAGACGTGGTGCTTCGGGTCCTGATAGCTTTGAAGACGCCTACAGTGGTCCTGTTGGATTATCATTCATCTATATGGATGAGGATAAGAAGTTCAATTCTCTATTCGGGGATTTATCAAATAAGGGAGGTATGTGTAATACACTTTTACCAGTGCGTGCGGAACTAAGCTGCGGAGTCGAAGCGACACTTGAATCGGGAGAATCGACCAATCAGCAGCCGCTGTCGAGTTGATCAGGCACGAGCGTGGCCGAGCGTGCGCCGACGCAAACGCAAACACCTCGGGTTAAGAGAGCATGTCGTCACACAAAATCCGAAACTTTATGTGGATATTTTACGCGATGGTCAATGGAAACACGGGCCTAATGATGAAGGGTGGATTGAGGTTCAAAAAAAGAGACATAGGAATCGCTTTATTGTAAACAGAGGGAACGCTGTGATGGACCCCGGAGTAAAGTTCAAAGCGGCCGATATTCAAATTCCGATGTATATTTATAATGTGGCGAAGGAAGTGACCGTATGTGACATTGACAATTACATTGAAAATAAATGTAATGTTATTGTTAAGTTAGAAAAAATGGATATGAAGTTGGCGAAAGGTTATGATGCCTACAAAGTTTTTGTCCCGAAACATAAGTTGGAAATGTTTATGAAATCCAATTTTTGGTCTGAAGGGATTGCTTTTGGTCGTTTTTTAAACTTTGATCGGCGTAATCAAGACAGAATAGATATTCTGAAAAATGAAATTGTTAACCCAAATCATGATTCATAATAATAAGTTAGCAAGTTACAATTGCGACAGTGCGTCCTGTTCTGTTGAAGACCAGGAGCAATCGTGTAAGTTTATCTCCTTTAATTGTAAATCGTTGAAGCGTTCTATGGATGGTGTAATAAGTCTGTGTGATATGGGTGACATCGTAGCACTACAAGAGACGTGGTTGTTACCGCATGATTTGCCATTACTGAATACGATACACGATGACTTTGGAGGAACCGGGACGTCGGCTGTGGACACTTCTTCAGGTCTGTTGCGAGGTAGGCCCTATGGAGGGGTTGCCATATTATGGAGAAAAAGTGTGTTGTGAAAACGTGTGAAAGAAAAAGTGTGAAAACGTCTGTAAAAGTGATAGATTGTGTGTGCGTGTAACTGCTGTGAAAGCTCGGGTATGTAACAAAACTATAATAATATTTTGCATCTATATGCCGACTGACTGTGTAGTAAACTTACCTGAATTTACGCATCGTCTAAGTAATGTTAATTCTATAGTTGAAGACAATCGTGATACGGAGGCTATTTACATATTAGGTGACTATAATGCGCATCCTAAGGAATTGTTTTGGAGTGGGAAGGAGTGGACATGTGTGGATGTGAATATTCTTGGTGATAACTCTGATACATTTACTTTTGTCAGTGAGGCGCATGGGTGTGCGAGATGGTTGGACCGTTGTGTCGTAACAAAGGCCGCTTTACCGTCCATTAGCCGTGTTTGGGTAGATTATGATGTGCACTGGTCTGACCATTTCCCACTTTTTGTCGAGTGTCTATTTGGGTAAGCTAATTTATAAAAAAGAGGTTGTTCTTGGTTCGACCAATAAGATCTTGTGGGGGGAAAGAACGGCAGATCAAATTCGATTATATCATCGTCAGTGTCACTCTCAGCTTCGGGAAGTCGATTTTCCAGAAGAATTTTCTCAATGCTGCGACAGTTACTGTTATAGTGTTGCCCATAAGACCTTGTTAAGAGATATGTATGTCAACCTAGTATCGATTCTGTCAGATGCCGCCATTGCTTCTTATGAGCGTAGGGGAGCGCAGAGGAGGGGTGGATATATAGCGGGGTGGAATAAACATGTGGCTGGTTATCACAGGGTGGCCAGACTGAATTTTTGTTATGGGTTCAAGCTGGTAAGCCTAAAGCTGGGCAAATTTATTGCAATATGTGCGACAGCAGAAGAGCTTTTAAGAAACAGCTTAAGTGGTGCCAGGATAGGCAAGATCAGATAAAAATGGACATCCTGGCCTCGCGTCTTACTAACAAAGATTTTAAGGCATTTTGGAAGCAAACTGGGAAAATGAATGTTAGGTCTGGCTTCCCTGTGAGTGTTGAAGGGGTTAGTGATCACGCTGTGATCGCTGGCCTCTTTAAAGACCATTTTAAAATTCTACGGAACAGGGGCACCCCTCAACTCGTGGATGGAACGGTGCTGAGACTGTTAACCAGAAACGAGTTGAAGGTTTACGGCAAAACATGTGCAACAAGTTATTCGCAGAATGCAGCGAGGTAAGCCTCCTGGCTGTGACAGTATCAGCATTGAGCATCTAAGAAATGCAAGAGTTCACCTGTCGTGCGTACTCTCCATGTTTTACAATCTCTGTTTGTGTCATGGGTTTTTGCCGGATGAACTTACCAGAACGATAGCTCCGGTTGTAAAGAACAAGACCGGGGCTCTATCAGACAGGGGCAACTATCGGCCTATATCGCTCGCTACGGTATTGGCCAAGGTATTTGACAGCTTGCTTAATGACAATCTTCAAACGTATGTGACTTTACACGATGCCCAATTTGGGTTTAGAAGTGGACTTTCTACAGAAAGTGCTATCTTGTGTGTTAAGCAGGCTGTCGGGTATTACATTGGGAGGAGTACGCCTGTGTACGCGTGCTTTCTGAATTTATCCAGAGCCTTCAATACTGTTTTGTACGATAGACTGTGGATGAAGCTAGAAAGCGCAGGTGTGCCAATGGAGGTTGTCTCAGTGTTAAAGCACTGGTATCGGTTTCAACAAAACCAGGTACGTTGGGCTGGCGCTCTGTCCCAGGAATATGGCATGGAGTGTGGCGTGAGGCAGGGGGGTATTACCTCTCCTCTGTTGTTCAACCTCTAAATTAATGACCTCATCGGTGAGCTCAGCAGCACTCATGTGGGTTGTTTCGTGGATGGAGTTTGTGTCAATAACATCAGTTATGCAGACGACATGGTATTGCTGGACCCATCGGTGGGGTCAGTTCGTAAACTTGTGGCAATATGTGAGACGTATGCGGCGGAGCATGGACTGAAATATAATTCTAAGAAGAGTGAAGTTCTTGTTTTTAAGAGTGGAAACCGTGGTCCAGTGCATGTTCCGCCGGTTATGCTTAATGGCTCAGCTCTAGCAGTTGTGAGCAGTTTCAGGTATCTGGGACACATTGTGACAGACGAGTTACGAGGTGACGCTGACATTGAGAGGGAGCGCAGAGCATTGGCAGTCAGGGGGAACATGGTAGCACGAAGGTTTGCTCGCTGCTCGAGGGAAGTAAAGTTAACTCTTTTCAAGGCTTTCTGCCAGTCCTTTTACTCGAGTAGTTTGTGGGTAAATTACACTCTTCGGGCTGCCAATGCTCTGCGTGTCCATTAAAACAACATATTCAGGATGCTGATGCGGCTGCCTCGCTATTGTAGTGCCTCTGGTATGTTTGTTGAGACGCAAACTGACGGATTTCATGCGATCATGCGCAAGAGGGTAGCCTCCTTGTGGCAGCGTGTGCGAGGCAGTAGCAACGGCATCCTACAGATGATTGTAGCTCTCGCGGATTGCCCTATCCAAGAGAAGTGGATGCGTATTGTGTTGGGCGTTCTAACTAACATATGTTATAAGTCGGCTACTAACACAATTTCGATGATTATTTTATTGTGTATGATTTTATTGTATGTTTTAATTTTATTGGTAATTTTATTCTATACATTATTATTTCAATGAATGAATGGATGAATTAATGAATTAGTGAATATCAATTTTAATATTATTTCAATTTTATGTTTTTATGTTAATGATTTTGTGTATTTTATGGATTATTATTATCTGAAATAAATGAATAATAATTAATAAAAATAATAACAAATACGTTTGATTTAATGAAATATTCAAATACAACAAAAAAAATGTGGGTAGAAAAATATCACACAGAAATGTTATCGCGTCGATGGCTGTTGGTGTAAGAGGGGCAGTCGCTGGCGTGCGCGGTGTTTTATACCCTCGGTGAGACCATACTGATGTTATCTCTAACACGGCCTCCTGACACGAGTTCGTCCCGGGCTCCTTGATGATGTCTTTAGCTCTGGTGGTCGGTCTTCAGTATGGAAAGCTCCGCGTCTGCAGAGGTCCTCAGGCTCGTCATAAAGCTGTAGTGGCTCAGGCTTGACCTGAAGCTGCAGTGACTCAGGCTCGACCCGAAGCAGCCGCTACCTCGACGGCATGCCGCGACTTTTCAGCCTGGGTCCAGGAGATACTGGGTTGTGGCTGGGAGACAGACTGGTCAGTTGGTGAAATTAACTGAGCAGTAGCAACCGTAGACTCCTTATCTTCATGGTCTGCACCTGGACAAAAGAAACACGCAGTACGCCCTAACTCAAACTCAAAACCATTTACTTCAATTAAACCATTTAGGTACAGGTACTTTTTGAATTGTCAAAGAGCCAGTCAGAAATTGAATTCGATATCAGCACATGATTATGAAACTTCGTACCTATATTAGAGAGGCATAAACCACTCACAATCAATGTAAGCAGATCATACCTCAGGATTACATTCTTCGCGCATACCAGACTCATACTAAAATACACTTTCAAAAAGAAAATAGTACCTACTTCACTTTCAAACGTATGCATTCTTCTTCATACATTGACATTTTTATCCAGTCTAGTTACCGAAACTTTGATAACAATGTCAGCTCTCTGTTACAATCGTAAGCGTGAACTCGTACATTCGTGACGAGTACATAACCATTACCATTTTATAACTGTAACCAAAAATCACGTAATAAAAACAAGCCAGCTAATAGAAAGCTGCCAGCACACACCATAGACAGCGGTGCAAAGCTCGCGCATGTGGCTGAAATATATAGAATTTAAGAATTATATACTTCACACTCTATAAAATCACCTCTATAGGTAACTCAACAACTCATTCATCTCTCAATCAGCTAATATTTTTGAGACACATTTCATTAAACTTTTAACAAATGAATGGTTCTAAAATTAATTCTTTAATCATCAACTAAACTAATCTCACAAACTAGCATCCAAAGCGCACACATAGCATGCGTCTTCCAGGGCAGCCGAAGCGCAAGCATAGCACGCATCTTCTAAAACCAGGCACTCCAGGGCGCCAGCATGTCGGGCGCGCTGCATCCAGACTGCACCAGCCAGTCGATCCAACCAGCAAGGCAAGCACATGCCTCACACTCACTCGCACGTATACACAAAACACGTGCAACCAAATCTTGGAAAAGAAATGTAAGAACATGAGGTTAAGTTGAAACTTATTCTCAAAAAAATGCGGCACCGCTGTCAAGACACCACTCGCACTCGAATACCATGTACTGAGCTGTGGCCTAGGTTGTCTTTGGTATAATGCCAAAAGTAACCGACAGGGCCTAAGAACAGGCGTACTTGTTTGACGTTAGAAGGTATAGGTCTGTGCGTTACCTAGTACGCTGATTTTGTGGCGACTCGGCCTAACCTGACCAGTTTGTTTTGAAACTCAGATCAATAGCGGACCGGTTGGTCACTCTTTATTTATTTAACACATGGAAAATCAACAGCTGTACATACGAGTGAATTAAATAAGTCAAGTTAGTTACGTAACGCCAATTACAGCGCCAGTAACAATTATTATTATGTCCTAACTTCTTACAGAAAGAACAGACGGGTTACCATTACTATAACGACACGGTTGGCGCAGTGGCTGAGAGATCGACTGCTGCGCAGCGTGTTGCGGGTTCGATTCCCGCCCAGGGTAAACATTTGTGTGATGAGCACTTGTGTTTGCCTTGTGTCTGGGTGTTGTTTATCTATATATGTATGTATTTACAAACAAAAAAAAGTATTTGTGTATGTATATCAGCTGTCTGACACCCATAGTACAGGGTCTCCCTAGTTTGGGGTCAGATGGCCGTGTGTGAAAATGTTCCCACATATTATATTATATTACATATTATAACAATCTCATTGATGTTACGCTCCTTGAAACACTTGTCCTTATAATTACCTGTTTGACCGCAATTAACACATTTGATTTCAGATCTACTAAAATTGTTAAAATTATGTCTTCAAGTCCGTATTACTTCAGATAGATTTCTCTAAGTTTTTACATGTGATTGGCCTATACCTTATTTTAATTTTTTGTAAAGGTATGTAGGCGCTAAACGTTATTGTTTATCCACTATGATCAGATGGCAGCTTATTTATAATTTCTTTATGAAAGTAATCACAATTACAAAATATATTATCAATACAGGTGGCAGAAGAAGCTGTCACTCGGGTCGTTCCATAAAAACATTTGACAAATTAAATGACCTAAAAGACTCAATAATCTGATACTATTGGAGTTGTTTTCTAACAAATTAATAATAAAATCACCACATATGATGATTGATTTACTACTAGTACTAATTTTTTTGAACACATTTTCCATTACCGAATCAAATATAGATAAATTCTGGTAATTTGGAGGTCTGTATACGCATACTATAACATGCTTGTCGGATCAGTCAGGATTTAGTCCGTTAGATTCAGTCATCATGTGGGCGGAATATGAGTTTCGTGCAATGAAAACACACTGGGTATAGGATAAAATACACGGCATTCATTAAAAACCACAATTTAGCACTGGGTATAGGGTACAATACACGGCATTTATTAAAACCATAATTTAGCACTAACTTAAAATAAACATTTTCAAAGTCGGCAAAGTCGGCACTGGTCTACACTTTAACACATCGAATCGTAAGTACAGTTTCGGGACGTATTAGCTCCGATGCGATCAGACACTGGATTCTGAATGTCTTCCTCGCTGTCGGCTGAAAACATCATGAATCTGTAGAAGCGCGCCAAAATGGTGGTGGTTGATCACGTGTTCTCGATAATGGCACGCTTGCGATTCGTCGTTTCACGTTCATACTATTGACCGGATACGATACGGCCTTCCTGCGTGACACACGTCCTCGTGTGTTGTTCTTCTTCTTCTTCCTGCCCTTATCCCATGTTGCTTGGAGTCGGCGCAACATGTTTTCTTCTTCCATTCCGTCCTGTTCAACGTCATGGTTTCTTCTTCCGTTTCGTCCTGTCCAACGTCAACCACAATGCTTGCTGCAATGTTTTCACCGACTACCTCGTCTATTGTTAATCTGGAAAATACAAAATCTCGCCACAGTATCTGCTCGTCCAATCCTGACTCATATGACTGATGAGATATTTAAAAGGACCTCACAACTTTTAAAACTTGTCTCAATTAACAAGCAGTTTAAAATAACACTCAATTAGAAGCTAAAAACTAGACTCTTATACAAACTTGAACTATCTAGTTTTGAGATTACCGAGACCAAGTATAACGATTCCAAATTCAATTAATCAAAGTGAGCAAAACCTCAGGTATCTCATTCATGGTCAACAACAACACTTTTCCCCACGGGAATACCAAGTCAACACTTGACTCCACTGTCTATACTTCTAGGCAAGACCCAACTATAACCACCCAGAGCTACGGCATTCCCGCGTACCCACGGACTACTCATTGAGCAGATACCGCTTTTCAACGGGTGTAGTGTGTAACCAATCTTAATGTATGTAACCAGCCTTATTTCGTACAATTGTAATCCTTCTAATTGTTTTATCGATATAATAAAGACAGTATTGATTCAGCTCTCGGTGTTTCAATATCTCCTCGAGATCCCGCCTTACATGGCGACCCTGCCAAAGCGCAATGTTTGATTTGTTTTGAATACCATGACCATATATGTAATGCGCGCTACCGAGCTACTACTCTCTTACTTCGGATATACGAGTCATAATTACCACTAGAGAAGATGGGCATCAGTACATCAAAGGAGGAGGTGATCCTTGCCCAGAACGCCGCTGCGGGCAATAACCAGGCTTCCATAGAAGAATTAAGGACGCATATTGGAGTCACAAATAAAATCTTGCTGCTGATTCTCATTTTGGTGTCGCTGCGACAGTTTATGCCATCTACAGAATTTATAGAAGATGTCACCTTCAGTGGATTGACCAGCAGACTCATCACCATACTATGCGACGTTCGTTTCTTCGCAGACTTCCAAAACCGACCGTAACCGTGGATGACGGAGTGTAACGTCGGAAATATAATAATATTACGTGTTTGTGCAGTGCTATATTATAAAATACAAGTGCGGTCTAGTGCGGACAAAAATACAAATAAAAAGGCATTTAATACATTACCATAAAAGACACGGTGCGATGGTGAAACTTTTCATTTTTTTTTTAACATTAATATATCTAATCTAGCATTAACCTAATTATGATTTAAAACAATAAGATAAAGAATCATGTGTGTAAAAGAAGATTCAGCTTTTATTATGGTAAGTTATGGCAACTAATTTAGAAAAATTATGTAATGACATCAAAGAAATAAGAGTTTATTTAATTAAAATTGGTCCTGATCGTAGAACAGGTAATATATTGACTAAGAAACTCTCTGAGGCAAATGATATTTTTGTGAAATATTCACAATACGTAACTCAAATTACAAATGAAATCCAAAAAGGGAAAGTGACAACTAGTGAGTCAGAATTAATTTACAAATATATAGAGAGATTACAGAGCTGACATTCTGAAGTTTAAGAATTGTGCAAGTGTAGTAAACCTAATACAATGTCTATTTTTGACCTTAAACTCATGACTGATGAGGAGGCGAACACCAGGCAGTTAATAGATAATATTGAGTATTCTTTCAGCACCAGATTGTAAGAAGCAATTAGTTAATTTTGTACTTAAGAGCAGATTGTCCCAGGCTGCAAAATTACGATTATGTCCAAAATACTCTTAGTGTGGATGACTTAGTGATTGACATGAAAAAGGTGTTATTACCACAAAAATCAGCTACGGCATTGCAAACTAAATTGACCTCAATGAGACAAAATAAGTTATCTATACAGGACTATGGTAAAGAAATATCAGAACTTTTCGTGCAGTTGACGGTTTCACAGGCCAACGGGCAACCCGAAAACTTTAATGTCTTAAAACTCTTAAATGAGCAGTATGCGATTAAAAAGTTCGCCGATGGGCCGCGAAACCGCAGGCTAAGCACTATAATAGTTGCTCGAAATTACAGCTCTCTCAAGGACGCGATTCAGGCGGCGCAAGATGAAGAGATAGCCTCATCTCCAAGTTCGGCTGATGTACTCGGAATGTATAATAATAACGGTAGATTTTCAAGGGGTTACAGGCATAACCGAGGTTACCGAGGTCATCGAGGTCACGTCAACCAAAGGCAGTCGCATCGCAGACCCTATCGTGGAGGCTACCATAACCATAGTCGTGGTGGATGGAATGGGCATCGCGACCACCAGCACGAGCAGGCCCCAAACCGAAACCACCAGGGATACCGGGGTAAGTCTTACTATAATTATAATAGAAATCAAAGGATGCGCAACAACGACCCTAACAAGGTCAACGTGATAACGGAACCGGAAGCAAACGTACAGCCGGCCAATACTTCTAACTGCGATAATAACAAGAAGTTTTTTCGTGAATAAAATTCTATCATGCAATAGTAATTGTTCAATTAGTCTACCTATAAACAATCATGCATTCCAATGGTTACTTGATACGGGTGCATCGATTTCGGCATTAAAGTATAAACATGTTCTAGAAGAGCGCATCGCATATTACAAAGAAAACATTTCTATAAATGGTATCGGAGGCAAAGTAACAACAATTGGATATTGTTATTTAAATTTCATCGTAAATGGGCATCAATTGAAACATAAGTTCTATGTATTTGACTTCTTACCAATTAGGGCGAATGGCATCATCGGTCAAGACTTTCTAAACAAGTATAAAACGGTATTGGATTTTAATAATAACATAATAACTTTGTCTACATATTATAATGAAATTAATTTACCTATTAATACAATTAGCAACCATTTAGAAATTCCACCTAGGTGGATAGGAAGATTATGTTACACTTAAAGAAATCAAACCAACTATACATAGCGTTAGTGACTATACTTTATGTTCGTTTTCTCAAGGCGAGTCGAATGCGTATCGAGTTAAGGAATTATTTTCATTGTTACAATTAAATAATTTAAATGAAGAGGAACAAACATCTGTAGAGAATTTATGTGCGAAATACAGTGATATATTTTATTTCCGGGGAGATAGTTTGACAACGACTGATATTTATAAACATTCGATAACATTAACACCTAATATGACTCCTATATTTTCAAAACCTTATAGATTACCTCACGCTCAAAAAAAGGAAATAGATAGACAAATAGGGAAAATGTTGCAAGAAGGAATTATAGAAGAATGTAGAAGTGAATGGAGTAGTCCAGTGTTATTAGTTCCGAAAAAAATAGATCCAAGCGGAGAGAAAAAATGGAGATTAGTTATTGATTATAGGAAGTTAAATAATTGTATTGAAAATGATAAATTCCCACTACCAAACATAACAGAAATACTGGATTCGTTATCAGGATGCATATATTTTAGTCATTTAGATTTATATCAGGGTTTTCATAACGTAGAACTTGACAAGGATAGTCGAAAGTATACAGCCTTTTGTTCTGGTCAGTACCAGATGACAAGAATGCCAATGGGGCTCAAGACCAGTCCCTCATCTTTTTCCCGCATGATGACAATGGCAATGGCAGGTCTTGCATATGATAAGTGTCTTATTTACCAAGACGATTTAATAATATTTGGTCGAAATTTAGGAGAAAAAATTAGAAATTTACAAGATGTTTTTGAAAGGTTAAGGAAAGTGAATTTAAAGCTTAATCCCGTAAAATGTGAGTTTTTAAAATAGGAAATGCTATACTTAGGACATGTAGTGTCTCGTGATGGAGTTGTGCCCGATCCAGAAAAAACAAAAATTGTCAAAGATTATCCTTGCCCAAAATCCGTTGATGAAGTCAAGCGTTTTACAGCTTTTGTTAATTATTATAGAAAGTTTATACCGAATTTCGCGGAAAAAGCTTATCCTTTACACAAATTATGTAGGAAAAATTAGACTTTTATTTGGGACCGAGATTGTCAGAAATCATTTGAAGAATTAAAACAGTGTTTAGTCACTCCCCCAGTTCTGCAATATCCAGATTTTACGGAAACTAATCAATTTATAGTAAAAACAGACGCTTCAGGTTATTCAATTGGCGCTATTTTAAGTAATGGAAAAAAAACCTGTTGCATATGTGAGTAGAAGTTTAAATAATGCAGAACGGCGATACCCAACAATTGAGAAGGAGTTATTGGCAATAGTTTGGGCAGTAAAGTAGTCATAAATGTAACAACTAGGGCACAGGAGAGGAAATTGGTAAACCCTCCGTGTAGTACGACGTCTGACAGCACTTGGCCTGATCAACCACGTGTCGTGGGAAGTCATACGAAACCAAGAGAGGCAATAGAACTTAGATTTATCGGGAAAAAGGAGTTAGATAAATTGAGAAAGCAAAATAAAATAACTGAAGAGAAAAACGCGTTTTGTTATGTAGAAAGCAAATTAACAATTTATATTAATCCCGACTTCCAATCACAATTGACGCGAGCCGCATTTGTGAGGGAGTTAGGTAGATTTTGCAAATTAATAGACGTCGACGAAATATGTATTATAAAGAATAGAGAAAATAATGAATTTATAGAAGAATTGTTAAGTGAGATTAAATCGACAAATGATAGGTACGTACCGCGAATTTATATTATTAGAAACCAGAAGGGGAAGACATTAAAAAAAAGACAATTTTAAACACCGTAAGACTAATTTATTCCAAAATAGACTTAGTTCTGACAATATTTCAATAACTCGAGCGAACACAAATATCCGTTAGCATTTATATCAAGAAATACACAAGTACAAAATAAATCACAGCAAATACATAAACACACAAGTCAATATATGGAACGAACTCACTGTAAAATAGTGTAGGTACCAAACCCTTTCTGTATGACGACTCAGCAACAAGTGAACCTGAATCTTATCGAGCACGCGCTTTTATAGTACTCAGGTACCCTCACTACCAAAAAATATTAAAATGCCTAACACGGCCTCTCCTGACCGTGCGCCGTCCTCGGCTGCACCAGGGACGCTGTCTTCGGAAGCGCTGGTGGGTACGGCGAGAGTTTGATCGCCGTCTTCGTCTGAATTGGTTCCGTCTGTACTTGAAGCGCCAGCAGAACCGGCAGAAGCACCAGCATTAACAGTAGAAGCAGCAACAGCACCAGCAGAAGCACCCGCAGCGCCTGCAAAGGCACCAGCGGCGCCTGCAGAGGCACCAGCGGCGCCTGCAGAGGCACCAGCGGCGCCTGCAGAGGCACCAGCGGCGCCAGCAGCGCCAGCAGAGGTACCAGCAGTGCCAGCAGTGGTACCAGCAGCGCCAGCAGAGGTACCAGCAGCGCCAGCAGTGGTACCAGCAGCGCCAGCAGAGGTACCAGTAGAGGTACCTGAAGGCTCACCAGCGATGTCGTCATTGCTATCTGTATGAGAAACAAGTGGTTATTATATGTGACGATATACACGTCTGCCTATTCTTTTGCTTGCACTCAATTCGTCTTACGTGACCTTTTTCTTTCATTCCTCAGACACAACTAACTAGCTAACTAGCTAAATAGTCTATGAGGTACCAAGACGTTATCTTAGTACTCCATAGAGTTCCATTCATCACAGCACAGACATGATTCATTCGTTCATTCGCTGTCATGTAGGGCGTTAATCGCCGAAAGGATCGTCTCGCAGTCCGTCCTCTACATGACACGCGTGCAGGGCGACTACCAAATCACCAAAAGGAACGTCTCGCAGTCCGTCCTTTACATGACCATCGTGTAGGGCGATTACCAAATCACCAAAAGGAACGTCTCGCAGTCCGTCCTCTACACGTCAAAACACACATAATACGGGCACGACATCCGTTATACGTGGGGGTCAAAGCCACTCTTTGTGAGACTGGTTAGGTACCTCGCAGTTTACCTAACGTAGACGTCTCGCAGTCCGTCTACAGTCTCACCCCAAGATCTACCTGTCACAAGGCAAGTGCGCGCGGCTATAAAACAACACGCTACACGTCCCATCGGACGGCACCTGATGTGCGCACACAGCACGCATCTTTCGGGTCAGCACCCGAGGCGCACACACAAGCGCGCGTCCTCCGGGTCAGCACCAGGGGCACATACACATGCACGCGTCGGGGCGCATACAAGCACGCGTGTTCCGGGACAACACCCGAAGCGCACACGCAGTACGCGTACTCCAAAACCAGGTACTCCAGGGCGCCAGCCTATGGGGCGCACCGGATCCGGGCTGCATCAGCCAGCATAGCAAGTACATGCCTCACACTCACTCGCACGGGTACACAACACATGTGCAACCAGATCTTAGAAAAGAAATAAAAGGACATTAGAGGTTTGGTTGGAACTTCTCAAAAACACCACACAGTTCTCAACTTCACTAGCCTTTCCACCATGTATTGAACTTTGGCCTGTTTGTTAAATTGAATGATTTAACACTGAAAGAAACCCGTAAGGCCTATGAACTAGTTTTGTTTGACATTAGAAGGGGTAGGTCAGTTACCTAATATGTCGATTTAGTACCGACTCGGCCTAACCTGACCAGTTGTTTTGAAACTCAGATCAAGGGACCGGTCGGTCACTATTTATTTATTTAACACATGGAAAACTAACAGCTGTACATAGAGTGAACAAAAGAAGCCAAGTTAGTTACATAAAGCCAATTACAGCGTCAGTAACAATTATTATTGTGTCCTAATTTCTTACAGAAAGAACAGACGGGTTTAGCATTACTATTACAATCGTTTGACCGCAATTAACACATTTGATTTCAGATCTACTAGAATTGTTAATTATGTACTTTAGTCATAAATTGATGAGTCAGATTAATCAGACTAAGGCTTATCAAATTTACGAATAGACATTAAGTGGCTAAAAAGGAGACGTAGGTTGTCGCTAGGTCAGATTGATAATTACTGCGCACACCTGTACGTCACAGATACCGTGTATCACTTTTTGAACCATAAGTTATTCGCTTAACCATCATCTTACTACACGTAACTTTAATAAAAATGAACGATGCGCATAGTCAGCATAAGACAACAACTTAATTAGACGTGGTGTTTATAGCGTTGTGAGTTTGGGCATAAATAATCTTTTGCGGACACAACGACGCACAAATAAAAGATTTGATTTGAACAACTTACATTTCTGAACTAATTTCAATAATGAGCGATCATTTGTAGCCTACTCGGTAAACCACGTACGAGCATCAGCTAGAAACAATTACAAAAGGCGTTCATGATCGCTGCAATTATTTGAAGTTTTGTTCGATCAACTTCGTCACACCACCATTAATATTTTTCACGCTAAGATCGATGCTAGAAATAAAATATTGGTCAGATCTCACCCGGTTAGACAGATCGCGTTCACCATGTGGTTCACCGGCGCGATCCATCAAGTCTGACCGGCACAGAGCTCTTTCAAAGTAGGTGGCACACGTATCCGGAGTCCATTCTCTTCTCCATGGTACCTTGTATTCGCTTACGGCGAACCGAGAACCAGCTGTAGCTCATACGCCCATGAGCAAGCGCTATCACCACACGGTAGGAGTGGCGTACGTGACCGCGGTGCTTGCGCCGATCGCCTTAGCAACAGCGACACAACGCGCTCGGCACGGCGCTGCGATATCGAAGCAGTCTGGCGCCGGGAAGGCGGCGTCGGTGCGCCACGCTCGAACCGTAGTGTAATCATGTGAAAATACCCTCCTAGAATTATTGAAAGGTTTTCGTTAGGACTGGTTATTATCGTTACGATTGAAAACACTGAGTAACATATAAGGTTTTGGCACAATACATTTTACAAAACTCGACAAGTAGTCCACTATGTTTTACCATTCCTCGCCGGACGTACGAACGTGCATATTCAGCACAGGTAGAATATTTGTCAGACTCGGTACACACAACATTGCACGGAATGTTCGCAATATCGACACAGTGGGCACAACGATTTAAACTCAATTTGGAATTTAACTCAATTTTAAATTGAACCATGTACGCATGGTGCTAGCCCACTCGCTGAGCCGGGTACAGGCTTCCCTTAAGGCAACGACCTACGCGAGCAAGACATTCACCATCCTCCCAATGATTACGCGATACAACTTTATCGCACCACGTGTAGACATCATAAACACTCAAATCAATATCAGAGAAAAACATTGGTTTGATCTCACCGTGATTATCATCATAGCGTCTAGAAAGCGTTTTGCTATGCTTATGGCGTCGTTAAGCGTCGGCAGCGGTGTGGCGGCAAAGTCTTTTCAAAACCTCATCCAACTTTGGTGACGAGGTAGTTCGTAACGTATGAACCTTTTTTCTTGTAATTTACCTCCAAAACCACTGCAATAGAACATGGTAACCAAAACACTTCTAAACTTCAAATTAATAGAATCGGAGATAGCATTCTAGCGGCGGTATGCTATTACGGGTTGACTTTTATTTTCATTAGTAGCAGTCAGTCGCGACATAATGATGCCCAATACATTTTTCACGGAAACATGAGGGTAGAATCGAAATCCACCATGACAACGATTAGAGTTGACCGTACGTGACCTGCTACGACGTTTACACGAGGTGTCAACTCGTATTGTTCGACCGCGAAGAACGTCCCGACATTATAAAATTAAAGATGAGGGTACTTACGGTTTAACGACGTGTGCACTTAACATTAAAATATTTGAACAAAATAGCGGTTACAACTTTAAGAAGAACATACACGATTTTACCACAAAACAGGAAGCGACAGCGAGCAAGGCGTCGTGTTTTATTGTGAGGCAATTGTGAACCATACGCGTGTCGCAGGTCACTGTGACGGCAACACCTAGCCACACAGCGAGGCGATCGTGAACCATAGGAACGTGTGTCATGGTTCACTGCGATGGCTACACCCAGCTCCAGAGCGAGGTGGTGTCATAACCAGCTTTTCACGGAGTATTGTTATTTGAAGTTAACGGATGTTTGTGTTGGTATCAAGGCTAATAATTGTGAGCAAATGAGTTCAATCCCACTTCTGATATTAGAAACCAGAAGGGGAAGACATTAAAAAAAAGACAATTTTAAACACCGTAAGACTAATTTATTCCAAAATAGACTTAGTTCTGACAATATTTCAATAACTCGAGCGAACACAAATATCCGTTAGCATTTATATCAAGAAATACACAAGTACAAAATAAATCACAGCAAATACATAAACACACAAGTCAATATATGGAACGAACTCACTGTAAAATAGTGTAGGTACCAAACCCTTTCTGTGTGACGACTCAGCAACAAGTGAACCTGAATCTTATCGAGCACGCGCTTTTATAGTACTCAGGTACCCTCACTACCAAAAAATATTAAAATGCCTAACAATATAATAAATGATGTTCGACGAATAGACGACAAAGATGACAGGAAAGTTATTCTTAATGACTTCCATCTCTTGCCTACCAGTGGCCACGCGGGCATGAGAAGGATGGTTAATAATATTAAAAAGTATTTCTACTGGCCAGGGTAAGAACGAGAGGTTCGAGAATTAGTTAAAAAATGTCCAAAATGCCAAAAGGAAAAATATGCTTGTACTCTCTACTTGTAAAGGAGCCGATGATTATTACTTCCACGGCCACAACGGCATTAGACAAAATATTTTTAGATTTAGTAAGACCACTAGATAGGGATTGTTATAATTATTCTTATATACTAACCATACAATGTGAGTTGACTAAGTACGTAGTGGCACATCCTTTAATTTCTAAAAAGGCTGAAGAGGTGGCTCAGGCTTTAGTTAATAGTTTTATTCTTCGCTACGGGTTACCGAAGGAAATAGCAACTGACAGAGGATCCGAGTTCATGTCTGCAGTATTTCAAGAGGTATGTAAACTTTTAAAACTTACTCACTTAAATTCCACAGCTTACCACCACCAAAGTATTGGTGCGTTATAAAATCCTCATAAAAATTTAGGCTCTTTCTTACGCATTCAAACGGATAATCACCCAGAAGCATGGAGTCAATGGCTTCCATATTGGTGTTTTTCCTTTAACACATCTGTACATACGGAAACTAAATTCACACCATTTGAGTTGGTCTTTGGTAAAATATGCTCGCTTCCCAGTAACTTAGATAACAATGTTGTTGAACCACTTTATAATCATGAAAGTTATCCTTTGGAATTAAAATTTAGATTGCAGCTATCTCAAAAAGAAGCTAGGGAAAATTTGCTCAAAAGTAAAATACATAGAAAAAATATTTACGATAAAAGTACTAATCCTGTAATGTATAAACCAAATGAATTAATTCTAGTAAAAAATGAAAATTGTAATAAAATGGATAGCATATATTCTGGTCCATTTAAAGTAGTGAAAGATATGTCACCAAATGTTCAAATAAATAAAAATGGAAAATTAGATATAGTCCACAAAAATCGTACAAAATTGTTTACACCAGATTAATGACATTGTGTAACAACAAACTTGTATAATTATGTATAACTAAGTTTAAGTTAAAAATAAAAACTATTATTAAAATGTGTATAAGTCTATGTTATAAACTCATACTCTAATAGTGTTTATACAAATATTGTACTATCATAATATACTTTAAGATCAAATACATTTTATTGTAGAAAAAAAGCAAAATGCTATAATAATTTTACTTTTTTTCGCTATGGGAAGGAGATGTAGTGTGTAACCAACCTTAATGTATGTAACCAGCCTTATTTCGTACAATTGTAATCCTTCTAATTGTTTTATCGATATAATAAAGACAGTATTGATTCAGCTCTCGGTGTTTCAATATCTCCTCGAGATCCCGCCTTACACGGGCTACGGCTACGATAGTCTGGTATAGTCTACGACCCACTGAACCGAGAACCTGTTTACACCATTTAACTCATCATCTATTTCGTGTACAATCTCAATTTATACTTGGCCTTCGGGCATCTTCCGAACTCGGTCTTCCTACGGGACATGCGTCCCTGTGAAACAATATTCATTCGCACAGTTTATGTTCATTTTCGATATGTTCATTATGTTCATATTATGTTCATTTTTAATAGTTTATTTTCGAGCTATGAAGCTCGACTACTCCTGAACCGAATAAGTTAGTTAAGATCAAAACCAAAATGAAAACCAGAAATCATTTGGAATCTCAACTCTTTATAAAAAAACAATTCCATTACAAAGTATAATTTTTAAACATTTACAAACTACAAGTTGTTTCAGGGATCAGATCATTACCGACTATACTATTTACAACAGTTTCTAAATCTCAACAACATGTGCCGCATGTGATTGATAAACAGTAACCTCCAGTTACACAACCATTCATTTGCATCCCTACAGGATCGCCAAGTCACTCCATGACTTCATGGTTTCCAACAATCACCATACATCCTCAATCTGTACTCTATGTATGGTCAACAAACCCATCGAATTCATCATCAACATCGTCTGTAATACTCTGATCATCTGGCATTATCTTTAGTCTATCGTGAGCGTCCTTGTACGTACGGTTACAGTTCTAACCGACCCTTTGACCATTCAAAAGTGCCTCCAAATGATCCAATTGAAATAAATGCTTTGACTTTAGTTTCGACTTTGACCTTGACCTCAGATTTGACCTTGAGCAAACTCATTATCCTTTCCATTTCGCCTTTCGCTAGAGATGAACCAAGAACAAGAACCAGATGAACCAGAAGTCGCGAAATTGAATCGGCAAATAACGGCAATGGGACACGATCCCGATCTGTATTATATTCAACTCCCCATAGTCTATGCACTTACTATGTAACAGGTAACCATTACTCGAATTGCAAACATTTACAATCTTGTCCTTTGACAAAGTAAACTCCGTAGCAGTCATACTAACTCGAAAACCGTTAGGTACCCACGATCTATCGACCTAATAAAACATCACTAAGGGCGGGTTGTTTCAAACAATCGGTTAACGTTACATACGGACGGTTAAAAAGTTACTATGACTGACGATGTTTAACGTACGTTAAATGTAACGGGTTGTTTCATGACATAAAAATCCGTCAGTTAAAGTTATTCAAAAAGAGATTCCATAATATTTTGATGTTTGAGGTAGCTGTTCGACAACACAAAATTACTATGACTGGTCGGTTATGGTAATAGTAACTTTTTGACGTATGATTTTGTGAAATAACCCATTTTTTTGATTTGACGATAGTTAGCGTCATTTTTGACTATTACCGGTCAGTAATGGTCAGTTGAAGCAACCCGCCCTAAGTACGTTACGTAGGTATTCAGCAAACAAAACATGAAATAATATTTCGTCGCAAAATCATTAATTACTACCTGACAAAGCAATTGCAAAGTACTAATAACATTATTATTGCATACCCACTAAAAATACCACATGTATCATTTACTCTAAATTTTTAAGAAATACTCTCCATCATTAAAGATTCAACACCAGAATCAAAATCGAATTTGAGACACTTACTTTCATAGTCGTTGCCGCTTGCTCTTTTATCTTGTTAATGCCTATTTCAGGTTTTGTATTATTCAAAGTTAGTAGATTTAAGAGCCTAGTTACGCACTATATCAACAACTTAAATGGGCTTGCCCTTACTACACGAAATAGACACGTTAATTGTCAAACTAAATTTCAAAATAAGTCAGCCAATCATCACATAGTATTTCAAACAATAACCGGGTTACACATGAAATAAAAATCGTAAAAGATTACCACCAATTAATACGTCACAAAGAACTTGTTGAGTACAGTCTACATTAGCAAAACCTATACGAACAAGCAAATGTAGGTACGTTCACCCATGAAGCTACGACTGACAGATTGCCCAACAGGAGAGCATTCGGCACCAGAAACAAAATAAAAATAATACGACTCACCAGATTCAGCAGATAATAGATCAGTTGCTGGCTTGATGGTACAGATATCCACTAGCTTTTCAACTTGACTGTTAACTGAGTCAGCGTCCTTCTTTGCACAGTGTATTGCGATGTGCCCCGGCTCGCCACAGAAGGTCATCACAGGTCATCGGCCTCGATAATCTCTTAAAAACGCTGTCTTTGACCCGTTGCGATCCACTGTTTCCTGAAAACTGAGATTGAGAGTTAGCAGAAGAATCACGGTAGCTTTTATTCGAACTAGGCTCTTTAATCACGTGAATTGATTTAATTATTTGGCGTTGTTGCATTTCGAATAAAAGTTTCTAACGGTTATTTTCACTTGATAATAAATCAATACTCTGACCTTTAGATTGTTCCTGGTGGAGGCTCGATGATGCAAAGCTAGACTCGTTTCTCCCCCGATACAGCAGCGCTGGACCCGCTTGCTGTGCAGCGACTGGTGATGTGACCCGGCTGCTACACTTGCAGCACACCAATGAGCTGCTGCTGACTTGTTATCGCTGCTCCGAGTCCGTAGCAACTGGCTCAGGCAACTGCTTCTTGACGTCGTTCTTCTTCGTGCTTCATCGGCTTCTTTGTGTCATCTTGTTTGTGTCCTAGCTTGCCGCATGCATGACATTTGATTGGCTTAGCGATGAGCTCGTACTGCAACTTATGAGGCGTAGTCTGTTGTCACCTCCGTAGTAAATGCGAAACGTTGTAAGCGAGTATTAATCTGTGCCAAGTGAGCAATAATAGTTGACACCGTAATATGTTCAATGCTCACACCCTTGCAACGGTTTAACAAAAAGTCATAAGACGACTAGCATAAGTAGCACAGGCGGAATATTAAGTCACATTCTCCTTTGTATTGTCATTGTTCAGATTAATGAGGGTAGATGCAGAATTTTCGAAACACGAATCTGGTCATGAACAATTCTTCAAACTGGTCCCTTGCTATACCTGGATAAGTTATCTGCGACAGCTATGTAGATTCGGAGCCCTTCAACGCCTTACTTATGGCCAAAATAAGCCGGCTTTTTTTTCTACTCCACTCTCGTCGATACACAAGTCGCAACATCAACTTGCTATTAATAGCCAGTGAATAGCTTTTTAGAGTTTGTATTAACGCGTACATTTGTTGATTTTGTATTTCAAAATGTAACCTACAGTGACTGTTTTTGTCATTGTCCCCACGTGTGAATTCATTAGCACGATTTCATCCGAGTTCTAATGTCGGATCAGTCAGGATTTAGTCCGTTAGATTCAGTTATCATGTGGGCAGAATATGGGTTTCGTGCAATGAAAACACACTGAGTATAGGGTACAAAACACGGCATTTATTAAAATCATAATTTAGCACTAACTTAAAATAAACATTTTCAAAGGTATCGGCACTGGTCTACACTTTAACACAACGAATCGTAAGTACAGTTTCGGGACGTATTAGCTCCGATGCTATCAGACACTAGATTCTGAATGTCTTCCTCGCTGTCGGCTGAAAACATCACGACTCTGTAGAAGCGCGCCAAAATGGTGGTGGTTGATCACGGTGTTCTCGATAATGGCACGCTTGCGATTCGTCGTTTCAAGTTCATGCTATTGACCGGATACGACATGCTTATCCAGCTCAACACAGGACAATTCAATAATGTGTTCAACTGATAATCTAATAATGTCTTTTCGTGCTTTACATTTAATAGAATTTTTAATTAAGATTAATGACCCGCCGTGTACCATATGTTTCCGGCTGAAATGGCTAATTACACAATAATTTTCATAATTAATAGACATCACTTGATTATCTTTTAACCAATGTTCTGTTAAACATATTATGTCATATTTGGTTATTTCAGGTAATTTGGAAGAGCAACCTTGAATATTTTGATTAAATAACTTTAAAGTATATTGCTTTCCTTTATTTGTTAGGTTGCCAGAAGATACCTTTTTATTATTCAGTAATAATAAATGATTATTTGAAGGGGTAACTCCTGTTGTCTTACAAACTAGTTTAAACAGTTATCCGGAGTGCCCTCCACAACCACAAGTGCAGAGTTCAAACTGTCTGTATGTATCCCAACAGGAAGAGAATACTCTAACTGACTGGTAACGGCCTCCAAGGATGTTGGTGTTGTAGGTGGACCCTCCTTCGTACAATATGAGGATTCACAAAAATCAATCACTATGTTGTTAGTGTGACTAGACAACATAGATTCGTCACTTATACTACAGTTCGTTATATTAGCTATAACATTGTTAATATTATATGCTATTAACATAGCAATTAAATGTTTACATTCTACAGACAGAGATAAAGTTCCCTGAGTTAACTTAAAACCACTAACAAAGTTATTAGTGTCAAAATAAAATAATTTGTCACTATGACAACATGTCAACATATGCATAGTATTATTCAATTTGAAAATATGATTGTTCTGTTCATCTGATAAATTATCAGAATTAGGAAAGGCACACAGCATTAGCCTTCCTATGTTTATCTTTAATAAGGCGTCCACACCATCCACTATGTCCTTTTTTACCCGACTACGGCAAAGCCAAAGGAGGGTTATGAGTTTGACAGGCTATGTATGTATGTATGTATGTATGTATGTATGTATGTATGTATGTATGTATGTTCATCTGTACGCTCATAGCTCCTAAACTACTTATCAGAACTGAACAAATGAGGTATCGTTAGAAGCGTCTTGATGGTCCGCTGGTTATAGGCTATATGACGTATCACCGAATCCAATGTGGCGCCCTCTGGCGGACAAAAAAACCAATATTAAAAAAAAAATGAAGACAAGCATACCGTGTTTGGTATCATTGGAAAGGGGTTCACTAGTACATTTCAAATTTATATAATATTTAGTGGTAATTTGTCACAAATTATTGTAAAAAAAGGAAAGATTTCCAAATAAAGTAAGATACGCATACCGTGTTTAGTATCATTGGAAAGGGGTTCACTAGTACCTATTAAATATATAATACTTAGCTGTGACTCCAAAATGGTTTAAATAAAAATATAAAGTTTAAAAACTAAAACCCGACCACAACAAAAAGTGATCTAAAAAGTACAAAACAAGAAAATATTTCACACAGAAATCAAGACATAGGTACAAAATGGTCAAGGTAAGCCGTGGTTGCATGCCATTATATTCATGTTCATCGCACTCATATGGGATACAGGCATGCAACCACGGCTTACCTTGACCATTTTGTACCTATGTCTTGATTTCTGTGTGAAATATTTTCTTGTTTTGTACTTTTTAGATCACTTTTTGTTGTGGTCGGGTTTTAGTTTTTAAACTTTATATTTTTGTTAATACCAATACTATTACCAAAAAGTAGTACCATTGTAGAGTAATGGGCTAGGTTTGTGTCTTTAATTCTTTTAATGATTTGTTTAAAACTTATTTTATGGTAACTATGATTAGTAAAACTATGGCAAAGGTAATTGTGTAGTATTTTCCCAAAGCCTGAACCTAATTCATCAGAAAATAAAATCATTTTATTACTTTTCTGTGTATTAACGCTGGTGTTTGCTGGAAGAGCCAACACCGGTGAAGGCAAGTCTAACTGAGGCTGAGATAGTGGTTGGTTGGCACTGCCGTATAAAAGATTATTAGTCAAAAGTCTAAATGCTGATATCAATTAATCGATAATTTTTCGACGATAAGAGATGCCAGTGACGTCAACGGACGCCCTATCAGGTGGCCGGATGTTGATAGGTTAAATTCTGACGGATCCGACGACATTGGTGTCAACGGACGCGAATTCAATATTGCCTCGATTTGTGGAAATCTCATCAAATGTGAGATTGGAATTATTTGCGATTCGATTGAAGTGAAACTGAGCAGCTTTAACGCTTATAGCCCGAGCTGCCACACTGCTGCACTCATCCAGCACATAGATCTAAATATTTTCCATGAGCCGTACCAAATTGTCTTCGTCTATGAAGTTATTCGATAAATCAAAATCAAAAATAAAATCAAAATCATTTATTGTGAATTATAGATTCATAGGATGTAGTGTGGTGATAGGTAATTCTGCTATATCCCGCCATTGAGGCATACAAAATTCATTTTAAACATACAATGGCCATTTTCATTAAACGAAACGTGAGTATTGTTACACATTATAGATTGAGAACAACGGATGAAACGGACGTACTGAAACTAGTCGGACGAACCCGGCAACGCAGTTAGTTAATCCGTTGTTCTCAATCTATAATGTGTACAATGGCCATGACATAAAAATTATGATCGTAGTAAATTATTACAACAAATTATGATTATGTAGACTCTATGTCTCTACGTTACTTTTAATTCCATAAGGTTTAATGGTAATAGTGTTAACGTGCCATGAAAATAACTTAAAATAGGGTGAATACAGGTCAAAGATTACATAGAGAAAGAGAGAGACAGAGGTACTTGGATCACAAAAATGCAAACTGTAGCAAAACAAAACTGTAGTTAGCAAGAAACAATATAAGTTTGATCGGTAAAGTAGCATCAACGTAGAATAACCGACAGACATTTAGCTTGTCGAATGACGCTCGATGTAGGCGTTTGACATTCTTGCACAACTTCTTTTCGGCATCTGTAATGTTTACAGAGGTTAGTATTCTTACTTATCTAAATCAAACTCCAAGGCAAAATGATGTATGACCACACACACTCGTACACATGCAAGTATACATTCACATTTGCACTACTACCATTGCACTGTTTATAAATACCTGAACAATTTGTGCTTAGAATAAGTGCGCATGAATCTTGAACATTGTTCATAGCCATGTAGAACTTCTCGCAGTATAGGTTTAATGCGATGTGCAGTGTCAAAGTTTTTAATGCCCAATAACCTAACCACGCTAACATCACAAATGCCACAATCTGTTAAAAAAACAGTGATTTTTATGTCATACGCCAAAAGAATAATTATTATCAAACACTGGCTATTGCCCGCGACTATACCCACATGATTTTTAAGATCCCTTTTTTATAATAAAATATAGTCAGTAAGTATTAAGGGATAATGTAGCAATTTTGATTAATCGCTTAAGTAGTTTATTTGTTTTTTTTTATGACAAAATAACATTTTTTTTTTCTCTATATAAAAGAACCGTATGCCATTATCCAGATACAAACTAATTTTATGATAATATGATAAAGATATAGATCTAATAGTACTTACATGAGATTGGAAACTATATGATTTTGCAATATTAATAATAAACTGAATTTGAAAGAAATAGTGATAAAAAAACTTTGAAATGTGAAACACTATCTGAAAAAAATAATTGTTAATAGAGGAAATAACATCAAAATACACATTTTCATATAAAAGTCGGAGGTTTACGTTAACTTACCATTACTTGAAAAGAAACCCTGCATATATCGTAACAGTCCAATATATTAACATAAGCCTGAAACATTACTTTACAATAACTCTCTCTATCCCTATCTACCATACTTTGGTATTGAAGAACTCGTGTATTCCATAGATCAAGTTTATCTTTTAACAGCTGAATAAGTCTGACGGCATAAAGGATATTGGTGTCAAAACTAAATAAAATTATTCTACTTACTAAGGAGTGCATTGGTAAATTAAGTAACATGAAAAAAAATATAATGCAACTGGTAAATAGTACCATGAACAGAATGACAGCAATCCAGTTAACGACAGCAAAGCGCTTGAAACTGATATTATCGTTGACATTTCGGTGTATATCTTGAAATTTTAATACGAACATAACGTTCTCATTGGTTTTGCAAACACCAGACACAAAATTTATTAAAAATCCCACACAATAGAAAACATGTCCAATGCTACTTGCGATCTTGGTGTCATATTTAATCGACGGACTGAGAAACGGAAAGTAAAAGTCATATAATAATACAGAAACCAACAACAAAGTACCACACAACGACAAAAAATTCGAAAGACGGCTATTTGAAGTTATAAAATTATCTTTAATACAATATTTTGGACAAAAATGAATATTTTGCAGCAAATTCAAAGGCAGGAGCATCGACTGCACATCTTTGTCAACGAAATTATTTAATAAAACTTCAACATGATAACTTTGAAGATTTCGTTTACTTCTTTTCAGTGACTTCATTTTAAAATTACGAGTACGACTTACTGAACACGGCACAAATGAATCAAAGATTCCAAAAACATATTTTGTTCGTAATATATAATGTTATTTATTTGGTATTGATCTTGTACAAAGATAACAACATTAATATATTAATGAAATCAATCTAATTTAATTTGGTTATGGTCGTTGGAATTGTCAGAATGATGACAATTTTTTTTTATTTACACATACTAACGCGAAGATAATTTTCTGAGGTACCTAGTACATAAGTTTGGAGTATTGATTTGAAACAGATGCTATTATGTTTATTAATCATCGTAACTCCACGATATCGGTATTTTTTATATCGCAAGGAATGGTTCTCAAACATTGTTCACTTTTATTTTTAGCTGTCTATCCTTTCCAATCTTTTCTATCTGAACCTAGTCAAAACCAACCAATCCTGCCTGTAAGTGTCAAGATCGGCTTACCACTATTGCCTGGGTATGCCACGACATCGCTTGACATTTTTTGGTACCTAGATTGTGGTTGTGTCTCTAATATGGCTTTCGACCAGTAGACAGAAAAGCTCTACTCTCACGGTTTGTCAGAGAGCTATGTCCATATTTAATAAGATTTTGTGCGAAAAGTAATGAACAGCTATATCGATTGCATTATTTTCCTTAATCCATAATCAAACTACATTTATTGTCTTCTAGACAAAATTGTTTAGATCACATTTATTAAAAACAAAATTACCATCAACCACATTAGTTCTCGAATCTTATATTGTATAGCATAAACTGATTTTGATGCTTACAAATGCAATAATAAACCAAAATCTAATATTCTCTGAATCTCCTCCCAACTTGACGCGATTAAATCTGAACTAGAAAATATAAATTTCGCGGATATTTATATTTGAAGACAAATGAACTACTAAACACTTTTGTATCTCTAATATAAATTTGTGTAAAAATACACATCACATACCCGTTAACTATGCATTCTGTCCATCAAACTAAGTAGCATTCAACCAAAATGATTACTGGGAAAGAACTTTTATTTTTAGGCATAAAAAACACATGTTTTTGCAGCGTGCAATGTAACGCGCGCGCATACGACTATGTCTGTGTGTGTTGTTTAAATTTGGGACAAGCCCGCCATACTATTCACAAACCACTGTAACTCCTGTAAGCCAGAATCAACAGTGGCGACCACCAGAAAAGCGCCAGAGCAATGAAGCTCGACGGGTCCCAGAGAAACTATACAACTGTCTTGGATCCCGCAACGAAATTATCAGAAAAGAACAGCGGAGGAGTAAGAAAAGCATATTTTCCACTTCGTGTGTGTTGTTTGTGTACGAACAATGCGCGGCCCACCCCACGACACTCGCTTTGACGGTGACATGAAACCGCATCCCCCGACTCCCACGATCCCCTCACTCATTTCACGCTACTTGTCGGGTATGACTAGTGAACTACGGGTGATCTTTCCGCGATTGGTACCTACTTTTACACGAATACCTTACATTAAAACAACAAAAAACTAATTTCTAAATAAATGATTGAAATGGAATTTACTAATATAGCTTTAGGTAAACATTGTTACTAAATCTTATATGAGTGTAAACTTGAAATAAATGATTTAATAATAATAAATAAACTCAGTACTTAGCTACTGTCCATCACTCACCTAGCACCGGTGGTATCTCGAAGCTCACGAGCTGCGGTTCAAATAAGCGACCTCCCACGCGGAGACAGATTCGCGCCCGGGTCAGCGTGTTTTCATGAACCCGCTCCAGGATTCCTTCTCGCTCTGACCGCTGCTAGAGTTCCTCAAAGACATCAATAATTTTGTGTCGCATCTCAGGAGCGGTCTCGCAGGGACGATCAAACACCCTGTCCTTGACGTAAACCCATAAGAAAAAATCCAGGGGTTTAAATCTGGCATCGTGCAGGCCACGCGTGAGGCCCATGCCGCCCAATCTAATGATCGCCGAATAGCTGGGTCAGCTGCTCGCGAACTGGCCACACGACGTGTGGCGGCGCGCCGTCATGTTGGTACCACACATCTCGCCGCTGGATCAATGGCATATCATCCAACTCGTCAGTAGGTAGCCATTGATATGGTTGAGGTAGGCAAGTCCGTCCATTCTGGATGTCAAGAAAACGGGGCCCAGGATCTAGTTTCTCACAATGCCTGCCCATACATTGTGTTTCCAGCGTGTCTGAAAGCCCGTTTCTTGGGTCTGGTTTGGATTCACGGAGCACCAATAATGTGCATTACGGCGGTTCCACATGTCATTATTTGTGAAGGTGCTCTCGTCTGTAAAAATATTTTTTTTTTACCAAACCTCGATCCTTCCTTAGCAGCCACCTGTAGTACTCCATGCGGTGTATTGTGGCACAAGCGCTTGCACGCGATAAATTTTATAAGGCCGTTGCCTATCCCGTCTTAGGACTCTGAGCACAGTCGTATGGGATACCACGTACCTAGCGCGATTGCCATGTCATCTCCGTAAAACTTTGGCTGCTGTACGCACTCCCAAACGACGTTGAATGGAAAATCGACATTTTTGAACCATGAAAATTGGTGTTGATCATTCTGGTTAAAAATAAATAACCGCGTGTTTCAGTGTTTTTGGGAAATCAGTCCCTGAGGGCGTAAAATAGGGGATGAATGTATAAATGGGAAACCCGTTAGTTTTGTAGTTCAAACCATGAAAATTTGTATTTAGCCTTTTGGTTGGTAATTAATAATTTCATGTATCAGCGTTTTTGAAAAGCCATCCTAGAAGACGGTAAAATAGTTAATGAAAAATTTCTATAGACGCTTAAACAGAGACGGAAAGTTGACCTAATTACATGTATCAGCGTTTTTGAAAAATCATCCCAGAAGAGGGTAATATAGGGCATGAAAAATTTGTACAGACGCTAAAACAGGGACGGACGGGTTGACCTATATCAGAAACATTACATATCAGCGTTTTTGTAAAATCATCCCAGAGGAGGGTAAAATACGGCATGAAAAATTTGTACAAACGCTAAAACAGGGACGGACGGGTTGACCTATATCAGAAACATTACATGTATCAGCGTTTTTGTAAAATCATCCCAGAAAAGGGTAACATAGGGGATGAAAAATTTGTATAGACGCTAAAACAGGAACGGAAAGGGATGACCTGAGGGGCAGCTGAGAGCAACTAGAATCAACTTTTTTTATTACGTTCAAAAGTGACTTGGTGCATGGTCTTATTGAAATTAATGGTTTGATTCTGACTTTGAGTTTGAGGGCTGACAGTTATGTACACTTGGGAGGGATGCCATAGGGATGCAGGACGTTGATGGTGAGCATCCACCTGGGACAGAAGGCGGTGCTCCCGTCATCTTTTACCGGGGGACCACGCTATATGCACGAGCATACACAAGACGGCATGACATACGTGCGCAAATAGGGTACTTTTAATCCCGGTAGTACGTTACCGTGGAATATTTTCCGACATCCACGCGGGCGAAGCCGTAGGCAAAAGCTAGTATAGAAATAAATAACAACGTGCCACACAATGACATAAAATTCGACAGACGGCTGTTTGAAGTTATAATAAAATTTTCTTAAATACAAGATTTTGGACAAAAAAAAAATGTTTGCAGCAAATTCAAATGTTGTGTGTGTCGTTTGGAGCATGGACTGCACGTATGGTTGTCAACGAAGTTATTTAATAAAACTTCAACACGATAGCTTTGATGATTTCGTTTACTTCTTTTCAGTGACTTCATTAAATTTGTTTTAAAATTACGAGTACGACTTACTGATTAGTAAGTCGTACTCCAGTAAGTCGTACTCGTAATGAATCAAAGATTCCAAAAACAAAAATTGTCAAAATGATGACAATTTGTTTTGTCTACATTTATAAACGCAACGATCATTTTTTGAGGTAGTGCATACGTTTCGAGTATTATTTTAAAGAGATTATATTGTATTTATTAAATCATAAATATTATATTATATTTATTAATCATCGTAACTCCACGATGCCTGTATTCTTCATAATCGTAACAAATAATTCTCAAAAATTATTTATTTCTATTTTTAGCGTGTCCTCGTTAGGGCCAAAGGAAAAAATGAGGCTCTATCTCCTTTCCAACCCTATCTGAACATAGTGTAGATCAATTCAGGCTGTAAGTGTCAAGTTTATCCCGCCATATTTGCCTGGGTTGGCCACGATATCACTTGACATTTCCCAGTACCTAGATTGTGGTTGAGTATCTAATATGGTGTTTGACTATAAATCAGCAGAGGTTCGCACTCACGAATTGTCAGAGAGCTATGGAACATACTCTCGGTATCAAACTTGAATACCAAGATTGGAATATTGCTATTAGTTTAATCACAATTATACGTTCATTAAAAAGAAAATGATTATAATTATCAATTAATTTATTTATTAATAAACAACTTTTTTTAAATGAACGATATATCTCTTTTGCTTTGAAATACACACTACAAATTCATTAAGAAACCAACAGTAAAAAAAATGAATTTAGTAATAGATGTACAGTTATACGCTATTGAAGCATTTTTCCACATTTTCAAGGCTAACTACTATACTTACTATAGGAACTATTCTAAAGTACTCGTACTGTTGATATGAAGACAATGACACAAAGTTTGATGGCTGATTGTTTGAAATTATTTTTGATGCTACATTTTGGGCAACACTGACAAGTTTGCAGCAGATTCTAAAGACGAAGCATCGACAGTGTCCAGTCGATCCATCGTCCTTAAAATCTGCTGCAAACTCACCGTCAGTCCTGAGTCTGCTCTTTTCTTATTCGTGTTGACTATAAGATAAGTCTGCGTTGGAACTGTAATCCGACGACTCCCCTCTCTGGAGGGGAGTCGTTTCCTAATCGGAGATGAAGTCGTGGACGGTTCTCGTCGTCTGAAAAAAAACTGGTTGCCTTGGCCCCGGAAGTCGAGCTACTGCTACACCCACAGCCTGCTAAATTCTGATCAGCCAGAACATAGATCTAAATATCTTCCATGAACTGTACCACATTTTCTTCGTTGACGAAATTTTTCCATTAATCAAAATCAAAAATAAAATCAAAATCATTTTATTGTGAATTATAGATTCATAGGATGTAGTGTACTGACAGGTAATTCTGCTATGTCCCATCATAGAGACATACAAAATTCATTTGAAACATACAATCGTCATGTCATAAAAATTATAATTGTAGAAAATTATTATAATAAATTATGATTAGACTCTACGTCTCTACGTTACTTTTATTTCCATAAGGTTTAATGGTAATAGTATCATCGTGCCATGAAAAACGCTCAAAATTAGGTGTATACAGGTTAAAGAGTACATAGACAGAGACAGAGGTTCTAGAATCACAGAAACGCAAACTGTAGCAACACAAAACTGTAGTCAGCAAGTAACAATATAAGTTTGATCGGTAAAGTAGCATCAAGGTAGAATATCTGACAGATATTTAGCTTGTCGAATGTCGCTCGATTTAGGCGTTTGACATTCTTGCACAGCTTCTTTTCGGAATCTGTAATGTTTACAGAAGTTAGTATTCTTACTAATCTTAATCAAAGTCTAAGGCAAAATGATGTATGACGTAGTAGTGCAAGTGTAAACATGCAAGTATACTTGCATGTTTTCACTTGCACTACTACCATTGCACTGTTTATTAATACCTGAACAATTTGTGTTTATAATAAGTGCGCATGAATCTTGAACATTGTTCATAGCCATGTAGAACTTCTCGCAGTGTAGGTTTAATGCGATGTGCAGTGTCAAAGTTTTTAATGCCCAATAACCTAGCCACGCTATAACCACAAATGTCACAATCTGTAAAAAAAACAGTGATTTTCATGTGTTGTGTGTCCAGCGGGTTGTTTGTTTTGAATTCTCTTCGTTGACATAAGGTTCCAAAATAAATATGTCTGAGCCCGCGTCTCTGTTCGTTAGTGTTGCCAATATTCGTTTACACATTTTTTTTTTCCTTATCCATATCTGACCGTGGCATCACTTTGGGCCCTATCAGAATATCAGCGCTGTGACGTTTTTTTAAATGTTACAGCACCATGCTGAGATAGAAGCCTTTTGACCTCGTACAGAACCAATTTTCGATTCTTTTTTTTAACCCCCGACGAAAAAGAGGGGTGTTATAAGTTTGACGTGTCTGTGTGTCTGTGTGTCTGTGTGTCTGTGTGTCTGTCTGTGGCACTGTAGCTCTTTAACGGGTAAACCGATTTGAATGCGGTTTTTTTTATTTGAAAGCAGGTTCTCTAGCGATGGTTCTTAGACATGTTTCATCAAAATCGGTTCAGCCGTTTTAAAGTTATCAGCTCTTTTGTTAGCTGCGGTAGGGATCTTAACTAAATTACGTTTAAAAATTTTAAAATAAAAATTAAATTAAAAATTTAAAAAAACCCCCAACGCAAAACATAAAAGCGATTATGTAAAAAGTCAAAAATAATACCTTTTGTTGAGCCATCAAATGTTTGTTCGTTGAAATGGCGCTATAATGTCGCGGCGGGGTACCGCTAAGTTTAAAGCAATAACTAAATAGCTAAACTAAACTAAAAAATAGCGAACTGATGGTAACTAAATTTGCAACAAGATTAACAACTAGATTAGCAACAAAAATTTGATAATATCGAAGCAAATTGGTCAGAAATGCTGGTAAATTAATAGACAGTGACTGAAATTAAGGGACTGACTTACTTAAGCGGTACCCCGCCGCGACATTATAGCGCCATTTCAACGAACAAACATTTGATGGCTCAACAAAAGGTATTATTTTTGACTTTTTACATAATCGCTTTTATGTTTTGCGTTGGGGGTTTTTTTAAATTTTTAATTTAATTTTTACAATTTAAGTCATGTTATTTTTGTGGGTTTTTGTGCTGGCGGGTGAATAAATGCTTTTTCTTTCGTTCTTTTATGACAAACGCCAAAGGAAAAATACAAAACACTGAGTATTACCCTCGACATCGCCCACGTGAATTTACTAACGGATCCCTTTTTTATAATAAAATATTGTCAATAAGCATTCAAGAATAACGTAGCTACTTTTTTCTGTTTATTTATGACAAATAAACATGCGAAAAATCAGATCGTTTCAAGCTACTTCTATGAAATAAAGATAATAATAATAAGCTGGCAATACTGTAATGTCACTTTGCAATTTATTTTACTCCGTTACAAATATTTTAAAATTAACATACATTTGGATCAACAAAGAAATTATAATATATTAAACAGTTGTAAAGTCACTCCGCATATATAATAAAGAAATGGACCTAATTAATGCAAGCAATAGTCACAGAGAAACATTTTTAAAATTTTCTGACATCTGTCACGATGTCAGTACACAGAATGAAATACACAATATAATGATGGTAAAAATAAAACCAAACTAAGCAAAGTATGATAACAAGAGCAGCTTCACGAAGAGCACGCCCACCACCACCGGACTCGTCGCTCAGCTCCGCCTCGCCGCCACCGGAACCCAGCCCCATCGCGAGTGCTGTGACACCGGTCTCGGCAGTTGCGTCGAGCTCGAGCGACGAATATTTCTCTCCGCCTACGATGCCACCACCTGCTCGTCGACGGGGAGGACGCCGGCCGCCGGACGGTTTAGGATCTCGAGGCCCACCGGCCTCTGATAGGGTCCCAGCTCCCGGCGGAAGTGTGCAGCGCATGAGATGGACACAAGCCATCAACGAAAATGTCATGCGCGCATACTATGGGGCTACAGAGGTGGGAAATAATCTGACCGCGTACCGTGCTCGGATGCTCTCTCTGTTTCAGGTGCTTGAGCCAGCTGTCAACGTTTCGGCACAACGTCTATCGGATCAGGTGCGGGTCATCCAGCGTAATCGTATGTTGGATGACGGTGTACTTGATCGCCTCCAAACTGAGATGCAGAGAAACCATGTCACTGCTCCCTTGCCGCAGATTGTGGAAGTGGCACAATCACAGCCAACCGCAACGCCTAGTCATGTTAGTGATGGGAGTGATGACATGGTTACACATGTAAGTACCCAGTGCAATGAGGAATTAAGGAGCGCTTTGGAGGGTGCGATTCGGGAATACCGATTCATGTCGCCCGAGCTGAGACCACGTTTACCTCGTTTGCCTATGCATAACAAAAATAAGGCGCTGGTGTGTGCTCTGGATTCGCAGTTATCAAATTATTTTGATGATTGCGAAGACCTCACTGATGCGCATTCGATTCTGTACTGCGCAGCTGTTACGGCATGTCGTGCAGCTCACGTCAAATTTGGTAATGATGACAGAGCTACACGATCAAAACCTGCCGTACCGGCGTGGCAGTGCAGAATTGAGAGGCGCATTAGTGGGGCCAGAGTGCTCATCGGCAAATTAATCTGCTTTAGGGAGGGCAATACTCGCCCAAGAGTGATGCGCTTTGTGAGGCGGGCATTCTCGGGGACCGATATCAGTCCTCGAGACTATATGTCCTGGGTCACAGAGCGCATCGACTTCCTGAAACAGAAGGTGTATGCATGGGCAAACCGTATTCGAAGGTATAAGCGGCGAGTAGAACGATACACTCAGAATCGCACATTCCAAAGCGATGAAAGGTGGGTTTATAGGACTTGGGAGCGACCGATTCCAAGTGTGACTGATACGCGTCTGCCGTATGATGACGCCATGTGTTTGTTTTGGCGCAACATCTGGTCGGTGCCTGTCAGTCACACTGAGGGTGATTGGACTCTGGAAGTCGAACGAGCGTGCGACCCGATACCAGAAATGGGGGCCATAACTATCAGCCCCCAAGATGTAGCTCGTGCAGTCCGTCCATTGCCTAATTGGAAATCCCCAGGGCCGGATGGGCTGCACAATTTCTGGATAAAATGGTTCAGAAGGTCGCACGTTTGCTTGGCATCTCGGTTCCAGTCAGCCTTAGAATCTGGATCGTTGCCCCAGTTTTTAACGACAGGAATAACCCACCTGCTCCATAAGTCAGGTAGTACTGCGGAACCCAAAAACTATAGACCGATCACATGTCTGCCGACGGTCTATAAAGTTTTTACATCCATTTTGAGAGCTAAAATTAACCGACACGTAGACACTAACGATATCATGTCTCCATCTCAAAATGGATATAGGAATGGGTCCCGCGGTACTAAGGAGCTGCTCCTGATTGACATGGCCATAAGTCAACAGGTTCGCCGATCCCGAAAGGATCTGTCCACATGTTGGATAGATTACAAGAAGGCCTATGACTCTGTGCCACATACATGGCTCATGAGGGTGCTGGAGTTGTACAAGATAGATGCCACTCTGCGCACCTTCCTGATGTCGTGTATGAGGCAGTGGAGGACGGTCATTCGCTATCCAGGATGTCGACATATCCAGAGGAACAGCGAACCAATAAGGATTGAGCGAGGTATATTTCAGGGCGACAGTTTGAGTCCGCTTTGGTTCTGCTTAGCCTTGAATCCTCTAAGCACACTGCTAGAGAATTCAAGTCTAGGCTATCGGTTGAAGAGAGGAGGTCAGGTAATATCTCACCTTCTTTACATGGATGACCTAAAACTCTTTGCCCCCAACAGTTTACAACTGATGGAGCTACTGAAAGTAACAGAAACTTTCAGTAGTGCCATCAGGATGGAATTTGGTGTGGAGAAATGTGTGGTCATGCATGTAAAGCGAGGGCAGATTATGGAATCTGAGGGAGTTCAACTATCAGGTTCCATAAACCTTAGATCACTCTCTTCAATTGAGACCTATAAATATTTGGTTATGGCGGAAGCGTTGGGCATCAATGCAGCTGACATGAAGCAATCGTTGAGGGAGCGCTTCTTTGGCCGCCTGAACAAAGTATTCAATAGCTTTTTGTCAGGCGGAAATAAGGTGCGCGCCTTCAACGGGTGGGTCATGCCGGTTCTGATGTACTCTTTCGGCATACTCAAATGGACTCAAACTGAACTCGATGCCCTAGATAGGAGAGTCCGCACATTACTGACTGATGCATCACCCACGATCATCGGTGATGAGACTGTATATCCCGCGGAAGTGTGGAGGTCGTGGCTTCTTAAATGCTAAGACCCTCCACAACCGTGAGATATGCAGTCTCAGGGAATATTTTCTAGAAGCCGACGTGGGGATGCACCGAGATGTAGTTGCAGTGGACAAGGGCCTCACCCCGCTCTCCTTGGCTAAAGAGAACTGGTGCAAGCCTGTAGTGCTTGAGACTAATGATCGCGAGGAGGTTTGGAAGAGTAAGGAGCTTCACGGACGCTTTTTCCGGGCCCTACATGGGCCCGATGTGGATTTCTTAGCGTCTGTGTCCTGGCTACGATTCGGTGATCTGTTTGGAGAAACCGAAGGTTTTGTCTGTGCAATTATGGACGAAGTTATTTTGACGAATAACTACCGGAGATTTATTGTGAGGCATGGCACGGTTGACATTTGTCGGGCATGTCACCGGCCTGGAGAATCAATCCGTCACATTATCTCTGGATGTTCTCGTCTTGCTAACGAAGAGTATTTGCATAGGCACAACCTTGTGGCCAGGATTATCCATCAGCAACTTGCTCTGAAATACAACCTCGTGGAATCAGAAGTACCATACAACAGGTATGTGCCCGATCCAGTTCTTGAAAACGGCAATGTCACATTGTACTGGGATCGATCCATCATCACTGACAGGACTATTGTAGCCAATAAGCCTGATTTAGTGGTGGTGGATCGATTGGAGAGGCGCGCAATGATTATTGACATAGCAGTCCCACATGATGTGAACCTCGTGAAGGCCGAAAAAGACAAGCAAATAAAGTATCTTGACTTGGCCCGCGAGGTTGTCGACATGTGGGGTGTGACTCGGCGATCATTGTGCCGATAGTTGTTACAGCCAATGGCTTAATTGCCAAGTGCCTCGACCAACATCTAAGGAGGCTCTCGTTAGGCGGCTGGTTCAAGGGCTTGATTCAGAAGGCAGTACTTCTGGACACGGCCCGCATTGTCAGGAGATTTCTCTCTTTGGAGCCCTGACCGCCGGTAGCTTGGACCCTGTTCCCGATACCGGTGGGCTACTATTTTTATATTTTTAAATGTTTTAATTTTTTTATTAATATTTAAAAATGTAAATTATATGTATAGATGAATAATAAATGGAAATAATAATAATAATATGTGGGGACATTTTCACACACGGCCATCTGCCCCAAACTAGGGAGACTGTACTGTGGGTGTTAGACAGCTGATATACATACACAAATACATTTTAACATTTTTGGAACGAAGTTCCTTATCGCGCGTTGTGAAAGGGGGCTAGACGGAAAAAATTCTTACGAAAAGTTGTCACGACACTTTTTGCTATACTTTACAAACGCAGACAATTCGAACAGAAAAATTGAATCGTTGGAACTGTCAAATAGAGTTCATTATTAGTTGAATGGCGGCTTTTCTATGAAAATATTGGAGCGAATTAAAACCTTATTTTTTTTTTAATACATACATACATAGATAAACAACCCCCAGACACAAGTGCTCATCACACAAATGTTTACCCTGGGCGGGAATCGAACCCGCAACACGCTGCACAGCAGTCGATCGATCAGCCACTGCGCCAACTGTGTCGTCAAAACTCAAATGTCGATAATTAATTATCGATCAAACAGTACTTACATGAGAATGAAAATAATATGATTTAAAAATATTAATAACTAACTGAATTTGAAGGAGATAGTGATAAAAGTAAAGCATAATCTGAAAAAAAAAATTGTTAATAGGAGAAATAACATCAAAAATACACATTTTCATATAAAAGTCGAAGGCTTGTGCTAACTTACCATTACTTGAAAAGAAACCCTGTAGATATCATAACAGTCCAATATATTAACATAAGCCTGAAACATTATTTTACAATAATTCTCTCTGTTCCTATCCATCATACTTTGGTATTGAAGAACTCGTGTATTCCAAAGATCAAGTTTATCTTTTAACAGCTGAATAAACCTGATAGCATACACGATATTGGTGTCTAAACAAAATAAAATTATTCCACTAAATATGGTATGCATTGGTAAATTAAGTATCAGGAAGAAAAATAGAATGAAACTGGTAAATAATACTATGCATAGAATGACAGCAATCCAGTTAACGATAGCGAAGCGCTTGAAACTGGTATGGTCGTTGAAATTTTTGTGAATATCTTGAAATTTGAATACGAACATAACGTTTTTATTGGATTTGGAAACACCAAACACTAAATTAATTAAAAATCCCGCACAATAGAAAAGATGCCCGATGGTATTTGCGATCATGATGTCATATTGAATCCACGGACTGAGATTCGAAAAGTACAGATCGTATAATAATACAGAAATAAATAACATTGTGCCACACAATGACATAAAATTCGACAGACGGCTGTTTGAAGTTATACAATTATCTTTAATGCAATATTTTGGACAAAAATGAATATTTTGCAGCAAATTCAAAGGCAGGAGCATCGACTGCACATCTTTGTCAACGAAGTTATTTAATAAAACTTCAACACTATAAGTTTGATGATTTGGTTTTATTCTTTTTAGTGATTTCATTTTAATATGAGGTTTTACTGAACACAACACGATTGAATCAAAGAGTCTAAAGTCATGTTACGTATATATAATGTTATTTATTTGAAACTGATCTTGGTCAAAGATAACAACTCTAATATATTAATAATGAAATCATGATGACCCTACTAATTTAATTTGTTTATGGTCGTTGGAATTGACAGAATGCTGACAAATTGTTCTGCCTATCCTAATAAATGGTTCTCAATTTACTTTCTAATCCTTTCTATCTGAATCTGGTGTAGACCAATCTTGCCTGTAACTGTCAAGCTCGTTCCCCCACTTTCATCTGTATTTGCCACGATATTGCTTGATATTAGTAATTACCACACGTCCTTGGATGTACCGAATCCCATAGCTTCGTCTCTGCATGTTCCGTACCCTCTTTCATCATCATCATCTGTGCATGAAAACTCAACCGCGTTCTCATCGGTCTGTCATTTGAGCGACCGGTGCAGCTGATACAGATTTAAAAACACTGGAACCTGTCAAGCACATTAATGCGTTGAACTTTCATACTGATGTATCTGAGGAGAACATTCAGTCTTACCTTTACAGAAACCACCCAAACAACACCTTTTCCATAAAAAAGCCTGATCTTGATCCATTTAGGCAAAATTGCTTCATACTGGGAGTCCAACAAGTAAAAGGTAAAAGTCAAACAAGTGTATTTTGTTTGACTTTTACCTGTCACCTGATAATTGGCCTACATACATCACTTCAGGATTGGTTCACCTATAGGAGGAATGCGAGGAAGGAAACTCAATCTACTCAAATGAATAATTATTTTGAGTAGATTGAGTTTCCTTCCTCCTTTTTTTTTCATGAGGAAAACTAAAACACTAGATCTGATTTTCTACCAAAACTTCCGGAGATTAAAGTCAAGACATTCCGAAACTAAGAATATATTACACACTTTTCCGAGTAACCTACTAGCTTTAACAGAGACTAGACTTGACGATAGCATTTTTGACTCCGAGGTGTTCCCGCGAGAATACGTCGTGCTACAAATTACGCTTTTTTTGCATACTACAGACATTTATTAAAGAGAAGTACGGAGGCTAATTTTGCTTCGTACACTAAACGCATCCAATCCAACATCAAACGTGATCCAAAAACTTTTTGTACCTCTGTTAAAAATAACAGACAAGACAATGAGCAGGCTACCTTGGGTGACATGTCACCAACGCTAGCTACGTACGGTATCACCGGTAGTCTTCTAAAATGGTTTGGTTCTTATCTGGCTGGTCGGGAATTTTATGTGGTTGTCAATGGGTTCCGCTCAGGCAAGTATGCAATTGCGTCGGGTGTCCCTCAAGGTTCTCATCTGGGCCCAGTACTATTCATCATATATATTAATGACGTGACATCGTGCTTTAACAATACTAGCATATTCCTTTTTGCAGACGACCTGAAAATATCAAGAGTTCTCAACAGGACGTAAACCTAATGCAAGAAGATATCGACCGATTATCTACATGGTGTTTTCATAATAAAATCTCGTTGAATAGTTCGAAATGTAGCCACATAAAATTCACCAAGAAAGTAAATACAGTGAATTCGGCTTACCAAATAAACGGAGTAAACTTATGCGAGGTGGATATAGTACGAGATCTGGGAGATATATTGGACTCTAAACTCACATTTATACCACATATTGAGAACATAATCAGTCGATCCCAACGTATGCTTGGATTTGTCATTCGTAATGGAAAGGTATTTCAACGCCCTCATACTAAATTAGTTCTCTACAATAGCCTAATAAGAAGCATCCTGGAATACTGCAGTGTGATATGGAGGCCTCACTATGCAACCCACTCGCTGCGGAAAGAACGAGTCCAAAAAAGGTTTATCCGATACCTAGGGTACTCGAAGGGAAGGCAATTTAAATATCTCTCCTACCTTGATAAACTAGGCTGCTACAAAATGAGTACCCTGGAAGCTCGAAGGGAGCTCTTGGATTTGAGATTCGCATATAAACTGCTCAATAACACCATTGACTGCCCACAATTGGTATGTAGATTCAATTTCAGAGTACCCCGTAGACCACCTCGCAAACCTATAACGCCCTTAGCTCCACCTCTTCGCCGTACAGTGTTTGGTTCTAACTCACCTATACCCCGCATGTGCAAACTCATAAACGAACGCAGCGATCTGGTTGACGTCCACGCAGATTCAATTTCGACGTTTGTCAGATATAATTAGTATAGTAGGTATTGTATTTAAAATAATTATCTAGAATTTAAGTACTTTAAGTCTCTAAAATTAATTTTATAATTTCAAAGAGCTTTTCGCATGTGGTGTTTGCCTGTAATTGGTTGTACAGTTAGATTTAAGACAAGATTACTTTTATGTTCCTATCTGCAAAATATCTGCAACAACTGTTGATGAACCTCAAATAAATAAATAAATAAATGAGCAGGCTACCTTGGGTGACATATTTCTAAACACAATGAAGTTTAAATCCCTTGACAACCTTTTCATAAGGCACTGATATGAGTTCTGGCCGCTTTACTCATAGAGTAAAACTTTCAATGCCAATTGAAAAAAATAGAAGAAAGCTTGTCAACTTGGTGTCAGAAAAAGCACTGGACTTATCCCCTGACTTTTGATGGTGAAAAAAGTATTTTTATACGGACTTATTTCATTTTAATATTATCAGTTATTTACATAATACACTACGAAGTTTGCAAAGTAGCAAGGTATATCTATATTGCCGTAAATTATGTCTACAAACAAACAAGCATCAGAAGCAGCTGACCATCGATATATATGTACTACGCACTATACTTTTATGCTGCTGACCTGGAGCCTGGAAAAGGTATTTTACGATACACTATAACTGAACGCGCCTTTATTGAAAAGAGTTGGGCTATGCTACCTACAGAAGTATGGTGTGGAAGCTTACAATTACTAACCTTTCTGCACCCTTGGAGCTCGTAAGGTCCGCAGAATTGAAGCCGTAGTCGGTGGTCTGAGCTTCGCGGCACGCGGTGCGGTCGACCCACGCCCACGTCTTCACGTCCTACCTTCACCTTCCTGATTGGCCTGTTTGCATCTGCTGTCGTCTTCCTGGATCTTCTATCATAAATCCATCTACACTCATTACTATACTACCTACACTTTCGTGACATCCTTCATTCTTCATCAATTATCCTGTAGTTCTATGTTTTTATATCATATTTTATATTAATTATACTTGTACCTTTAAACCTTTACCTATTCTTTCATTTATCTGCCGCTTCACGACAATCCACGAGTCTGAAGTACGTAGGGCTATGGTTCGGTTTCCTCCTAAATCAACTCAAGGTCCTGACGGAATACCTCAGTACATGGCTAAGGACGGTTGCGAAATCTTTAAACAACCCTTGACATTCATTTTCAACTTGTCTGTTGCTTTAAATATATATCCAACTGAGTGAAAAACATCTAGAGTACTTCCTGTTCACAAAAGCGGTTCAAAAATTGAAATAAAAAATTATAGGCCAATAGCAGTATTAAGCATATTCGGGAAATCGGAGCTCTATAAAAAAATATATAAACAACTGCAATAGCGATTTGTAAGATAAGCAGCATGGCTTTCTGCAAATCGTTCAAACACGTCTAATCTACTCAGTAGCACTACGCTATTAGCGGAAAATATTAATTACAAAAAGCAAATCGATGTAGCATAAGTTGACTTCCAGAAGCCTTTTGACCGGGTTGACAACGACATAGTTTTAAGTAAATTAGCGTCGGCGGGTTTCTCCGAAACGTTACTTCAAATCTTTGCGAATTACCTACATGAGCGCAAGTAATAATATGTCACATATCTATTGGCCAAATCTGAGCGCTATTCAGTTACTTCTGGCATAGGGCAGGGCACTAACCTCGGGCCTCTACTTTTTCTAATAGTTGTAAGATGTAGATCGTTTACAACTATTAAACTGAAATATAATATATATTATATATATTGAAAATTAATTCACAAACTTATTCACACCAGAAGGTGAAATAAGCAAATACTCATCTCGTCGAGCTAGTCATCTGGTATTGTCTAGAGTTAAAAAATAATCTAACATATGGGGGAGCGCAGCTATATAATAAACTTTCAAAGAATGTAAAATAAACAACTTTACTGAACATATTTAAAAATAATTTATTTACTTATATTTGCAATGACGAAACACTATATTAATTGTACCGTCGTTATTTTCGCTTAAAACTACAACATTTTTTAACTTGTGCAACCGCTTTATATTAGGAATGCAGTGAACTCGCTTCCAATTTTGTTCACAATAATCATACTTACATTTTTTTTGTTCTTTTACTCGCACTGTTATAAAATTAGTAATAAGATTTATAGTTCCCATGTAAGTGACGATTGTCTTAATTAGAAATAAAGTTCTTTAAACTGATGTTGATAAGGTCATATCGTATGGCGTTCCATGGGGCTTGATTCTGGGGTCGCCTGATTAGATTTTATGGAAGAGATGTTTCAGAAGCAAATAATACCCACAAAAAATACTAAAAATGCTCGCGATGGCAGCAGATTAAATTGTAGTTTGAAAAGTAGTTTATGTGCCGACTTCATACTACCTATTTGTCAAGTTTCATAACGATCGGTTCAGTCGTTTTGCCGTGATATGGTAACAAACAGACGTACAGAAGGTGAACAGACAGACAAAGTTAGTTTCGCGTTTATGTATGTATAGAACATTTCCTTACTAAACATTTAATCGTGTTTGTCATAATACAAAAAATATACATTTTCATCGGTGAACACTTGCTTTTACCTTTTACATGATAAGTCAGGTGGTTTTTACCTATAACGTAATAATAACTCAGGATGGGTGAAATGGTGACCGGTTACTGGAACAAATTGTTACCCACGACCCCTTTTAAAAGGGGTCGTGGGTAACAATTTGTTCCAGTAACCGGTAAGCTTAAGCTGAAGAAAATATTGTAATTATATTTAAAATACTCGCTATTTTCAATTGACCACTGTTTTCAATTTACACTAAATGTGGTCCGACTTCTCCGAGATCTTCATTCCGTGCATATTTAGCACAATTTAACTACTGATTCGTTCATATTCCCAAAGATTTAAGACATCATCTATTCTACAAATAAATACTCTAAACTTAGGTATCACAATAAGGGGTTCCCCAATTAAATAAAAACAGGTACTTGATAAAAAACAATGTAATATTGGTACATTCCTACGTCTATAATCAAATGTAGGTATATTATTTGGTTCATCACTAATAGTTTCATCGTCTTGAAATATGGTAATTCAATTAGGATAATAAAAATAGGTATGTACTTCTACTGACTTTTTTAATGTATTAAGCCTGTGTTATATCTTTGAACAGGATCAATCCCAAATTAATAAGATCACATTTAGAAATGCGATTGAATTCTTTGATTCATTCGTGCTGTCTCTAGTTAAAATCCACAAAATTATCATGAAGTCACTGAAAAGCAGGAAATATTCTCCTCATCAAAATTATTCTACGTCCTTATCTAAATCAAAAGTATTCCATTTTTGGCATCACAATTTATTAATCCAGTGGTTTTTTTACTAACTTTTACAGACAGACTGAGTTACTTTCATATTCATAAAACTAGTATGGATGAGTGGTTATCTTTGAATTTGATCATTCCTTATGAGTAATAAACACGAATATTTCTGAACTAAAGATTCATTCGTGTTTGGAAAGTCATAATAAAATGAAGTCAATAATAAGAAAGAAGTATTATCATCAGAGAAGTCATCGTGTGGAAGTTTTACGAAATAACTTCATTGACAAAGATGTGCAGTCGATGCTTTTACCTTTGAATTTGTTGCAAACCATTCGTTTTTGTCCAAAGTATCGGATCAAGAATAATTTCATAACTTCAAACAGCCTTCTATCGAATTTTTTGTCATTGTGTGGCACGATATTGTTTATATCATTTTTAATATACGACGCCTACGTTTTAGGCACCGAAAGTTATGATATTGCGTATACGTCGAACATTATTAAAATTATTTTGTTTGTAGCGGGATTGTTAATGAGTTGGCTAATTAATATATTCCATACAAATAAGAACATTTTGTTCATTTTAAAACTCCAGGATATTCACAGGAATTTTAATAACAAGACCAGCTTTAAGCAAATTACTGTCATCAACTGGTTTTTGGTCATGTTTTTAGTAACATTGTATATGAGTAATGCTCTTCTTGGCATAACACTTAAGTTACCGATTCACTTTGTACTTGGTGGAATAGCTTTATTCAGTTTCGACGCTGACATCTTTTACGCTATTAGATTAATCCAGCTGCTAAAAACTAAAGTAGATCTATGGAATATTCAAGCTCTTCAGTATCAAAGCATAGAGAATGTGGACAGAGAGGATTATTGTAAACTAATGTTTCAGGCTTATGTTAATATATTGGACAGTTATGATATCTACAGGGTTTCTTTCCAAGTAATGGTAAGTTACTAGTTGACTTGACTTGAAATCTATAATCAAATGACGTTTGTATGAAAGGTAATCAGCATGATATCGTATCGAACGACTTAGTTGTTTTTTTTTATTTTTTGTACAGTTTTTTAGTTTTTTTTTACCACCGGAAAAGTCGGTTTGAATGGTAATTTTTTTTTTAATGAAAATGTCAATTAATTAGTCAATTGCACCCATATAAAGCTGGCGCGACTTGCTAGTATCTCGTGGAACTTACTAAAACTAATTGTATTTCAGATCGTATTTCATACAATTGTATTATTTTTTTATTACTACCTATGTCAAATTCGGATTTTTATTTATTATATTAAATTATCTGCATCGAGTGGCCGGTTTTATGTAAGTACTTTGTAACATAATATTTTATTGTTTTTTATCGTTTTTTACATTATTAACTGCAGTGAATGACACTAAATAAGATTTGGTTCTACTAAAACGATCCAAGTGAACCAATCTACGTATAAAAAATTTCCCATTTTTCGTAATCAAACGATATCATTAACTTTACATCTATTCTAAGCATAAGTTTTGAATGTACTTTAAACTGTTGGATAGTAATGTTACAATTTTGCCACGAATAGCACCACCCCATTTTTACCGGTCGGTGTCGTAGAAGGCGACAGAGGGATATCGACCTAAGGATGGGCAGCAGCGTCCTGCTGAGTACTATAAACACCTACTGCGATCGCCAACATGCATCGACCAAGCATGGCGATTACGGCTGAATCTCCCCTTGGGAGATACCTCTAGCCCAGCAGTGGGCGTCTAAAGGTTGACATGAATTAGTTTGACGTAATTAATTAAATTGTCGAGACATTCTAGAGAAAAATACTAAATAACTCACTCACTCACCGACGCAATGCCGATCTACATAACTTGAAAAAATATAATGTTTGTAATTGTTGTTTTTGTGACGTGGAGTTCTATATAAATAATCTTATTTCCTAAAGCATGAGATTTAGTAAACACAGTATCTTCCACTTGCGCTAGCCAGGGTTATCTTTTAACTCCGACTTAGTTGCCGACTCGTAACTATCTATCCATCTATCTAATACCACAAAGTACGTAAAAATTGCAAAGAGTTCCAACCACTGTCAATAAAATTTCATATAGTCACAAATAAAACCTACAGAGTCAATACAGTGGCAGCCCTTGTGAGTCTGGTACGTTTAGGTAATTATTTTTGAAAATGGCGGGAGCGGTCTTTCTGTAACCTTTATATTTTGTGCTAATACTTTTGAACGAGTAATTCTTGTATACATCTGAATCTCTGAAGCGGCTCCAATGATTTTCATGAAATTTAGTACGGAGGGGTTTTTGGGGGCGATAAATCGATCTAGTCAGGTTTCATTTTTAAAAAACACGAAAAATAAGGTACTTGTAATTAAACCTAAAACCAAATCTCGTAATTGAAAACGTTCAATATCTAGTAGCGATCTCATCTCATCATCATCATTTCCACATTAAGACGCCCACTACTGGGCACAAGTCTCCACCAAGGGGGGGGGGGGTTTAGTCGTAATCGCCAGGCTTGGCCGATGCATGTTGGTGATTGCTTTAGGTGATATGTTACTCAGAAGGACGCTGCTGCCCATCCTCTGGTCAATATCCCTCTGTTTCTACGACACCCACGGGTAGAAATAGGGTGGTGCTATTCGCGATCGGTACCACACAGCCAATCTCATCTCATAAAAGTTACTCTAAGTTAAGATTTTTGACCTAAGTGGGCCTAGTTGTAAAATCCTGTTATTTTTTACAGTTTGTAGTATTTGCAATGATAACATGGTTAGGTTATTGGATAATAAAAACTTTGACACTATACATCGCATTAAACCTACACTGCGAGAAGTTCTACACTGCTATGAACAATGTTCAAGATTCATGCGTACTTATCTTAAATTCAAATTGCTCAGGTATTTATGAACAGTACATTATTTTGGTTGCTTTGTATTTAACGTGATTTGTTGATTTAAATAAAACTAATATAATAACAATGTTTTTGTAAAAAAAACTTATATGACACTATCTTTGGATAGCACCAGTTGGATCATTTAGGTAATAGAACAGAAACGCAGTTCTTATTTTACATCATGGTCATCATCGTCATCTTCTTGCACATGTTCCATGTTGCTTGGGGTAGGTTATCACGTTTTCTTTCATTCCGTCCTGTCAACCGTCATGCTATCACTGACTCCTTCTTCTTTCATATCATTCTTCATACACTGCATCCACCTTTCCTGTGGCCTTCATCTCCCTCTCCATCCATTTACTTTATGTTATAATGAGAAAAATCAATAATTTGTCATTTTTTATATTAATTGTAATTTATATTATTTCATGACCTATCTTAAAATTAAAAAGTGCAAAAGGTGCATTTAAAGACGAAAAGATTTCTTACAATTAGTTTTCCATTAACTCAAAAAGTGTTATGAGTCGAAATGCACCCAGACTTGACGAAATTTTTTAAGTTTGTTGAAAATTTGGTCTAATTTATGCTTTTTTTAAGAAGTCAAAGTCGAAGTCGAACGTCTTATTATTAAATTTTAATCTAGTTGCTCATTCCAAATGGTAGTTTCGTATGGAGAAGAATGGGATAGAAACTCCATACATACTCTTTTAAAAAAAATGCTTAAGTAATATTTGCATTCGGAAAAAAATCGGGAACCGATCACTTTTCCGTATTGTTTTTGTCCGAATATCATTTTACCGAAAACTATTGAACGACGTCTTTTTTTATGTATTATTTGACACATTTTTAGATCATCGAAGTATCATGGTATTATTTTACCGAACTATATTTCGCCGATTTACAAAATAACGTTTTGCTATTGACCGAAGCTTCTTTTGAACATGTTTCATTTGCCAAATGATTTATTTAGCACTAGCTTCTGCCCGCGACTTCGTACGCGGATCCTGTTGCTTATGCCAGCGACAACGGGGTCGGCAAATTCGAAGATTTGAAACATCTGATGTCGAATTCTAAGAGCCCGGGGACGGGAAAACAACGGGAAGCGCAAGACGATTCGAGACGTTCAAAAAGTACAATTTTGAATCATACCTCCGATGGCGGAATATGTGGCGTAGTCAATCATAGGAGTATACGTAAATGCGCTCAGTTCCTTATCAACCCAAGGAAGGTCGCCATGCCCTACGGCTATATCTTGAGACACATCCGATTCTTCAGATGACATCGACATTCTGTTCAGAGAATGTCGAAGTCGATCAGAATTCAAACGTTCGTTGCACTCTTCTTCTGTCTCTTCATGCCGTACTCCAGCAATTCTTTCTCTTTAACTTTCGAACTGATTATGAATATTTTGTTGTGTGCGTGTTCGGGACAATGTATGATAATCTCGATCAGCAGTTAGTCGCGCATCACGTTCATCACTCGTTTCAAAAGACCTGTTAGTAGATGTGCGAATACGCTGAGAACTCAAGCGTGATTCTGTATCAGTAAACGTTTCCGATTCGCGAGACAATGCATGTCGCTCACGATCAGCGGACAGTCGCGCATCTCATTCCGCACTTGTCTCTAGAGACCTAGAAGCAGATGCGTAGATACGCTGAGAACTCAAGCGCAATTCTCTATCCGTGAACGTCTCCGACTCGCGAGACAATGCGTGACGTTCACGATCAGCGGTCAGTCGCGCATCACGTTCCCCACTTGTCTCTAGAGACCTAGAAGTCGATGCGTAGATACGCTTGGAACTCAAGAGCAATTCCCTATCCGTGAACGTCTCCGTGAACGAAGGCGTGCTTCGCGATTTGAAGAGGTTTCCACGGAGCAAGTTGCAGCCTGATGTTCTCGAACAGCATCAAGTCTCTCCTGACGCTCTTCGGTAGATTCTTGGGAACTTATGATCCTCAATCTTTTAGCTCCTTTGGAACATTGGGAAAGATTTGACCTCTTTCTAGGCATGGTTATAGTTTTATTTGTGAAGATACCTGATCAATTCAAATCTAAGTGACTGCTCCCCTGCGTTGCCGGGTAGGCTACCGTGTCACGACGATAAATGGAAAAGGAAATTAAACACTCAAATAACATATTTGAGTTTTGGCCAGTAGGGTCAAATTTTCAATGATATACCATCGTCATCAAAAATCAGTCCTAAACTGTTACCGCCTTCACCGCGTGGAGGTACTCCCAGCTTATTTTAATATACAGTGAAATTAGTAATAACTTAACAGTGAAATTTAAAAAATTACAGCTTTGATTTCCACATCAGATGTTTCTGATCTTCGATTTTTATAAGTCAACAGGAAATGCCCATCAGACCGAACCACTTTTGCTAAGACGTCATTAATATATGTGTTATGGTGTAGCTGGGCTCTTAGAGTTCCACATAAGGTGTTCCAGATCTTCAAATTTATTCCCTCAGCAGAAAATGCTCATCACGTGGAACAATTTTTGCTACGGTACCATTTTTGTATCTCTTATAGTTTAGCTGGTCTGTTGCGGTTCTGCATCAGGTGTTCAAGTTTCCAAGATAAATTATAGCCTATATGTTGCCCAGACTTAATAAATATACAACAACAAAAAAATCATTCAAATCCGTCCAGCAGTTCCGAAGATTAGCGTGTACAAACAAACAGACAAACAGACAAATAGACAAACAGATAAACAGACAAACAGACAAACAGACAGAATTTTTTTTTTGTATTCGTACTCTATTACTGTTTCTAAACCCCCCTCAATTATTATTTTTTTAATATATTCAATGTACAGACTGAGATTTTTTACTGTTTTATTATATGTATAGATATGTTCACCATGTTGAAACAACATTTTACGGAATATTATTTGATCACAAATATTTAGCCGGTTACTTGGTAGCATTTTCAATATTAAATTAAAATAGTGTCAAAATTTAGTGACAGAAACGAATCGCTCCAAAACTGACTTCGCTCAGTCTTGTCTGCCGTACCCCTAGAGTGTAATTTAAGCTCGCGTAGGCGCGGAGGGGTGGTGCCGAAGCTGCGGTGGTGAGCGTTAAAACCATCTGCAACGATAAGCTCGCGTGGGCTCGCCCAAATCCCGCAGCGCCGGAGCCGTGACAGAAACAATGCTTGCTGCATGTTGCTTGCCTGCTTGCATGTTGCATGCTGGTTTGCATGCTGCATGCTTGCTTGCATGCTGCATGCTTGCTTGCATGCTGCGCGCAAGCAGGCCTAATAAGAAGCATTCAAACAAGCAAGAACCCTTGTTTGAATGCTTCTTACTGGAACCAATTAAAACCACTTTTGTTAATAATCAACTATTTTATTAAGTGTCATTACATTTAAATAATTAATTAAACAAAATACTACGAAACTAATCTGAAATTAGTTCCGGTTGCCTTAATCTAAATCGCCATTTCCAAAAGTTTTTGATTTTTTGTTTTTTTAACGACTTATTTTTTTTTTTGGTGGATTACCGCTTATCATCGGTTCAATATCAGATATATTTACTTTACTTCTAGGCATTTGGTGAAATAAAAATAGGGTAATTAAAACAGTGGTATAATTAACGTTCGAAAAATGTTGTTTCGGCTAAGTTTAACTTCGGTTAATAGTTTTTCAACCAAATGAAACGACGGAGCAAAAAAAAAAATCGAATTGATAATAAGTCAACTGATACAGTCGCGTAAACCATTTACAGGCACTTTTGAATTGTCAAGGAGTCGGTTAGTTAGTCAGAAAGTTGAAGCTAGTTGCTCGTTCCAAAACGTAGGTAGGTCTCTATGGAGAAGAACGAGCAAGAAACTCCACGGACACTCTTTTAAAATCAGGTTTTTACAAAATACTGCTTACATTATTCTTGTTGCTTCTATATGTGAAAACAATGAAGGTAATCTAGAAATACAAAGCATAAAAAATAATCAAGATAAAAACCATGGCAGTTAAGAGTGGACCAATCTCTACTGACAGCGCCCGTTCACGAACATGACGCGTGAATCAGCACCATTCAGCTCAACCATTTTAGAGGGAGCCGAATGACCCAACACACGCGCCACCACCAGCGAGACATTTGAGTGAGCATGACAATTCTCTCAACCGCCATGCTCATTTAAGTCAAACACATAATAATTTACTTAAAATATGGCTCCATGGTACTCACATTTACAAAATTGAAATAATGCTGCTAAATTATACAAAACTAAGGTTTCCAATGTTTCTAAAATGAATGAATGTCGAAAAAATAATTAAAATATATATTTGTGTATAATAATAACGATACTCGTTAGTCATGTCAATTAAAAAAAAAAAGGGGGTAGGAAACAACATTCCTCCAATTAGGAAATTCCCTAAACTGCCTGTGGAGCAGGACCAGCATTTAGCCAAGCATTTTTATCATCGATGTAGTCTTCTAATTTATAATATGCTTGTCTACACAGTGTGCGTTTAATACATGTTTTAAATTGTCTTTCATTTAGTTGTAGAATATCAAGAGGTATTTTATTATAAAATTTTACACAGTACCCCATAAAAGAAGTATGAACTTTTGACAATCTGAATCTTGGCTGATCTAATTTGTTCCTATTTCTAGTATAAACATTATGTCTGTCACTTACTTTATTAAAAAGATGAAGGTTTTTTCGAACATGCATAATGTTTTCATATATGTATTGACAAGGTACCGTCAAGATGTTAATCTGTTTAAACAATTCTCTTAGAGACTCGCGACTGCTGAGATTATATATGGCTCTGACAGCCCGCTTTTGCAGAATAAAAATAGAATCAATATCTGCAGCCCGCCCCCAAAGCAAGATACCGTAGGACATGATGCTATGAAAATAACTAAAATATACTAGCCTAGCGGTATCCACGTCTGTCAAATGCCGGATTTTTCTGACAGCATAAGCGGCCGAACTCAACCGCCCTGCAAGAGATGTTAAGTGAGGACCCCATTGCAGCTTTGAGTCAAGCGTAATCCCTAGGAAAACAGTCTTTTCGACGAATTCAAGTATATCCTTATTCAATACAACGTTACATTCACTACTTTTAACATTCGGTAAAGCGAATCTTATGCATTTAGTTTTCTTCTCATTTAATACTAAATTATTTACAGTAAACCAATTATGAACCTTAAGCATAGCGTCATTTACGTCGTCATGGTGCTGTGCCCGTCTATTAACTCTAAATATCAAGGAAGTATCATCAGCAAATAACACCATTTGTGGTTGATTTTTCAGTAAATAAGGTAAATCGTTTATATAAACTAAAAAGAGGAACGGACCCAATATTGAGCCCTGCGGTACCTCCATTTTTACTTTTAAGCCCGATGAATTTACACCGTTTACTTGAACTTGTTGCAGTCTATCAGTCAAATATGATTTTACTAAGCTAAGCGCTAGTTCACCCAGTCCGTAATGCTCAAGCTTTAAGAGTAGTGTTTCGTGATTCACGCAATCAAATGCTTTGGAGAGGTCGCAAAAGATACCAATAGCATCTTGAGAATCCTCCCAAGCCTTAAATATATGCTTGATTAAGGTGACACCGGCGTCAGTAGTGCAACGTCCTTTGGTGAAACCATACTGTTGATCATGTAAAATTTTGTGACAGTTAAAATGACTGAGCATTTGATCAAGCATTACTTTTTCAAACACTTTGCTAAAAACCGGCAAAACCGAAACGGGTCTGTAATTATTAGAGTCTTTGCAGTCGCCGGATTTAAAAAGTGGTATAACTTTGCTGAACTTCATTAGATCCGGGAAAAACCCTTGGTCTACACACAAATTAAAAATGAAAGCTAAATAGGGCGCCACTGTCTCAATAATTGATTTACAAACATTAGTAGACATCCCCCATAAATCTTCAGTACCCTTGATCTTGAGTTGTTTTTGTTTCACATATTTACAACTAGCTTTTGCCCGCGACTTCGTCCGCGTGAATATCGATTATCGCGGAAGCAAAGTGGCGGATTTCATGTCTAAAAGCCTATGTCCTTACCCAGAGTTCAAGCTATCTTCATACCAAATTTTATCAAAATCGGTTCAGCCGTTTCGTCGTGAAAGCGTAACAGACAGAGTTATCCGTCAGCTATCAGCCATCTATAATCTCAGCAGACGCGAGTCTCTAAGAGAATTGTTTAAACAAATTAATATCATGACGGTACCTTGTCAATATATATACGAAATCATCATGCATGTTCGGAAAAATCTTCACCTGTTTAGTAAAATAAGTGACAGACATAACTTTAATACTAGAAATAGGAACAAATTATATCAACCAAGTTTCAGATTTTCAAAATTACATACTTCTTTTATGGGGTATTGTGTAAAATGTTATAATAAAATACCGCTCGATATTTTGCAATTAAATGAAAGACAATTTAAAACATGCATTAAACGCACACTATGTAGGCAAGCATATTATAAGTTGGAAGATTATATCAATGATAAAAATGCTTGGCATAATGCTGGTCCTGCTCCACAGCCGCTTTAGGGAATTTCTTAATTGCAAGAAGATTATGTTGCTCACCCCTTATTATTGACATGAATAACGTGTACCGTTATTATTATTTACTTATTATATTTTATCTGTCGAATGAAATACTTACATACATTGGAAATTTTGACTTTGTATAAATTAATAGCACAATTTCAATTATTATGTAAATGTGAGAACTATGGAGCCATTTATTTATTCAATGTGTTTGACATAAATGAGCATGGCAGTTGAGAGCATTGTCATGCTCGCTCAAATGTCTCACTGATGGTGGCGTGTGGGTTAGATCATTCGGTTCCCTTCAAAATGGTTGAGCTAAGTGGTGCTGATCCGCGCGTCATGTTCGTGAACGGGCGCTGTCAGTTGAGATTGGTCATCTCTTAACTGCCATGGCTTTTATATTAATTTATTTTTAATTAGAATGTTTTGGATTTCTCTTCACTTACATTGTTTTCACATATAGAAGCAACAAGAATAATGTAGCCTGGATTTTGTAAAAGCTTGATTGAAAAGAGTGTCCGTGGAGTTTCTTGCTCGTTCTTCTCCATAGAGACCTACCCTACGTTTTGGAACGAGCAACTAGCTTCAACTTTCTGACTAACTAACTGGCTCTTTGACTATTCAAAAGTGCCTGCAAATGGTTTAATTGAAATAAATACTTTGACTTTGACTTTGTTACTTTCGCATTTATAATATTAGTATGGAAGTATGGATTAATAATATAGTAGACGACCACTCTTTCTATTCCAACAAACAATTAATAGTGTGTGAGCCAGAGTAATCTATTAAGTAAAATAAAGAATAATATATTTATACATACATACAAAGTATTAAATTTTGTAGTTTGAATTAACAATCACTTTGATTTTGTCTAGACTGTAGATTGTCCTATGAAGCCGGACCAGCATGTTCCCAAGCATTCTTATCTTGGATATGATCCTCTAACTTATAATGTGCTTGTTAGCAAATTCTACCTTTAATGTATATTTGTAACGTTGTGTTGCGCCCGCGTCGTCGCGTTAAAGTTAGTTCGTGCGGACCCGCACGTATAAGGTCACTTCGCTCGCTCGTGTTTCCAGTCGGCTCCCCGCTACCCACCGCGCACGCTGCGATCGTGCGACGGACGCTGTACTTTGAGATTCCTGACTGTTTGTGTGTGATTATTGCATTGATTACAATATATACTGTTTTACCGATCCGTGCGTTAGTTAATTGTGACATTCCCTGCGAAAAATCCCTTATAAATTGCGCCCAACTCGTGGCACGTGCTCCGTACGGCAAATACCTAGTATACCTACGATACGGGAAAATAACCGTCGCGAGTGCGAAAAATCCACGCGAACCTGTGTACCTACTGGACCATATTGTCGTTATTACCGTTTGCGTTCATCACCGAGTGTTAGCGAGAGAAAATGCCGCCAAAAACACGCCGCGCGTACGCAAACGAGGAGGAAAACGATAGTTCCAGTAGCGAGGAGGAAAGTCACGCGGTAGCTAACCCCGTGAGCGTAAACACCACGGCAACAGCTACACCTATCCCGACAACGGCATGTGGTAACATGATTTCCATGTCCGAGGAGCAGCTCACACGATTATTATCCAACGTCATGAGAAGCGTCGTGACGTCGACGCCGACGTCAACGAGTGGCGACCCTATGGGACCGACTCAACACGCCGCTGCACACACTGGACCGACCGTGCATGGCATGCACGGCATGCACAGCAATTTTACCCGGTGCACGGCCCGCTTCGACGGAGCCGCCCGCAGTACCGAAGCCCTAGAAGCATTTGTCGAGAGCGTGCTCATCTACAAAGAGTGCGCAAATGTATCCGACGAACATGCCCTTCGAGGTCTACCTATGTTGCTGACCGGAGACGCCGCAGTGTGGTGGCAAGGAGTGAAATCTACCGTGAAGACCTGGGACGACGCGATACGCCGCCTTCGATTCATGTACGGCGCCCCACGCCCCGCCCACCGGATCTTTCGAGAAATATTCGCGCGCGAACAAAGTGATAGTGATAGTGTCGATTCCTTTATTTCGCGAGTGCGAGCAGAAATGTCGCGTATACCATATAAGCTACCAGATGTTATGCAAGTAGATATGGTTTACGGCCTTTTACATCGTAAGTTTCGTAAAAGAGTGTCACGCGATAGTGTAGGTAGTGTCGACTGTCTACTCGAGCGAGCAAGGTATGTTGAGGAGACGCTAGGCGAGGTAAGTAAATCACTTATTCCGTCTCATACCGCGAGTATCCCGTCTAACAATAGTAATAATACCGCGAGTATCTCGTCCAACAATAGTAATAATACCGCGAGTACTGCGAAATCTCGAAATGTAAACATTAACCCTCCGACGACGACGGGTAATCAAAGTAACCCTTCGCGCGCTATGTCCGACTCTAGTTCGAATATTTGCAACGATACGAATTCGAATACGAAACGTGTTCGGCCGCGCTGCGCTTTCTGTAAACGGTTTGGTCATTCGACAGATAAGTGTAAAATCAAAATAAAATCGGGTGACACAGATAATAATGCACCGTTGTCTTGTTACGGCTGTGGTCGACAAGGGGTTATACGCTCGAAGTGTCCGACGTGTAAAGGCACGTCCTCCGCCGATAAGGTGAGTTTCCAAAGTGCTGTCACCCAGGAGTCTGACCTGTCACACCCTACGGTCAAGATAGAAGTTGCGTCTTTAGTAGGTGTTGCAGTGCTGGATACAGGTGCTACTGAAAGTCTCGCTAGTCGCGGGCTGTATAGCATATTATTAGACAGTGGGACCACTTTCATGAAAACACGTCGTAACCTCGGCCTCGCCGACGGAACGCAGCAGGTACGTGAATTATTATCATGTGACACGAGCGTAACCATTCAGGGACGCGTTATCCCCACCACTTTCCTAGTGATACCAGAAGCGGATAATAGGACGCTTCTAGGACAGGATTTTATCGCTCGAGCAGGTATATTAGTGGACCTCCAACATAATTGTTGGCATTTTAGTAATTTCCCTATGGAGAAGTTTACGTTTGTGCAGTCTTTTAGCCTTACATCTACCAGCGATGCAGAGCTGATGCAGGTTGATACCACCGGCTTGGCGCTGAGAGAGGATGAAGGGACGAAGCTGTCACCTCCTCAAAAGACGCAACTCAATCAACTCATAGCGAAGAGAGTTGACCGCTTCGCCACCGAAGGACCTCCTACAACTTACGCCACTCATCACATTCGGGTTGACGAGAAGCAGGAACCGACCGCTTCACCACCCTATAGGATGTCGCAAGGTAAGAGAGAGTTGTTGGACGGTGAGCTTGAGAAGCTGCTGCGCGCAGATGTAATAGAGGAGTGCGAGTCGCCGTGGGCTGCCAACGTCGTATTAGTCGCGAAGAAGGATGGCGGTGTCCGCCTGTGTGTAGACTACCGCAAGCTCAACGCCGTGACTGAGCCGGATAGGTACCCGCTCCCACGCATGGAAGACGTGCTTCTTGCAGCAAAGACGACCAGCTACATGACGACATTAGATCTCCACTCTGGTTACTTTCAGGTGTGTCGCAGAAGAGGACCGCGACAAAACTGCATTCGTTACACCCTCCGGCACCTATAGGTTTAAGAGGATGCCGATGGGTCTTCGCAACTCTGGCGCCACTTTTCAGAGATTGATAGATCGTTTCAAGTCAAACTTGTGCGTGCCTATTCGAGGGCACAAGGTAAGTGACTCTGATATTCCACCAGACACCCAAGGAAGTAGGCCTGTGACTATTCTTGGATATCTTGACGATCTCATCATCTTGTCACCGAGTTTCGAAGGCCATATTGAAGATCTTGAAACAGTTTTCAATAGACTCGAGAAGTTCGACCTTCGAGTCAATCGAAAGAAAAGTTGCTTCGCTCGTGACTCTGTGAAATTCCTTGGTCACATAATTGTTCCTAGAGGTCTGCAAGTAGACCCAGGGAAAACCTCGGCTACTGCTGACATGCCTGCCCCGAAAAACGAGAGGCAGCTCAAAGGTTTTCTGGCCACATCAAGCTGGTTTCGACGGTTTGTACCGAACTACGCCGCAATCGCCAAGCCTTTGACTGACCTGCTCAAGAAGAACAGCAGTTGGAGATGGAATGATGAGCAGCAGGCCGCTTTCGAGCGCGTCAAGGAGCTCCTGATCACCGCTCCCATTCTTCGCCAGGCTGACGAGTCCAAGCCTTTCTCCCTCCGGACAGATAGTAGCGGCTATTGTCTCGGCGCAGTTTTGATGCAGGGTGAGGGCCCCGACGAAAGACCTATTGAGTATGCTAGTCGCCTACTCTCGTCAGCTGAGCGCAACTACACTACTACCGAGCGCGAAACCCTTGCCGTCGTCTGGGCGGTCACAAAGTTCAGGGGTTACGTGGAAGGCTCGAAAGTAGTGGTTAAGTCCGACCACCAGCCGCTACGTTGGCTGATGAGCCTTAAGTCTCCCAGTGGTCGTCTTGCCAGATGGGCATTGACCCTTCAGGCCTATAACCTGCAAATACAGTACACTCCTGGAAAGGTGAATGTGATTGCCGATGCACTAAGCCGCCCAGCTTGTTGCGAGGAAAACCCAGCTGGTTGCGAGGTATGCTTAGTGAGCGTAGATATGCCACATAGGACACCTGAGGATGTGCGCTCTAACCAACTCAACGACCCAGAGTTGGAGAGTATCGTCGAAGACCTAGAGAATACCGACGATCCCTTCAGGGGGAGAGGGTGGTCAGAGAGAGGATACCTGATGTCTGATGGTGTGTTGTACAGGTGCGCACCCGAATCCGAAGACGCCGATTCTGCTTGCCTCGTGGTACCTAAACACGAGAGAGAAAGGATCCTTGTAGAGTTTCACGACGCTCCCACAGCAGGCCACTTTGGTGCTGAACGTACCTTACAACGCATTAGAGCACGATACTTTTGGCCAGGTATGAGATGTTTTGTCACAGACTATATTAAACGCTGCGCCGCTTGCCAGCGATACAGGATAGACAACAGGAAGCCTGCAGGTCTACTCCAGACTACTGCACCCACCCGGCGATTTGAAGTAGTATCGGTCGACTTGTTCGGGCCTTTACCAAAGACTTCAAAGGGTAACCGTTGGATTTTAATCCTAGAGGACACGTGCTCCCATTGGGTTGAGCTATTTGCGTTGGAGAAGGCCACCAGCGTGGAATGCGCTGAGATTTTAATATCCGAGGTCTTCCTGAGGTATGGGGTCCCGCGCAGGATGATCAGCGACAACGGAGTTCAGTTTGTTGCTGAGGTGATGCAACAGGCCTGTCATGTGATGGGTATCAAACAATCTTTGACGCCATTGTATCACCCAGAAGCGAACCCCGTTGAGCGGAAAAATCGTGACCTTAAACCACAGCTAGCGATATTAGTAGGAAAGGATCACGCATCTTGGGATATTCACCTCGCGGCCATAAGGTTTGCGATGAACTCCGCTGTCACAGCGAGTACCGGATTTTCACCAGCTTTCCTTACCTTCGGGAGAGAGCTACGCGCGCCTTCGGACGTCTTGGCAGACATGAAGACCATTGTGGATAGCGATAATTTCGTCCACAATATCACACCTTACCTTCGTAAGTTACCGACGGTGCTGCTTGACGCCCGAGATGTCCACGAACGGAACCAGTCTTTGCAGAAGAAGTACGCAGATGAAGGCAGACGCGCGCCTCCAGAATACAAGGTAGGTGATCTCGTTTTGTTGAAAACGCAAGGGATGAATGACGTCGGCCCCGGACAGTCTGCGAAATTTATACCTAGGAGGGATGGTCCCTATCGCATCCGCGAAGTAGTAAGTCCTACTACTTACATAGTGGAAGGAGTTACTAGAAGTGAGCACGTAGGACGTTACCACGTCTCTGATTTGACTCCATTCATTGGTGAGGTTGAGGCTCCGGTTAGAGAGAAGCGCAGACGCGGTCGGCCGCGTAGATTTGATTGCTAGCCCGAACGCGAGGGCGCTATGTTCGAACTAGAGGGGGAGTGTGTAACGTTGTGTTGCGCCCGCGTCGTCGCGTCAAAGTTAGTTCGTGCGGACCCGCACGTATAAGGTCACTTCGCTCGCTCTCGGTCGCCGCCGGCGGCGCTCGCTCGTGTGGCCAGTCGGCTCCCCGCTACCCACCGCGCACGCTGCGATCGTGCGACGGACGCTGTACTTTGAGATTCCTGACTGTTTGTGTGTGATTATTGCATTGATTACAATATATACTGTTTTACCGGTCCGTGCGTTAGTTAATTGTGACATTCCCTGCGAAAAATCCCTTATATATTTTAAATTTTGTTTCATTTACTTTTAACATATCACAAGGTATTTTGTTGTAATAATTAACAGAGTACCCCATAAAAGATGTGCGTACTTTAGTCTAAAAAATGGTTGAGCTATTTTATCTTTATTTCTTATATTGAAATTATGTCGATCACTTAATTTATTAAAAATATGTATATTTTTTCTTACATACATAATATTTTCATAAATAAATTGACAGGGCACTGTCATAATATTAATATTTTTTAAAAGTTGTCCAAGAGATTCGCAGCGACGTAGATTATAAATGGCTCTGACAGCTTTCTTCTGTAAAATTAAAATGGATTCAATGTCAGCAGCCCAACCCACAGTAAAATGCCATACGACATAATGCTGTGAAAGTAGGTAAAATAGACCAAACGAGCAGTTTCGATGCCTGTTAACTGTCTCATCTTTCTAACAGCGTAAGCGGCTGAGCTTAACCGCTGATGAAATGTTACATGTGGTGCCCATTGTAACTTCTCGTCTAGCATGATTCCCAGGAAAACCGTGTGATTAATAAATTCCAGTTTTTCTCCATTTATTATAAGATCATATTTGCAACTTCTCATATTTGGTAAAGTAAATCTAATACATTTGATTTTTTTTTCATTTGGTTTATCATGAACCAATTTTGGACCTGAAGTATAGAGATATCGCCAAAATTTTGAGAACGCCTGTCTATTTTAAAAATTAATGATGTATCATCTGCAAATAACACCATCTTCGGTTGGTTTTGAAGTAATTGGGGTAAATCATTCATATACACAAAAAATAGAACCGGCCCCAATATCGAGCCTTGAGGAACGCCCATAGTCATTTCAGACCCCAATGAGTTTACGCCGTTAACCTGAACTTTAACCTGTCTGTCCTTCAGATATGGTCTAAGCAAATCAAGGGATGTTTTAGCAATCTCGCATGAAAATGTATAACATGTAAGAATAATAAATGTGTATAAGAATAATAATTTCTGTAAACATTACAGATGGCGAGAAGAGGTTATGCAAGAATGTCAAACGCCTGCATCGATCGACATTCCACAAGCTGAACGCCTGTCGAATATTTTACGTTGATGCTATGTTACCATTCAAAATTTTAAAGTTACTGACTGACTATACTTTTGTGTTATTACAGTTTGCATTTCTGTAATGTTGTTGTACTGTTCCGTAACCAAAATATAACATAATAACTGAAGTGCATTTAGTTATTGCTTTAATTTCTGTTGTTTCTCCGGCTCCACGTTGACTTTTAGATTGCACTTCTCTCCTGGTTTTGAAACTTTCTACTCTTACAGATCCTGATAGCAGTCCCTGAGAAGATGATTTTTTTATTGTAACCACTCTACTTATTTTCATGTACCTAAGTAATTTACCTTTAATGCCAATTATTGTTTTTTCTTCACCATGTATCTTTATTTTTTAATATATTCACTGTATGTTGTATGCGTAATATTATAATTTTATTTAACTTTAGATACTGAAATGTTTGGCATTACAATTCGCATTGACCCTACACTGTGAATGTCTACATAGCCGTGACGAATATTCAAGATACTTGCGCACTCATTTCAAATTCAAATTGTACAGGTAAGTCTTTAAAGAGGGCTGCAAAGCTAAGCTAGCCATAATCCATAGGCAAAGTTAAGCTACACTTGTTGGATTTGTGCCGTGGATGGGTGACCATCCATATCATACCGACACGTCAAGCCGTTGATCCCAGTTCTCATTCATAGATCTTTGACAGTCGTTATGGAAGCCTGACAACCAGACTTACCAAGGGGTATCGTGCAACTCAATACTTTTGTTGTGGAGATCAGATAGACAGTCGCTCCATGTAAAACATTGGTATTCAGCTGATTCCAGGTATACTGGAAGTCGACCCAATATAGTTGTGAAAAGGCTAGGCAGATATTGACAGGTATGTCTTTAACAGCAATATCTTTTTGCCGGATCTTTTGTCTCGTCGAAGGTGTCTACTGCTGTTGTTTTATTAAAGTTATATAAAAGATTCTAGTCCCATTCACATTACATATGACGAAAAGAGGTTATGCAAGAATGTTATCCGCCTAAAAATTAAATTTAAATTCAAAATTATAACATTATGTGCTAACTATACTTCTGTGTTGCTACTACTATTGACTTCAAACCTTTTTCAAAAATCCTACCCTATAATAACCAGAATTACTTTAATATTTACACACGCAAAAAAACATATTTTCAAGTTACGTAATTATAACGATAGATACAAACATTTGAGACCAAAATTTGCATTTCTCTTATTTCATTTATAAATGGAGCATGATGGTAGTCTGAGCGAGACGGTAGCATTAAATTCGCTAGTCTACATCCTTACGTTGCTGGACGATATCGCTTGATCCCTACCTACACTCTCACGCACACATTTGCGCGTGTACCTACACGTTACCTTGCTGTATGTAGTTGTGGTAGGTAAATAATTTGATACATTTCTGAGTGTTCATGTCACGAAACCAATAAATTATGTTTCACAAGATCGGTAAGGCCTTTGAAAGCAATGTATATATATATACTTGTAGATGATACATTCTTAAAACAATCAATAAACAAACACGTTTGTCTATTTTTCAAAGGTTTTAACTTGATGTGTAATGAAAAATTAATAATTATTATTGTTATCTACAGTAAAATTATAAAGCCTTGTGGTGCCGGCCGCGAATAGCACCACCCCATTTCTACCCGTGGGTGTCGTAGAAGGCGACAGAGGGCATATTGACCTGAAGATGGGCAGCAGCGTCTTTCTGAGTAACATTACACCCACTACGATCGCCAACATGCATCGGCCAAGCATGGCGATTACAGCTAAACCCCCCCCCCCCCCCTGGGGGAGACCTATGCCCAGCAGTGGAAGTGTAAAGGTTGATATGATGATGGTGAATATTATAATGAGGAAAGACTTGAATTTTTGTATGTAACGAATAAACTTCAAAACTTCTGGACCGATTTCAAAAATAATTTTGCCGTTAGAAAGCTACATTATCACTAAGCAACATAGGCTATATTTATTTCTAGAAAAATATAGAGATCCTTACAGATCCCTACTAAAACCAACACAAGGTGTAAAAAAAATTGCCTTAAAATGTCTTTCATCGCATGTGCTGCGGAAAGTATTGATGATAGAACATAAAAATGTTCTACAATATTATAGAACATATGAAGATGCAAGATATAAGATATTTATTTTTGCTAAAATATTTACAAAAAACTTCCCAAGACCATAATGTCCTACTGTTTCACTATAAGTCCTTTTTTACATTTTAAAAGTTTGTAGAAATGCCGATCGAAATCAGACCATGTTATTCATACCTTCGTACTAATTCTTATCCAAATAAATTAATTGGTATTCAAAACTGTTTTATTTCCTGTTGATTACTTTTTGAATTATTAAAATTGGACATTCCATTCAAAAGATATTACGAAATTAAAAACGTCAAAATAAACAAACTCTTAGAATTGAACGATAAAAGTTTAAGAGACTTTGGATTACCTTCTCCGAATCGCTCACAAAATGTAGTTAATGCCGTACCGTGCCGTACATATGATGTTAACGAGTTGTCAGTATTTGTCAACTCAAATATAGGTACCCAAGTTAGTGGCAGATCCAAAAATAGCGTTCGATGCTGTACGGTCTCATCAACCGTACATTTACTTTGCGAACCCAGCAACCTACTTTGATGCCATGCGTCATTAGTGACGCACGGCATCAAAGCCGCTATTATGCTATAATTATAACGTATTTTACGCAATGCACATAGAGTCAAACAATAACTGTGAACCTAACCATTGGTCAAGAGAAAGAATCGCTACCATTTTTACTTGTTAACCGTCTACATTTTAATGTAACTTTAAACTCAACTTGTGTTTCTTTCTGTGTCTCTCCAAAGCTAAACTAACATTAACAAAGTGGTAATGTACGATGCCTACAACCATTTGCTCCTACATTAAATTGTCCTTCGAGCCGGATTTTTTTAATTGTGTGTAGTGTCTCTATTTACGATAGCGAATCGGTTCTGCTGGTCTCTCACAAGCGGGTCGCCCTAGTTGAATTGAGATGGCGCATAATATACTGGGACACACGTTTCGTACGTATATTCGATTTCGATTTGACATTAGTCCTGCAGACACATCCCGTATGTGTGTGTATTGATCCTGCAAACTGTAACAAATCTACTTGATCCTATCAAATAAATGGATAAACAGACTTGCACATTTAAATTTTAATAAATAAAACAAAAAGAGAATGAAGTAAAAAATACAGATTAATATAAAAAAGACCAAACTAAAACGCACTATAAAGGAAGGTATGATATAGTAGGAAGGAAGGTATGCTCCGAGGGCTTCAGTGAAGGACGACGGCAGGTGCAGACTGGACCGGCAGAAAGAGACAGGCGCGTAGTCAGCTTCAAGATCCCAGCAGAGGTCCCAGGCGGATCTTTCAGTGGGATCCGCCCTGGGAAGTGCAGGCACGTGTCAGTTCGTCGGCTCTGATGAAGACCGTTTTAAAATTCAGTCATAGACTCGTAGACTTTAGTAGACTTTGATGATACTTGATTGTATGGTATCGGACGTAAAGAATAGTACCATCCCATATCTTCCCGTTGGTGTCGTAAGAGGCGACTAAGGGACTTACCAGAGAATGGGCCGCAGCGTTCTCTGTGCCTTTGTAACAACCATACTGCGATCGTCAACCCGCCTGCCAAGCGTGGTGATTATGGCAAAACCTCCCTTTTTGGGGGAGGCCTATGTCCAGTAGTCGAACGTCTTTCGGCTGAAATGATGATGATGAACAAAACACAGGGAAAACAATAAAAAAATGATGATCATGACATGGATTTCATGGATTACATGTAAGTAGTATAGTATATACTATAAGACACATTCCGTATGTGTATTGGACATTGGTCCTGCAGACACATCTCGTATGTGTATTGGACACTGGTTCTGCAGACGCATCTCGTATGTGTATTAGACATTGGTCCTGCAGACAAATCTTGTATGTGTATTGGACATTTGTCCTGCAGACACATCCCGTATGTGTACTGGACATTGGTCCTGCAGACACATCCCGTATGTGTATTGGACATTGGTCCTGTAGACGCATCTCGTATGTGTATTGGACAGTGGTCCTGCAGATACATCTCGTATGTGTAATTAGACATTGGTCCAACATTGGGGGATCATTATAAGAAATTTGATAATATAGATTATGTTGTTTTGGGACAATTCATTACAAAAAAATATGTATATATAGAATTAAAATCAACTCATGTCCATATCCAGACTTCAAGTTTCTTCCATAAAATAAAACTCTAACGGTACTTACATGAAAGTAGGAATTATATGATTTAAAAACAAAAATAATCATCTGAATTTGAATGAGATAGTGACAAAAGAACTTTGTAACATAAAACACGATCTGAAACACATTCAATTTTAGATATAAGAGAAATAACATTTAAAGACACATTTTCATTTAAAAGTCCAAGGCAAGCCTGAAACATTATTTTACAATAATTCTCTCTGTCCCTGTCCACTATACTTTGGTATTGAAGAACTCGTGTATTCCATAGATCAAGTTTATCTTTTAACAGCTGAATAAGTCTGATAGCATACACGATGTTGGTATCTAAACTAAATAAAATTATTCCACTAAGTATGGCGTGCATTGGTAAATTAAGCATCATAAATAAAGATATGTCAAAACCGCTGAATGATACTATACACAGAATGACAGCAATCCAGTTAATGATAACAAAGCGCTTGAAAGTGGTCACAATCAAAATCTCAAATCAATCTCAAAAGTTTAAACACCAATCACAAAATTAATTAAAAATCCCACACAAAAGCAAATATATCTAATGATGTTTGCGATTACGATGTCATATTTAATCCACGGATTGAGAAACGAAAAGTAAAGGTCATATAATATTATAGAAATAAATGACATCGTGCCACACAAAGACAAAATTCGACAGACGGCTGTTTGAAGTTATAAAATTATCTTTAATACAATATTTTGGCCAAAAATTAATATTTTGCAGCAAATTCAAAGGTTGTAGCATCGACTGCATATCTTTGTCAACGAAGTTATTTAATAAAACTTCAACACGATAACATTGATAATTTCGTTCACTTCTTTTCAGGGACTTCATTTTTACATTACGAGTACGACCTACTGAACACAGCACGCTTCAATCAAAGATTCAAAAGACATATTTATTTATTATTTATAATTTTTTTTTTTTGTTATTTATATGAGATTGATCTTGTTCAAAGATAACGTGTCTAATACTTTTAATGAAATCATGATGCCCCTACTAAATTATTTACGTGACGGTTGTTGGAATTATTAGAATGATGACAAATTGTTATAATCTACATCTATAGACGCGGAGAACATTTTCTAAGGTAGTACATAAGTTTGGAGTATCGATGTGAAAAAGTGGATTTTATATTTATTTATCATTGTAACTCTACTACGATACTTGTATTATTTTCCTGTGTTCTGGCAAGTGATTCTCGAACGTGGTTTATTTTAATGTTTAATTTGTGTTGTCATTTTGGAGGGCAAAAGGAGAAAGGGAGGCCTTAAAAATGCTCTCTATCTTAAACTAGTGTAGACCAATCCTGCTTGTAAGCGACAAGCTGGTCTTGCCATTTTTGTCTGGGTCTGCCACAATAACGTGGACGTTTCCCGGTTGCGTACAATGCGGTTGTGCCTCTAACATGGTTTTTGACTAATCAGCAGAGGTCCACACTCGTGGTTTGTCAGCGAGCTATGTAATGGAACGAACTATTTTGGGCACCATACTTGATGTCCAAGTTAGAATACTGCCATCCATTTTATCAAGAAAATAGCTGATTTCATTCGAAAGCTAGAATTTGGCTGGACACATTATCTGCCGCATGCCAGACGATCATCGGGCCAATCGCACGACACAGTGGGTCTCTTCAAAACAAACGACACTGTAGCTGGTCCAGACGAATGGCGATGGCGGTATGATCTAGCCTTCTTCAATGAAAATTATGTAGTCCCTGATAACCATAAATGGCGAAAAATTTAAGTAGAGAAGGAAGGTCATTGCTCCTAACAAACAATTAAAAAATATACGACTTCAAGAAAATGTAAAATATAATAAAAATTTCAATAAAGTAGGTACCCATGATTATAAAAAAGCAAACTATATCAGAAGGATAGTATAGTTAGCTACTAAAGCCATCATATTTAATGGAAAAGTAGCATCCATGTAGAACATTCCACAAACATTTATCTTATTGAACGTCGCTCGATGTAGACGCCGAATATTTTTGTACAGCTTTGCTTCGGCATCTGAAATTTTAACATAACCGACTTATAATTTTTTAAAGGATTTTTTTTTTCTCAGTAGTCTTTCCTTTATCGCTTTTTAAAATAGTGCTCCGCGTGCAGCGAAGTCGACACACTCAAGCTGACGGTGGTTCGGGATCTAGAGTACGGAACCTCTTCACAATGCGTATCATGTCTAAGATGACCGCCTTCTACATCTGACTCTTGAGCGAAAGTTTCTCTGAAGACAACACTTTTCGTTTTCAAACCATTTACCTATGACGTGACTATCGGTACATTAATAATTGTTCATTCCATTGTCCACCTCATGTGTGAGATCGAAATATTTTATGGTCTTTTCATTTTCAGTTGCCAATAGGTTTTTATACACAATAATATATTTTTATTAAGGCGCTACCCCGACCAAAAGTGCGTTTATCTTCGTTATTTAGGGGCTATTAACTCATTAATTAAGAAAAACAAACTACATCTAAAAGCATATTATTAACTAGCTTCTGCCCGCGACTTCGTACGCGGATCCTGTTGCTTATGCCAGTGACATCGGGGTCGGCAAAATCGAAGATCTGAAACGTCTGATGTCGAATTCTAAGAGCCCGGGGACGGGAAAACAACGCGCGAGATGATTCGAGACGTTCAAAAAGTACAATTTTGAATCATACCTCCGATGGCAGAATATGTGGCGTAGTCAATCATAGGAGTATACGTAAATGAACTCCGTTCCTTATCAACCCAAGGAACGTCGCGATGACCTACGGCTATATCTTGAGACACATCCGATTCTTCAGATGATATCGACATTCTGTTCAGAGAATGTCGAAGTCAAACAGGATTCAAACGTTCGTTGCGCTCTTCTTCTGTCTCTTCATGCCGTACTCCAGCAATTATTTTTCTCTCACTTTCTAACTGAATATTATTATGAATATTTTGTTGTGTGCGTGTTCGGGACAATCTACACTATAATATTATAAAGCAGAAGTTTGTTTGTTTGTTTGGTTGAACGCGCTAATCTCAGGATCTACTGGTTCGAATTAAAAAAATATTTTTGTGTTGGATAGTCCATTTACCGAGGAAGGCTATAGGCCAATGCGAAGCCGGGTCGGGTCGCTAGTTTATGATAATCTCGATCAGCAGTTAGTCGTGCATCACGTTCATCATTCTGTTTAAAAAAACCTGTTAGTAGATGTGCGAATACGCTGAGAAGTCAAGAGTGATTCTGTATCGGTAAACGTTTCCGATTCGCGAGACAATGCATGTCGCTCACGATCAGCGGACAGTCGCGCATCACGTTCCGCAGCAGATGCGTAGATACGCTGAGAACTCAAGCGCAATTCTCTATCCGTGAACGTCTCCGACTCGCGAGACAATGTATGACGTTCACGATCAGCGGTCAGTCGCGCATCATACTCCTCACTGGTCTCTAGAGACCTGGATGTAGATGCGTAAATACGCTGAGAACGCAGGCGTGCTTCGCGATCTGCTATGTTATTCTGTAAGAACTCACTCCAGTTCCCACGTCTGATTCCGCGGTGAAAACGGTTTTAGGTATACTGTAATTCGATAAAAACTACGCTAACGCCACTGAGGTGAAGCGAACTATTATTACGTTACTATTTTAGCGAATACCAAATACTTTTCTCTTCAGGTAAATGAAATCGGAAATGAGATAGGATTCGAATTCGCGGGTGAATTCTTACAGAATCGCACTGCTGAAGAGGTTTCCACGGAGTGCAGCCTGATGTTCTCGAACAGCATCAAGTCTCTCCTGACGCTCTTCGGTAGATTCTTGGGATCTTATGACCCTCAATCTTTTAGCTCCTTTGGAACATTGGGAAAGATTTGACCTCTTTCTAGGCATGGTTATAGTTTTATTGTAAAGAAGATACCTGATCAATTAAAATCTAAGTGACTGCTCCCCTGCGTTACCGGGTAGGCTACCGTGTTACGAAGATAAATGGAAAAGGAAATTAAACACCCAAATAACATGAGCCCGAAGGCATATTTATTCGATAAAATAAAAAAAATAAATGGGAATTTTGGCCTGTAGAGTCAAATTTTCAATGATATACCATCGTCATCAAAAATCAGTCCTAAACTGTTACCGCCTTCACCGCGTGGAGGTACTCCCAGCTTATGTTATTTTATAAGATACAGTGAAATTAGTGATAGCTTTGATTTTCACATCAGATGTTTCTGATCTTCGATTTTTATAAGTCAACAGGAAATGCCCATCAAACCGAACAACTTTTGCTAAGACGTCATTCCTATATGTGTCATGGTGAAGCTAGGCTCTTGGAGTTCCACATCAGGTGTTCCAGATCTTCAAATGTTATTCTCTCAGCAGAAAATGCTCATCACGTGGAACAATTTTTGCTATGGTACCATTTTTGTATCTTTTACAGTTTAGCTGGTCTGTTGCGGTTCTGCATCAGGTGTTCAAGTTTCCAAGATAAATTATAGCCTATATGTTGCCCAGACTTAATACCTATACAACAAAAGCAAAATCATTCAAATCCGCCCAGTAGTTCCGAAGATTAGCGTGTACAAACAAACAGACAAACAGACAGAATTTTTTTTTTGATTCGTTCTCTATTACTGTTCCTAAACCCCCCTCAATTATTTTTTTTTTAATATATTCAATGTACAGACACAGTTTTGTTACTGTTTTATTATATGTATAGATATAGATGTCCAATAGCTTATCATCACATTCCACATTCTGAACATGTATCTTTTGCTAAAGTTGACGTGCTATTAAATTGAGGATTACATTAATAGATAGGTAACTTAAAAATCTTTATAGATCACGTTTTATTTTATTTCAAAAGATCGTTTCTCTTTTTTTATAACAAAAAAACCCAAAAATTGTGCGAATTTCGATTCTAGGGAAGTGCCCTAATGTCTACTATACTAATGTCAGCATTTTATGGTTATTGCTCAAGTTGACCAAATCAGGAGAAAAAGAGCTCGTAGCTAAGTAAATGCCGTACGAATTGACCGATTATGGTTAGCTACGCTTGCCGAAGTCGGCCCGCGGATGGGTGACCATCCATTTCATACTGAGACCCCTACGTGCCTCGGAAAGCACGTACAGCTATTGATCCTGGCTGTACGTACCTGGGTATCGTGTAACCCAATAACTGGGTTGTGGAGGTCAGCTAGGTAATTGCTCCTAGTAAAACAATGGTACCTATTTAACTGAGTCTGGGTAGACTAGAAGCCGACCCCAACAAAGTTGGGAAAAGGCTAGGTAGGCAGATGATGATCCGCAAGTCGACCAGACTTAATTTAAATAAATGATAAAATTACCTGTACAATTGGATTTCAAAATGAGCGTGCAAATATTTTGAACACCATTCATTGCTAAGTAGAACTTTTCACAGCGTAAGCTCAGTATGATTTCTAACATGTTTTCTAACATTGTTTTACTTTGGTAGTAGTATTGATCGAATTATAAAAGAAGCACAAAATGATCTTGATCGACTGGCTATCTGGTTTGAATGCAATTTACTAACTATAATGTCAGTAAAACCAAATACATTACATTTTGTGCTAAAAATAAAAAACTTAATACACACGATGAATTAACTATTAATGGTCAAACTTTATTAAAAACAAATACAGAAAAATATTTAGGTCTTACGTTAGATGAAAAACTTACAATGAAACCCCACATTGAGAAAATAAGAAAGAAGATAACATCCCTTACAGGTGCACTTAGAGGAATTGTCCGATGTCTACCGTTAGAGGTCAGATATATTATTTATAACTCCATGATTAAACCACATCTCGACTATTTAATCGAAATATGGGGAAGTGCTGCTAAAACTAACCTTAAAAAACTACAAACATCTCAGAATAAGATCGTTGAAGTTTTATTTCATTACAATTTTTTGACACCCTCTCAAAGGATTTTTAAAGAAACAAAAATAATGAATATTGAACAAACGTATAAATATAACACTTGCGTACTTGTGCGTAGAATAATAAATAGAGACATACATTCACAAATAACATTTACTAAGAGAATACAAGTTCAAAAGCGCATAACTAGACAGGCTAACCATATAATTTTAAGAGCACCGAGAACAAATTATGGCAGAAAGACTGTTGTGTATGAGGGAGCACAGCTTTATAATCAATTACCTAAAGTGATCAAGAAATCAAAATCTCTTCCAACTTTTAAAAGGCTATTAAAGCACCATGTCTTGCAAATGTTACCATACGTTTTTATTATTGTGTTTTTTCTTTTCCTCATAGAAGTGAATATGTATTATTCTTTTTGAGTGAAATAAAGCATCTTAAACCGTAACATAAAACTCTTTACCACCCATACGTACAAAAAGACGATGGTAAACCAAGCGGACACCTGGAAGATGTAAGAAGAGAAACATAAAAATACTTTTTACCTCTTTATTTAAAAGTAATCCTATTATCTTACTATTATTATAAACGAGAAAGATTGTGTGGATTGATTGATGGATGTCTGTTACCCTTTCACGTTTTAATGGCTGAATGGAATCAGCTGAAAAGCACATTAACGATTTTCATTTAGGATGTCATTTTTTGTTTTCCTCGAGCTTGTAATTAAATTAAGAAGAAGAACTTACAAATATGCGTACATCCAAAAGCGCAGTTAATTTTAAAATTTCAAGTGTCATTTGAACTTTGACTAAAGTGAGGACAAAAAACGCCATCGTGTATTACACGATCTGAAATCAAAATATTTGCACCATTAAGAAACTGTTAAAATATGTATATTGTTTAGATTTTAACAGATTTTTAATTACAACAGATATCATACGAACCATATGCCCAAAGCAAGTTTTGTAGATCTTATAACACTCCAAAATATTCACATAAGCTTGTAAAATTACTATGCAATAAGATTCCTTGTCACTATGATCCATTTGTTCTAAACTTTGAACTCGAAAAATCAAAAAAATAACTTTATTGATTAAAAGCCTAAGAAGTCTGATAGCGTAAACAATGTTAATGTCAAAACATAAGACAATTATCCCACTTAAGAAATCGTCAACAGTAAGATTAAATATAATGCAAACATGAGCGTAAACATAAATGTGAAATGCGAAGATTGCAATCACACTGATCCAATTCCAAATGATGAAGCGTTTAAAGTGAGACTCATTATTCAAACATCTGTGAATGTCTTGAATTTTCAAAAGAAACAACATATTTCTGTTTGATTGCCATACATTAATAACATAGTTAACGTTTAACCCGACACAATACAAGAATAAGTCAAAGTAAGCATTGATGTACGATGTATAAAGATATTTCCTTAAAATGTTGGAATCATAAAATACGTAGACACGATTGCAGAGTAATAAGATTGATATTGACGCGCCCAACAATGACACTAAATTTGACGCAAGATTATTGGGATATATAAAGTTATCTTTAATATGATACTTAGGGCACAACGTAAGGTTTTGCATAAGGTTTAAAGGTAGAAGCATTGACTGTACATTTTTGTCAACCAAGTTATCCAACGGGAACGTTACACGATACCGGTTTGTGTTATAAATACGTTTTTGTCCTCTGGTGTACTCCATTTTGTATAGGCGAACGGGACAGAAATGAAAAATTGTATTGTCAGTCGAATATCGCTTAAATAATTAATATTTTAAACAAATTCAATGTGATCATTATTACATGTCTTTACAGTCCAATGATCGGTATTACCAACATGTCAATAAAAGGGCTCAATTGAATTTTCAACACTCGTCTTGGCGCCGAGAGTTGAAAATTCAACTTGTGTTAGTAAAAACGGGTAAAACCCATTAATAATATTAGTTTCAGTAAACCATTTGAAAGTCAAACAAACAATGTAGCGCGTAGTAATGTCAGTATTTTTAGGGTTAGAGTTCACACAAAATATTATTAGGGTTACAGATAACACTGAGATATTATTCTGTGTATTGCTATTTTTAATGATCAACAGAATAAAAAAAACGAATTATGTGACTTAAACAGCAGCTGCAGTAACTGTTTATCAAACATACTTTCAAAATTCTTATCAATACGAACAAATATTAAGGGATCTAATATCTAAATACTATTTATCACGTGCAAAAAGTTTTGTATCTTGCGTGGCCTTAGGGACAACTTTTTGCCAAAATTTTAATAAAGGCTCATAGATAGAAGTATATGTACTAACACTAGTTTGTAAGTTGTCTATGTCATTACTAACAATAATGGATTGTACTGATCTGACAAATAAATGATAATAATAATACTAATAGATGACCTCGCATCACTTCTATTTAGTGTATTGACTTTAATTTTCACAGCCTTGTTTTTGTCTGTTGTGTCATTTTCACAAAACCTGCTAGGCCCAGTTGTTCTGTTTTCATTCATTATTATACCAACAGTGGAAAATACTGAATAATTTTCTAAATGGATTATTAATATAATTAATTAACCTCTAACTCATAGTTTCAACATTTGAAACTAAATTCTGTAGATACAATTGCTTATTTGAGTCCACATTATCTTCATAAAATGTCGTCTTCGAAACCGAAGAAACCGTTTATAAAAAGAAAAAGTTTTCGTGCAACATTTGCGTCAGACAACATGGTTGACAAAGATATTCAAGCGATACTTTTGCCTTTAAACTTCATGCAAAAAATATTTTTCTGTTCGAAGTATCGTATTCAAAATAACTTCATATATACAAACAGCATGATGGCGAAGTTGGTGTCAGTGTGCGCCACAATAATGTTCATTATGATTTACTTTTTTCACGTCTTCGAGTTACATTTTAACAAATCTATAAGAGATCGTTTGAATTTACTATACATCATCTCCTATTTCAATTTATTATTGTACACCATCGGATTTATCATAAATAATATCGTCAATGTACTGCAAACGAAACTAAATGTATCGTTTGTCTTAAAAATTCAAGATGTTCATAGATTTTTAAACGATAAGATCAAATTCAAACGCTTGATCATACGGAATTGGTTTAGTGTCATCTTCATCTCTGGGTTTTATATTTCGATTACAACTTATACTCACGTAAAATTTGATCTTTCCACTATCAGTTACTTTTGTGGATTTGTAGTCATGTGTTTCGACGTAAACATTATTTACGCTAATAGACTTATTATGCTGCTACGCAATAAAGCTCATTTATGGAACATTCAAGCTCAACAATTGCAACAAATGGAGCGCAGTGATAATGAAACAAATTGTAAAAG